>CP136069.1:67480598-68680598 GCA_032622095.1 Siphonodentalium dalli
AAAGTAGTTTACAAAATAGGTGAGATACCCACAATAATATACGACCATATACGCTAGCGTAATTAACGAACCACAGCTAAAACACACGCATAACCTAGGATATATATCTGTGTTTTTTTAATCCTATAAAATAACTTCATAGATGCGTATTCCCATCAAATAATATTAACTTAGGCCTTATATCGTGGTGTGATTATGATATATTACACTCCAGACATGCACAAGGGTTCATCGACAGAGTGGGTTCTATAGTTCAAGGCATGTGAGAAATCAGAGATTCACAATGCAAACACACTACGAGCTCATCGACTCAGACTTAAAACCTAAATAAAAATCTGTTAAAAGTCATTCTATTGAACAAATTATTATAGAATATAAACTAGCAACACCAAACTGAAAGTATTCATAAGTCAAGACTGCTGGTTGTTGTCTAGAGGGGAGTATTTTACTGAAATTGTATATATTGTTGAATATGCAAAGTAGTGTTTACTAATTTTGCATTCCAAAATGACCACTATACTTCTGTGACATGATCGTATATAGAAAGGTGTGATAAACAATTCATTCTCGTTAATTGAGTTATCGCTATAGAGAGACAATGGAGAGTTATAACAGTGACTACCATATCACCGACATTTCAAATGCGACCGGTGTAGCGACCGGTTACGTGTCACACACAAGTGACGATCGGCCTATTCAGCAACTTAATTATTCCCGACTGAACAATATGAGCACTGACTTCATTGATCTACATTCGTATATCATCAAATATCTGAGAGCCCATCAAAAGAAAGTTCAGATTCATGCGAACAGCATCTTACGATTGTCCTGCAACACGTCAATACAACCATTAAAGATCGCGTTATCGAATCAATACTCTTTGCAGTTCAAAATGAAAGTTCACTAAAAGATATACGTGACTACATATTTCTACAAGTCTTGAAATCTGAGAAATACCAATTCGACAAATCACTAGACATTAAATCTCGCATTTCTAACAGAAATTGCGCACCTGTTAAAGATCGTCTAGCTTGTGATATTTATAACTTGTTGCTGTTCTTAGTTGATGAAAATCCTGATGTTATTGCAGAGCTAATCAGCAAAACTGTTCGAGAAAATCTACAACCGTTGTTCCACGTCGCTCCCAGAATCACAAATCGTAGACTCCAAACTTGATGATTCCAAGCATAAAATTAACGTTCCTAATGCTATAATACAGATTCAGAAGGACATAGCTGCAATCAAAACGGAGTATCTGCCTGCAATGAATTATATCAACGAACAGCTTCCAAAGATAAATGGTTTCATTGTTAATATTGAAAGCAGACTCACAAAAATGGAGGAGCGTCTAAACCCGGATAAATTCATGAAACCATTAAGTGACAGAATAAAAATACTAGAGAATAAATTCTTAGAACTAACAAATGCCAGTGTAATAAATTCGCAATCAATCTCACGAGTAGAAAGCGACAAACTCGACGGAATAGCTAGGATCAGATCGAATATTAAAACAGTCGAAGATGATATTTCTACGGTCCTTGAGAAGGTTGAAAGCTATATAAAAGCCGAGAGGAAACAAGACGCTCAAATCGCCACACTGAAAGATGTAATTTCAAAACAGCCTGGAAAATGTTCAAATAACACTCAAAATATTAACATTGACAAAAACGTGTTGGAAACAATGAAACAGAATACAGACAGAATGCAGCAAGGATTCCGACGCCACACTAACGAGACGTGCAGTAAACTACAGACCATGATTGAAAGTGTGTCGAAATCACATACTGGGTCAATGAATTCCCAAACAGAGCTGATTAATAGTGTTAAGGTGCTTTGCACTTCTATTCAACAGAGACCTCAACCAAATTCGTATATGTATAAGGAGGATAACCAGAAATCCACAAGTGTTCACATTAACAACCAATCAGCAGACGCCTCTATAAACAGCATCCCTGTCGATAATTCCGACCACAGTAGCGAAACCCGTGAAACGAACGAAACGTATTCCAGAACAATTAACAAGGATCGTGTTTTTAGACAGAGACTTGATGAACCACTGAAACAGCTAAAGTTTTTGTTAGCAACTTTGTTGATGAAGTGAGATCTATGACTTGAAGGACGTTCTGACGCAAAATGACATTTCATTCACAAAAATTCTATTAATGTCAAATAACTCGGCTAGAATCAATGTCTGTGAATCTCAAGTTGACCAAGTTACAAGCAGGTATTTTTGGGCAAATCGGATTTATTGTCGGAAATGGATACCTTACAACGAGCATACAACAAAGCGTGAAGAAGAACGCCGTTATTATGATTAGTTTGATTGATTGCTTGCCTATAGTGAGCACTATTAATTGTATTAACACGAAGTAATATCATGTCACCACCCTGTCATTCTAACCTACACCATAAGTCGTATTTTACTATAACAGGTTTATTGCTGTGCCTACTATCGACATTGTGTATTCATGTATCTCTAAATTATATATCACAATATGTACCGCCGTATTTGAGCACCACATATATTATCATGACGTCCAATAACTGTAGCCAATTAAAACGGAGCTTCCTAACATGGAATGCCACAGGCCTAATGAGCTCTTCAGCTTACCTAACAAGATTTCTTGAATTTAATCATATCGATGTGGTAGGTGTCAGTGAACACTTGCTACATGAACACAATGCAGATTATGCGCAATGTATCAGTAAGCAATATGATTATCACGTTGTCTGTGACGCCTCACAACGTCTACCCATGCAGAGGGGTAGATATTCCGGCGGTGTTCTACTTATGTGGCATAAAAAATACGCAAAATACGTTACCGCTCTTCAAATTCCAGATGATAGGATTGCTGGCATTCAAATGCAAATTAGCCGACATCAGTATCTATATATCTTCCAGATATACCTTCCTTCTACAAATCACACTCTTGACTTTTACAAAGAGTATTTGCAAAAGGTCAGCACTGTTTTCGATACATATAGTTCGCTGGGCAAAATAATTATGATGGGAGACTTTAATGCAAATCCGGACAAAAAGGGTCCAAGGAATTCTGCATTCAAGAAATTTGTCAAAGCACTAAAATGTTTCTCTGTGAATCACTCGAGATGCAGATACCCAAATAGTTCTACGTGTATTCCGTACAATAGTAATAACGGCACAGTTATTGATCACGTTTTGATTCCCACTGAAGACTCAGCCCTTATACCAGACATCAATGTTATCGATGACGATTCCCTAAATGTGTCAAATCATCGCCCAATTTTGTTCACAATGCAATTTCCAGTTGACAATCACGGCATTTACAACGTCACGAACAATAACTCTAAACCAAATTGGAAAAAAGTTAAATCAGACCCTTCAATTTTGCAAAATTATCGCAATGCTCTTGACTTAAAGCTATGTGATAGTAAAACTGACATTATTAACGTATCTGAAGTTGATGTTATATATAATGAGATTGTAAGCGCGATAACATATGCATCTGATCAGTGTATACCCCGCAAGAGGTTCTCAAAACACCTCAAACCGTTCTGGAATAAAGAACTTAATAGCTTGCATAAAGGAATGAAAAAGTATCGATCTATTTGGATCAGGGATGGCCGACCCCGTGCTTGCTCTGGTGCTATAAGCTACACAAACTATAAAAACGCAAAGGCACACTTTCGAAGGTTGTATCGTTTGAAATCTTATAAGTACATTCAGGAAATAAATCATGAAATTGATCACAAAGCTGAAGTTGACCACGACTCATTCTTTAGGTTATTCAATCTGAAACGGTCTAAACGAGTCAGCCCCAATAATATGTTTCATCACGATGGAAAACTCTTAAGGGATCCTGAAGACATTGTGTGCGCATGGGGTGATTACTTTGAACAATTATATACGCCACTGACCTCAGAAGAATTTGATCAAACGCATTATACCTCAGTAAATAGTTTTGTCAATGACATAATACAAGAAAAGGCACCTTCTTCTATTGATAAACTCATTCTCTTCCCAGTTACATGTCAAGAACTCAAATCTGTGTATAAGTCTCTAAGCTTAAATAAAGCTGTAGGGTGGGATAACGTAGCATACGAGCATATTATATACGGCAGCGACTTACTCACAAATATTTTATCAACCTGCTTATCCGGAATATTTAAATATGGTAAAGTTCCAAAAAATGCAAAGAAAGGAATAATTATAACTCTACACAAAGGCGGTTCCAAAAGCAAAGATGACTTTAATAACTATAGAGCAATTACATTGATGCCTGCCCTATACAAAATTACTGAACGTGTGCTTCTGAACCGAATCGAGAAATTCTCTCCCCGTACTCTAGAAGTTGACCCATTGCAGAACGGGTTCCAAAAATGTTTGAGCTCAAATATGGTGTCGTACATGACACTAGAATGTATTGATTATGCTAAAGATGTTGGTCACAAAATGTACGCATGTTTCCTGGACGCAATGAAGGCCTTTGACACGGTGTGGATCAACGGGTTGTTGTACAAACTATATGATCGCGGCATTCAAGGCCTCTCGTTTTCTCTTATACATAGCCTGATATCTGATGTCCAATGTTCAGTTAGGTATAACGGTACATCATCCCGTTGGTTCACAGTGTGTCAAGGAGCAAGGCAGGGGGGAATATTATCCCCTTCATACTATATGATCTATGTGAACGACCTCATACTACAGCTGAGGAACTCAAGAAATGGTCTAAACTTATATGGTATAGATTGTTCCAGCCCAACGCTAGCTGACGATATGTTATTACTTTCACTTACTATGACTGGGTTACGTAATCTTTGCGACATCTGCTACCGTTACAGCACGGTGTGGCGCTATATGTACAACCCATCAAAATGTTCCGTTATTGTATTCAATGAATCTAAGGCGCGTGCAAACAAAACTGACCGTAGATGGCATATTGGACCATCTGTAATACCGGAAGTGGAAGAAGTTACCCATCTTGGTATTCCTTTAAATAAGTATGATTTAAATGGTGCATTTGTAGATACAATTTGTCGCAAAATCAGGGGCACCTATCTCATGTTATCTAATGCTGGCCTTTACGCCGGTGGGATAACGCCTCTGAGCTGTAAGACAATATACGAATCTATTGTCATCTCAAAGTCGCTATTTGGCGCAGAATTACTATGGAACCTGGCACATAAACATGAGGAAGCTCTTGAAAAATGCCATAGATTTTGTCTGAAACAGGTTCAGGGTTTACCTACGCGTGCTAGAACAGTTATCGTCCATGGGCTCATAGGAGTTCACCCTATTATGAGCTATATAGATAAACGAAAACTATCGTTCCTTAGTTCAATGTGTAATCTGGAACAAATTAAAACGGCCAAGGAAATTTTCATTTTCCGTCTTTATCAACACGCACTTGCTCCAACTACTTCTTGTAAAAATTTCTCCTCCGATATCATGGTAACAATGAATAAATACAAACTGGTAGACTACTTGCGTCTGTATTTGAAGGAATCAGTATTTCCTTCTAAAGAGAAATGGAAACAATTAACTAAAGCTCTCATTAATGAGACTGAGAGCGCGGCCTGGTCCGAGAGAATTCATGCTGATAACTCCTTAATTCGATTCTCGAAGATTCAGACCACGTTCGAAGTCTCGCATCTGTGGAAATTGTGCCGCCTGTTTCCAGAAAATAAATTGTCTTATTACAAAATGGCACAAATTATACAATTCTCCTGCGTTCCGTGTGATACAGGTATTTGTTCAAATTGCTCTCGCGCGTACTCCGACTACATGCGGCATGCAATAGTCCAGTGTTCTTCATTAACGTGTATCCGTGACGAAATAGAATTTTCTGTTTTGTGTAGATTTGGAGTTCAAATTTACATACGCTCTGATTCTCTTTCAGATGAAGATAAATTATTATTCTTCTTGACGGCAAAATTTGAAGAAATTGCCTCTTATGTCGAAGATATCAACGACTTTGCAAATTTCATAATTAATTGCACTTGTAAACTATGGGAAGAATATCATTGCCTCTCTGTTTGAATTGTAGTTAAACAATTTATAGTATACGCTAGTAATGACATAATGCTATACATAACTCATAGAATCCATAGAATCCGAAGACACGACAAATGAGTAAATATATATACTTGAGTGGTGCTGGGGAAATGGTCGGCTCCGAGTCGGTAAGACTGCACAAAGGCATTGGTGTTTGTGGGTCTTCCAGAGAGAGAGATCCCCGATTTGGGTCCAACTCCGGATTGGTCGTCTCGGAGTATGCTATTTCTCTGGTCCCAGTTCTTTATATATAAAGATCTATATAACCGTATAATAACACATCACATTTAGCCTGTCGTGGAGAGCCAATTAGATATTTGACCATATGTTCATTCCATTACACGATAACGCTACATTGCCATTCTGGTCGTCTGTCTCTGTCTATACATATAACGAATGTGGGTCTGTTAGTATGAATACTTCATGCATGTAATTCGCCAATGTTTTGTGTGTGTCTGTTAGTATGAATGCTTCTGGGAGTTTGTTTGTTATAAATGGAAGTCATGCATGTAATTCTCCAATGTTATAGATGTGTGTCTGTTAGTATGAATGCTTCTATGTGTATGGTTGTTGCAAATGGAAATCATGTATGTAATTCTCATGTTCACCACTTAGATGATGACTGTAAATATGTTGACTTTTGTTACCTGATTATGTTCTTATAATTTATATTAATTGTATGCATTCTCTAAATATCTCCATGAATGGAGGAAATAAAGAATATATATATATAATATTATTGACGCTGTGTGCGCACTCCGATTGAGATGTGTACTGTACGAAGAAGCTTGTCGATTTCATCATGTTGATTTCATTCATAAAAATGTCATCATGTCGATTTCAGCGAAACTCGACGAGCAACGTCATCATGTAGCTTTCACCATTGGCCGAATTTGCGATAACCTGAATGTATCTTCTGCTTTGTTCATAAGTATGTATTTCATTTTCGTTAGTTTATCGCCGATTGTTGCGTCCCGAATCGAGATGTAAATATGTACAATTGAGCGTAGTTCAGACTGTGTTTTCTATGGAGTTGTACAATAGATTTCTTTCGAGATTTTGGGCGATGTTAGTAGAATGCTACATTCCTCCAGTTGGCATAGCGTCCGAGTACTAATTTATCAGTTTCACGCACCTGAACAAATCCATAATATGTCTTTAAGCGCCGTGGATAGAAATGGAATTGATGGGAGTTTGTGGTATTAATTGAACGAAGAATCCTTCGCCGATCTATCCGTGACGACGTCGATGTCATCTCTCGGATAAATGGGCTAAATTGTGTCAGTTTCCGAGCAATGGTAAATCAGGGTAAGTGTTATTGTTCTCCTGGTCCTTTGCATACAACCATAACGTAAAACAGGCGTGTATACAGTGTCGTCGTGTATGGAAAGGGCGGTGCCGGGGCCCCTGTGGTCGATGTGAGTGAATGTTGCTGACGACACAATCTGACACGAGGCCACAGTTTGTCGCAATGCCAGAATTGTCTATATTTTGTGCCCATCCCAGAATTGCGCGAACTATCGCCGGGTTATAATCTCTTTTATATATTCCCCGTTGGCGTCAAGGATGTCGCGAAGTGTTTGTTTGTGTGTGCGCACGCGTGTGGGTGGGGTGTGTTTGTGTGTGTGTGTGTGTGTGCGCGAGTGCGTGCGTGCGTGCATGTGTGTGTGTGTGTGTTCCATCCACGCAATAATAATAATAAACTACTTTTGGAAACCAACCACAAGCGACTAGAAGTATATATGGGTGTATTTTATTTATGCCATAATTATTATTTTTTATTTGTTCGGCGAAATCAACTACTCCGCTGTTTACTTTTAATGTGACCCCCCCCCCCCCCCCAGAGAGACACAAACACGACGCTATTAGGAATGTTCGTCATGCGTAGTCATGTAGACACGTCATGACGTCTGAGCGATTAGTCACTTTGAATTACCATTCATGTGTTTCCTATTTCATATAACACTAGCAAGCTACGTACGTTTGGTTGAAATGCAATTTTCCTCATATCTATTTGATATGACAACTTCCTATTTTAAATGAATGTGACATAAGAACTATTTTGCTAACTGCGATGTAGTTATACTATGGGTATAAACGTTTAACACATGAAAATACATTTGAACACTTACACCCACAGTAGAAATTTATACCCACAGTAGGATGCTGTATACCCAAAGTAGTTTACAAAATAGGTGAGATACCCACAATAATATACGACCATATACGCTAGCGTAATTAACGAACCACAGCTAAAACACACGCATAACCTAGGATATATATCTGTGTTTTTTTAATCCTATAAAATAACTTCATAGATGCGTATTCCCATCAAATAATATTAACTTAGGCCTTATATCGTGGTGTGATTATGATATATTACACTCCAGACATGCACAAGGGTTCATCGACAGAGTGGGTTCTATAGTTCAAGGCATGTGAGAAATCAGAGATTCACAATGCAAACACACTACGAGCTCATCGACTCAGACTTAAAACCTAAATAAAAATCTGTTAAAAGTCATTCCTATTGAACAAATTATTATAGAATATAAACTAGCAACACCAAACTGAAAGTATTCATAAGTCAAGACTGCTGGTTGTTGTCTAGAGGGGAGTATTTTACTGAAATTGTATATATTGTTGAATATGCAAAGTAGTGTTTACTAATTTGCATACCAAAATGACCACTATACTTCTGTGACATGATCGTATATAGAAAGGTGTGATAAACAATTCATTCTCGTTAATTGAGTTATCGCTATAGAGAGACAATGGAGAGTTATAACAGTGACTACCATATCACCGACCTTTCAAATGCGACCGGTGTAGCGACCGGTTACGTGTCACACACAAGTGACGATCGGCCTATTCAGCAACTTAATTATTCCCGACTGAACAATATGAGCACTGACTTCATTGATCTACATTCGTATATCATCAAATATCTTGAGAGCCCATCAAAAGAAAGTTCAGATTCATGCGAACAGCATCTTACGATTGTCCTGCAACACGTCAATACAACCATTAAAGATCGCGTTATCGAATCAATACTCTTTGCAGTTCAAAATGAAAGTTCACTAAAAGATATACGTGACTACATATTTCTACAAGTCTTGAAATCTGAGAAATACCAATTCGACAAATCACTAGACATTAAATCTCGCATTTCTAACAGAAATTGCGCACCTGTTAAAGATCGTCTAGCTTGTGATATTTATAACTTGTTGCTGTTCTTAGTTGATGAAAATCCTGATGTTATTGCAGAGCTAATCAGCAAAACTGTTCGAAGAAAATCTACAACCGTTGTTCCACGTCTCCCAGAATCACAAATCGTAGACTCCAAACTTGATGATTCCAAGCATAAAATTAACGTTCCTAATGCTATAATACAGATTCAGAAGGACATAGCTGCAATCAAAACGGAGTATCTGCCTGCAATGAATTATATCAACGAACAGCTTCCAAAGATAAATGGTTTCATTGTTAATATTGAAAGCAGACTCACAAAAATGGAGGAGCGTCTAAACCCGGATAAATTCATGAAACCATTAAGTGACAGAATAAAAATACTAGAGAATAAATTCTTAGAACTAACAAATGCCAGTGTAATAAATTCGCAATCAATCTCACGAGTAGAAAGCGACAAACTCGACGGAATAGCTAGGATCAGATCGAATATTAAAACAGTCGAAGATGATATTTCTACGGTCCTTGAGAAGGTTGAAAGCTATATAAAAGCCGAGAGGAAACAAGACGCTCAAATCGCCACACTGAAAGATGTAATTTCAAAACAGCCTGGAAAATGTTCAAATAACACTCAAAATATTAACATTGACAAAAACGTGTTGGAAACAATGAAACAGAATACAGACAGAATGCAGCAAGGATTCCGACGCCACACTAACGAGACGTGCAGTAAACTACAGACCATGATTGAAAGTGTGTCGAAATCACATACTGGGTCAATGAATTCCCAAACAGAGCTGATTAATAGTGTTAAGGTGCTTTGCACTTCTATTCAACAGAGACCTCAACCAAATTCGTATATGTATAAGGAGGATAACCAGAAATCCACAAGTGTTCACATTAACAACCAATCAGCAGACGCCTCTATAAACAGCATCCCTGTCGATAATTCCGACCACAGTAGAGAAACCCGTGAAACGAACGAAACGTATTCCAGAACAATTAACAAGGATCGTGTTCTTAGACAGAGACTTGATGAACCACTGAAACAGCTAAAGTTTTTGTTAGCAACTTTGTTGATGAAGTGAGATCTATGACTTGAAGGACGTTCTGACGCAAAATGACATTTCATTCACAAAAATTCTGTTAATGTCAAATAACTCGGCTAGAATCAATGTCTGTGAATCTCAAGTTGACCAAGTTACAAGCAGGTATTTTTGGGCAAATCGGATTTATTGTCGGAAATGGATACCTTACAACGAGCATACAACAAAGCGTGAAGAAGAACGCCGTTATTATGATTAGTTTGATTGATTGCTTGCCTATAGTGAGCACTATTAATTGTATTAACACGAAGTAATATCATGTCACCACCCTGTCATTCTAACCTACACCATAAGTCGTATTTTACTATAACAGGTTTATTGCTGTGCCTACTATCGACATTGTGTATTCATGTATCTCTAAATTATATATCACAATATGTACCGCCGTATTTGAGCACCACATATATTATCATGACGTCCAATAACTGTAGCCAATTAAAACGGAGCTTCCTAACATGGAATGCCACAGGCCTAATGAGCTCTTCAGCTTACCTAACAAGATTTCTTGAATTTAATCATATCGATGTGGTAGGTGTCAGTGAACACTGGCTACATGAACACAATGCAGATTATGCGCAATGTATCAGTAAGCAATATGATTATCACGTTGTCTGTGACGCCTCGCAACGTCTACCCATGCAGAGGGGTAGATATTCCGGCGGTGTTCTACTTATGTGGCATAAAAAATACGCAAAATACGTTACCGCTCTTCAAATTCCAGATGATAGGATTGCTGGCATTCAAATGCAAATTAGCCGACATCAGTATCTATATATCTTCCAGATATACCTTCCTTCTACAAATCACACTCTTGACTTTTACAAAGAGTATTTGCAAAAGGTCAGCACTGTTTTCGATACATATAGTTCGCTGGGCAAAATAATTATGATGGGAGACTTTAATGCAAATCCGGACAAAAAGGGTCCAAGGAATTCTGCATTCAAGAAATTTGTCAAAGCACTAAAATGTTTCTCTGTGAATCACTCGAGATGCAGATACCCAAATAGTTCTACGTGTATTCCGTACAATAGTAATAACGGCACAGTTATTGATCACGTTTTGATTCCCACTGAAGACTCAGCCCTTATACCAGACATCAATGTTATCGATGACGATTCCCTAAATGTGTCAAATCATCGCCCAATTTTGTTCACAATGCAATTTCCAGTTGACAATCACGGCATTTACAACGTCACGAACAATAACTCTAAACCAAATTGGAAAAAAGTTAAATCAGACCCTTCAATTTTGCAAAATTATCGCAATGCTCTTGACTTAAAGCTATGTGATAGTAAAACTGACATTATTAACGTATCTGAAGTTGATGTTATATATAATGAGATTGTAAGCGCGATAACATATGCATCTGATCAGTGTATACCCCGCAAGAGGTTCTCAAAACACCTCAAACCGTTCTGGAATAAAGAACTTAATAGCTTGCATAAAGGAATGAAAAAGTATCGATCTATTTGGATCAGGGATGGCCGACCCCGTGCTTGCTCTGGTGCTATAAGCTACACAAACTATAAAAACGCAAAGGCACACTTTCGAAGGTTGTATCGTTTGAAATCTTATAAGTACATTCAGGAAATAAATCATGAAATTGATCACAAAGCTGAAGTTGACCACGACTCATTCTTTAGGTTATTCAATCTGAAACGGTCTAAACGAGTCAGCCCCAATAATATGTTTCATCACGATGGAAAACTCTTAAGGGATCCTGAAGACATTGTGTGCGCATGGGGTGATTACTTTGAACAATTATATACGCCACTGACCTCAGAAGAATTTGATCAAACGCATTATACCTCAGTAAATAGTTTTGTCAATGACATAATACAAGAAAAGGCACCTTCTTCTATTGATAAACTCATTCTCTTCCCAGTTACATGTCAAGAACTCAAATCTGTGTATAAGTCTCTAAGCTTAAATAAAGCTGTAGGGTGGGATAACGTAGCATACGAGCATATTATATACGGCAGCGACTTACTCACAAATATTTTATCAACCTGCTTATCCGGAATATTTAAATATGGTAAAGTTCCAAAAAATGCAAAGAAAGGAATAATTATAACTCTACACAAAGGCGGTTCCAAAAGCAAAGATGACTTTAATAACTATAGAGCAATTACATTGATGCCTGCCCTATACAAAATTACTGAACGTGTGCTTCTGAACCGAATCGAGAAATTCTCTCCCCGTACTCTAGAAGTTGACCCATTGCAGCACGGGTTCCAAAAATGTTTGAGCTCAAATATGGTGTCGTACATGACACTAGAATGTATTGATTATGCTAAAGATGTTGGTCACAAAATGTACGCATGTTTCCTGGACGCAATGAAGGCCTTTGACACGGTGTGGATCAACGGGTTGTTGTACAAACTATATGATCGCGGCATTCAAGGCCTCTCGTTTTCTCTTATACATAGCCTGATATCTGATGTCCAATGTTCAGTTAGGTATAACGGTACATCATCCCGTTGGTTCACAGTGTGTCAAGGAGCAAGGCAGGGGGGAATATTATCCCCTTCATACTATATGATCTATGTGAACGACCTCATACTACAGCTGAGGAACTCAAGAAATGGTCTAAACTTATATGGTATAGATTGTTCCAGCCCAACGCTAGCTGACGATATGTTATTACTTTCACTTACTATGACTGGGTTACGTAATCTTTGCGACATCTGCTACCGTTACAGCACGGTGTGGCGCTATATGTACAACCCATCAAAATGTTCCGTTATTGTATTCAATGAATCTAAGGCGCGTGCAAACAAAACTGACCGTAGATGGCATATTGGACCATCTGTAATACCGGAAGTGGAAGAAGTTACCCATCTTGGTATTCCTTTAAATAAGTATGATTTAAATGGTGCATTTGTAGATACAATTTGTCGCAAAATCAGGGGCACCTATCTCATGTTATCTAATGCTGGCCTTTACGCCGGTGGGATAACGCCTCTGAGCTGTAAGACAATATACGAATCTATTGTCATCTCAAAGTCGCTATTTGGCGCAGAATTACTATGGAACCTGGCACATAAACATGAGGAAGCTCTTGAAAAATGCCATAGATTTTGTCTGAAACAGGTTCAGGGTTTACCTACGCGTGCTAGAACAGTTATCGTCCATGGGCTCATAGGAGTTCACCCTATTATGAGCTATATAGATAAACGAAAACTATCGTTCCTTAGTTCAATGTGTAATCTGGAACAAATTAAAACGGCCAAGGAAATTTTCATTTTCCGTCTTTATCAACACGCACTTGCTCCAACTACTTCTTGTAAAAATTTCTCCTCGGATATCATGGTAACAATGAATAAATACAAACTGGTAGACTACTTGCGTCTGTATTTGAAGGAATCAGTATTTCCTTCTAAAGAGAAATGGAAACAATTAACTAAAGCTCTCATTAATGAGACTGAGAGCGCGGCCTGGTCCGAGAGAATTCATGCTGATAACTCCTTAATTCGATTCTCGAAGATTCAGACCACGTTCGAAGTCTCGCATCTGTGGAAATTGTGCCGCCTGTTTCCAGAAAATAAATTGTCTTATTACAAAATGGCACAAATTATACAATTCTCCTGCGTTCCGTGTGATACAGGTATTTGTTCAAATTGCTCTCGCGCGTACTCCGACTACATGCGGCATGCAATAGTCCAGTGTTCTTCATTAACGTGTATCCGTGACGAAATAGAATTTTCTGTTTTGTGTAGATTTGGAGTTCAAATTTACATACGCTCTGATTCTCTTTCAGATGAAGATAAATTATTATTCTTCTTGACGGCAAAATTTGAAGAAATTGCCTCTTATGTCGAAGATATCAACGACTTTGCAAATTTCATAATTAATTGCACTTGTAAACTATGGGAAGAATATCATTGCCTCTCTGTTTGAATTGTAGTTAAACAATTTATAGTATACGCTAGTAATGACATAATGCTATACATAACTCATAGAATCCATAGAATCCGAAGACACGACAAATGAGTAAATATATATACTTGAGTGGTGCTGGGGAAATGGTCGGCTCCGAGTCGGTAAGACTGCACAAAGGCATTGGTGTTTGTGGGTCTTCCAGAGAGAGAGATCCCCGATTTGGGTCCAACTCCGGATTGGTCGTCTCGGAGTATGCTATTTCTCTGGTCCCAGTTCTTTATATATAAAGATCTATATAACCGTATAATAACACATCACATTTAGCCTGTCGTGGAGAGCCAATTAGATATTTGACCATATGTTCATTCCATTACACGATAACGCTACATTGCCATTCTGGTCGTCTGTCTCTGTCTATACATATAACGAATGTGGGTCTGTTAGTATGAATACTTCATGCATGTAATTCGCCAATGTTTTGTGTGTGTCTGTTAGTATGAATGCTTCTGGGAGTTTGTTTGTTATAAATGGAAGTCATGCATGTAATTCTCCAATGTTATAGATGTGTGTCTGTTAGTATGAATGCTTCTATGTGTATGGTTGTTGCAAATGGAAATCATGTATGTAATTCTCATGTTCACCACTTAGATGATGACTGTAAATATGTTGACTTTTGTTACCTGATTATGTTCTTATAATTTATATTAATTGTATGCATTCTCTAAATATCTCCATGAATGGAGGAAATAAAGAATATATATATATAATATTATTGACGCTGTGTGCGCACTCCGATTGAGATGTGTACTGTACGAAGAAGCTTGTCGATTTCATCATGTTGATTTCATTCATAAAAATGTCATCATGTCGATTTCAGCGAAACTCGACGAGCAACGTCATCATGTAGCTTTCACCATTGGCCGAATTTGCGATAACCTGAATGTATCTTCTGCTTTGTTCATAAGTATGTATTTCTTATCGATTCGTGAAAATAGAGGGATATCTGAGGATTATCAGATTCACGTATGTACGATGTAATATTAGAATAATTTAAACGCGATATAATAACGTTTGCTTGCATCACGAATTTCGATTTCGACTCCAGCATGGTCTCCAGCCCAGCCAGAGTGATTGAGATTTTCCCATTGCACGGGACATTTATATTTTAGGCCACTCCATTGCAAATATTTGACAGTCCATAATATGTTATAATTATATTCTCAATAAAATGTAAACCGCGGCTGCGAATGAACTTCACTGTGCATAATTCCGATAGTAACTCCCCTCAGTTGGAACGCCGGCCATTGAAAGATTGAAAGACGCACACGGTTATTTCAGATTACGACATTAATGCTTTAAGCCACCGATTTACTGTGCGACAAAAGCGCTCGCAAAAATTCAAAACAGAAG
Source organism: Siphonodentalium dalli (assembly GCA_032622095.1). Classification (NCBI taxonomy): domain Eukaryota; kingdom Metazoa; phylum Mollusca; class Scaphopoda; order Gadilida; family Siphonodentaliidae; genus Siphonodentalium; species Siphonodentalium dalli. The sequence goes on from CP136069.1 coordinate 67,496,220, forward strand.
TGTCGTATTAGATAATAATTGGTGACGTCACAAAATCAGATATAGTCTATATACGACCCAAAGCTTCTGGTGTTGGTTCGTTAGAATAGGCAGTTATGGTATAAAAAGGTTTATAGATATGATGCAGTAAATCGACCCAAGCACATGCGCGAGATGAACCGACTAAACGTGAACTGGTAGTTAAACTGTTGTAGCAAAGAAACTGTCTGTGCAAAGCAGACATTGGTTGAGACAAAACTGAGCTAGATGCGTGTTCAAATAATAAAAGCACCCTAGGGGAAATGTTTGTTAATTTAAAACACGTATAATTAGCATAACAATACAGGTGATATAAATATATCAATAGCAAATAATAAAATTAATTTATCAAGGTTTCACACAATTCTGGGTAAACCAGACTCGAATAGCTACGCAATACTTGGTCTGGAGAAAATGCCTGTGTCTCCTATTACCAAATAGCTCTGGGTCGATATAACAAGAAAACCAATGTCAGAAATGGTAACGCGCTCAAGATCATATATTATATACCCATGATTGTAATTATAGAATATAAACTATATTGGTTTCGTGAATGACCAACTCAGAATTCCGTTAAAATAACAATAACAACCAACGAACAATAACAATAACAATTAACGAACCGGCGGCCGACTCGGCCGTCTCCGACCACAGCTCCAAGCCCCCAGTGGCGGCCTTTGGTATTGACAAGTATTTGATGGGGGTTTGTCTATAAAAGTTGAAATATACGACTTACAAATTATCTTTTTCATTTCTTTTATTTGTAATTGACATAGCTTGTCACAAACCAAAAATCAACATTGTTGACATAATAATGTAAAGGACAATAAACGAAATTGAAATTCCCAACTACACCTAAATTGCCTCCGGGTCGCCCAGACCAAACGAGAATATCTACATTAGTATACCCGCGGAGCGCGAAATAACTTCTCGTGCGTCCCAAAACTCCAGGCAAAGTTATCTCCAATCGCTCCGCTGAGATAACGTAGAGGGCGCTGTATGGAGTTTGGTGCGTCCCATGCATTACGACACCACATCACTTACATAGCTTTACCAATGACATATATCGCCTGCATAATTATTATCCGATGCTTCAAACTGACGCTATTTTCAGTTATGTGGAAATCTGCGACTGTTTTGAGATTCCAACACTGGCCCGAATGGCTACATCGCTTTGTTGATACAAGTTGTGATTGGCTGCGACTGACGTAATGCTCGCTTTTGGTAATAGTGATCCCCCCAAATATTCCAGATTATAGCTGTCGAGTCTGTGTTTTAACCAGAACAGGGTTTCACATCGAGATAGTAAAGGTAGCTTCTATTGTCTGATTTGGTATTGGCAAGTATTTGATGGGGGTTTGTGCAGCGTGTTCTCGTGAAAATAAGCTCATATTGAACACACACAAAATAAATAAATAAACCCATATCGGCATTAATTGAATCTAAATTACGCTAAATCGACTTACCAGATGTACGCTTTTTATAATGTGTTTTCATTGTGGCCCGCGCCAAACACGGAATAACTGGTATAAGTCCACTTTGGGCTTATTTCAGAATCAATAAGTCCAATATGAACCTATTTGCAGGAGGACACGTTGTTTTATGAGATCCTTTATCAATTCACAAAGTTGACAGTTGGATACTGTGCATCATGGGTATATACTAAAGGGCATCCAATCATGACATACGATTACCGTGATACACATATCCAAAGACGGCGCGGCTATGGCTTTCATTCTGAGGATAATAACTCTGCAGAAGATGATTAAACAAAGGTCTTTTAACAATCAATAAGATGATCAAAGTCATGTAAATTGGATACTACTCATAACGGTATAGTATAGACAGCTTTAAGAATAAAGTTTAAAAGCTAATAGTTCCTCGTGGCGACATCACATTTTCTGATAATGGCCCATTTCATTGATTGTATTCACTATTCTGTGGAAGTGTGAAAACTCACCATGCTGGGCTGATACGGTACGAGATAAGTGCTCATCCTATACAACTGCTTTCCAACAAATCGATTGGATTCGTAAGTAAGACAACACGGCTTTACACCTGGCCACATGTATGTTTACTGCTAATACAGGACCAGTTTCCGGGACCTACGTCACAAATCAAATAACTGAAATTGACAAAGGAAATATATTGTGCCCCAAGATTGAACATCAAACACACCTCAACCATATAATAGATGTTCTTAAAATACACATGATCCCTTTCACTCGTATGTGCAACAAAAAAGAGCGTCCCACTTTAACACTCGCATCGTTACTGACATAATACGTTAAAGGGGAGTTCACCATTTCCAATACCTCCTCACTTCTAACGGTCATAATGTTCAAACGCCTGAACCGAGTAAAAGTTATATTTGACAATCTGGTACAGACTTCCAGGATAAACTGTTCGACGACTTGCAAACAACATATCCTCGCGGAAATACGCACATAGTCGACCTATAATGTGAAATAGGTAAATAATGTGATTATTTGATTCTGAAATAAGCAGATACTGATGCGCACATAATCTGCTTAGAATCGACTTACTATGAGTCGATAATAATGTGACTATTAAGTATGTTATTATTTTCAGCACATTATCGACTCAAAGTGAGGCAGATTATCTAATCTAACTAAAACAAATTCTATTTTTAGCAGATAATGTGTTGATTTTCGGAAGAACAGGCTGCTTATAAAATAGTTTATGAAAAAAAAAAATAGCGGACAGCATCGGTTCGATGTGTCCACGCTTTACTACAGGAGAACATATACCGCCGGTTTCAAACTCAATATTTATCGATAAAATTCCACCTTTTACACAACACTTCCACAATCGACAAATCTAATGTTAATCTGACCAAATCAATCGGTTATTTGAATCCAAGTCTCCACCTTTTTCCTATATTTCCGTGAGTTCGTCTTACTATAGTGGACTGACAATGTCGATCACAAGACTTTCGCTCAATATTTAAGTTTACCGTCGCGGCGATCATCATACTTGAGAGAGACTGAGTAACGTTCTCTATGTCGGTGGGACATGCGTTTGATATCAGGTCGAATTTCTCGTTCAATTGACTAATCGCGCACGCTTCGATGCTTTGTTGAAATATAATTTTATCGCCAGTCATGCGGGGAGGCTTGGTTGTAATATAATTTTATCGCCAGTCATGCGGGGAGGCTTGGTTGTAATATAATATTATCATGCGGGGAGGCTTGGAATTGTCAGATCGTTTGTTTTGTCTGGGTTTGTTTGTTTTCACTTCATTATCTCCCATAATTCATATTTCCATGGATTTTACCCCTTTGGCTAAAATCAACTCGCACAAGTGACGCAGAGCGTTACCAGCCAATCGGATTGGAGCAAAAGATAACGCACGTGATTTGTGCTCTCGCTCCACATAATACTTCACTTTTCAACTGTGGCGCTATATTGTTAACACATTTTAGCTCAGGTGAAATTGTTTTATTGATGACTTAAGTGGGTATGCATTATGTTCGCATTCGGAGGAATCAGTGATCTGATCTCCCAAACCAGTCACATGCTGTTGAGTCGACAGATTGCCCCATAAGTCCACGACGTTCTAGGTCGGTGGCGACGGGTAGCGACAATGATTGCATTAGTTTGCACGACCCAGAGACTGCGGATAGTGATTCTGCCAATGGGTCGGAAGATATCGAGGTCACAAAAGACGCTCGCAGTTTTACAACACAAAAAACTGGCTGATATATTTGGACAAAAAAAAGCTTCAAATTAAATAAACAGTCCACGACACAGGGACTTAGATCGACAGTGTCCAAGAAGACTTGTTGACAACAAGTTTTCGAACAAAAGTTCCGTCTTTTCTCACGGCCTTTACATGGGAAACATTTGACAAATTTCCCGTGAATTAAGACACAGCAACAGTGTTGACTATTCCGTCACTTGATACTTTAGTCTGCGGTGCCAAAGCTAAGGAATATGGATCAAAGTATGTGGCCAAGGGTCGTTTTTCGTCAGTTCCTCGTTTGCATTCACAACCATTGAAGCCAATAGAACAAGTCGCTTACAATGGACACCAAGCAGGCCGTTTGTCCATAGTAACACAGTTATACACACAAGTGTTGGAAAAGTTGTTGATGTTACTGGAATCGGATGACTATTTCGCAATTAAAAGACATTTTTTATATTTCCACAAAGGTTTGGACCAAGTAGGTCGAACCAGTGCTTTCCGCCACATAATTCGCGATCATATGCATTGGACGATTGTGGTTGGTTTGATTCCGACACGAATGGGGAAATGGCTAAATTGCGTTTGGCCGACGAGGGCGTGTTCGGAAGTGATCTGGAACCACTCTTGAAGGCCGGGCGTGAAAGACGGAAACGGGATCAGGAATTATTACCGGAATGTAAATCTTCCGCTAAGGACCGGCTATGGAAGGAGCACTCCTACAACTCACTTCCGGATTCGAAACGCCATGCAACAACACATTCCGCTTCTGTGACGTTGAGTTCTGCCGGAATGTCTGAGACCAATGCTGATAAAGGATCGCATTTTCGGATCCCTAAGTTATCTAAAACTGGACAATCTTCAAGTTTTCCAGCAGAGGCCGTCCTGGTCGTGAACGAGGCGTGGCGGTCCGAGCGGACGATCCAATTGGCAGTCGAGATGATCCATTACATGTAAGTATCGTTTTACCAGTAACTCCTTAGCCAAACGTTCCGGTCGGGGATCGTGTGTCACATTTTTGACATCTTGGCAGAACATAACACAATACCAACGGATTCTAAACGTTATAAAGGAAGGTCTCCGAAATCAATTTCACACTCTTCCAAAGTTCTCTGGCATAAGGGAAACAAAAGTTCCATCGCAACAGTCAACTCTGATTCAACGGGCAATTTTAGACCTGTTCGCGAAAAGGGCTATCGAAATAGGACCAAGGGCCCAGTCATTAGAAAAGGTTTCCAGTACAGTTTCTCGTTCCGAAAAAAATGGCTCCGACCAGTGCTGAATGTAAAATTTCTCAATCAATTCATAGTAAAGAAACACTTCAAAATGGACACTGTGAGTTCAGTGCTCCATTTAGACCAGATTGAGGACCACACAATATCACTGGATCCTTGCTACTCCAAAATGCACCTTCTCGTGCAAGAAAACGATCGAAAATTCTTCCGCTTTCAGTTTCAGGGGGTAGCTTATCAATTTCGCGTCCTTTGTTTCGGCGCGACTATGGCACCTCGGGTAGCTGCCCATTTGCACAAACAGGGCGTTCGGCTGAATCGTTACATCGGCGTTTGGATTGTGGTAAGTGCATCGCGAAAACAACACCATTATGGTCTCATTATATTCTGTTACGACAGTTGATGCAAGGTAAAAATGTCCATTTATATGGTGCAAAGTAAAAAAAGACTGGCCAATAGGTATATTCTGATTAGGCTAGTGGCATCACACAAAGAGCTAAACAGAAGATCTATATGGTCTCTTTATCTTCTGTCATGACGGTTGATGAAAGGTAATAAAAGTGTAAGATTATGAATAGAATTATGAAAAAATTTGTCGTGTCCTCAAACTACATGTCACATGTTGTGTACCGGTACATCGTTGATTCGTCGTCCGATGGCGATGCATATAATCGTTTGTAAGAAAATCGGCGAAAATAATGCGTTATCTGATGTGGTGCTCCCTCCTCCATTCCCCATTCCTGATTCGACTGGTGCCACTTCGGTAAATTTAAAATATACGCTCTATCATATCAGTCTATATATAAGTTTGGAGGAAATCGGCGATAAAAATGTATTATTAATGCGAGCTACTAATCAGACATCATGCCTGACATGGACGGCGCTAATTACGTATTTTTATACCACACGACTAGATTCCCTATATCATACACATCACTATATAAACGTTTGGTTGAAATCGGCGACAATTTTTATCAATTTGGCGCCCTCTCACAATCACATCCCTCACTCTGTCAACCATAAGATTCCCCATAGCATGCAAATAACTATATTTATTGTATGCTTCCCTGAATTGATTTGAGGCGATACGATTTTTTTTTTGCACTTTTGCGCGTGAGATTAGAGTATTTCTCCCTTAACTGCATGGCAGACGCCTGTTTACATCAGCAACATAATTCGTCAAGTAAACTATGAAAGATGGATTTGAAATAGACGTAGAAGGCGATGTCTTTTGGGACTCTTTGCTGAACAAAATTAGCTAACTATAATGATAAAGACCCACAAGTGTGTGCTCAGAATAGTAAATCTTTATTTGATCAGCAAGTTTCTGCAGCTTCAACTTACACTTCAAGCTCTTCACTAATGAATTCAGCCTCAGCTTCATTGCAAATGCGATTGCCTTCAACTTCCGCTGTAACTGTAAGTTCCAGATTTACAAATGTAACCGATAAAGAAGTATCTCAATTCAACGACCATCAAAGAAATAAAAATTCTGTTAAAAAACTGAATATGATATTAAACTATTTCGAACATTTCTACTTAGGAAATATGAAAAGAGGCAGCCAGAGCTCATTCCCCCAGATATTCTGTGTGGGCATTTATTAAGTTTCCTCCTCTCTGTGAGAAAGGAAGATGGAACTTAGTACTAGCCAGACGACATTGAGCGAATTTTTTGGACCATATAATCTAAAGTCGTTACAAATTCAACGTGGTGGACATGTATATTGTACTTCGGAATGAGAACATGTGGGATTCTCATTCTTTGAAATGGGGAGACATCATATGTCGTCTACACACAAGAGAGCAACAAACAAGACAAGAACCGGTAATCATCAATGAGACATCAAACGAATAAAACCAACACAGAGACAGGGCAGCGGCTATTTACCATCGGATGGCAAATAGCGATTCTACCGATATGCGCTATTTACCATCCGATGGTATTTTAAAGAAAAACAAATAGCATATCATCACAATACACTCATATAATGACAATTACTACCACCTTCTTGGTAAATGGGCCCAGTTGACCCTCGGTTGACCACCTACAGATATCCTGGGGGGATGGTACGCAAAAAATGACCAATTTTGAAGGAAATTTCGTATAGTTTGAGTATTTAGTGGCACAAGCTATCGCTTTATGCCCACATAATCACCATTCCTACCCGCCTTACAGAAAACCCGGACAAGTTGACCACCTACAGATATCCTGGGGGGATGGTACGCAAAAAATGACCAATTTAGAAGGAAATTTCGTATAGTTTGAGTATTTAGTGGCACAAGCTATCGCTTTATGCCCACATAATCACCATTCCTACCCGCCTTACAGAAAACCCGGACCAGTTGACCCTCGGTTGACCACCTACAGATATCCTGGGGGGATGGTACGTAAAAAATGACAAATTTTGAAGGAAATTTCGTATAGTTTGAGTATTTAGTGGCACAAGCTGTCGCTTTATGTCCACATAATCACCAATCCTACCCGCCTTACAGAAAACCCGGACCAGTTGACCCTCGGTGGACCACCTACAGATATCCTGTGGGGATGGTACGCAAAAAATGACCAATTTTGAAGGAAATTTCGTATAGTTTGAGAATTTATTAGCACAAGCTGTCGCTTTATGCCCAAATAATCACCATTCCTACCCGCCTTACAGAAAACCCGGACCAGTTGACCCTCGGTTGACCACCTACAGATATCCCGGGGGGATGGTACGTAAAAAATGACCAATTTTGAAGGAAATTTCGTATAGTTTGAGTATTTAGTGGCACAAGCTGGCTCTTTATGGCCACATAATAACGATTCCTAACCAACAAAAATGGACATGACATTAAACAGATTATATGGTGTTTATACGTGGATAATGGTATAGGTTGTTATTGTTGTTGCTGCTAGTCTCTCCCAACTTGTTCGAAATTATAAGAATCGGAAGTACATGTATATATCTGGTTCCGATGAAATATACTGTTCATCCGTATGGTAAACCTGCAGTGGCTAAGTTCATGAGGCGTTTTCGATTGCAGTTGTCACCTAGTAGTCCTCTGCTATTAAATCCGTATGCTCTCATATTGGGATCTGTCTCTTGTATAAAGTTTTGGACAGACTTGAAAATAAATTTCTTCATTTTGGAGTTTGATAAGCTTGGATCTCCAAAAAGTAAAGTTTGAATCGTGATAGCTCGTTCTGCAAATTTATTCTTGGAAAAATGATTCCAATATTATATAATTCCACTTGAGTAGACATTAACGCGGCAATGAAACCTATTCATATGATCGGATACACATATATTGTATCGTCTGGCTTGTTCAAGACTTATCAGACGCTTGTGTGATGGCCATGCATATGTGATCTGAACATGGGCCTGCATGTCCACATAAACCCTCCCCGATAACACACAACAATGACGAAAGATCGATCGTACATGCCTGTCCGAAAGATATTTTCAAACAGAAACAGTCAAAATGCGAACTATATTATATCACAGGTGGCCGCCTTCAAATACATGGGAATCATAAGACAGCGATGTTCATAATATAGTTATAACCAATGTGATAGTCAATATATTTTTCACGCAATATAATATACATTCAACGTCCTTTCATTGCATCAGAAAAGGTAACACATATTCATGTACGGATTCAATAACTATGAGAAGGTGCGAGATAATTATCGTTGAACGAGCGCTCTTTATGCGTGTTGACTTACGTATGACGAGACTCGACACGAAGTGCGGTGTTTTAGTTCGTGAATCTAGAAAATGTGTGTGCATTTGTAATTTTGGGGACATTTAGATTGAAAAAAAGACTATATGAAGGAAGAATATTGTGCTTTTTGCCGAGATATACGTATTGTTATTAGTAAATGATGAAGGGAGGAATTTTGTATGTGATTATCGCCGTTACGAATATGCTACGAGAATTATATGAAAATGTAAAGCACACAATTAAGGTTGACAATGCTAATCACCAGCTAATGTGGCAGAAACCTCGGGATGTAAACTTTATGATTCTGAAGTATTATATATGTGGACGAATTTATTTGTTGATAACGGCTCCGATGGGCGCTAATAGATACCGATACCCCGTGTAATATTGACGGGGACTGAGATCGGATTGTCTCGAAAGAATTAGCGTCTAACCCCCGGTAGGGGGTGTGTTCGATTGACGCAAACTATACGAAATTTCCTTCAAAATTGGTCATTTTTTGCGTACCATCCCCCCAGGATATCTGTAGGTGGTCAACCGAGGGTCAACTGGTCCGGGTTTTCTGTAAGGCGGGTAGGAATGGTGATTATGTGGGCATAAAACGATAGCTTGTGCCACTAAATACTCAAACTATACGAAATTTCCTTCAAAATTGGTCATTTTTTGCGTACCATCCCCCCAGGATATCTGTAGGTGGTCAACCGAGGGTCAACTGGATCGGGTTTTCTGTAAGGCGGGTAGGAATGGTGATTATGTGGGCATAAAGCGATAGCTTGTGCCACTAAATACTCAAACTATACGAAATTTCCTTCAAAATTGGTCATTTTTTGCGTACCATCCCCCCAGGATATCTGTAGGTGGTCAACCGAGAGTCAACTGGTCCGGGTTTTCTGTAAGGCGGGTAGGAATGGTGATTATGTGGGAATAAAGCGATAGCTTGTGCCACTAAATACTCAAACTATACGAAATTTCCTTCAAAATTGGTCATTTTTTACGTACCATCCCCCCAGGATATCTGTAGGTGGTCAACCGAGGGTCAACTGGTCCGGGTTTTCTGTAAGGCGGGTAGGAATGGTGATTATGTGGACAAAAAGCGACAGCTTGTGCCACTAAATACTCAAACTATACGAAATTTCCTTCAAAATTGGTCATTTTTTGCGTACCATCCCCCCAGAATATCTGTAGGTGGTCAACCGAGGGTCAACTGGTCCGGGTTTTCTGTAAGACAGGTAGGAATGGTGATTATGTGGGCATAAAGCGCCAGCTTGTGCCACTAAATACTCAAACTATACGAAATTTCCTTCAAAATTTGTCATTTTTTGCGTACCATCCCCCCAGGATATCTGTAGGTGGTCAACCGAGGGTCAACTGGTCCGGGTTTTCTGTAAGGCGGGTAGGAATGGTGATTATGTGGACAAAAAGCGACAGCTTGTGCCACTAAATACTCAAACTATACGAAATTTCCTTCAAAATTGGTCATTTTTTGCGTACCATCCCCCCAGGATATCTGTAGGTGGTCAACCGAGGGTCAACTGGGCCCATTTACCAAGAAGGTGGGTAGTAATTGTCATTATATGAGTGTATTGTGATGATATGATATTTGTTTTTTTTTTCACATACCATCGGATGGTAAATAGCGCATATCGGTAGAATCGCTATTTGCCATCCGATGGTATATAGACACTTCCGACAGACCCTGTTAAATTATACCGTCTATTCAACAAGAAGCGACCAGAAGATGAAAAAGATCCAGACAGCCCGTTCTTCCTCGCCTGCAGTCCAAACAGAACATATATCTTTAATTCTATCAAATACAGCTGGAAATAACAGTCACAGAGTCACAGACAGTACTCACAGCTGCACAGCATGTAGTCGAGTTTGCACCAGTATTGGCAGGAAGAAAAACTGCACCAGCTCCTGTACCAAGTTCTGACATCATTACCGTCTAACTGTTTCCAAATCGACAGTCAGTGTTTCAAATAATGACCTTATTGGTACAAGTGGAGTTGTTATGTGTTCATCAAGTGCGATGTAATGTTTATAATCCATTTTCTGAAACACAATTTTCAGTGGATCGGTGTACATGCACTTTCAGCTGCTCGCTGAAGGCTCACACCATAGAAGACATCAGTCTAATCATATCAGGAAATACCGGCGAATCGGGAGAATAGTTGACAGTGACAGCGATTGAAATTGAAGAATAACTGCATTATATTTTTACATTCCAAGCTGGGAAGCGGAATTATGTCAGTAATTAGGATTTTGGTATTTCCAAATGGAATAAAACCAGTATTTTGTTAAGTGTTCATTAGGCTCTTTGATAAACAAATCAAATCATGCATTGAAGGTAAAAATACACCAAATACAAATTAGTAGAATGATTTCCCTTGGGACCCCCAAGCTAGGATCAGCATAAAAAAAACCTGGCAACTGAATGGTCAACGACACATGGATGAAAAGTGCACGAAAAAATGCACAAACGCGTTTCCCGACGTAACGAGAAACATCAAATATAGCCACACGGTGAACGGTTACGGTTGTCAAATTGGCGAATAATTTATGGGAGGTGTTTTTTTCGATGTCGTTTTTTCCCCCTCCATTTTAATGGTAGTTTGACGTTTGTCAAAACTGCAGTGTGACGCAGTGCGTTGACAAGTACTTTTTGGGCACATTTTCGTGTGTCTAAAAGGACAATCCAGCGAATTCAAGCCAGCGGGATTTGTTAACACTGAGGTTTATGCAAATCATTTGGTGTATTGTAACCTGAAGATAAGAAATTATATTTCTATTATATTTCTATGAATATTTAAAAAAATGTCTAACACTCACCGTTATCTTCATTGTAAAATGTTACCCCGTTATACCTCTTGGGAGCTCTATAGATTGTCCCCACATGAATGTCTATATTATATCGGACAAACAAAAAGAGTCAGACATTCGCAAATATATATATATAAGACTTAAAGTCGGGTGAATGTATAAGATCCGACGCAATATCCTATTTATAGGTCTCAATCCAAACAATAATGCCACATTACCAGCTTTCCTGACAAACTTCTTAGTTCCAGGTAAAGGAAATTTCTTTGTGCAATGAATTTTCATTTGATTTGATAGCTCGTCGCAAGAGAGTCCTTTGTATATAGAAATAGGGAACGGTTGTCGTTTGAGACACTTGCGTGTACAATTTTTAAATCGTGTGCTAAAGCAACATTTCATATTGGACGAGTGGCATTTATTATGTAATTGTCGACTAATTGATACTAGCAACTGAAAAGCCTCGATAATACAACAAAACCTCAAACATACATGTGACTGACTGCTGCTCATCCGTCTGTATTATTCGTTCGGAACGTAGCATGCGGGATAACTCTATCTAAAGAGGCATAACTCTATCTAAAAATTCTAAAAAATAATGACGAAAAATGTCCCATTTGATCATCACATTATATTAGAAAATATCGATATAAAATCAATATTATTAATTGACAGAAGCGTTTCCGGACAGGTGTCTTCATCATATTTATTAGTTTAGACCCCGGAAACTATATAAAATGTATTTAGAAAGAGATAGGCAATCTCTTAAGGTGTGTTATCTGTTCTAGGCCGAAATAACAACAACACAATTTTAGAAATCCCGATAATAACAATACCAATAGCTAGTTTGTGAATAAAACTGAAGATGGGGTATAGTATTGACTATAAAGGTATAATACAGTGGTTTATTTCCATCGTAATTCGCGGTAAATATCTCAGCTGATCTGCAATTTGTTGTAATTGAGGCTGCTAACAAGAACAATTTCTCTTCTGTGGTATGCTCCAAACGTTTTCGCGCGGATATCTGTTCTAAAAATAGCCCATAAAATTATCTCACCAATGTCAATTAAAGACGCTTTTCCCGAAAGGTGTCCTCGATTCATCTATATATGATATATATGTTATACCCTGGAATATATATATAACTTGCTGGGAAGAATTGATCGTCTTTAATCGAAACAATAGTAATATCTTAACCCCTTTATATACTAAGGCGTCATTGATAATTAGTTATCCTATAGGAAATGTTCTGATTATAAGTTCAACATATAGGTCGTGTGTTGAACTTATTATCTAAACATTTCCCTCAATAAATAGGGCTCCTTTTGCACTTTTATGTATCTGTCGTCTGTTTTTATCGCCTTAACATCCCTCAAAATCAATAATAGACCATTCCAATGTACACCTTTTAACTGACTGCGAGAGTTTATTTAGTATAAAAAGGGTTAATTTGGACTGGCGAAGTTAATCTATAAATCTGAACCTCCCCAATATCAAACTGGAGGTGGGCTGTCCCAATGGGTCTAAGGATACCCGCATGACGGTCAGTGACGGAAATGTTTTACGCACTCAATGTTCTGGAATGGTATATCGGACGCACAGGTGGACAGATGACATACTGATTTGAGTGTTGCGAAAATGTATAAGCCGAAAAGTCGGACGGACCTCATACTCGCAAGGCACCAAATGTATGCGCCCAGTTTAAAAACAAATTGACCGAAAAATGGACGGACAGACGACTCGACCCCCCGACGTCCGGACGCCCAATGGCTCGACCGACGGGCGGACAACACGCTGTCATCCTATAATACCAGCTGCGGGCAAATATTGAGTAAAGCCCGTTGCGGACACGGGTGGAGACTATACAGGTAGGTTTGTTTTGAGGGAAATTATGTCATTAATTGTTTTTCTTCGGACACAAGTCCGGATCCACGAGGTGCTTGATATACCCATCTTCAGCCAAATGTCAACAGTTCGACGAATAAAGCTATATAAAGTGACGAAATGCTCGAAGAAATGTGAGAATAAGATTCCATTTTTAAAATTTCGTGTGTTTTCAGCTCCAAGATGAGTGCGTGGTGATAAATTTGGACATCGTTGTCAACGTTGTCAACCGTCAATATTTGATTAAACATTGGAATCTTATTGGATTAATTGGATTTTTTTTATTCTACTGTAACAGTACTGTTTACATAAAAATTGTTTTGACATGCGCAATCTCCTTGTTATGGAGTTTTTAATAATGACAATAAGAACAAAGTATATCATTTTTTCCCATCTACTTGTTGTTTTAGAGACTATCAAATTTATGTTATTTTGCAAGAACCAATTTCGAAGGCCTTCACAAGATCTAGGTCGAGGTCGGTTTTGTTTTAATGCTGACAAAGGCAGTCCTATTGTAAATTGAGTATTAAATAGGTATGTCGAAATTTTTACCACATCATCCGCGTCCGGTAATTTCTAGTATCTCAATGCGGAAAACAAAAACATCATATCGATGTTAAAATCAACGCCGGGCAATATTAGACACAATGCACAGTCTCAAGTTTGACCAAGACATTTTATTGACCATATATTGAAGCCCTTAATTAGGTTAATTATGATTAGGAAATGCGCAATTAACCATCATCGATCTTAAACTATAAAGGTTGTTTCAAAACATTCATGTTTACTCAAATGAACCTAAACATCACGAGACCACACTCCTCGCGTTCTTAAACACTCCCGCGAGAGATGCAACCGAGTGACGAACTCATACATAGATTTCAATAAAACAGAAACAAAGACATTTGAAATGGAAACCATGCCGGTCTAATATGCACACTAAACTCAAGGCAGTTAAAATTAGGTATATAGTAAAAATTATTTACCTATATTCGTAGTATATTTGTCGATATAAAGATGCTATTTTTATTACTGAACAGGTATTAAAACGATATATATTCATGATTGGTTTTAACTGAACGTCACTTGTAACAACCATATTTCAAAATATTGACGGGCTTTTCTGGAGTCGAGAACTGTGATCCAGCTAGACTAAAATTTGAAAGAAAATGGATAACTTTCGTGTGACAAACTAATCGTCGTCGTGAAGTTATTTATAATCCTCACTCCTGCTAATTTCGTCCGAAATCGCATAATCGTCCAGTGCGCAATCGCGAGACTCCTGTGCGTTTCCGACGAGAGAAAGTCTACAATGCCCAGAAATTGAGCTCAGTGAGAGTTATGTGAGAAGTTTATATAAGAAAGTTACGTTTCCCCATCAACAAAAGGCCATTTTGTATATGTAAAGCGGCTCTCGGTCCACAGGATTCAATAAACATGAAATTCTTTGTATTTTTTCACAACATCACCATTTCCAGTGCTTTTTACTATAACGAATCTGAAAGCATTCTGAGTGGAGCATGTGATCAAATTTACTACAATCATCAGTTTAGTGTTATCTGGTATTGTTTTTAATATTGCTGATGAGAATCATTGTCATGTGGGGATCGTAAGTTTGTTAAAACAAGGCTTATAAAATATCACAAAATGATATGTTGCCTTTGCGATAACAAGCAACACGACGTGTGCGCATTCGCCGAAAGTGCACCAGTCCGAAATCGTCACCTCAGTGTGCTTTCATGTTGATTTCGATGCTTCACGGTTTCCTTGAAGCTATTTTTGCTGAGATGAAGGGACCTGTCACCGGGGATATTATCAATTTATCATAGGGGCGTATTCCACCTCAGGGACGTGACAACAGGGGGAGTTTGAGGGGGGTCTAACCCTCCAACTTTGGCCTGGACGGCGGCCATTTTGAATCGGATGTGTTTGAATATGTGGGGTCTTGGGGGAAACTCTACACCACTTTTTGTTCGACCTATAAATCGGTGCAATAGACTCCCACTTATACTATATTATGCACTGTATAGCTATCACTGCACAACCAACTGGAGAAATGGTTGGATTGACTTTATACAAAATAGCCTAAATAATCTAGGCCTATCCAATATTTGGATAGACCAAGCAACTATCATCAAAGGTCGAATACAAGACGCATTTGTACAATCATGGCATGGTGATATAGTAAAATCCAATATATGTGCCTTCTACAGAATCATCAAGACTGACTTTTCAAAGGAAATATATCTCTCTTTAGAAAACCAAACAGTAGTAACGTGTCTGATTAAATTTCGTACAAGAAATCACAACTTACCGATCGAATCCGGATCGTAGGCAAAAAAAGACTACTCCGATCGAAAGTGCACGCTATGCGACGCTGAACTTGATGATGAATACCATATCATACTCAAATGTGAAAAACTCCGCGATTTGATACGAAAATATCTTAAATCATACTATTACACGCGTCCCAATGCCCACAAACTCAATGCCCTCTTCACGTGCACAAATAAAAGAATCCTCACCAATCTTAGCATGTTCATCCGAGACGCCCTTCGCCTAAAGGAGCCCCCTGTGGCATAACCACGCGAACCTTGAAGCACCCCACCTAAATCACACCACGTACGTCCATATACAGCGAAATTATACGGGAGGCAAACAAATACAAGAAAACCATAGTCAGAAATGGTAACGCCACCAAGATTATAGTATTACATATAAATAGAAATTATAAAAAATACATAAAATATTTTGATAACAATTGCGTTTAAACAAGTAATCCTTCAAATTATTACTAACAGGGCAAGTAAACGACTGTGGGGTCACTCAACAGATTATAAAGACTTGGACCTAGTATACTGTAAATACTAAAATTTAAATGAAATAATTAAAAGATAAAATTTAGCAAGTAGTAAAAGTTAATTTTCTCATTTTTTTTTTGGTTAAATAAAGCAATAATTTAAATGTAACATTTGTTTTTTTTTTAAATGATTGACCGTGGCTCTTCCAATAATTGCGCGACTGACCTGGTCAATTGTTCTTAAGAAGTTGTTTTGAGAATTACTATGGAGGGAAATAGTTATGGCTGTGGCTTCGCAAGTAATTAACTTGGTGACGTGATGTTAACAAATCTGAACTCCAGTAAACCAAGGACGCTCCATACCAAATATAAGGTAAATTAATCATTCTTTAGAAGTTGTTTTAAGATTTACTATGGAGGGAAAGAATTCTGGTGCTGGTTTCGCAACTATTTGACCTCATTGTAACAAAATAACAAATATAAATATTAGTCACTCAGGCAATAGATGTATCTATTCTGTATATTAAGTTATTGGGTCTTACGTGTCTTGAGATGTCTAAATAGTTTTCGATGGACAGATCGCACAAGGGACCCACGCCAATCTTCTGTTGGGATTCCAATTGTTGGCTTATTAAATATACACATATGCTTAAAATACAGTCGCGCGCGAAGCACGCTCCCGTAAGTCGGGTTTTGGATCCCAGTTTATGAAAATATCATTAAAATAATCGGTTTCCCCCAATAAACATCCATATATTCAATATATATGTTTTGGAGCAGAATTAGGCAGTCCATATTGGACGCCATCATGGAATTTATTTTGTTTTGTTTTAATTTTCACACATATTTATTAGTTATGTGGATGGAGTTCTCATTAAACATCACATCCCTATATTGGTTACAGTAATGCCCAAAGTAATTGACCACTTAACCACATCAGACTTATTGGTAATTTTTCAGGATTTAAAATCCTAAAAAATTACAAATAATTCTGCTCTGGTTAAGTGGTCAATTATTTTGAACATTACTGTATGAGGATTGAGTTATCATTAAACCTCAAATCCTTATATTGGTTACAGTAATGCCCAAGGTAATTGACCACTTAACCACAGCAGAATTATGGGTATTTTTTCAGCATTTAAAATCCTGATAAATTACCCATTATTCTCATGTGCTTAAGTGGTCAATTACTTTGAACCTTACTGTATGAGGATTGAGTTATCATTAAACCTCAAATCCTTATATTGGTTACAGTAATGCCCAAAGTAATTGACCACTTAACCACAGCATAATTATGGGTAATTTTTCAGGATTTAAAATCATGAAAAAATACCCATAATTTTGCTGTGGTTAAGTGATCAATTACTTTGGACATTACTGTATGTAGATGGAGTTAAACCTCACAACAGTGTGTTGGGGATTTGGACCTTGACTTGGGACCTTTGGTTTTTAACGCAACAAATACGCGTACACCATATACACAAATTTCTTATGTAACCAGAGTTTTTCTTGGATAAGATGAGTTTGAAGCCTGCTAACATTTCAAAATGTTGTCAGTTTTGTATTCTCTGCAGCGGAACTCGACGCATTGAAGCAAAAGTTACAAGAGATAAAATGTGTACGTAACGAGACTATAATACAAATGAAAAAATAAATTCAGGGAGGGGTGGGCGATACAGGGAACTAAGGGTTGAACCGATATAAATTTATAGAGCGATAATGACCAATGTTGACATATTATGCATCTCAACTCTACTGAACATTGCAACAAGGCTATACAATAGGGGGTGTCAGAATCTTAGTCATCTCTATATAATGCCAGAATGGTCATTTATGGACTTCTATAAGATGTTGGGTTGGTTATATGGACTCTGAGAAAAAGGGGTTTGTACCGATGAACTGACATAAATTAGTGGAGCGATGTTGCCATGTAATGTATCGCGACTGTACTAAAGCAGCAATGATATAAAATTTGGGGGGGGGGGGGTCTGAAATTATCTCTATGTCTATAGATGGCACCAGGATTATATAGAAAGGAATAGCAATTGATATACGTATACGGTATACTATAGTAATACCATAGACATATAAGTACAAGTATCACGCAAATTTCTTATGTAACCAGAGTTTTTCTTGTATAAGATGAGTTTGAAGCCTGCTAACATTTCAAAATGTTGTCAGTTTTGTATTCTCTGCAGCGGAACTCGACGCATTGAAGCAAAAGTTACAAGAGATAAAATGTGTACGTAACGAGACTATAATACAAATGAAAAAATAAATTCAGGGAGGGGTGGGCGATACAGGGAACTAAGGGTTGAACCGATATAAATTTATAGAGCGATAATGACCAATGTTGACATATTATGCATCTCAACTCTACTGAACATTGCAACAAGGCTATAAAATAGGGGGTGTCAGAATCTTAGTCATCTCTATATAGTGCCAGAATGGTCATTTATGGACTTCTATAAGATGTTGGGTTGGTTATATGGACTCTGAAAAAAAGGGGTTTGTACCGATGAACTGACATAAATTAGTGGAGCGATGTTGCCATGTAATGTATCGCGACTGTACTAAAGCAGCAATGATATAAAATTTGGGGGGGGGGGGGGCGGTCTGAAATTATCTCTATGTCTATAGATGGCACCAGGATTATATAGAAAGGAATAGCAATTGATATACGTATACGGTATACTATAGTAATACCATAGACATATAAGTACAAGTATTGTCGGGTGATAATGACCAATGTTGATGAATAAAGTAACGCGACTGTACAGTCGCACAATTAGCAGGTGTAACCGGTCAAATATGGACTCTAGTGTCCAATATGGAACAGCTCAGAAAATATTTGCAGGGCCCTAAAATTTATTTAACATGGCATTTGCTATTAAAATCGATTTATGTCGATAAAACTGTCATTTTTCAACATTTTAAGCTGAGACTTGGTGTTTGTGCGTGGGATAGTTATATATTCCTAAAATGACAGAGTACAGCACGTAATTATGTTTTAGATGGAAGAAATGAATTTTTTTCAATGATAAAATTTAACATGGCATTTGCCATTAAAATCGATTTATGTCGATAAAACTGTCATTTTTCAAAATTTTAAGCTGAGACTTGGTGTATGTGCGTGGGATACATATATATTCCTAAAATGACAGAGTCCAGCGCGTAATTATGTTTTAGATGGAAGAAATTGAATTTGTTTTCGATAATAAATTTGCAGCGTGGATGGGTTATCGATGATCGAGCTAGTGCGCTCAATTTGTAAACAAAGTTTTCTCAATAGTCGTTTTGGTCAAACTATCCCTTTTTAGACCGGGACAGCAGATCCGAATAGTAGCTAAGATGTATTTAGATAGAATTATCAAAAGAATTTTACCGATTCGGGTGTAGTTTAAGAGAATGGAGTGGAGAAATCTTGGTGATAATTCCAGAAAATAAAAATGGAGGAGAAACACAATTAAACTACCCACAATTCACTTCACTACACCAGGGGGGTTCGCAATGGGTTACACATTATTTTCAGTCTATCAAATTATTTATATTTTCAACAACAAGTGACTTTAAGTTTACAATTTCAGCCTATCCTTACTCTATCGATACGATTTATCACATTTTCATAAACATATTATACACCGGTGGCGTTAACTTTACAATTTCGGCATTTACGTGATTCTATCGGTACGATTGAGTAATGGTACAAAACAAAATGTCCAAGAATACAGTAGGGGCTCCCAATGGGTTATATATTATTTTCAGTCTATCAAATTATTTAAATTTTCAACAACATATTATTACACCGGTGACTTTAAGTTTACAATTTCAGCCTGTCCTGACGCTATCGATACGATTTATCATATTTTCATAAACATATTATACACCGGTGGCGTTAACTTTACAATGTGGGCATCCACGTGATTCTATCGGTACGATTGAGTAAGGTACAAAAAATCTACAAGAATACATTCGCCCTGTCCACCACACAATATCAAAATCTCAGAAGCTAGATACACCACATGTGGCGTAATGATCAACACGATTGTCACCTTTCCCCAGTGATTTATGCCAGACACGATGTTAGTCCTCTATACACACACACCTAATCCAAAACCCCTAATCCATAACTATACTCTGTTATACCGGACACGTCCGGCGATTTGAGAATAAACAATTCTGGAGAATTCTGGTAAAGGGCTGAGAACTGGTATGGGTTCCCTATGTGAATCCTTCTGGACGGCGGCCATGTTGGATTGGGGCGGTATCTGTGTGTGTGTCTTGCGGCCATCATACAATACCCTTTATTTGAGTGGGATATTAAACTGTTCAAATAAGGAATAGAAGTCACATTCGTTGTATACGTTGAGTAAAAGCTGAGCACGGCGGCCATTTCGTAAAAGTGGCGGCCATTCTGAATATGTCGACCGTTGTGATTGGTTTGTCGAAAAAAAATCAATCTTCATAATTGACGTACACTGGCAATCCCACATGTCATGTCATGTCATGTCATGCCAAATGTCAGGTTTGCATCATAAAGTGAACTATTCTATTTCTATTTGACACTTATAGCCGCCTCATATATGTTTTGCAATGGTAACATCTATATTTGCTCTGCAAAGCTCAGAGACAAATATTGGATAAAATGTCATCATGCTCGGTTATAACGCCTATATTCTACTAAATTCTCGATGAATTATGTGAAATATCGAAATTATTTATCGTGGGTGCGCTCTGGAGCTTATCATTTCTGCTCGTTTTCGAAATGGAGCCATAAAAATTTCGCGCTGGAACCACCGTGTGCTTGTCTTTTAATGTGCCACATATAGACCTGTTCAGATTTTTCGTGTATATGTTTGCATTTTCGTTTCCCGGAGATAACAAGCTTAACAGAAAACTATGGTTTGCCAATTGGAATGTCCCATTTCTGGTATAAAAACAAACTTTATCGCCGAAGGTTACGGTAAAATGTCGATAAACTCCTGGGCCCTGTTTCATGAAAGCAACTTATGACATAGTTGGGACTTAAGATGGTCATAAGTTCAAACTTCAGTCATAAGTGCGTTTCACGAACAAGGTCTTAACTTAAGATGGTCTTAACTTTGGTCTTAACTTTAAGACTGCTGTGAGGTGTCATAAGATAATCTTAAAGTTAAGACCCACGTGATAAGTGGCATTTCGATCACAAGTATGGCGGTCTATGTTATTTTTTAATTACGGAGATATCTGTACATTATCTGGGTGGGCAATTCGTCGTCTGGTATACAGGGTCGTGGCTACATAGTGAGAGGGGATGTTCGCCTCGAAATGTCCAACTACACCCCATTAAACAACACCAATTCTTGTTGGGTTTAAACATTCCAACTGGTACCTCAAACTTTCCAAAACCAAAGTTTGGAGAGGGCAACCCCCCACCGTATAACCATATAGGGTTAGTTTGGTAAAAACAATTCAGAGCACAGGCTTATCATCAGGGAGGTGGCGAATGGGGTTTGTGTGTTGTCTACCCCCCCCCCCCCCCCCCCCCCCACACACACACACTTTGGTCAAAATGTTTAGCAATTGGAAAATCCATGCCTGCCAACTACATTAATCGTACACTATATATAGGTTTCAATTGTTTGAATTTCTAACTAGTAAAGGAATGTGTTGTTTTAGACAAACAGCAGCAACCGAAAATCACCAACTTTAGGGGCGTCAGGTTAGAAATTTCGAACTGTTGGAATATTTGAGATACCAATTGGAAAGTTTAAATCCAACGGGTGGGGTGGACATGGAAGTTTCGCCCGGTTCAATTAAGGGGCGGATGCAGTTGGAAATTGCACGATGTACCCCCCCCCCCCCCTCGCCCACCCACAAAGAGACCAACTAGCCACCCCGAGCCTCGTCGAATGTAGGATATAGTCAATTATCAGCTGTGTATGTGACCTATAGATAATATATATTATAAAATTGTATTACCCACGAATTAAACTTTTGATAAGAATTATAGCCTAGCTCAAAGCTCCTCTATGTTATGCCATATGTGTGTGGGGAGATGTGGTAAAATGAGATCAATTACTGTATTGATTCTTTCCTCTTTCCAAATTTCCGTCGGCTGTTTACAAAGCAGATATGTTATATAGGAAAGGTAACACAAACGCTCTTTATCAAAATATGTTTTAGAAATAGTGACAATTTTCTATAGAGAATATTATTTTTATTGAGTTTATGCCCACGCCATATGTCGTGATTATCAAGGCTGTCCAAATTTTTGTCATGTTTTTTTTGCAGGGGTGGGATGACCGTTGTACAGCATACTGTATATATTATATACACACCCGTAACGATGACACCCCTTAATACGAGTGTGCTAATGAAAACGTAGTTATATATATATCCATGGTATGTCAACCGCATAAAACATCTGCATAAAAATAATAAAAAAGTTACTCTAACAAATATTTTTCATTTCCCTTTAAATCAAAAAATGACCTATGTGTGTCCTGATGACATCGCCGATTTATTTTGATTATTGCTTCACGTAGAGGGCGGTGGTCGATAATACACGAGTTATGTCGGATCACCAAAAAAAAATCGTCGCCTGATCATTGCTCTCAGTGGATTAACTCGGCGTGCATGCATGGTCGCAGTCATGCATCGACCCATATATTTATATTGTCTTATTTCTGACACCGCCACTCGTCAGTAAACGCAAAGCTCGTCATTTTAAGAGCCTGAGATGTACTCATGTTCGAATTCACATCGTGGAACTCATACAAGTCTAAGATCCATATGCGAATATAAGGCCACTGACTATAGACACTAAGATACATGCGCTGATTCGCCCACCCCCACCCCAGCCGCTATCCAGCATCCCTGTCACACAATAATGTCAACTCGGACTCGGCTCTTTTTCGATAACCTCTCAATGCCGTACATAAAGATTGCACAAGCCCACATTTTTTGTTCCGGACTGTAGAAAATTGTCGATAACCAGTCTAAATGAGCGGGAACTTAACTTACTACTTAAGTAGGACTTAATCTTGTTTTGTGAAACGCGTTCTTGAAACGGAAAGTTACATCATAAGATCCACCTTAGATCTTAGATTAAGTCCATCTTAAGATAATCTTATGACCTTGCTTCATGAAACAGGCCCATGATTGCTCAATCTTCCGTGAGCGCTACACATCAATTCAACACACACGGATACAGTGATATTGAAAAATCACAATTCAATTTTGAAAGAATAATTTGGATTTTTTAAGAAAATACTTACCATTTTAATTGTTGTCACGCTAATGTTTATACAGTTGCAGAGAGGGCAACATATAGCATTTATCGATGCGCACTGGACGAATGTTCCCATTAGAGCTGGGTGTAAAATGTCGAATGGTATCATACTGGGCAAAATTAGTTAATTGTAATGATACCAGAATGAGTAGGATGATGTACTCCCTTCTGTTAAAATGGTATAGAAATGGTGAATATAAGCATCCATGGCTATCATATATCCATAAAATTATAATTGAATCGGGGCTACCGTCTCTATGGTGGGACCAGGATAATATTACCATTGATGTTGTAAATATGAATAATATTGTCCAACAAACACTGAAGGACCAATACGTACTGCAATGGAAAATTAATATGGAACAATCAAGTAAATGTACCACCTACAAAAAATTGAAAACAATATTTGGCCTTGAAGACTATCTGAAAATTTTGAATCGCAAGGATGCAATTATCCTTACTAGATTTCGAATGTCCAATCACAGACTTCCCATTGAAACTGGATCATGGAATGATACCAATCGGAAAGATAGAGTATGTACGAGATGTAATACAGGGTTACTTGGAGATGAATATCATTGTATTTTACAATGCTCTTCGCTTGATTATCTGAGAAAAAAATATATTCCTAAATTCTTTCGAAATTATCCGAATTTAGTGAATTTTACTAAATTGTTTAACTCCAAAAACAAGAATATATTGATTAAACTCTCCACATTTATACAAAACGCAAGAGTTAATTACGAATAATGCATGATATCTGCACTCAGTCACGATATCTCCAACAGTTTCGAGGAGATAGCGCGATTTAGTGATACATGTCATCAAACAACATTGTGATGCCCTATAATATAATATAAATATTTAATAGCCCCCCCCCCCCTCACACTGAAAAACCCTTTTCCACTGTTGCACACCATGTATTGTATTGTATAATTATGTATTATCTTCTCATAATATCATGTAACATGATTTACTTGAGAAATAAACATTTGAACTTTGAACGTTGACGATTATGACATTTCGGACGGATATGGACGTTGAATGAGTGAATATGTTAGTGTATATATATCTTTATTATCCTCCATGTATGGAGATTCATATATAAATGTTAATATTATGAGAACAAACACAATTTGGTACATAATACAGTGTATAAGAAATTTAAGATTACAAACATATCAACAACATATGTCTCAATATGTATGATGAACTAACTACACATGCACATATACACACTCATGCACTATATAAAGTAGACATTCCATTCTACAGCCATATCGTACTTACATACAGAGGAATAGTATACTCCGAGACGACCAAGCCGGAGTTGGACCCAAATCAGGGATCTCTCTCTCTGGAAGACCCACAAACGCCAATGCCTTTGTGCAGTCTTACCGACTCGGAGCCGACCATTCCCCCCAGCACCGCTCATGTATATAGCCATATCGTACTTACAGACATACATACGACAGTCAGACAAGCAGGCATACGAGACAAAACAAACAAACGGCAGACGTACATACAGACAAATGTACCTACTGGTAAAACAATACACATATATTACGAACACGTATATAACTGCATGTTATGATAGATTTTATATGAAGGTTTGGGAGACCTAGTCAGGACTTGGCGTCATTCGATCAACATATACTCTCCAGAGGAATGCAGCTTTGTTCACGAAAAAGTCTAGTTTATTTTCTTCTTCGGGCGAACAATATATAATTTTCATGTAGACCTGTTAGTAGAACGCGCGTTTTGGATTCTACATCCAGTTTGTCATACTGCATATAAATATCTACATCAAACAAGTTCAGTAGCTCGAATTCAAAGGTATTTCGATCGTCGCAAATGGAAGAACATTCAATTAAGGCATGTTTTACAAGATCTGTATGTTTGTTGTCACATAATACGCAGGTTTCCTCATTTGTTTCCAGGATACAAATAAGGCGTGCAATAAGTAGATATGATTTTTTATGGGCTGGATATATGCGACAATTTTCCCATAGCCGGGACATGCATAACGTTGGATGGACGGCAGAGAACCTAGCAAGTCGAGTATCCTCATTTACGCTCATGTCCCAATATTCTCTATTAACTTTTGACCATGATTCGATTATGGCACATTTCCATGTTGATTTCTTAGGGAATATTGAATTTTCGATGTAGTTCTCAAGAGCTTCGGTCAGGTCATATTTGTTAAGAGTGTCAATGATGTCAGACATGTAACTTGATGACGAGCATGTAGTATCAACGATGTATTTATATAAGCGCGTGAGAAATACTTGTTTCACAGTTTTAGATGATTTTAATTTGCACAAAGAACCGAAGAATGACATTTTACGTTTTTCGATAAGTGACACCATAGACGAGGTTCCGACTAATCCTTGCGCAATAACCGTTTTTGTACGACGGTGAAGGCCCTGGTAATACTTTAAACAGAATCTGTGTGTTCGTTCCAGGCGATCAACGTGTTTTTGGTTCAAATTCCAGAGAAGTTCAGACCCGTACAGCCCTTTAGGTATGACCACCGACGAATATATCAACGAGCAACTTGTTGGGGTCATACCACCCGGGTAAAGGCCGGCGTTGTTGAGCATCATAAACGTGCTACGAGTCTTCTCGCATATATGCTCAGTGAATATGCCATTAAAGTCATTCTTATCAAAATAAATGCCCAAATGAGTTATGTTAGTGGTTTCTTTGACATCTGAGGTACCAAGGTTCCAAAGTCGATCCTGATGCGAAAATTCGGATTTAGTTTCATTAAATACCACTACAGCGCATTTATTTGGGTTATATCGATACCGCCATTTGTTACTGTAATCGTAGCAAATATCTCCATAGTGCTGATAAACCAGATTTGCTGAGAGACAACAGAACCATATCGTCTGCATGTGTCGGAGACGTACAATTTACACCCAGCATGTTTAAGCCAAACGGCGAGTTTGCAAGGGTATGTATCAACTCGTCAACGTATATCATATAGTACAAAGGCGAGAGGATTCCTCCCTGCCTGGCTCCCTGTCGCACATCAAACCACCTAGAAAAAACGTTGTTGTGACGAATGGAACAGGTTACATTGATCAGAAGTTCGCGCATCAATCGAAATAAGTTTCCTCTGAATCCGCATGTGTGCAATTTGTATAACAATCCGTTAACCCAGACAGTATCGAACGCTTTCCAGACGTCTAAAAATAGGCTATACAGCTTTTGTTTACTATCGGATACATATGCGATACATTCTTTCATTACATATGACGTCATTGTTGCGCTTATGTCCTTTTGGAAACCGTGTTGAAGCGGATGTACATTAAGTAATTTTGGGGCATATAATTCTATTCTAGTTTGTAAAATCTTTTCGAGTAACTTGTATAAAGTGGGCATCAGCGTTATAGCTCTGTAACTATCAAAGTCAGTTCTGGATTTTGAACCACCTTTGTATAGTGTTATGATTACACCACGTTTCATCTGTGAAGGGATAATTTGTGTTTGAATCATGACTGTCATAAGATTAGATACCGTCTGAGTTAACTGATGGCTTCCATATATCAGGTGTTCATTCGATATGCCATCCCAACCGGTTGCTTTTCCAAAACTCAGGCTGCCATAAACAGAAAGTAATTCAAGTGGAGTTACACAAAAGAGTATGTCATTATAATTATCACCATGCTGATCGCTGGTGGATTTTCGCGTAACAAATTCATTGACATAGTTGAAGTGCTGTGTGTCAAACTCTGGTCTATATAGCGGGGAATATAATATAATATAATAAGATGCCCATCCTTCTGAAATTTCGTGATCATGACGAAGAGTTTGTCTCTCATATGAAAAAAATGCGTTCTTATCGATGTCATTTTTCTGACGTTTCGTGTGTAAAATACGGAATAAATAGTTCTGATCAATTTGAGCACGTTTATCAATTTCCTCATTTTGTTCGGCCAGGTATTTACTAGATGATTTTCTATATTCTCTACGGAAGTCACATTTCGCATTTTTATATTTTATATAACTTTCCAAGTGAGTATCTGCGCGAGGCCTGCCTTCGTTCACCCAAATTTGCCGAAGAGTCCGCATATTCATATGCATGGTTTTCAAATTTTCATTCCAGAAGGGTTTCAGGCATTTATTGAATTTCTTTTTTTGCAGGGTTGTTTTGGATGCATTTGATATTGCACTTACAATTGAATCGTATATTTTACATGGATCGGTTTCCTTTTGATCTAATTGGTCGGGTGAGTTTAATTCTGAATGAAGAATTCGGTTGTAATGTTCAAGAATTTCAGGCTGATATTTGGCCTTTTTCCAATCTACAATGCCGTTTCCGTCAGCGTCTGATTTACCTACATGTCGATCTCGTAATTCAAAGCTTATGCTCAGAGTAACTGGTCTGTGATTGGACACATTGATAGCATCATCATCTAAAACGCGCACGTCTCGCATGAAAGGAATAAGAGTGTGTGGGATCATAATGTGATCAACGATCGTTCCTTCGTGTGGACCACCACCAAAAGGGACGCATGTCGTACGCGGACAATCATGTTTTCTGAATGCCATGTTTCGGTCATCGGATTTCTCAAATTGGCCATTAAAATCCCCCATTACTATTACATTGCCGTATGGTTTATACATATCACAACCGTCGCCAAGTGTTTTTGTGTATTCGTCGTAAAATTCGACCGAGTAATTTGTAGAAGGCAGGTAAACTTGCAATAGGTACAAAAAACATTCATCTGTTATTCTTATTTGTATTCCTATTATTCTATCATCGTCAATTGCAAGAGGGCTTATTCGTTCAGAAATTCTGGTGTGCCATAACAGTGCGACCCCGCCACTCGGTCTCCCTCTTTTATTGGGGTTCCTTTGGCGGGAATCACACACAGCATGGTATTCATAATACTTGTCGAGCGAACCCAGAAAATTTGTATCGCATTGATAGAGCCAGTGTTCACTGAGACCTATTATATCATGTATACCACTTCTCAGTAACTGACTCAAGTAATAACCGGACGACATGACGCCTGTAGCATTCCATGTAATCACATTAAGATTAGTGGTATCCATTTTACAGTTACATATGATTGGTGACAAGTGAACGTCCTGATTTTGTATACCGCTTAAGTACAAAAATAAGGTGAGTACTAACAGTGCAACAATTTTACACATTCTGAGGCAGATAACATGTTTCACACACGTAAACAATGGTATGCATTAATCGTAGGATTTGTGAACCCACATCCTACACGTGGCACCACTTGGCCAGAATCGGTGCCCGAGAACATAATCGACATCATCATCACATATATTTATGCGAGCGCAGTTGCCCCTCAGCATTCGTATAACCGTGAATCGAACGTCTTTATATAGAAGGTGCTTCTTAATGTCATGAATGGTAACGGAGTCAGCAAATCATCCAAGGTATACTTGTGAAGTTTTTATTGGACTGCCATGCTTGTGGAAGAAATAGTCGTCCTGTGAATCATCTGCTGAGCGAGTAGGCGTCTGTCGGGTTTGCTTGTGTTCGTGTAACGGGACTTCTGAATGATAGCTCACGTCATTTGGTTTATATTACTGGAATGCGAACTTCTGCTGTCAGAATGAGCATCGCTCTCGTCTGGATAACAATCATCTGTGGCGTATTTCATAAATTCATTTAATGTTTCTGCGATATTTCTCTGTGTATTGGATACATCTGCCATGGATTGACCCACACACTCCACGAATTGTTGAAGATTGTTTGTTACTTGTGTTGTAAAGTTGCGGAATTCGTCCTTCATTGCATTCACATTGTGTTTTATCGTTTCATTTATCATTTTATCACTCGAATTCGTTGGCTGAATGTGTTTTTTGTTCACAATGTCCCTGAATGTTGCTAGTTGTCCCTCAAAACTTTTCTGTTTCTTGTCAAATTCGTCTAAACCTTTCACTATATCACACATATCACGTTTAACGTCAGCCAGTTCACTTTTCAATTGTTTTGCACCTGAATACTTGTCATCTTGAATACGTTCCACTGTCATCATTTCTTGTTCTAATTTTTCGTCCATACTTTGTATTTTCTTGTCCATACGAGAAACGTTCGTTTTCAACTGTTCAATGTCTTTAACAATGCCGAGTTTATCTTCTATTTATACAAAACGCAAGAGTTAATTACGAATAATGCATGATATCTGCACTCCAGTCACGATATCTCCAACAGTGAGGAGATAGCGCGATTTAGTGATACATGTCATCAAACAACATTGTGATGCCCTATAATATAATATAAATATTTAATAGCCCCCCCCCCCCCCCCCCTCACACTGAAAAACCCTTTTCCACTGTTGCACACCATGTATTGTATTGTATAATTATGTATTATCTTCTCATAATATCATGTAACATGATTTACTTGAGAAATAAACATTTGAACTTTGAACTTTGACGATTATGACATTTCGGACGGATTTGGACGTTGAATGAGTGAATATGTTAGTGTATCATTGGAGACACACAACTCGCACATGCTACTACAGAACAAAACATTGGCAACAGTTTTAAAATTTGTTATACACTGTGTTTGTGTCAAAACTGAACAGCAAATAATAATATTGTGTAACACATAGTTATAAACCTGCTGCCAGATTTGTAATATGTTAGCCTTTAAGAGGTTTGTGTCTCAAATAGAACATTATCTCATATACTAACTATGATATGCTCACTTATTCACTGATATTTAATGTTCGGGAAATTCCACCGACACATATATTATGTAATATGCTATCTCTACACAATTTTGTTTAAGACAAGTGTATAATTTAGCACAGTTTTTAAAAGAGTGTAGATCAAACAAAGAGTGGTGTAGGGTGGCCACCCAAGACACCCCAAATATTCACCAAACACACCCGATTCAAACTGGCCGCCACCCAGAGGGGTCCAAATAGTATGTCTGGTTTCCGCCACATACTTTTATCGCTTCTTTCGCTTCCTTCGTTTGGTTTTTTCGCTTGCTTCGGTTCCTTCGCGGCGAAGCAAGAGAAATAATCTCATTTATTTCGGTTCCTTCGCCACGAAGTACCGAAGGAAGTGAAAATATCAAACGAAGCAAGCGAAACAATCAAAAGACGAAAGCGAAAAAACTTTCATCATTGTTATTTCGCTTGCTTCGTTTGTTTGTTTTTTTCGCTTCCTTCAGTTCCTTCGTGCGACATTTTGCTGTGTTTTCGCTCTCATCGGTTCCTTCGCGAAGTATCCGAAGGAAGTGAAGGAACAGCCGAAACCCAACAACAACAATCAAAACAAAAGTTTTTCTTGGTTCTTGGTTGTTGTTGGTGTTGTTGTTGTTGGATTTCGGCGAAAGGAAAGCGAAGAAATCATTGTTTGTTTTTTTCGCTTCCTTTGGTTCCTTCATGGTGAAGAATCCGATATAATTGAGATTATTTCGCTTGCTTCGCTGCGAAGGAACCGAAATAAGCGAAAAGTATGTGGCGGAAACAGGACATCATAAAATAGGGTGACCCCAGGGTTTGAACTTTCCAACTGTTGGAAATTTCCAACCAACCTGACATCCCATAATGTTGGTATATTTCCAATTGATAGCAGTTTCAGACCAAAAGTTGGACTAAATATAGAACAGATTTGCTACATTTGGCCTAAAACAACAAATGTCCCACTAATTATTGGTTGGAAAAGCAACCAACTAAAAATTTCAACCTGTAAGTGGGGCAATTTTCCAACAAATGGTGTGTGAGGCATGCATGATTATGGTTTTATTGCTTATTTTGCATTATATTGTTATGTAACAGCGAGAAATTAACTTCTTCCGAGAAAAAGTAGTTCTGAGTCAGAGTTTGTGGTGTGGCGAAGATGTCCAGCCTAGTTATTTCACTCTCCCAACCAGCACCTACATGACAAAAAATCCTCTTATATATAGGTTATTGCTTATTTTGCTTTATATAGTCATGAAACGGCGAGAAATTAATTTCTGCCGAGAAAAAGTTGTTTGAGTCAGGGTTTGGGGTGGGAAGATGTCCAAGCCTGGATATCTCCCCCGCCGCATATAATATGGATGTTGGATCTCGACCCTTCTGCATGCATCTGGGTGTGACTTAGGTTTAGCTGAATTAGGGTTTGTCCGCACTGGCTCCAATTTGGGGTTCAATATTTTAAAGTCCCACCACATAAAATGTTTATGTGCCTACATGTACACTTTGGATTGTGGGCATACAATATGGGTATTGGGACATTTCTCGACCCTCCTGCACCTGGACATGACACAGGTATGTTTTCTCGCACGGGCTCCAGTTTGGGGTTCAATATTTGTTCAAGGTCCACCATAGAAAATGTGTACCGGCCAACACTTTTGGATTCTGAGCATGTAATATGGATTTTGGAACATATCTCGACCCTCCTACATCTGGACATGGCTTAGGTTGAGCTGACTTAGACAAAATAAGCAATAAAACCATGATATTTTTTTGTCTATAGTTGCTGGGTGGGGGAAGATATCCAGGCCTCAACTCAACAAATTTTTTCTCGGAAGAAGTTAATTTCTCTACGGGGGGATATCCAGGCTTGAACAGTTGAGAGAAAACAAAAACAATTAAATAAAAAGAAAACATTTTTTTCTGGCCATTTCAGGATCAAAGAACAATTTTGTAACTTGGAAAAAATAATTTAAATAAAAAAAAAAAATCTAAACATTTTTCTGGCCATTTCAGGGTCGAACACACTCAAATGAGTGAAATTTGTTTTAGTACATGGGGGAGATATCCAGGGTGGGGGATGATATCCTAGGAAATTTCCACCCAGGGGAAGATATCCAGGGGAGATGACGTGTTACACCGGTACTGTCACCGAAAAAAATTAGTGCACTTGATAAAACACTCTATTCATATTGCACACGCGCTGGCGATTAATCGCCGTGATTTTTAAGGTGCATGTTAACATAACGCAGAGCTATTCGTGACCAATTACCTTCATCAACCAACCACGTCTATTCGTGACCAATCATCTTCTGTAATCAACCTCGTCCTCGAGATAGGGAATGACATAGTTCACTCGACCAGCATATAATGTTCGGGTACAGTCATTCTCATAACTGGTGGCAGACAAAATAATAAATGAAGTCCGGAAAGGAAATGGCTTGGATCAAAGTTTCCAACGCATCAGTAGTGATTTTTGTAAAATTCTTATCGAATTATATCACCTGTCAGTCTCGCGCAAAAACTCTACCCAAGATTGTGAATCTATATATATACGGGGATATGTAATGCTAGAGATTCTCCGTTGGGGAGGGGTCCAACTTCGAATGTCTATCTTCACTACTCCCCTTGGAACCCGAAATTCCAAATTCGTGAATATTTATTCACCCCACTCCCTTGCATGGGTTAAAAGTTTTCGTTTGGGGTATTTTTGAAACCACTTTAAATATACGTTATAAGCACGGCGTCCGGTCTGTAAGTGAAATACAGGCCATAAGCGCCTGGAGAGCGCGCGTGGTATTTATTTTACTTATAAATCGGACGCCGTGCTCATAACATATTTATAACACCCAATCAGCCCAAGAAACTTACAATCAGTTATGAGTTGCTCTTACCAATTAAATGTGTGGTCATTCTTATACACCTGGTCCGGTGAATACCAATCAGTACTCCATAGTCGATATTACACCCATACAGTGCAACGCATTGTATTTGTGCTGAATCATGACAGTTCAATTGACTTTTATGTTAATCTTGGATTAATTAGAGAGCACACTACGCTTCTGTTATTTTGTACATTATTCATACGTATTGGATTTATTTATTTCACACATTCCAAGCCGGATTTATAATATCACAGGCAGCACTTTCGACCAATGTAAGTTATTTGATGAGGACCGGTTACCGACCTTTATTTACTTTAAATATCTGTTAGTTGTTGTCTTCGCTATAAAACGGTCTGTCTTCGGCCCACTGTGTTGGCGGGTGGGGTGGGGGTACCGAGTGTTCCACTGTTCAGGACAGTAACTGCGGAATTTCGTCGCAAAAGCAAATATATGCAATTCGTCAGAATACACCCTCGGATCTGAAGTTTCAGTATGGCGTATACTCGGTATACCTTTAATTAATTATTTAATTATTAATGTTTATATCTTTGGCATGCCGTATCGCACATGTCTTCCATGTCGCTACGTCCCTGCATTTGATTGTTGTGACAAAACATGGTATCACAGCCCATATTAGTAATGCTCACCTCGGCGGACCAATAATTTGTTTCAATGATGGGATTGCTTAATTGGTCAATCAAGGTGTGCGCCGCGAATACAATACATGGGCTTGTTGTAATCACGACATACCGTTTGATAGAACAGGCGACGACTTAAAGATCTTTACAGCAAATAAAGGTCGGTCAACTGACCTCATTAGATAACGTCCATTGGTCGAGGGCTGATTGGCGTGTTATAAATCCTATTCACTAAACCCTTTATATATATGTTGACATTTTGCTACATAACTGGCACCAAAAATGTCCAACTTTTGGAAATAATTAGATCCTGCAATCCATATGGTCGGAATATTTACAACTGATAGACAATTCAGCCGGGAATTTTTCACACAATTAATTTCCGACTGGCCGGCAATTTGCAACTGAATGAACTAATACTGATAGAACATTCACATAATATGTCAAATATTTGGCCA
This sequence comes from Siphonodentalium dalli, assembly GCA_032622095.1. Taxonomy (NCBI): domain Eukaryota; kingdom Metazoa; phylum Mollusca; class Scaphopoda; order Gadilida; family Siphonodentaliidae; genus Siphonodentalium; species Siphonodentalium dalli. Next base: position 67,530,319 of record CP136069.1, read on the forward strand.
CGATTGAGTGTAGCGGTCGCGTTGTAAATATAGAAGGCCGATGACTTATCTGATCGAGAGGTCTAGATCTCTTGGTCACGGTCGTTAGACGCTTTGTGTGATCAACGTCGAGCCCGGTTACTACCTGGATGGGTGACCGGTGGCCTGAGATTTCGTGTGCTGCCAACTTTCGGTGCGACTCCCGCACTTCTCTCTCGTTCTGTTACACTGGGGGCTCGTCCGGTCCTCGGAGTCTGTGTCATGGTGCGACCGCTCTGGGGGTGGACTCGAGTGAGATTCGGTGAATCTCAAAAAGAACGGGGGAGTAGTGTAGCGGTCGCGTTGTAAATATAGAAGGCCGATGACTTCTCTGATCGAGAGGTCTAGATCTCTTGTTCACGGTCGGTACACGCTTTGTGTGATCACCGAAGTTAAGCAACACACCGGTCACCCGCGTATCACCAACCCGGTGATCGTACCGCCGATGGAGGATCCGCTCAAGCCTATCCCGTGCGATGGAGGAAGATATACGTATGTTAACATCGCTAAAATGACTGCAAATCGATATCCCAGAAAAACAGTTAACCACATATTATATCGATGCATTATCACTCGTTGATATAAATTCTCTGACCCATTTAAATCGTGACTTTTCTAATGATTTGAAACGATTATTTGGAAAATTTTACAGTCTGAGGAAATAATTCTGACTAAATATTGATATAATCACAACCGTGTTCAAGTGTGAATGTCATCATGACGCTATTCGGAAAGATGTACATTACTTTTGACAGGAACAAGTCCTTGTCGTGTGATAGAATCGTACAAAACGCCAAATTATGGATTTAAATAATTGTTGTCGATAATTTTATGAGTATCAACAAATCGGTGGAATTTCTTGTGAAAGTACCCAGTGGTGTGGCTATTTTGCAAACGTCCAAAGTGTTTTCCGGATTTAAAAGTCTTTTTGTTTCTCTTTCCGGGTAACATTTGAACAAAAACAAGAAGTAGAATAAGATATTGATTAATAAATGGTGGCAGAAGCTCCGCACATTTGTCTGGGACTCCGAAATACTATTTTGAATCTCATGGTTTTGTCATTAAGAACAAAATCATTTTACAAGAATGCGGCGTTCCAGACACATGTGAATATACAAACTGGCTCATGTCCATATAAAAGTAAGTCGCGCGGGAACACGTTTACCGCTAAAGAGTACCCGCAACGTCGTGCAAAGGCATGCGATGGAAACTCTGGCTGCTCACCCTCAGAATGTACGCTGTGTTATTCTGAAGCATACGGTTTAAAAGTGTTTGTCTAGGTCTGTACCAATCAATTCAGTCCCATGTTTAGTCTAGGTCTGTACCAATTAATTCAGTCCCATGGTTCCCAAATAAGATCCTCTTCAAAATAATTCTGTCTCGGTCTGTCCCAGACCTTTCTATTGGGACAGGAAATATCAAAGGTAAATAATATATTTAATATGAAAACATTAGAAAGGTGTTTGTCTCGGTCTGTACCAGTCAATTCAGTTTGTCCCATGGTTCCCAAATAAGATCCTCTTCAAAATAATTCTGTCTCGGTCTGTCCCAGACCTTTCTATTGGGACAGGAAATATCAAAGGTAAATAATATATTTAATATGAAAACATTAGAAATGTGTTTCTCTCGGTCTGTTCCAGTTAAAGAACTGATTGAAAATTAATCTGTCGCAGTCAGAAAAAAAACAGCGGGTAGTTTTACTCAGAGAACAGGGACCAAACTGATTCTACTGAGACAGGAGCGAGACAAAAAATAACAGCGGGTAGTTTTACTCAGAGAACAGGGACCAAGCTGATTCTGCTGGGACAGGAGCGAGACAAAAACAAACAGCGGGTAGTTTTGCTCAGAGTACAGGGACCAAACTGATGCTGCTGGGACAGGAGCGAGACAGACTATATACTTTATTTTTTTCTGTCTCGCCTGTCTCGGCTTGTCTCAGGACTTATGACTGGGACAAAAATGCCGATGTATTTTCTGTTGGCCAGGTTTCTTGCCACATCTACCCAACCCTATTGGGGATACCACACAACTGCACTGGGGGAAGGAATGAAATCGAACGCATGTAGAGCCGCTCGACCTTAAAAAACGCGGCGATTAATCGCTAGCGTGCGCAAAGGCACCTTGACAATCGTTATGTTTGAAGTGTCAAAAATAAACGCACCAAACGCCACCTGCTGGTCAGAAATACTACAGCCACAGTCAAAACACAGTGCAGTGAACTAGCTATGTTAACCATCACATACAATGTTCTTGCCCTTGAGTTCAATACCATCAGCATATAAGATCCCACTGCTGCCACCCAATGTATAAGCACGGCCATACAATGTATGAACAGGAACATTCACCATTTTTATTATATTTTGTATTGTTTTTAAACAATTCCTACATATATTTTAATTTAGTATAGAAAGGGTTAAACAGCTTCTGTCACTTTTTAATTTGACTTCTTTTTCGGTAGTATTTTTCAAAAAAAAATTTGAAATTAAACCTTCCCACCATCAAACGTGTGAAACCATATGGATACATCATTGTTCATGTATGCACGTGTAAGCACCTTGACATGTGTAATATATGTCTGTCTCTATATGTAAGTTATATGTGTGTGTTAACACATGCATGTAATGGTGTATATAGTAGAGTGCACCTACACATGTTTGAATGGATGGAAGGGTGTTTTCACATGTATTCCTTATTTGTGCTTAATCGCAAATATTTGGGCTTAAGCATAAATATTTGTGCTTAAGGGCAAATAACTTCTGTCATTTGCACTTAAGCGCAAATCATTTGTGCTTAGCGCAAATAAAAATTCATATGCATTGATCCCCTCTTAATTAATTTTAAATGGCACACCACTCAAGTCTATATAGGCTCACCATATAAGTGAAGCAATTCCCCCAGTAACTCATAATTTTCTTTTTTGAAGATGGAAATGGTACAGATCTAAAGGATAGGTCTCTTTTATAAAATATATTTTTGGGGGCAGGGATGCTGATAATATTAGATAGGGTTCCCCTTCTTTCAAGTCAATGAGCACACCATGTGAGGGAAGCAAGCCCCCCTCTCATTAACCCCTAATTACCTTTTTATGGCCATGGAACTGGTATTATATCTGTGCAGGAAATGTCCCTTTAATCTCATATATATTTTGAAGACCTCTGTTTGTCTGTATGTTTGTGTGTTTGTCTGTCATTGATACAAATCTACGATTCTCGACCGATCGGGACGAAACTTGGTACGTGTGTGTAGTTTGACCAGGCGGTGGACGTTGTCGTATTAGCGAGCCCGTGCGGCGCCCGTGCAGCGCATGCGCAGACGAGATCTTGGAAACGGGTGGAGCTATCGACTTGAAATTTGCTACGTGAATGTATCTTGCCCCGGATGCGAATGGTATCGGGTCGCCGAGCCCGTGCGACGCCAGCTTCGCGCATGCGCAGACGAGATCTCGGAAACTGGTGGAGCTATTGACTTGAAATTTGGTACGTGAATGTATCTTGCCCCGGATACGAATTTTATCGGGTCGCCGAGCCCGTGCGACGCCAGTTTCGCGCATGTGCAGACCAGATCTCGGAAACGGGTAGAGCTATTGACTTGAAATTTGGTTTTTGAATAGCCCGGACAACGTCGGGCTGGGTAGAGCTATCGACTTGAAATTTGGTTTTTGAATAACCCGGACAACGTCGGGCTCATCGGCTAGTCTATTATATATTTTGGAAGATCTGTCTGTGTGTCTGTCTGTGTGTGTGTTCGCGATGAACTCGAAAACGGCCGACCCGATTTCGACGAAACTTCGTATGTGAGGGTACTATCGGCCGGGAAGTGGCATAGGCATATTAATTTGCCCGTGCGGCGTCACCTTGACCTTGAAATCGGGGCATTTCAAGGTCAAACGCCCGAATATCACGGGATTTCGATGAAACTTGGTATGTGGGTGTATTTTCGGCCGGGGAGCGGCATAAACCTATTAATTTGCCCGTGCGACGTGACCTTGACCTTGACCTTGAAACCGGGTCATTTCAAGGTCAAACGCCCGAATATCACGGGATTTCGATGAAACTTGGTATGTGGGGGTACTTTCGTATGGAGAGTCTCATAAGCCTATTCATTTGCCCGTGCGACGTGACCTTGAAATCGGGTCAATTCAAGGTCAAATCGCGAATATGATGGGATTTCGACGAATTTTTTTACATAGGGTTACTTGTGTCCACTGGGTATTTTGGACGGGTCAACTCGTGACCCCGACCTGACCTTGACCTTCAAAATGATCAATTCAAGGTCAAATCGGGTAAAACCGGATGGATTTCGACGGATTCGTTTGTCGGGTACTTTTGTTCGGGCAGTGTTTAGGACGGGTCAAATCGTGACCCCACTTGACCTTGGCCTTCAAAATAGACAATTCAAGGTCAAAGCCCGGACGAAGTCGGGTCTGAATTCGGGTCATTTCAAGGTCAAACGCCCGAATATCACGGGATTTCGATGAAACTTGGTATGTGGGGGTACTTTCGGCCGGGGAGTGGCATAGGTCTATTAATTTGCCCGTGCGACGTGACCTTGACCTTAAAATCGGGTCATTTAAATGTCAAACGCCCGAATATCACGGGATTTCGATGAAAATTAGTGTCTAGGTATACTTTCGTATGGGGAGTCTCATAAGCCTATTCATTTGCCCGTGCGACGTAACCTTGAAATCGGGTCAATTCAATGTCAAATCGCGAATTTTGATGGGATTTCCACGAAATTTTATACATAGGGTTACTTTTGTCCACTTAGTGTTTTGGACAGGTCAAATCATGACCCCGACCTGACCTTGACCTTCAAAATGATCAATTCAAGGTCAAATCGGGTAAGACCGGATGGATTTCGACGGGTACTTTTGTCTGGTACTTTTGTCCGGGCAGTGTTTTGGACGGGTCAAATCGTGACCCCACCTGACCTTCAAAATGGACAATTCAAGGTCAACTCGCCGAAAAGCAGAGGGGAAACAGCCCGGACGAAGTCGGGTCCATCTGCTAGTAAAATATATAAGAGCTCTGGGGTTAAGGCACCAATTATTGGGACACCAGGAGCAGAGATGCTGATATGCATTTGGAAATATGTTTTTTCTTCAATTTTCGCTTCGAGTCTGTAGTGGACTATTACTATGAGATGGACTAAATCATTCATAATTGGAGGGGAGTAAGGGGGTGTCAAATGCTTACGTGCAAATGATTAGCGCTTAAGCACAAATTATTTGCGGTTAAGCGCAAATAAATTGTTAGATGCATGTTTGCACTTAAGCGTAAATCATTTACGCTTAAGCGCAAATCAATAATAAATGTGAAAATGGCCTCCCGTATGTATGTTCTTGGGTTTTCAATGTGTGGTATTAGGCTTCAGACAAAAAAAATATCTCTGTATTTTGAAGGGCTTGAGACCTTCTGCACCATAACCCATTAGAATGTGTGATTCTTGTAATCAAACACATGTGTTAATGTGATATGTGTTACGCCTGAATTTAATTTTTTTTTTCGGAGCTGATCTTAATGCTCATGGGGAATTGATGGTATTTCCACATCAGCTGGTGTTGATGCTCATCCTTATGTGAGGCCCTTTTCACATAAATTATTTATGTATCATTTGTGCTTAAGTGCAAATGACAGAGGTTATTTGCACTTAAGCACAAATATTTACACTAAGCACAAATATTTACACTTAAGAGCAAATATTTTCGCTTAAGCGCACATAAGGAATAAATGTGAAAACAGCCTCCCATACATCATTCGATATTATGTGAGGGCATATATGCCAAACATTTACTGTTTTTTGTTTAACTGGACAGAGTTCACCTCTAATGTGTCCTGTCATTATTTTATTTAGAACTTTTGGGAAAATTTTGGGACTTTTGTTTCTTTGTTTTTGAATGAAGTTCATCTCACAGTTTATGCGAGTGCACCTATCGTCCTTATACAAAAATTTCCTCTCTGCATCTTCAAGGGCTTGAGACCTTCAATTAATCATATTAATAGATTAATTGGCTGCATTATAAATTTTTGTTATATTAATATTTCCTCTCTGCGTTTTCTTGAGACTAGCAGGTATATAGTTATTATATGATCGGTGAATCGGTTTGCTTCATACCATTATAATACACCATACGCATGCTGGTGAGCTGATACACCATCATAATAGGGTGTAATATACGATATGCGAGGTCGGTCTACTATACAGTAATACACCATTATAAATTATAATATATGTGTCTGTCTCTGTCTGGTACACCATTATAATATATGATATGTGGGGTCGGTCTACTATACACAATTATAATATATGTGTCTGTCCCTGTCTATACACCATTATAATATATGATATGCGGGGTCGGTCTACTATACACCATAATATATGATAAGTCTGTTGGTCTACTGCACACCATTATAATATAGATATTACGCATTATAGTAGACTGACATGCATATCGTATATTACAGTGATGTATAGTAGACGGACACACGTATTGTATATTATTATCGTGTATATAGCAGACTGACATGCAACATACCACTATAATCAATGTAACTGACTTGAAAAATGGGGTGCTATCCCAGTAATGACGACGGTATTACCGGTAGTATACGTTATCAACAGCGGTATCGAAACAGCCACAGTAGGGGAGTTATGGTACCGTTCGCTTATGAAACCCCGGTCTATTAGCGGATCGTCGCACCCGAAAATAGTTGAAGAAATCAATATGTCCATGTGGATCTTGTTAAAGATATGGTAAGCGTTACCGGTGGGTTTTGCTGTTAAAATAGTCACATCCATTAAAACCGCCATAAACAGAAATAATATATTATTGACAAATTTTGTTCTTATACCAATCATAAATATCGAGTAAATTGCGGCATATTATTGTCATGCTAGTAATCAATCTGTGTTATGTCAACAAACGCCATGTTACGTAAACAAACAGTACCGTATGTAAAGAGTATGCGATAAGCAAAACTCTCAACACCGAGGAGACCCCCTCACTAATTAAACGTTTGTTAGAAATGCCACCAAGTTGTTTACAACATACCGGTATACATGTAGCTATCGCTAATCTTCACGTCTAAAGATTTCGGTGTTTAATGGGTCACCATGAATCACTCTTCTAAATGAACGCCACGAGGTTGAGTGTTTTGCATATCAGTCACTATATACGAGCTATATATAAACAAACGCTTGGCTCACAGAAAGTGTTTTGTGGATAATAACACATTCATATGATCATTATCCTATACTATTAGTATATTTTTGGGGTAATTTCATATTTGGTATAAACTGTTATTTCTAAATTATAACCTACAGTACAGGTATAACGAAGTGCATCCATGCCTTCAAGTTCCACAGATATAAGGAGAATCACTGCATTTTATTTTCATGCCTGTGAATCGGGATTGCATGCATTTGTGGTGCAACAGTGGTACATGCCATGTTGAAGTGGTAACCTTATCATGGGGTTGGAGGTCACCGCGGTATGATACTGCAGTATTACTGGGGTGACACAACGTTAGTGGTTTTGTCAACTACTTTAACTTAAGTATAGCTGGGCATCATATATCATTATATTGTGTATAATAGACCGACACATGTATCGTATACATGTATTATAATGGTGCATCAGCTGATTGGTTGAGCTATGTGAGGATGCGGCCTGAAAACAGGCTTCATGCTTATGACTCCCCCCACCCTTGGCACAGGCCAGAATCTTGTGCTAACCCTCAGAATTGATAATGAGTAAGTGTTGAGCAAATATTAATCGGTAAATTAATTAAAATAAGCTAACAATTCACAATTTTCTTCAGAAAATTTACATTTTAATATTTCGCGACATAATTATCACCAGTTAAAACATACTTGTTGCATTGCGGAGTTAACCGGTGTCTGTAGATAAGTTACGATTCAACTGAATGTTGTTGAGCATATTTCAAGCAATTTAAATGAAATTTTTCTTCACACGAAAACTAAAATTTACAATTTTTAGGATTTTAACCTGTCTCATTTTGATCAGCAATTGTTGTGCACACTGATTGAACGTCTATAATCACTCGATACGTCAAATTATGCCTTGACCATGCCAGGTTCTGTCTAGAAATTGGACAAACAATATTTTTTTGTTGTTGACAAAATTAGCATGGGAATCTCCATAGACAACGTTACAATTGCGATAAAAACTAAAATAATGCGAAATGAAAGTCGTCATTCGCTAGACTGGTGCAGAATAATATACGAGTCATGTTCTATAAGATATGTCGTTTTCATTCGATTAATTAGTCTCGTAATTAACGAATAAATGACAATCAAAACATTCCACCGCAGACGAATTTTCAGTTACGGAAAATGCCGAAAGTTGATCATTGTCAACAACTCACCTTTCACATATAGAATGCGAAAGTAATCTACAGTCATTAAAGATCCATAATATAAATACTCATATATACGTAATGAAAACATGAATTATAGACAAAAAGGATGAGATTTAACGATGAAATGCAATAGAATATCCCCACTTTAGTTGCACGGAAAACCCCCCTCAAATTCAAGCTGCCTGTGATTCTAAAAATAGAGCAACGTTACGTAGGGGATGCCGATAAAGGCAGATCGGTGATTGGTCGGAACTTTTGACAAAGATTTGACAAATTTTTGACAACCCGGACAGACGGTTGGTCGATGCCACAGACAAGATCGCGGAGAAGAGAGCGGCGCAATACGAATAGAGCGTTAGTCTGGAAATTGACAATTCACTGCCGGTCGCGTCTGTTCGCACACAGGGTTGAAAAAAAATCCCTCCCACTCATGGGTCCACTATCCTCCCTACATGCAAAACTATTTGTTTTCCTCCAACACATTTTGGGTCCCATCCCCTCTTTCCCCATAAGTTTTAAGCATGTTTAATTATATCTGTTTTGAAAGTGCTCGATATAGAAAGACGATTTGTGTCAGGCTCAGCCAACTAAAAGCAATAGTTTGAAAGATCTGATCGAACCACATGAATCGTTCACTTTTGGTGATTTTGAGTGATAGTAACAATTATGTACATGAAACTCCGGTTGCCTGCGTTGTGATCGTACAATATTGTGTTTTATGAGTTTCATGTTGGAATCAATTTATTCCAATCTGTATGGAATTGAACACCCCTATGGTGTCATTGTGATGGCATATTGATCATGGTACTCAACATGCCTAAGTAGACTTGATACCTTAGTTCAATCTACCGAGGAAATTTAAGTCGATGTGTCAACATATGTGTGGTCATTCCCTACCAAAAGTACTTTATCTCACACACACCCCAGCTCTGTGTATGATTTTTTTCGTCAGACCCCCAACCCTATTGGGGATACCCGAAAACTGCCCTGGGGGGGGGGAATGCAATCGAACGCATGTAGAGCGGCTAGAGCCGCTCGGCCTTAAACACGCGGCGATTAATCGCCAGTGCGTGTGCAATATGAATAGACCCTAAACCCCGAAGCGGGCACGACTTTACCCGCATCGCAGTTTACTCCCGCCCGCATTGCGTTTTACTTTATCGATGCACGGTATGTTTGGAAAGATGTCTTTATTCGAGTTGCAGGAAAGGGATTGGGGATTTTTAGTATCAAAACACGTCATGGGTAGAGTGTCCCATATAGATTGTTCCACGTTTTCAGAAAAAATTCTCGAGAAGTGTCTGCAGTGAAAGTTTTGCTGAATGAAACTTAAATTTTTCTGGAGAACTGATATATGAATTTTCTCTGAATTCCTGTCACAGCATAAATAGGCATTGCCTATCATATATGTCCTTCATTGGTTGGTAAAACTTTTAAATTGAATAGTTTTAACTGATTAGACCAGCCCTGGTATTAAAAACTCTAACTGTTATAGCCCGATGTGCGGTTTACTGACGCCCACACCGGGGTTAACTGCCCACAGCGGTGATTATAGGATGACCAGCGTGGACAAGCTGATTCCCATATTCCCCCATAGCTCGTTACTGGACTCACTGGAGTATACTGATGAGGATAGTGGAATCAATATGAAAACTTTGTTGATCGTTGCTTGCTTTTTGTCTCCCTATAAAATTGATAGTTGCTTAGTTCCACGGATCGACACTGCGCATGGCATATGTTTTGTCGTTGTGGAAACATCATTTGTGAAGTTGAGATCGCCTCTTTCTATCACGAGACCTCGCATCGTACTTGTATGCCTGGTGCATTTAACGTGTATATAAAATATGGCATGTGGATATTATATAGCTCTTCTATGTATGTCGTTTGTGGAAGTTGTTCAAGGTAAGTTTTAGTATATTATACTACGTTCATACATGTGGCAAAATAGTATTGCAAATGTTCCTGACATTTTCCATAGATGCATCGGGGGATAATACAAAATTTGCAGGAAGGTATGTCGGGGTAGGTGGGTGACCCGAGGGGCAAAACACGTGTTTTTAACAACCTCATGCAAATGTTTTACCAAAGACCTTTTGTGCACTTATTTCACATTATTTCACAACAGAATAAAACATATTATAAGAATTGACAACAACAAAAACACCATATTTCTGTTACTGGGACATCATATGGGCCTTAGTGGAGATGACATTAAGCTGTGGCATGTTGCATATGGGACGGTGGGGTGAAAAATAATCCATCCCGACACCCTCGGAAAGAAGCTTTACAGAATGTAAAACTGAAATAAATAAACTTGTCTTGATGTAACTAAAGCCAGCGGTCAGATGCTCGTAGTCAGTTTATATATAACCATGGTATATGCGAGAAATAACAATGAAAACACACTCCACAGTTTGGATCGATAAGCCTTGCCCTGTTTATTTTGATGTTGCGTTTTTTGACAATCGGTCTTCCGTATCATTTCTACAACACAATTGTCGTCTTACTGAATTGAATTGAATTCAATTGATTTATTTCACTCCATCATAAATTGTATGCAATACAGAGTGAAAAACATATATACAGAGCTATGTACACAATGTCAGTATGGCCGTTGCGTTTGGCGATGGAGGTCCGTAAGTGTCATTCGTCGTGTCTTCGTCTTCGTCATCATCATCATCATCATCATCATCATCGTCGTCGTCGTCATCTTCGTCTTCGTCGTAATCATCATCTTCCTCATTGCCATCATCGTCATCATAGTCGTCGTCGACATCGTCGTCATCATTATCATCACCATCATCATCATCATCATTAGCGCCGTCATCGTCGTGAGTGTTTCAACATCAGCATGTATATAGTCATTATCTTTGTCATCATCATCATCATCATCCTCGTCGTCGCCATCGTCATCGTTATCATCATCATCATTATCATCATCATCATCATCATCATCATCATCATCGTCGTCGCCATCGTCATCATCGTTATCATTATCATCGTCATCGGCATCATCAACGACGTCAAGAACATCATAATCACCCTCATCATCGTCATAGTTGTCATCGTCTCATCGCTATCATCGTCCCGTTGCCATCATCGTTATCGCGGTTGCATATCATTTTCACCATTATCGTCGTAGTCGCCAACATCGTCATCATCATCTCCGTCATAGTCGTTGTCTTTGTCATCAGCTAGGCTTGTCGTTTAGTTTAGTCAATCCTAATTTCGTGAATATAGCAAGATGTTTCAAGATGCTTCTGTCTTCACTTTGAAGCAAGTCTATCAATTTGCCATTACTCGGTTGCTCGTGATATAGTTTTGGTAAGTGTTTACAGCGGATGTCGGTCAGTGCCTTGCACGTTAAAGTGAAATGATATTCGTCCCCGACATTTTAAAAACATAGTCGACATATCTGGGATTCTTTATTTGTTGTCTTTGCTTTCGTTTTGTTCTTCTCCCACCGAGAGGTCTCAATTGGGAGTATATGGTTAGCTGTTCTTAGCTTTATAATAGAAAATGCCATGTCTTGGGGAATAATCATGAGGTATCTTTCCAAACTTAAATCATGTTTAAAACTACCGTAAAATGCCCTCGCGAAGAGCTTTGGATATCGTTGCGCCATTGAGTCTCAATAATTTATTACGTATTTTGCGATAGATTCCTATTTCGAAATGACTAAGTGGTTTTTGTGACGTCCAAATTTGCTCCCAACCGACAGATGCTAAGCTATATTTTATGCAGCTGATCCAGCGTATCGACTTCCCCCGGCGATATGCACTGCCATCAATGCCTTTTATAACAATATAAAGTTTATGCGCTAATTTGGAACAACGACCCTCAATTAATTTTGACCATAATGTAAGCATTCTTGCCTTTATATTACTGAAATTAGGTATCTTCCAGTTTCTCCGTAGACCATTTGGTGTAGATGTTTTCATTAGTAATAAATACTTGATAATTTTCGATGGACTATTTCTAAGCTGTCGGTATTTTCGAACTCCCAGGCTTCACTGCCGTACATCAAGATTGGTCCAACCATTGTATCTAACAGTCTAAGCGCCAGATCACACGGTATGTTGAGCTTCCCGATTATATGGAGGAGTGCGTACATGGCATTCGTTCCAACTTGACTGATTCTTTGCACCGCCTTACAGAATCGACAATTTCGGAAAAAATTGTACTCCCAGAAAATATCAACTGTTTCAACTCTGGTCCAATTCATCGTGAATTTGTACTCAGTTTTTTACTTTTTGTTACAAAAGATCATTATTGTTGTTTTCTCGACATTAACTGTTAATCTCCATGATTCAGTGTAATCCGCGAATGAATTTAATGTCCTTTGTAAACCATCTGGGCTCTCGGCCATCAGAACGGTGTCATCCGCATAAAGGATGCACAACAGTTTAAGGTATTCGCCAAACTGGTCAAAAACGAATCACCAATATCACCAAGGCCTTGTATACCACAGTCCGATAGAAAATCTTCCAGGTCGTTTAAAAATATTGAGAATAGGAAGGGGATAAGCTTCGTCCCAACCTCACACCTATGTTGCATGAAAATACATCTGATGTGGAGTCCCCATTTTTAACACACGATTTAATGCCATCATACATACTTCTGATAATCTTGAACGTTTTCCCTCCAATATTACTTTTCAAAAGTGTATACATCAACCCTTTTCTCCAAACCGTATCAAACGCTTTTCTTAAATCGATAAAGGAACAAAATAATATCTTATTTATCAACAAATAAATCTCAATCAACTAATATAGTATGAACATCGTTGAATGATTTGCTCTGAACCCAGCCTGGCTGTGATTTATTAGACGCAATTTATCGGAATATGAATTCAGTCTGCTGTTTAATACACCTGATAATACTTTACTCATACAGCTCAATAAAGTGATTTCGCGATAGGAGTCAGTATTTCTCCTGTCGCCTTTCTTGTTATATATCGGCTGTATAACCCCTGAATCCCAACTGTCTGGATATTTTCCAGAGTCTAGTATTGCATTAAAAATCTGTTTATAAACTGGCACCATTATATACTGTGTTTGCTTGATATATTCGTTAGTGATTTCATCGGGCCCGGCTGCCTTGCCATTTTTAAGTGATTCAATAACTTTAAGAATTTCGGTTTCTCCGATTGGGTCATTTAGTCCCTCATCGGTACATTCGTCATACATTTCATCCAATAATGTATCTATGTTATCAATCATATCATCTGTAGTTTCGTTAATAGATTTGAAATGTTCTAGAAACTCTTCTATTGGTATCTGTGACCCACTATCGTCCCTATAATTTCCAGTGGTATGCTGCCGCAGTATTCTCCAAAAGTCTTTAGCCGTCGTTCTTGACCGTAAATCGCGAATGCAATCTTCATTATTTTTTATAAAGTTTTTGGTTTATTATTTTTTTTATATGCCTCTTTAAACACATATTTATTTCTACCAGTTTTGTTCCGAGTATACTTTACTCGTGCTTTTCTAAAACGCTTCTTTTGATTTCTGCAATCATCATCAAACCATTGCTTGTTAATTGTTTTTGTCTGAACACGATTATTCTTCCGATAGCGCCCAAACACCGTTTCAGCGGAATCAATAAATATGTGTCTGATTTCATCACAAGCTTGCTCTACGTCGGATACATCACATGTTTGTGTGCCAAGTAAGTCGTAATTTTTGTCCCCCTCTCTCGGCGAATATATTATTGAAAGTGTAAAGGAACTCTACACCTTTACTTTCATAACCTTCGGCGGAAGTCCGCAGTTTCCATCTCTATGGGCATCAGTATTACCGAACTCATTCTGACTAGAAAATTTCACTATTAAATGTAACGGATTACGGACATCTGAAAAGAGCGGTGAAAATTCAAGAATCTCAAAATCGACAACCATACATAATATATCTTTTGAGGCGATCATATAGTCAACCACACTATAATTCCGACACGTAAAATTGCCCACACCTTTGTCGTGGCCATATCGTCCGTTTATGATACGCAAGTGACAATCGACGTGCTTGCTTAAACTAAGTAGCGAATGTCCATTTGCATTACTAGTCCGGTCTTTTGAATACCTGCTAAGCTCGAAGTCGAACGAACTGTCTGGGATGTCACCGACGGAAAACGTTGTGCAATCCAAGATATAAATGCGCTCAGAATTATCGTACTGCTCAACCAAATCGTTTTTTTCTGCTGTTCTAGAGTTAAAATCTCCCATAATCAAAACACCCCCCCCCCCTCGCGTTTGAGCGCGCCTATTTAATTTCCAATCTCGATCCCCCAGTTGTCATTTACATAACGCGAACCTGTCGTCGGAACTTACACCCCGCCTACCAGTATGCTATGTGTATTGTTTGTGATACGTAGCCAGACCACGCAGTCTGATTCATTCTTAATGATATGACAAGAATTTTCAATGCGCTTGCTTACAGCCATTGGTTTAATAATATTTATTCCCACATATAAATTACAATATAATATTTGGTAATTCATGTTACCATGTTCCTTGTGTATGGGAGTGGATTCGGCTGTAAGCCTATATGGCTTATATTTGCCGTCTCCACAAGTGACCTTATCATCGGTGGACATAATATAAAATGTCGTGATAAAGCAAGCAATATTATGCTGCATAATTCGAGTCGTGTCCCGTCGTGGAGTTGTCGGAAACAGGTAATGAATTGGTATATTCATGTGCTTTATGTTTGCACCATGTCTAATATATTATAGAATGGTTGATTGACTGATTGATTGGGGTTTATTGTCGCTTTAGCAACTAAGGCCATATCACGACATTGCCAGTTTTAGTGGTGGAGGAAATACGCACACTTGCGACTAATCTAACAGTAATTTCAATGGCTGATACGATAAATTCGCCAACCATGTGCGGCAAACCACCGGCCATCGGCGAGTAACTGGTAACTCCACCAGATAACGATTTCGAGTGACAAAGTCCACGATGGAAACATGCGGATTTGAACCCTTATCGCCAGCGCTGTGGGGCCAAACGGCTTGGAGTTGTACCCTAACCGATTGAGCCACCGAGGACCCTTATTATAGAATGGGTGTCATATGAGCAGTACAGACACAGACATATATACAACATTTTTGTGTCACCTGTCGTGTCGGTCATCAGCTGTTTTAATCTATCCATATATTGGATATTTACTTAATGTAATTATCATAATTATTATTGAGCAGTGCCATATAGTCTGCATATATATTAGCTCGAAAAGCGTTCTGTCATAATTATGAACTTCTGGACTGTTTTAAATATAAAAATATTCTCCCTCAGACATTTGTAATCGTGCCTTTCAGTGCGCTCTCAATTGTTGTTCTTTCCAAATTTCCAGAGAAACATTCGTTTCTTTGTCTACTGTATATTGGGCAGTGGAATAAGAAATAGCTCGCTGTTTCATCGCTTCCACACACACAATGAGGACTTGATCTGAGATACGTATAACAGCCATTGTGTTCCCCCCGGATATCCGCGCGGCCTCAGTCGTTCTCTCTTTGGTATGGTTCACACTGGTATGTCCGGTGCTACTCCATTATATGTATTACTAGCCGATGAGCCCGACGTTGTCCGGGCTATTCAAAAAACAAATTTCAAGTCGATAGCTCTACCCGTTTCCGAGATATGGTCTGCGCATGCGCGAAGCTGGCGTCTCACGGGCTCGCCGACCCGATAAAATTCGTATCCGGGGCAAGATACATTCACATAGCAAATTTCAAGTCGACACCTCTACCCGTTTCCGAGATCTGGTCTGCGCATGCGCGAAGCTGGCGTCGCACGGGCTCGGCGACCCGATAAAATTCGTATCCGGGTCAAGATACATTCACATAGCAAATTTGAAGTCGATAGCTCCACCCGTTTCCGAGATCTCGTGTGCGCATGCGCGAAGCGGGCGCCGCACGGGCTCGCCAATACGACAACGTCCACTGCCTGGTCAAACTACACACACGTACCAAGTTTCGTCCAGATCGGTCGAGAATCGTAGATTTGTATCAATGACAGACAAACATACAAACATACAAACAGAGGTATTCAAAATATATAATAGACTAGCCGATGAGCCCGACGTTGTCCGGGCTATTCAAAAACCAAATTTCAAGTCGATAGCTCTACCCGTTTCCGAGATCTGGTCTGCGCATGCGCGAAGCTGGCGTCGCACGGCCTCGGCGACCCGATAAAATTCGTATCCGGGGCAAGATACATTCACATACCAAATTTCAAGTCGATAGCTCCACCCGTTTCCGAGATCTCGTCTGCGCATGCGCGAAGCTGGTGTCGCACGGGCTCGGCGACCCGATAAAATTCGCATCCGGGGCAAGATACATTCACATAGCAAATTTGAAGTCGATAGCTCCACCCGTTTCCGAGATCTCGTCTGCGCATGCGCTGCACGGGCGCCGCACGGGCTCGCCAATACGACAACGTTCACCGCCCGGTCAAACTACACACACGTACCAAGTTTCGTCCCGATCGGTCGAGAATCGTAGATTTGTATCAATGACAGACAGACAGACAAACAAACAAACAAACAAACAAACAAACAAACAAACAAACAGAGGTCTTCAAAATATATATGAGACTAGCCGATGAGCCCGACGTTGTCCGGGCTATTCAAAAACAAAATTTCAAGTCGATAGCTCTACCCGTTTCCGAGATCTGGTATGCGCATGCGCGAAGCTGGCGTCGCACGGGCTCGGCGACCCGATATAATTCGTATCCAGGGCAAGATACATTCACATAGCAAATTTCAAGTCGATAGCTCCACCCGTTTCCGAGATCTGGTCTGCGCATGCGCGAAGCTGGCGTCGCACTGGCTCGGCGACCCGATAAAATTCGTATCCGGGGCAAGATACATTCACATAGCAAATTTCAAGTCGATAGCTCCACCCGTTTCCGAGATCTCGTCTGCGCATGCGCGAAGCTGGCGTCGCACGGACTCGGCGACCCGATAAAATTCGTATCCGGGGCAAGATACATTCACATAGCAAATTTCAAGTCGATAGCTCCACCCGTTTCCAAGATCTCGTCTGCGCATGCGCGAAGCGGGCGCCGCACGGGCTCGCCAATACGACAACGTCCACCGCCTGGTCAAACTACACACACGTACCAAGTTTCGTCCCGATCGGTCGAGAATCGTAGATTTGTATAAATGACAGACAAACATACAGACAGACAGACAAACAAACAGAGGTCTTCAAAATATATATGAGACTAGCCGATGAGCCCGACGTTGTCCGGGCTATTCAAAACCAAATTTCAAGTTGATTGCTCTACCCGTTTCCGATATCTCGTCTGCGCATGCGCGAAGCTGGCGTCGCACGGGCTCGGCGACCCGATAAAATTCGTATCCGGGGCAAGATACATTCACATAGCAAATTTCAAGTCGATAGCTCCACCCGTTTCCGAGATCTCGTCTGCGCATGCGCGAAGATGGCGTCATACGGGCTCGGCGACCCGATAAAATTCGTATCCGGGGCAAGATACATTCACATAGCAAATTTCAAGTCGATAGCTCCACCCGTTTCCGAGATCTCGTCTGCGCATGCGCGAAGCGGGCGCCGCACGGGCTCGCCAATACGACAACGTCGACCGCCTGGTCAAACTACACACACGTACCAAGTTTCGTCCTGATCGGTCGAAAATCGTAGATTTGTATAAATGACAGACAGACAAACATACATACAGAGGTATTCAAAATATATAATAGACTAGCCGATGAGCCCGACGTTGTCCGGGCTATTCAAAAACCAAATTTCAAGTCGATAGCTCTACCCGTTTCCGAGATCTGGTCTGCGCATGCGCGAAGCTGGCGTCGCACGGCCTCGGCGACCCGATAAAATTCGTATCCGGGGCAAGATACATTCACATACCAAATTTCAAGTCGATAGCTCCACCCGTTTCCGAGATCTCGTCTGCGCATGCGCGAAGCTGGTGTCGCACGGGCTCGGCGACCCGATAAAATTCGCATCCGGGGCAAGATACATTCACATAGCAAATTTGAAGTCGATAGCTCCACCCGTTTCCGAGATCTCGTCTGCGCATGCGCTGCACGGGCGCCGCACGGGCTCGCCAATACGACAACGTTCACCGCCCGGTCAAACTACACACACGTACCAAGTTTCGTCCCGATCGGTCGAGAATCGTAGATTTGTATCAATGACAGACAGACAGACAAACAAACAAACAAACAAACAAACAAACAAACAGAGGTCTTCAAAATATATATGAGACTAGCCGATGAGCCCGACGTTGTCCGGGCTATTCAAAAACAAAATTTCAAGTCGATAGCTCTACCCGTTTCCGAGATCTGGTATGCGCATGCGCGAAGCTGGCGTCGCACGGGCTCGGCGACCCGATATAATTCGTATCCAGGGCAAGATACATTCACATAGCAAATTTCAAGTCGATAGCTCCACCCGTTTCCGAGATCTGGTCTGCGCATGCGCGAAGCTGGCGTCGCACTGGCTCGGCGACCCGATAAAATTCGTATCCGGGGCAAGATACATTCACATAGCAAATTTCAAGTCGATAGCTCCACCCGTTTCCGAGATCTCGTCTGCGCATGCGCGAAGCTGGCGTCGCACGGACTCGGCGACCCGATAAAATTCGTATCCGGGGCAAGATACATTCACATAGCAAATTTCAAGTCGATAGCTCCACCCGTTTCCAAGATCTCGTCTGCGCATGCGCGAAGCGGGCGCCGCACGGGCTCGCCAATACGACAACGTCCACCGCCTGGTCAAACTACACACACGTACCAAGTTTCGTCCCGATCGGTCGAGAATCGTAGATTTGTATAAATGACAGACAAACATACAGACAGACAGACAAACAAACAGAGGTCTTCAAAATATATATGAGACTAGCCGATGAGCCCGACGTTGTCCGGGCTATTCAAAACCAAATTTCAAGTTGATTGCTCTACCCGTTTCCGATATCTCGTCTGCGCATGCGCGAAGCTGGCGTCGCACGGGCTCGGCGACCCGATAAAATTCGTATCCGGGGCAAGATACATTCACATAGCAAATTTCAAGTCGATAGCTCCACCCGTTTCCGAGATCTCGTCTGCGCATGCGCGAAGATGGCGTCATACGGGCTCGGCGACCCGATAAAATTCGTATCCGGGGCAAGATACATTCACATAGCAAATTTCAAGTCGATAGCTCCACCCGTTTCCGAGATCTCGTCTGCGCATGCGCGAAGCGGGCGCCGCACGGGCTCGCCAATACGACAACGTCGACCGCCTGGTCAAACTACACACACGTACCAAGTTTCGTCCTGATCGGTCGAAAATCGTAGATTTGTATAAATGACAGACAGACAAACATACATACATGTACAAACATACAAACAGAGGTCTTCAAAATATATATGAGATTTTCAGAAAAACAGATTACGTCATACTTCGCTATAATGTTACGGAATTCTGGATAGTTCAGCCTCGTACTGAGCCCGTACGCATTTATTGCGAAAACCTTAACGTTTTTATCATTATCATCATCATCATCATCATGGTCGTCGTCATCCTCTTCACTATGATTACAGTCTTCATCATCATTTTCATCGTCATCGCCACCATCATCATCATCATCATCATCGTCGTCGACGTTGTCATCACTATCATTAGATATATCATCATCATCATCATCAACTTCTTCTTCTTCGCCATCATCACCAATAACAACACCATCATCACCATCATCTCCATCATCATCATCATCATCATCACCAACATCATCATCGTCATCATCATCTTCATCATTATCACTATCATCAGTATCGTCACCACCATCAACATCTCCATCTCAATCATCATCATCATCATCGTCATCATCATCTTCAGCATCATCACTATCATCAACATCATCATCATCATCATCATCGTCACTATCACCATTATCATCATCACCACCATCACCAGTATCACCATCAACAACACCATCCCCACCATCACCATCATGACCACCATCTTCATCATCATTATCATCATCATCGTTGTCCTCATCGTCGTCATCACCACCACCATCATCATCCTTATAACCATCCTCATCATCGTCATCGTTATCATCGTTGTCATCGTCATTATCGTTATCACCATCATCGTCATCAATATTCGTATCAATGTCTTTAATGTCATCATTATCGTCATAGTCATTGTTATTATCATTGCCATCTACATCATCGTTGTCAAAACCTCTGTTAACACCCTCATCATCAGCAAAATCATAACCATCATCATCATCATCATCATCATCATCATCGTCAGCACCAATATACCCATCATCATCAGTATCATCTTCGGCATCACTTGCAGCACGACGTTACCGTGTGATCGCCACGAAAGCGTTTTCATTCAGAGTATGGTCAATATATTGCCGCCGGTGCAGTGTATTCTCGATAGGAAACAAATAGGCATATGCCGAAATCAGAAACTATAAGTCTCGAGGGGCACCCGTGGTTGAGTCTGGAATATTTGGCACTCGGGACTTGGCTAGAGGGTTTTCGTTGGGGTGGTCTCCACCTTGGAATTTCCAACTGCACCCCACCCCATTTAACCACACCAAACTCACAAGTTTGCGTAATTCAATTTGCACACCCCATCGGTGCTTTGATTTTTCCCAAATGTTCCCTCACAGACTACTAGATGGCAGCCTATTCTAAACGGACCAGTAGTCTTGTGGCCACTGGCCATGCAGGGGGGGGGTGAAAATGATGGCTCGGCCCAGTATGAGATTACAAAATCCTAACATTTAGTGGTATGACGCCAGACAAATTTACACCCCGATTTATTTTTTCTTAAAATAATTAGCAAGTAACTTAGACAATACTAGCATCTAGACTGGCCTCAAGCTTTCCAATTCGGGGAAAATTTTAACCTGACACTCACCTTTAGGTTTGAAATTTGCCAACTGATGGCCATTCAGTCCAGAATTTTGCAAATGAAAGGGAAATATGCAAATGTTCGTCTCATAACTACAAATTCGTCACTAAGAAATTGTTGGAAAATCAAACTACGAGAACAATTTCAACCTAATTTTGGTGTCAATTTTCCAATTAATTAGGTTTGACTACATTTGTGGGGGGTAAGATCCCTGCATAACCACCCTGTCGACACGTCCCTGCTTGGCACCACGTGCTAAGAACGCGGTCTTGCATTCACTGAAGACGAGAAGTCATCGATACTAAATTATGTTGCGTGGCACCAGGGGAAGTGTCAGGGGGCTACATCCCCACCCCTGCCATGGTTATATATAAACGGGCTACGAGCATCTGACCGCTTATCATTGTGTGCATGGAAAAGGAGTGAGCAAATATTGATGTGACTATCAATGGTTAGAATATAACTGTCATCACACTATGCATCAGTGAATCAAGCCAATCAGTGAATTCTTTGCACGCCTATCAACTCATATGATCTGTTGCTCTAACAACACCTAACATATCCAAATCTGGCATAGTGACTGTTTGTCATTTATTATAACAAACGTTGCTCCAGTAGACTAACAAAAGTGTTAAGGCATAATGCTAGATAATGGGCTGGTTAACAGATTAATCGGGAATTGGTTAGAAATTATGGAATTGTGTGTATCCTGTAAAATGACCTAAGTTTGAATATATAAATGAACTTGTCCTGATGTAATTAATTCCCAGAGCATTGCGTGCATGGAAAAAGAGCGAGCAACTGTCTCAAACATTAAAGGGTAACTTATACTGTCCAGTAGCCACGGAAAGCTCTATGCGTGGTTTATCTCCCTTGATCATGGCTATATATAGATTGATGATATCCCTTTGTTTTTGTTATGAATGATCCAAGTGATATTGGCACTGGCCATATGTTTATTAGGTATGACGCTGCGTATTCGCACAGAACAAGAATATTAGTATAACATTGGTAGATCATAATATGATCATACGTAAACGTAATTTGCGCCCGCTTGTTACTCTTCATGGGATTATCGGATGAATTTTTATCATTAGAAGGATTTGATGATAAACCCTAAAGGGACACAAGAAAATAATATATACAATGTATGTAATTCATCACATATAACGTAAATGTGGATGTTTAGCCTGCCCGTGTAATACTAGTCTTAGCTGTCTGGCCATCGACGCAGTCCTGTCTGGAATTTTGCGCGCCGATGTAGGTTGTGACGTCATGATGTATGTCTTGGTGTCATGACGCCTTTACTGGTTGTCCAAAAAGCAATTTAAAAGGACTCCGCGATCTTTCAATCTGAACTTATAGTTTCCGTTTGTCGGCCTTGAACATTGATAATATTTCTTCAATCTTTTAGGCGGAAATGCCGTTAGAAAATGGAAGATCAAATCTAAACGGCCAGTAAGGCCCCTATAGAATCCTCTTTCGGGGAAAATATTTTTAATAATTTTATAAAATATGTAAATAAAACTTTTTCATGCAATTTCAGTTTTTGTTAACCAGAGCTTTGGTTAATTACATTAAAATTAAAAAATTCTCTGGCTTTAGGAGCATGACGTTCCTACGTATGATGAAATATAGCTAACATTTACCGGAACAAAGTTTTTTATTTTGCCCTGGAGCATTTTGCCTAATTACACATTTCGAGGTGGTGTTAATCAATACAAAATGGCGGCCGTCACCAACAAAATAATTTGTTGAACTCAGCTGACCCTTGAGTTATGAATAAATTATTCTATTTCAGGTGTGTTCAATCTATATTTAGATTGGGCTGAAAAAGTCGATTAGTATATCTCATATCCGCATACGTATACCCTAGGTCGCTTCGCTTCCGCGGCTTTGCCGCGGGAGAGCGGGCGCTATAATAAAACACTTATTGCATTGTTTCGAGGTTGACATGAGGATTTATCAACCCTTGGAAGTTAATATTCACCTTGGCCTGCAGCCTCGATGAATATTAACTTCCTCGGGTAAGAGTCGGGTTGATAAATCCTCATGTCAACCTCAAAACAATGCAATAAATGTAATATGATAAGAACGTACTACGTTATTCGAAAACTTACTCCATCCAAGGCCATGATATGTAAATATACAATTAGATTAGATGAATAATAATTGTACCCGCACAGGTTGATACTTTGAAGTATATTCTCAAGTCGCATGTGCCGGTTTAAAACCGGTTTCAATGGTGCCGTGTATTTATATTTCACGGACATGTACCGGTATATAACAATTGAATGTATGTTCCACGCACTGTTACTGAAAGCATACATATCATTTGGACCTTATTGGTTAAGACATGGATGGCCTTCGTTATAGGTTATAATTTAGGAATACCAGTTACTAAATTATAATACCCTGACCCTGTATGTTGTAAAGAATATACTAATATTATGCTATAGAGGAGAAGACTTCATATAAGCCCTCGGGCTTGTTGTCTGATCCTCATTTCGATACATTATCTCTTATATGTTATATATTTATGTCATTTGTGTATTATGTGTATTATGTTTGGATTTGGAAATAAAAATATGTTTACACTATAATACTATGATAGTATGAATGCCATATTATCCTCAAAACACACATTGTGTGAGTCAAGCGTTTGTTTATATACAGCACATAGAGAGTGAGCAATAAGAACAACACTCAACACCGAGGAAATGTGTTTAGGAGACTTATTCGCAGTGACTCATTCAACACCGAAATCTTGAAAGGTGAGGGTTAGCTAGCGCTATACTGATACGTTATAAACAATTTGGTGGAATTTCTAACCAAAGTTCACTTAATGCATGGGGTATATCTGGCGATTAGTGTTTTGGTTATCTCATACTATTTACATAACATGGGGTTCATATACATGATTTAGAAATAGCATTTAATACAACTATTAATTATTTAAGTCAGGCATTTAGGTTCATTGTACCAGTGTTCATCTGGTGGGCTAAGTCCTCATTTTGGGAGATTCGTCAGGACTCTATATATCAGCCATTTATTAACTCTGAAATGTTTGTAAAAGTAAAACATAAAATGATCCAGACAGACTGATGGACAAAACAAACCAAAGCACTGCCATGCACTGATGGTTATTTAAACCAAATATCCGGCTACCACCTTTGACCAAAAAATCTTTACAAAATATGTACCATGCAAATTTCCATTGCGAGCTATTTCTGAATACTGAATAGAACCTGGTATAAAATTGTCTACTGTGAGGGTTTACGAGCAGATAATTTAACCCATTCACAATACAAACCGTTCATAACACCATGCATACATGGCCTCATTAGCCCGAAGACGAGTGTGACCCGCCACACAGTAGTATTTCAACCAGGCTATACTCATGATTCATTCAATGAACTGGATATTGCATGTACACTTCTGCTACAGTGATTGATACTTGATAGCACTATTGGTGCTAATGATATGATATTATTATTATATGCATATCGCGATTCAATTTAGTCTTTTAGACTTGGAAAAATTATTGAAATTTCAGCACGCAGTGACGAATGGTGACCTCGTATAATGATAATTTTGTTTCTCATTTATAATAGCATCCTATTCCATGCCTAAGCTAAAATAAACACTCTGTAACAAATGAATTTGGTACCCGGAGAAGTTCCAAAAAAAAAAGGGCACACTATCAGTTCAGAATATGCATTGCATGTACGCAGTAAAACACATTTCAAATAACTTGAATTATAGGTATAAACGTACTGAAATGTAGAAATTACAGAAAGTTTGCACAACCTTCCCCGAAGCAGCATGCAATTTGCCCAAAAGTTCCACAAATAGAGAGCGCCACTGTGTGGTAGGATTTACATGTCATCATGACATAAACTAGATCATGCCATGAATCTCTACTAAAGCCCGTAGAGATCATATTCCAACTGTACAAAACCCGGGAACTTTTTTTAAGTTTTGACAGGGAACCTTATAAAGTAAAAAAAAATAACATGGGGAATGTACTTCTTTGTTCATACACCTGTGGCTTAATGATTCATTCATCGGTACGTGAATTTCCCAGCTCGATATTACAGAATTGCTTTCGCGTTATGTCGCTTAAGCCAAAGAAAAAAGATTGTATGTTTCCGGTAACGGAGCGAAAAAATTAGGGTAGGTACTAGGTAGGGAAATTTTTGTTTTTAATTTTATTTCGATATTTTTTATCCAGCTGCAGAAATATTGAACTACATCGACCGAAGTTACATAAAATGCCAACCCGTGTTGTGGGGAAAGTACTAGTATTACTTGACCAACACAGTGGAAACTGGAAATATACATTAAGGTTGATAAAAAAAATATCAAATTTCATGCTTAGGTATGTTTTTTATTATTCACATACATGACATGTAGCACATTTTCATAAATTTGGCTATAAACTTGGTAGGAAATTGATGTCACTAACTTTTTATAAGAATTTTACCAATATTACCGCCATTATATATACTGTACTGTACTGTACTTGTATTGTGACGACTACATCCCATTGTCTGGGGGTAGCCAGTACGTCCACCGAGCATGCCTGGTTTTTGGAGTTTTGTTTTTTTTTGCATGGGTGGTTTGGGGGGGGGGGGGCTAACCCCGGAATTGTCGGAAGGACCGATTGGTCCTCCCCTTAACCCCTCATGGTTTTTGGAGTCAGTAGCCATACCCCTAACATACATGTATGTGGTGATAACCTCTATACATGTATATATATACACCCAACATGTCTGTTGATAGTGTTCCATAAGTCCCAAACAAGACATAAAGCACTGTAAAAAGCAGGCAGGAGATAGTCTGAGATACAATCTCAGGAAATTAAAATTGCAAAATGTATGCCCATCAATCCACAACCCATCACACACCTGGGGCCTTTGAGACAGCCGTCAATTCATGGTCACTTTTCACAGGGATATGTTAGAAACCATGTGTTTTGCACACTAAAGGTCATCAATATTTATGAGCATTAGTGGTAACAAAACTGTAAATTTTAGAAAATTTGACTTTTTCTCAAAATATCAATAAAAAGTTTATGGTCGGCGGGTTATTTTTAGGGTCGGTCGATGTTCGGAAACATAGTATCTTTTTACTTTGGCCTTACGACAATAATTTTCGTGACAGGGAATAAAATAAATATTTATCGCGGAATCGGGTCTCAAAAGTCACGTAAATAATATAATCTCGAGCTGGGAACTTCACTTACAGATGAATAAATCATTAAGCAACAGATATGAACAATGAAGTACAATCCCCGCGTTACTTTATAAGGTTCCCTGTCAAAACTTAAAAAAACTTCCTGGGAATTGTTAAGGTGGAATATGATCTCTACGGCGTTCTAGCTTTAGTAGATATTCATGAATCATGGCATGATCTAGACTAGTCCAACAAATTAGACTTTCGGATTAATTGGAATTTTAATATTTGGACATTTATGGACCATTTAATCCTTCATCGTAAATGTCCAAATATTAAAATATGTATTAATCCGAATAGTCTAATTTGTTGGACTAGATCTAGACATAAACAATCAGCATCCATCTTACTTCTTCTTACTTGTGTTGATATGTCGTTTGGGACAAGCGTGTCTCCGTGTATTTATGTATCCTATGTATGTTACTTTCACAAAACTAGCACAAGTAGTATTCACATTCAAATTAAACAAAGCGGAATGTATATACAAATAGTACAATCCTTGAATTCATGTTGTGATCACAATGTGATCACGATTCACGGTATACCCTATTGAGTCACAATACATGATATACATCTGTATTGAGACTCTACTTCCGTACTATCAGTGTCTATCTGAAGCTCATACCTTTTCTATTTACAGGCGATAAAGGACTCCTGGTGCCAGATTCTGCTTGGTTCTCTTATTATGGTGACAATAAAGACAAGATTCCACCAAAAGTTCCGAAATCCACACCTTGTTGTGCTAAATAAAAGACATTTATCATTTGTCAATTTTGCGCAAACACAATTTAGTTCCTGGTTACGTTCGTTTGACTTTCTGTTCCAGCATGTCAAATTGTTGTCATGCGCAGTGCCATCGTTCAAATTGCACCGGATATCGGAGATACTATATACCGAGACCAACCAATAACAAACGCTAACTACCGAGAACAAGTCTAAATGTGATAATTAAGTCATAATAATGTTTAATTATAGTGAATGTATCAGTCTTAAGTGGATATTATACCATGTTTGACATTTAAAATGACATATATTATGGGTATACCGATAACTTGAAACATCAATTGAATTCTTTATTCTCATCACAATGCATACACAAATATAATATAATGCATACATAAATAAACATGTTTAATGATTTGCCCGGAAACCTGAATTATTATGAATAGCCAGGTTTATTAGATATATATAGAATATATATATTAAATATTAATATAGATTATATCATATTTGTTATATATGGTATATATATTATATATATCATATATATATTATATTATAATATATATAATATAATATACATGTTATATAATATATATTATATAATATATATTATATATATATATTGTATATATATATATATATATATATATATATATATAACTAGCAGGTGGACCCGACTTCGTCCGGGCTGTTTCCCCTCTGCTTTTCGGCGAATTGTGCGATTTGACCTTGAATTGTCCATTTTGAAGGTCAGGTGGGGTCACGATTTGACCCGTCCAAAACACTGCCCGGACAAAAGTACCCGACAAAAGTACCCATAGAAATCAGTCTGATTTTACCCGATTTGACCTTGACTTGACCATTTTGAAGGTCAAGGTTAGGTCGGGATTACGTTTGACCCGTCCAAAACAATCCCCGGAAATAAATACCCTTAGGTATCAAATTTCGTCAAAATCTGTCGGGCAGTTTTCCAGGCCACAGCTAACACACACACATACACGCAGAAGTCCCAACCCAAAATATATAGTTGATATAATATATATATATATATATATATATATATATATATATATAATATGTATAATATAATATATATATAATATATATATATATATGTCATATGTAAAAACATATATAACATATTTAACATATATAATATATATATAATATGTATAATATATATATATTATATATATATATCTAATAAACCTGGCTATTCATTATAATTCAGGTATCCTGACAAATCATTAAATATGTTTATTTATGTATGCATTATATTATATTTGTGTATGCATTAAATGGGTGATGAGAATAAAGAATTTAAATGATGTTTCAAGTTATCGGTATACCCATAATATGTCATTTTAAATGTCAAATATGATATAATATCCACTCAAGACTGATACATTCACTATAATTAAACATTATTATGACTTAATTATCACATTTAGACTTGTTCTCGGTAGTTAGCGTTTGTTATTGGTTGGTCTCGGTATATAGTATCTCCGATATCCGGTGCAATTTGAACGATGGCACTGCGCATGACAACAATTTGACATGCTGGAACAGAAAGTCAAACGAACGTAACCAGGAAATAAATTGTGTTTGCGCAAAATTGACAAATGACAAATGTCTTTTATTTAGCACAACAAGGTGTGGATTTCGGAACTTTTGGTGGAATCTTGTCTTTATTGTCACCATAAGAAGAGAACCAAGCAGAATCTGGCGCCATGAGTCCTTTATCGCCTGTAAATAGAAAAGGTATGAGGGTCAGATACAAAATGTACACACGCAAGCCGAAACTCAAAAGAGTGTAAATCTTTCGAGTTTCCCCGGAACTAGATTCACGGTATTCACCGGAAATCTGGCCATTAATTAGAATCAGATAATTTTGAACTAACGCCCGCTAAATCCACGTTGAAAAGACGAAGTCAGAATAATTCATCACCGTCACGTCCAAGATGAAGCCTTATTTCATTTCAATTTCAAGGATTTTAATTTTTGTTTTGAGAATTGTCCCGACCTTGTCCTTCACCTTGTTGGAATAACCGGAAATGTGTTTTGATTTTTTTTTCCCGGTCTTCGCTAATGACAACTGTTGTTAAGCTTTGGAGTTGGAACAGAGACTGCTGAGAATTGATAAATTAGACGCATTTTTGCGATTAAAACCATTCAGTTGATGGCACCTATGATCTAGTTATCTTGCCAAGATAACTTTCAGTTAATCAGTCATTGAAACATGAACGGCAATAACAAAGACTCAGAGTTTGAAACTGTCAGTTTCAAACACAAACTTGACCGTCACCAAGTCAGACTCAAACAACGGAAGTCTCAAATTACAGTAAAAGTGTTTTGGTGACATTTTTCGGTCCGAAACAATATATGAAGTACAATTTTTTAATTTAGATCACTCACCTTCTATGTATATAGTTTTCATCTCATCCTTTTGTTGTGTGATAATAGGTAATTTGTGGAAATACTAACGCCGAGGTGGTGAGTTCTGTATTTGAACTACAAGGCTTAACAACAACCATGTCTATGCAACGTCAAATCTGATTGGTTAAGATAGACAATCTGACTAATAGGAAAATCGATTTTATTGCGCCTTTCATTTAAGAGAGCGCCACTTTACGTTACGTTAAGCGCGTGCTCTGATACTATTCTCAGGTAACGTGAACTATATATAGAACACAATAATACAGCTTCATAGGTATACGGATCTCATGCGCGTTACCGTCATGAAAACTTTCAGATTCGCGAAATCTGATTAAGTTTTCCATAATCACACCGGTCACCCGCGTATCACCAACACGGAGGAGTACCTATTGTCACGGAAATCCGGTCGTCTAGTCAATGTTTTGGTGTCAAGAAAATGTGAGTTTATTTATTTATATGCATTTTATTTATAACTATTTCCGGTTTAATATTACGAAAATAAATCCATTCCAATATTCGTTGTGTGGATAATGTGATATGTCTGCTTTGTTGGAATAATCTCGTTATGTTCAGTGACAGATACAACGAAAACGGAAATTACAGTATTAATCGCTCGTTTTTACTAATAACAACTGGCGCCGAACGGATCAAAATTAACATAATATATTATATAATGTGTGCCCCACAAAACATGGTGTTAGCAGCTTCATCTGATGCATAATTCTCACCAAACAGCCTCTTCAAAAAACGTCGATTGTAAAAAAAATGTACCAACAACTCGGTGAGAAGTACCGGTTGTTGCGGTGAGCAATACGTTTTGAGTACCAACTGACTCGGTGTTAAAGTTTCCCAAAATTGGAATGTTTTCTTGAATTTAGGACACGGCGGACAGAATATAACCCTGGAATATAGCATGTCATACAACGGTCTATGAAATTTGATGGAACTGATGGGTTTTCAACTGATTTGGCACATCTGGCCAGGAATATATTTTATGCAAGTTAACGTTATTTTTCCATATTTTTTTCCAGAAATGAGATTGCAGATCATGTCCAGCGACTGTTCGAGTGTCACCGCTGGCGACTCTTTTTTTAACACATTGAGTGGCAGTCGAACACGCCATAATATACCATAAAAATGAAGAACTAGAGAACGTCAAATTGGCATTAGATCACACAACCGGACACAACGGATACCAGCGTATAACACACCCTGGATTATTACCATCTGAAATTTCACAAAGTAGTAGTGAAATGTTTGTGTCCGTGGACGACAGAATAACGCTGTGAGAATACCATCCAGCTACATTAAAGAAAAGAAAAATATCCGTATATAATGACCATAGCTATACCACCACCAATACCGAAGACGACTCAGCAAATACCATCAACACCACAGTGATCAACAATAATGGCGATAACAAACAAGGCAACACCACCACCACCCACAACAACAACACCAGAGCCTCGGGATTCCAGAGAAATTCTCAGCTCGGATCCAGCATGTGTTATCACATCAACCACATCGAGTTGGAGCTTGTACAATGTACATATACCACAAACTTTCAATCTTTGAGTTAATTTTCAACGTTACACCCATATGGTTGGCCATTTCAACTAATTGACATTTCAGTCCAAAACATATCTGATATATAGGGCTACAAATCGACCAGTGTACAATTTCCAAGTTAAGTGGTGGCATGCAGGCATGACATTTCCAACTATTGGCCATTTTGGCAAACATTGGCGGAGTAGACACTCAAATTCCTTAACCCATGTTCCACAATAAACAGTTATCAATCAGGGGGGGGGGGCGGAAAAAAACTGCGGGACACAACGTACCGGGGGGTGGGGGGGGGGGGGTACCTAGGCGTAAAAAATTTACACCTAAATTTTGTCCTTATTCATTTAGGGGGGGGGGGGTTGTCGGAAAAAATTTGCATGTAATTTTTTTCCAAATATGTATTTTCAGATTCACAACTTCAATTTTCTCTCATTTTATAGAATATGGATTAACCTTAATATCCAAATCATATATACATGAGTAGTACAATCCACCTGAAACAATTTTGGATAACCACTGTCTTGGTTTACATGTGATATTGACCCCATTAACCCTCTTAATAATGCCGACTATGTCAGTGTCTACCAGTCGAATGCAGAATTCTACCCTGCGATCGCTTATCTGGCAAATGTTTACTGCAGAACTATCCCATGTATTAAACAATTTCTCCTCCAATGGTATCAGAAAACAGTTATATGCTGGTATCTCACTCATCTCATTTGCATCTTTTTCAAAGTCGAGGTAATGACTAGTTGTCATTTTTTAAAGTGCATACAAAGCGTTGCGATCACCAATATACATGTTTGTACATGTCATGACATCACGAGGTACAAATCTGCGTTCTACTGGTAGACAATGACCATTTTAGTCATAAAAATCTAAACTAAGTTACCAAGCACCTTCTCGTGAATTGTATGCTCCGGTGTTTTTTTCGGTTTCCGGTCAAACCGAGTTGTTGTCCGGCTGGGGTAAATTTTATTTTTCTGGGGGGGGGGGGGAAATGGTCAGTGGAAAAAACTGCAGTTTTTGCTGTTTTGGGGGGGCCCAACCGAAGAAAACAGTTTTTTCCACCCTGTGTCTGCAGTTTTTTTCCGCCCCCCCCCCCTGTATCAATGAATATTAAACCCATAATGATAACCAACTTCTCCCTGTTAACTCTCGATACTGAACGCGTCGACAATCGGAAATTTTATTAATGACACAACGTTTGTTGGAAACGTTACACCAAGTATATAATAGGTTGAAATTGTTTCCATTGTTTGATTTTCCAAACAGTAATTAAGGGGGATATGTTGTTTTCAGAAGAACGAAAGCATATTCATTTTATAATTTTGGTCTGAAATGGCCATCAGTTGAACATATTCCAACCTTAGTTGAAAATGTCCAACAGTTGATGAGTTTGAATGCCAGTTGGAAATTTCCAACCAAGGTTGATGCAATGGTATGTCAACTCTATGGATTTGGTCTGGTTGTTTGTGGATATGTGCAGTTGGAAATTTAAAAGTGGAAACTCCCCCAACGGGGATCTGTAGCCACGTCCCCTGACCCATACGTGTGTTAGTAGTATGCAACCAATACCCAGGTTTTTACAACAAACGAATTTGGAAGACATTGCTTTATTGTGAACACGTAATGCTTTGTCTTCTGTCCGTGTTTTGCAAGGCCAGTATTGTACTTGTAAACCCTGCCACATTCACAACTGAATGTGGTCCCACCGTGTACGGCAATTATGTGAACTCTTAAATTGTTTGCGACAGAGTAACACAGCGTACATTCTGAGCATGAGCAGCCAGAGTTTCCACCGCATGCTTTTGCATGACGTTGCGGGTACCCTTTAGCGGTAAAGTTTTCCCGCGCGACTTACTTTTATATGGACATGAGCCAGTTTGTATATTCACGTGTGTCTGGAACGCCGTATTCTTGTGAAATGATTTTGTTCTTAATGACAAACCCCTGAGATTCAAAATAGTATTTCGGAGTCGCCAGACAAATGTGTGGAGCTTCTGCCACCATTCATTAATCAATATCTTGTTGTTGTTGTTTTTGTTGTTTTCGTTGAAGTGTTACCCGGACAGAGAAACAAACAGACTTTTAAATCAGGAAAACACTTTGGACGTTTGAAAAGTATCCGCACCAGTGGGTACTTCAACCGCGACAATAGGTACTTTCACAAGAAATTACACCGATTTGTTGATACTCATAAAATTATCGACAACAATTATTTAAATCCTTAATTTGGCGTTTTGTATGATTTTAACACACGAAAAGGACTTTGTCCTATCATAAGTAATGTACATCTTTCCGGCTAGCTTCAGGATCACATGGACAATTGAACACGGTTGTGATTATATCAATATTTAGTCAGAATTATTTCCTCAAGACTGTAAATTTTTCCAAATAATCATTTCAAATCATTAGAAAAGTCACGATTTAAATGGGCCAGATAATTTCTATCAACGAGTGATAATCCATCTACTTAATATGTGGTTAATTGTTCTTCTGGTATATCGATTAACCGTCATTTTAGCGATTTAGCTAATTTATCCCACATTATGTGGCTAAACATTTTAAAAAGTGGGCTAACAATATTGCACAAGTGGTTAAAAAATGGCTACAAAGAATTTTGGACCAGGGTGAACACTAACTTCAAATGCATCTCAAACACACCAGGAACTAAATGAGAATATGACTAAGACTTCAGAAACACTGCTGGGATGTGTCAAAAAAATGTCTTATTATATATTACTTACGTTTTGTATTGTTTGAAACAAATATGAATGTCTGAAATACGTGAGGTGACTTGCAATATTGTCTTAAATTACCACACCCCGTGTGCATTTATCACTGTATACCAGGGTACCAATCCCCAATGTACCGACTACTAATTTTCTGGTACACCTGTATTTATGTATACCAATATCAATACCAAATCATCCTGATATTCCCGGTATCTCCCGGAACATTCTACAAGTTGTATGATAATTTTCAAGTGATGTGCCTATATGGTCGGAACAATTGATTTTTAGGTTTGCTTTAAAACACCATAAAAATGTCTCAAGTCACACGGATTTATGGTACTCCAGGTTCATGATATTGTCTTTGGTGACCTACAGTTGACATCAAGCTCAGTCATACTTCGCAATTTCATTTAAATTGTGTTCACAATATAACACAAAAGAGCTAAAATATAATTGTTATGTGCAGATTATTTGCACAAATTCTTTGAAAGAAGGACGGGTATCTGGAAATCATTTTTGAATTTAAAATATTAGGAGCGGGTACCTGAATATATGTGGAAACAAACTCGTAAAATAGTGGGAAAACGTGGCGGTCACAACAGTGGCCATAATTTAAAACTAGTCGTGTCCAATAATTTTAAGAAACACTCATCTGAGCCATAATTATATGGAATTACTTTCGCCTAGAAATGTCCACAATTTAAGATACGATGTGGCTAAAGAGCAGTATACCGTTTGGCCGGACGCACTAAAGAGCGGTACCTATAACGTCATGTTGGCGCATTGCATTTTAAATTCATATAGGTTGAAGTATGAGAAAATACCCAGCTCAGAATATTTCCTGGCCAGTTTATTCGCCAGCTGAAAATGCATTGATATGCCTAGACCATATGGTTACAATTTGACATAAATTCACATTGTGAAGAGCGTTTCGTGTTATTACTGTTAATAATACCCGAGGCTGACATGGCGATATACTACTATACAGTATCAGGGACTGTTCCAGGGTTTGGTCAACCTTGAGGAGGGTATACGGGTGGGTGCGTTTGGCACTAAAGTGCGGTATACCACCCCCATGATTTAACTTCACCTCAATCATTTTCTTCCTGATTAGGCCCTTAAATTTTAAGGAATGTTAACACGAAAACAAAACTATTCTCTCAATCTTCCGCTTTTAGTCATCTGGGTCAACAATATGTGACAGTTCGGGTTATGGTGTGTTATATTGGGGTATGAAACGCATGACATGATCGGCTGTTGACCAATCACCGAACATGCTTTAGTATAACACACTTATATACTTATCTGATACTGAAATAAGCCCAAAGTGGACTTATACCAGTTATTCCGTTTTATGGCGCGGGCCAAAGTGAAAAACACATTACAAAAATCGTACATCAGGTAAATCGATTTAGGTTCATATATAGCGTAATTCAGTTCAAAATAATGGCTTATTTGCGTTTTTGAAATATGTTCAATATGAGTTTATTTTCAGACGAACAGGCTGTTTCGTTAAACTTTAATATAAGCTATTTAACCTTAAAACTAGATTGATATATTTAAGATTCAACAGCAAAGTTGCGGCTTCACCCATAATAAAAATGTAGGTCTAGTAGAGTTGTGCCTATTGTCACATTGATGCATGATATGAGTTATATATTTCATCAGAAATCAATTGTTGCCTGTGCTGCAGAAACATTAAGCTGAGAATATCTTAAATGTCCACGATTTACAATAGAAGCCTATTCTAACCTTTATTTGAGCTGGTTTTTTATCAACGAGTGCCTATATGAGACTCTCACTTGTCAAAATATGGGTTCGCTTGTTTCACCGGAAAATCAGAAAATGAAGCACCATGAGAGTACATTGGACATAAGCCACTAGAGATGTCAGGTCTGATATAGATAGAACCGCATGGGTGTCTGAATTTAGACGAAATTATCGCACGAGATTTGTTGGCGGAGCGATACATCGAGTGCGGGACGCGCAATCCCACACGAGAGGTATCGCGTTCTGCCAACAAATCGAGTGCGATAATTTCGTCTAGATTCAGACACTCATGCGGTTCTATTTTTATTACATATCTACGTATCATAGTAAGTTGACTCACAATCGTACATCTCCGGTACAGAAAATGTGAATTTAATTGAGTTTTAACGGAATTTTAGGGTTAACGCAACAATCAGACAGGGAGCCCTTCTATCCGCGAGTGAACTTGACCCATCTTGACCCGCGCAAAGGTGTTAATTGGGTTGTCGCCCTTGCGTTGAAAAGTTGAAAAAGTTAAAATAGTAATGGCGAAAGTCAGTCTAACAACACTGGATGAAATAGTTCCGTCGACAGATTGCACTAGTGCGATTTTGAGAATTATCACACGCCTGGAACGTCGTGCGATCATGCGAATTACGTTGATAGATATGTAATAAAATATGGTGACGGACATGTGCAGAATGAAGTCAGAATGAGGGGGCTAGCATCACTAAATTCACCTTCTGTATGGGGACCCCATTCTGCTCATGCCTCATCTTCTTTGGAAACAATGTTTATTGTCAAATCAACTTCAGAAACAACTTTTTTTTAGTTGAGTTTATCTACATTCACAAATTTGCAGATAATACATTGCATAATCGAGGTTCCCAATGGGTGCACTTCACAATATTCACCATCTGGGAACATAGATCTGAGTCTAGGTCACCAATAGCAAATGAGGCCATGCAGA
This sequence comes from Siphonodentalium dalli, assembly GCA_032622095.1. Lineage (NCBI taxonomy): Eukaryota > Metazoa > Mollusca > Scaphopoda > Gadilida > Siphonodentaliidae > Siphonodentalium > Siphonodentalium dalli. The sequence goes on from CP136069.1 coordinate 67,567,034, forward strand.
ATGAGGTCCCCGGAGGATGAATTTGGTGATGCTAGCATCAAGTCTGAAAGGTGTAAATTGTTCGTTAAGTGTTCTCCAAACAATTTCACGTGCATGATCGTTTGACAGATTTCGTCATCAAGACACAATTATGATAAGTAGAATCAGCCTGGAGATTGATAGAAAGTTAATGTACCGACCGTATATATGCCTATTTACAGAACCTGATAATATAAACTTGACCCAATACTCATTTCTGTCAACAATAGTGTCTAAATACATTTTTCTGAAAGAAAATGACCCATGTGGCCGTTTTTATATAGTGTAACGACACCATAGAGGACAGTTTAATATTGCCGTATATTTGACTTCGCTCATGCCAATAACTGATATGTACCCCTGTACCAACCCGGACGTACCCCTGTACCAACCCGGATGCCTAAATTTAATTGCCACCATTGATTTTCTTTTCTTATTATTCCGACCAACTTTTAAGCAATGTTAGCTTAAACAGACTCCCACATAAAAATGTTACATGTTAATTAAAGGGGTACTGTACACTAAATCCGGCCATTTATGGGACCATCTCCTTTTATACTCAACAGAATATATGCAACACATGGATGGATTTGAGCCATGGATTAGTGCCAAATACACTCATTTACTTCATGAACGTTGCAAACAACATGATAATTATAACGAAAATGAATTTATGACTGAAGTCACAAAATGTATTTTGCACTAATACATGGCTCAAATTAACTCATTTGTTGCATGTATTCTGTTGAGTATAAAAGGAGATGGTCCCATAAATGACCGGATTTAGTGTACAGTACCCCTTTAACATGTTGTTTTGGGTGATAAATCAGGTAAAAAACGTGCATTATAAATCATGTTAAATAATGGTGGTATGCCCTAACATTTATAAAAACATAACATGTTATCTACAACATGTTGTTTGGGGGTAAATGTTGCAACATGATATATCATGTTATGATCATGATATATGATATATCGTGGTAAATCATGTTAAAAACATGGTTGTGTGTGGTGACATCTTCAGAATTACTACCCCTTTCACACATTGGCAACAACAATTTGCCCAGGGGGTGTCAAACAATATTTCCCGGCACGTATTAGAGGGTACTGGTTGAGGGGGGGGGGGGTCGAGAGGACACAATTTTTTTTTCCACGGCTAAAAAAAAATTCCTCCACATTGTTACAAAAAATTACTAAATACCCGGTATATGTCAGTCTTGGTCACTCCAAACATAAATGCATGGACACATACATTGCATAAGCAATCACTGCAATGTCAAACTAGGCTACTCACATACACCAACCGATAATAGTAGTAGATAGGAAGACAGTAAGTGGTGAAAATTCTGATATTCTTCCGAAAAAAATTGACTTCGTCTTTCTAGGGTGGGTGGGTCGAAAAATGGTCATAAATAACTTGCCAGCTGTATGAATGTAGTGTAATATACTAAAACTTACCTTGAACAACTTCCACAAACGACATACAAAGAAGAGTTATATAATATCCACATGCCATTTTTATATATACACGTTAAATACACCAGGTATTAAGTACGATGCGACGTCTCGTGATAGAAAGAGCCAATACCATGCGATATCAACTTCACAAATGATGTATCCAAGACTACAAAACATATGCCATGCGCAGTGACGATCAATGGTACTACGCATCTATCAATGTATTCTATAGTGAGACAAGCAACGATCAACAAAGTTTTCATATTGATTCCAACATTCTGATCACGCTACTCCAGTGAGTCCAGTAACGAGCTATGGTGGTATATAGGAATCGGCTTGTCCGTACGTCCGTCCGTCTGCCTGGGCGTCCGGAGTCGGGACAGGGGGGGGGTGGTTGGGGGGTCGAGCCGTCTGTCCGTCCGTATTCGCAACTTTGTCCGAGCTTTTATTTCTACATGTTCGTGTTTTTTTTAAACTGTCCACATATATTTAGTACCATAGGCCCTTGTGCATCTGCGATTATGAGGTCCGGCCGCCTTGTTTTGTGGAGTTATCCCCCTTTTTCGACTTAAACATTTAGCCATACTCAAATCAGTATGTCAGTCTGTACATATATGTGTGCGTCCGACTTGCTCTTCCAGGACATAACTTGATTGCGTAAACATTTCCGCCACTGATTGCCATGTGGGAATCCATGGTCGCATTGGGACACCCCACCTCTAGTTTGATATTGGGGAGGTTCAGATTGAACAATTAACTTCGCCGCCCAAACTAACCCCTTTGTACTAAACAAATTATCCCAGTAAGTTAAAAAGTGTACATAGGAATGGTCTATTATCGATTTGGAGGGCGTTAAGCCGATAAAAGCAGACGACAGATACATAAAAGTGCAGAAGGAGCCATATTTCTGAGAGAAATGTTTAGATAATAAGTCCAACAAACGACCTATATGTTGAACTTATTATCTAAAAAATTCCTATAGGATAACTACTCATCAATAACGCCTTAGTATATAAAGGGGTTAAGATATTACTATTGTTTCGATTAAAGACGATCAATTCTTCCCAGCAAGTTGTATATATATTCCAGGGTATAACATATATATAACATAGATGAATCGAGAACACCTTTCGGGAAAGGCGTCTTTAATTTAGAAATTATTATGACGTTCGTGGGACAATTTTATGGGGCTATTTTTAGAACAGATATCCTGGCGAAAACGTTTGGAGGGTACCACAAAATATAAATCTTTCTTGTTAACCCTTTACCCAACAAACCGGCCAAAACCGGCCAAATAAAGCTTCAACAGCCTAAAATATCTTCGGTCTGTCTCAATATAACCATACACATATGGATATCATTGGAACCGGCTCCTTGACCACATTGTGATAGTTACAGTTATGCCCTGTGCCAATGCATTCTCTTATATATGCGAGTCGACCATAGGTCGCCTCGCATATATAAGAGAATGCATTGGCCTAAAAAAAATCTTTTTTTAACACTTTTTACCATTTTTTCTTACATTCTTTAACAATTTTATAATTTTTAATGTGTTAAGCCAATGCATTCTCTTATATATGCGAGGCGACCTATGGTCGACTCGCATATATAAGAGAATGCATTGGCACAGGGCCCTTCTGTTGGGTAAAGGGTTAACAGCATCAATACCGGTGAATTACGATCGAAATAAATCTCTTTATTATACCTTTATAGACAAATAATATACCCCATCTCAGTTTGATCTGTATTTTATTCACATACTAGCTATTTGTAGAGTTCATATCGGGATTTCTAAAATGTTGTTGTTATTTAGGCCCAGAAGAGATAGACCATCTTTAGAGATTATCTATCTCTTTCTTAATACATTTTAATATTCTATAACGCGTTATAGTAAATTTGTCTTCTATCGTTTCGGTTATAACTCATAAATTTAATCTTATAATTTAAGCTCAGTATTGGTCAGAAACGTCTCGTTTCCCCCATTACATTTCCACCATGTTAGATCTTTGCGCGAGCAATTACACTAATGATTTGTCCACTGAGACAAAAGAAGAATAGGGGTCTCGTTCGTTCCACTTCTAAAAATAGAATCTTTGGGGTCTAAAATTGGTTGTACTAAAATATTCCCAAAATAACAAAACCCCCAAAAAAAAAATTCAAAACTTCAAAAATTTATTTTTTCCAAAAATTATTTTTTCCAAAAAATTTAAAAACTTCCAAATTATCAAAACCCCAAAATTTCCAAACTTCCAAATTATCAAAACCCTCAAAATTATTTCTCCAAAAAAAGTTTAAATAAAAAATTTATAACGAGTTTTCGGTTTCTGATAATCTCGATATTAAAATGTCGAATGTTAAATTATTTGCGTGTAATATCTTTCGTTATTTTTTTTTGTTCAAATATTTTTCATGAATTATTAATCGATGTTTAGAAAATAGCTTTATTGGACATTGTGACCATCGATATGAATGCATACATTCCAGTGTTTTATCGGACGCAGTTCATATAATTGTCATACCTGAAAATAGACACTATTACTTTTACATAAATAATAAAGAGCGTTTATTCTTTACACTCTCTCTATCCCATATGACAGGTGTGTATTATCGTGAATTATTGGAAGTATTGAGACTAACGGTCGAAAATTGTAATGTGAAATTACAACCCTCCAGAATGAATTGTCATATTCGCTGTACACGCAATCACACGCGACATTGGTGGTAACAATGTGTCTTTCACACCTTTGCTTTACCAAATGAATTATATTATTTCCCCGGTCACAGTTATATGCTATTCAGAAAACATATCGATTTAATGTCTGAACAAACGAGTTAGTATCAATTAAGGTTGATAAACTGTGTCATTCACACGATAATTAGTTAGCCAAAACATGCATACATATTACGTCAGGTCGTGAGACACTCAATTATAGAAATTGCTTTGATGACATTGTTATAACAACATTACGTAATAACCCCTTATCACTCCATTCACACTTACGATCATATACCGAAACTACAGGTAGCACCGATGATGTAACATTATATCACTGCTATTGTACCAATGATAGGTTCAGACATGTTCGATGTTTAGAAAAATAGATAATCTGCAGGTGTTCACTTGACAAGAGATTTTGTACACTCAATCACAGACCAACGTGATGATCCACCGATGCCTGCAATTTATTATTTATAATAATTGGACTCATTGATCTCACGTAAATAATACTCTTAGTTGTTCCAATAAAATAGTTATCAAATTCGATCACCAATAGATTTGACTGTGGAATATAATGACCTTTAACTTATTTATCGATCTATGTTAGAACATGGTCTTAACAAAAAACTTGACCATAACAAAAATTACCTTACATTTATGCATGAATCTAATTAGACCATACGTAAATATTGTCAGCTTATCGTCTGATGAGCAAATCCGATGTTTATCAAAAATAGTACAACTTCCAGTTGGTAATTACTCTTACGAATGAAGAGCGTTGAACATATACGAAATTACTACACGAATGAACTGAAATTTATATTTTCACATCTTACCAACAACAGATACAGACATAGTCATAGTGTTATACTATCTTATATGTACCCATGCTATGACATCATTCGAAGGGGCAATACACTCAAGGAGTTAAAGTGACACGAAACAAGGGACGTGATGTAATATTGGTGTTTGAATCTTAAAGGAACACAAGACACTCTAAAGGGACACTCATTATGAATGAATGTTAACAATACAAGCGCACGAATGAAGAGCGTTGAACATATACGAAATTACTACACGAATGAACTGAAATTTATATTTCACATCTTACCAACAACAGATACAGACATAGGCATAGTGTTATACTATCTTACATGTACCCATGCTATGACATACTTAAAGGGGGATAATGCGCGCACGGTGTGGAATGTTAAAGTGACACGAAACAAGGGACGTGATGCAATATTGGTGTTTGAATATTAAAAGGAACACAAGACACTCTAAAGGGACACTCATTATGAATGAATGTTAACAATACAAGCGCAGTGGTTGAAAGTTAAAATGACAGATCAATATTTAAGGGTCAAATTTTCAGGGCACTTAATGCACCTTTTATCATTACGTATCGTTTCTCACTCTACAATTCCCAATAATCCACACACTCTCTCACCCCCCAGCTTATAGATATATAACGAAAACGAGAATATCATGTTGATGAAGTTTATTGAAATTTAATCGTCCGAATTGTCATCACTTTCGTCAGAAGTGTCATATGTTACGTCCATGAATTTTTCTAGCATCGGTTTGTACTTTAATATTGACATTTTCACTGCATCACATTCTCCATAACCATTATTCAAATATTTGTCGACTTTATCCATGACTCTGTTGTGCAGAGTCCCATTGCGCAGCTGCAGATACGATACTATTGTCCCAGCATAATCATTCATAAAGTGTATCATATCTTTACTTTTAAGGTCCTTGTCAGCTTGTTCTTTTGCTTCTGCGTCTTTCGAGCCATTTTCCTTATACGTGTCCACTTTATCACTCCATTCCTCACGTGTTTTATCTCTACTTTCATCACGCAAACTTTTGAAGTATTCATCTTCATTCAATTTAATTTCCTTATTCTGACTATCATCCGGGTCCTCAGTTAATTTTCGTTTTAACTTATTTTCTTGACACCAGTTTTTTACGTGTCTCTGAACATCATAATGATCTGCGAACAAAAGCCCGCATTCATTACAAGGGTACGACATGTCTTCTCGAATGTCTATGTTTTTTTGACGGTTCTTCTTATTAATTTCATCGAGCTCACCAGGTGGCCGTATGTCGTTAGTATAGTCATTATGTTGACCCTGGGGCACAATATAATTATATGTTATGCCCTTCTGTTGACCGGGGAGTTCTCTGTCATCGTATTTCATCGCATTCTGTTGACCCTGGGTCTCAGTGTCTTTTGTATGTTTTTTCATCCCATTCTGTTCATCTGGGTGTTCTCTGTCTTTTTGGAGATTATATTTCATGCCATTCCATTCACCCCTATGTTGGTTCGTGTCCTCTTTTAGTACATTCTGTCGCAGACGTAATGTGTCCGGTGTTGCGGCTTTTAAATCCACCAGTAGGTAACCGTACGGTTCACTCGTCGCTTCCGAAAACTCTCGAACCATACGCTGAGGACATTCAGGATACATCTGTCTTGATAATGTTGAAATTAATCCCTTGTCGATTGGGTTATTGAACAATACCAAATATTGACAATTTCGTCGTTGCGTTGGATCTTTGTTGTAGTAGAAATTCTGGTTCAAACTTATCAAAGATAAGTTCAAATGGTGACTTCCTTCGGAATGCAAATCATTAACTCTCTGGTCTTTTGATGAAGTTTGCATCAAGTCATCGAGTATAACTAGATTTTTATACCGGGGGTTGATAAGAGAATCCAAGTTTGCTGGTATTCCTCGTATAAAGTTGACCTGAGGGGTGACGGTATACTTTAATTCGTCATATAGGGGCTGCCAATATTTATAAAACCATATTATTCTGTCAGGTGCGGGTGATATTTTTGAGGCAGACTTTTGTAGCAAGGTTTTCACGAAGTATGTCTTACCACAAGATGTAGGTCCACTTACACATGCCGTGAATGGATGCTTGAAAATAAAATCTTCATGGACATTGGCCATTGGATCATCAAAGCAGGATGTTATGTCGCTTTGTTGCTGTGTCCCCTGCTGGTGTTGTAGTATCTGGTGTTGCTGTAATGGCTGTTGTTGTGGCTGATGATACTGCTGCCTGTTGCTGCTACGGTCTGTTGCTGTTGCTTGGTGCTGCTGCTGTGGGTGTCGGTTAACAAACTCAATGTGCTTAGATTGTACATGTCTTATCAAATCATGGTTCCGCACATACCCCCTAGAGCAAATTGAACACTGGTGCTTCATTTATACTTGACTAAAATGTCTCGGTATATGGATTTCCTTTATACAAATGTTCCTTATAACCTAAAAATATGTCATGTCCGTATGTTTGATAACTTTATGTAGATGAAATAGTCTGCCGGAGAAGCACTGTGTATACGGGGAATCAACAGGTCTTGTCGGTAAGAGAGTCAGACGAGAAGTGAAGTATCGACTATTAAAACATAGTAATGCGATAGCGAACATCAAACGAGTCTGGACACGCATATCTGTCAAAAGATACAAATAGCCGTCATTGGTCAATCTATCCTCGGTATCACTTTTCGTTTTACAAAATCAATTTCACCGAGAGGTTCCCTCGTCATTTGTAGTGACGTAATTGTGGCACCGCCGCCGGCGACATTGCGGTATTTGCCGCCGGCGGCGGCATTGCGGTATTTGCCGCCGGCGGCGGCGGCATTGCGGTATTTTACTGCGGCGGCGGTGGCATTGCGGTATTTTACTGCGGCGGCGGTGCAGCCACCGCCGCCGGGGTCCGCCGCCGACGGACCCCGCAGTAAAATACTGCAATACCGCCGCCGCCGCAGTAAAATACCGCAATGCCGCCGCCGCCGCCGCCGCCGCCGCCGGCGGCGGTGCCACAATTACGTCACTACAAATGACGAGGGAACCTCTCGGTGAAATTGATTTTGTAAAACGAAAAGTGATACCGAGGATAGATTGACCAATGACGGCTATTTGTATCTTTTGACAGATATGCGTGTCCAGACTCGTTTGATGTTCGCTATCGCATTACTATGTTTTAATAGTCGATACTTCACTTCTCGTCTGACTCTCTTACCGACAAGACCTGTTGATTCCCCGTATACACAGTGCTTCTCCGGCAGACTATTTCATCTACATAAAGTTATCAAACATACGGACATGACATATTTTTAGGTTATAAGGAACATTTGTATAAAGGAAATCCATATACCGAGACATTTTAGTCAAGTATAAATGAAGCACCAGTGTTCAATTTGCTCTAGGGGGTATGTGCGGAACCATGATTTGATAAGACATGTACAATCTAAGCACACTGAGTTTGTTAACCGACACCCACAGCAGCAGCACCAAGCAACAGCAACAGACCGTAGCAGCAACAGGCAGCAGTATCATCAGCCACAACAACAGCCATTACAGCAACACCAGATACTACAACACCAGCAGGGGACACAGCAACAAAGCGACATAACATCCTGCTTTGATGATCCAATGGCCAATGTCCATGAAGATTTTATTTTCAAGCATCCATTCACGGCATGTGTAAGTGGACCTACATCTTGTGGTAAGACATACTTCGTGAAAACCTTGCTACAAAAGTCTGCCTCAAAAATATCACCCGCACCTGACAGAATAATATGGTTTTATAAATATTGGCAGCCCCTATATGACGAATTAAAGTATACCGTCACCCCTCAGGTCAACTTTATACGAGGAATACCAGCAAACTTGGATTCTCTTATCAACCCCCGGTATAAAAATCTAGTTATACTCGATGACTTGATGCAAACTTCATCAAAAGACCAGAGAGTTAATGATTTGCATTCCGAAGGAAGTCACCATTTGAACTTATCTTTGATAAGTTTGAACCAGAATTTCTACTACAACAAAGATCCAACGCAACGACGAAATTGTCAATATTTGGTATTGTTCAATAACCCAATCGACAAGGGATTAATTTCAACATTATCAAGACAGATGTATCCTGAATGTCCTCAGCGTATGGTTCGAGAGTTTTCGGAAGCGACGAGTGAACCGTACGGTTACCTACTGGTGGATTTAAAAGCCGCAACACCGGACACATTACGTCTGCGACAGAATGTACTAAAAGAGGACACGAACCAACATAGGGGTGAATGGAATGGCATGAAATATAATCTCCAAAAAGACAGAGAACACCCAGATGAACAGAATGGGATGAAAAAACATACAAAAGACACTGAGACCCAGGGTCAACAGAATGCGATGAAATACGATGACAGAGAACTCCCCGGTCAACAGAAGGGCATAACATATAATTATATTGTGCCCCAGGGTCAACATAATGACTATACTAACGACATACGGCCACCTGGTGAGCTCGATGAAATTAATAAGAAGAACCGTCAAAAAAACATAGACATTCGAGAAGACATGTCGTACCCTTGTAATGAATGCGGGCTTTTGTTCGCAGATCATTATGATGTTCAGAGACACGTAAAAAACTGGTGTCAAGAAAATAAGTTAAAACGAAAATTAACTGAGGACCCGGATGATAGTCAGAATAAGGAAATTAAATTGAATGAAGATGAATACTTCAAAAGTTTGCGTGATGAAAGTAGAGATAAAACACGTGAGGAATGGAGTGATAAAGTGGACACGTATAAGGAAAATGGCTCGAAAGACGCAGAAGCAAAAGAACAAGCTGACAAGGACCTTAAAAGTAAAGATATGATACACTTTATGAATGATTATGCTGGGACAATAGTATCGTATCTGCAGCTGCGCAATGGGACTCTGCACAACAGAGTCATGGATAAAGTCGACAAATATTTGAATAATGGTTATGGAGAATGTGATGCAGTGAAAATGTCAATATTAAAGTACAAACCGATGCTAGAAAAATTCATGGACGTAACATATGACACTTCTGACGAAAGTGATGACAATTCGGACGATTAAATTTCAATAAACTTCATCAACATGATATTCTCGTTTTCGTTATATATCTATAAGCTGGGGGGTGAGAGAGTGTGTGGATTATTGGGAATTGTAGAGTGAGAAACGATACGTAATGATAAAAGGTGCATTAAGTGCCCTGAAAATTTGACCCTTAAATATTGATCTGTCATTTTAACTTTCAACCACTGCGCTTGTATTGTTAACATTCATTCATAATGAGTGTCCCTTTAGAGTGTCTTGTGTTCCTTTTAATATTCAAACACCAATATTGCATCACGTCCCTTGTTTCGTGTCACTTTAACATTCCACACCGTGCGCGCATTATCCCCCTTTAAGTATGTCATAGCATGGGTACATGTAAGATAGTATAACACTATGCCTATGTCTGTATCTGTTGTTGGTAAGATGTGAAATATAAATTTCAGTTCATTCGTGTAGTAATTTCGTATATGTTCAACGCTCTTCATTCGTGCGCTTGTATTGTTAACATTCATTCATAATGAGTGTCCCTTTAGAGTGTCTTGTGTTCCTTTAAGATTCAAACACCAATATTACATCACGTCCCTTGTTTCGTGTCACTTTAACTCCTTGAGTGTATTGCCCCTTCGAATGATGTCATAGCATGGGTACATGTAAGATAGTATAACACTATGACTATGTCTGTATCTGTTGTTGGTAAGATGTGAAAATATAAATTTCAGTTCATTCGTGTAGTAATTTCGTATATGTTCAACGCTCTTCATTCGTAAGAGTAATTACCAACTGGAAGTTGTACTATTTTTGATAAACATCGGATTTGCTCATCAGACGATAAGCTGACAATATTTACGTATGGTCTAATTAGATTCATGCATAAATGTAAGGTAATTTTTGTTATGGTCAAGTTTTTTGTTAAGACCATGTTCTAACATAGATCGATAAATAAGTTAAAGGTCATTATATTCCACAGTCAAATCTATTGGTGATCGAATTTGATAACTATTTTATTGGAACAACTAAGAGTATTATTTACGTGAGATCAATGAGTCCAATTATTATAAATAATAAATTGCAGGCATCGGTGGATCATCACGTTGGTCTGTGATTGAGTGTACAAAATCTCTTGTCAAGTGAACACCTGCAGATTATCTATTTTTCTAAACATCGAACATGTCTGAACCTATCATTGGTACAATAGCAGTGATATAATGTTACATCATCGGTGCTACCTGTAGTTTCGGTATATGATCGTAAGTGTGAATGGAGTGATAAGGGGTTATTACGTAATGTTGTTATAACAATGTCATCAAAGCAATTTCTATAATTGAGTGTCACACGACCTGACGTAATATGTATGCATGTTTTGGCTAACTAATTATCGTGTGAATGACACAGTTTATCAACCTTAATTGATACTAACTCGTTTGTTCAGACATTAAATCGATATGTTTTCTGAATAGCATATAACTGTGACCGGGGAAATAATATAATTCATTTGGTAAAGCAAAGGTGTGAAAGACACATTGTTACCACCAATGTCGCGTGTGATTGCGTGTACAGCGAATATGACAATTCATTCTGGAGGGTTGTAATTTCACATTACAATTTTCGACCGTTAGTCTCAATACTTCCAATAATTCACGATAATACACACCTGTCATATGGGATAGAGAGAGTGTAAAGAATAAACGCTCTTTATTATTTATGTAAAAGTAATAGTGTCTATTTTCAGGTATGACAATTATATGAACTGCGTCCGATAAAACACTGGAATGTATGCATTCATATCGATGGTCACAATGTCCAATAAAGCTATTTTCTAAACATCGATTAATAATTTCATGAAAAATATTTGAACAAAAAAAAATAACGAAAGATATTACACGCAAATAATTTAACATTCGACATTTTAATATCGAGATTATCAGAAACCGAAAACTCGTTATAAATTTTTTATTTAAACTTTTTTTGGAGAAATAATTTTGAGGGTTTTGATAATTTGGAAGTTTGGAAATTTTGGGGTTTTGATAATTTGGAAGTTTTTAAATTTTTTGGAAAAAATAAATTTTTGAAGTTTTGAATTTTTTTTTTTTGGGTTTTGTTATTTTGGGAATATTTTAGTACAACCAATTTTAGACCCCAAAGATTCTATTTTTAGAAGTGGAACGAACGAGACCCCTATTCTTCTGACAAAGCCTATACCCGTGTCGATGCGTGGCACCAAACTCAGGACCAGGAACATACGTCACAATCATGTAAGTCTCTAACCCAAAACGGTTTTGATTTAAATTTATTTTTAAACATACATAAACGTTTGCTTGACGTGATAATCTAGTGCATGAGCTGTGGAAATTCACGATTCAAATTAAAAAAAATATTAATCGTTAATTACTCATAATTATAATTGATATTTACAAGAAATATAGGTATTGGTTTTGTCCCGATTTTGAACATCAAACACACCTCAGCCATTAAATAGACCTTCGTAAAATGCACATAACGCCTTTCCCTTGTAAATACAATAACCCACGCAACAAATATGGTCAACCACTGCATGAGTTATATAACGAACGTTTAGAGATTAGATTAGTGACATAGGTTCCTGGTCCATCGTGCAATATCGTGAACGAAGAGACAGAGGGTAGAAGGTAATCAACAATCAGCACAGTCTTGATGGAAACCGCTATTGGCTGCGGACACACGTGCCACAGTAGCGATGGCATAGTAGGTGTGACAATTGATCGTCATAATTACAATGCAATAGCAAGCCATGTCGCTACGGCAAGAGACCAGGAAAAACCGGTCTGACCATGGTTGTTCGGCTCGGTGTGAGAAAATTTTGAAAAAATATGCAAGAAAACCGCAAATCCTAGCATCTGGACTGGCCTCAACTGAAGCTTTCCTATAGTGTTGGATGAATCAAACCTCATACCCCCCTCAGGTTGGGAAATTCTCCAACTGATGACCATTTCAGTCCACAAGTTTGACCAAATGTAGTGAAATATTGTTTTGTTAAACTAATTATCAGTTTTGTATTGGCCACGGGGGAGGGACAATGACACACCGGGCCGACCATGGTTCGGCCCGGTGTGAGAAAATTTTGAAATCTGAACAAGAAAATCGCAAAATCCTAGCATCTAGACTAGCCTCAAGCCTTCCTAGAGTTGGAAATTTCAAACCTGACACCCCCACTTAGGTTGGAAAATTTCCAACTGATGACAATTCCAATGACATTGTTGACCAAATGTATGACAATATTGTTTTCTTAAATTAACCAGCAGTTTTTGACTGGCCACGGTGGAGTGACCAGGACACAAGCTTTCCAAGTGTTGGACATTTCCAACCTGTCATCCCCCCTAAGGTTGGAAAATTTCCAACTGATGACCTTTTCTGTCCAAAATTTTGACAAAAAATAGGAAAATAGGCAAATATTGGTCCAAAAACAATTAATTCCCCCCAATAAATTGTTTGAAAATCAAACTACAAGAACATTTTCAACCTATTGTTGATGTGAAATTTCCAACTAATGTTTTAGCAGGTATGAAATTTCCAACTGTTGAAATGTTTGACCGAAGTTGGGGGTGATACACCCCCCCAAACCCCCCTGTCGCCACGTGTCTGAGCGTAGACGGGATATATAGAATTGTCTGTCTTGTATTTTATCTATTATATATTTTGGAACTTTTGTCTGTATGTATGTATTTATGTTATAGACTTTAAAAACTGCTCGACCGATCCGACTCAAATTTGGTGTTTAGGCCTACTTTGATCCGGGGAACAATATGGGCCGGTCCAATTTCACGTGCGACCGTGTCCTCGATCTTGACTTCGCTCAAATACGCTCATATAGGCATGTTTCTGGACCTCGACCGATCCCACTCAAATTTGGTAGCTGGTTCTACTTTGATCACGGGAACAATATGGGCGGGTCCAATTTCACTTGCGACCGTGTTATTGACCTTGACCTCGCTCATATACGCTCATATAGGCACGTTTCTGGACCTCGACCGATCCTACTCAAATTTTGTATAATGTAAGCCTACTTTGATCCCAGGAACAATATGGGTGGGTCCAATTTCACGTGCGACCTTGACCGTGTCCATATTCGCTCATATAGGCATGTTTCGAACAATAGTTCGTGAGACGATCACAAATAAATCCCTAAATAGCCCGGACGAAGAGGAGGCACATCGGCTAGTGTTGTCTATTTTCGTAGACGTATTTTACTCAACAAAAAGCCAAAAATAAGACGGTAAAAGTTCGTTAACACCCATACAATGTTCTGATTACGCAGTTTATGAAGTTTATGTCGGGCATCCGCTTGCTGGATGCTGATTATCCAGGTTAAATTCTAGAATTCTAGAATATGCAGCTATTAAAGCATATGTAAGCACGATAACCTTTCATTCAATCATATTTTAGATTGACTAGGGATATCATATTTTTTAATAGAAGATATAAAAAAGCAAAGAATCTTACAGTTACAAATATTATTATATGGATGTTAAACCGTTGGTTACTAAATGCGCTGTAATGAGAATTTACTTGAATCCTATTGATTAATGTGCAGGAATGCTTAGCTATTAAGTTCAACAAGCAGTAACATATAACAAAGAGAAAAGAATCATGCAGTTACAAATATTATTATTTGGATGTTAATCCGTTGGTGACTAAATGTGCTGTAATGAGCAGCGACTTGAATCCTATTGATTCATTTGTAGGAATGCTCAGCTATTAAATTCAACATGCAGTAACAGATTGTTTGAATTATTAGCTGAACATTCATACAAATGGATCATTAGAAATCGGTGTTATGGGTGTCTGAACCTGGCTATTATAAGACACATTATTATTCCTCGCTGAAAACGTGTATAGTGAGCAGGGACGTGGGCTGGCGGGTCTCCAATGTTGAGGCGTCCACCTTGGAATTTCCAACCGCATCATCCCCTTGAAACAGACCAAACTCATGCACAAGCCTGGGCTTTGGTTTTTCCCAACTGCATGAAACATTATAGCTCTAGATTGTATGCCATTCTGAAGTGAATTGATTAGTAGCTTTGATTGGCCACCATGCAAACCGGGGGAGAAACTCAGGATACATGGGCCCATAGAGAAAATGTGGATATCTGAACCTGAAAATTGCAAAAATCATCTAGACTGGCTCCAAGATTCCCAAGTGTTGGAAGTTTCCAACCTGACGCCCACACCCAACAAGATTGGAAATGTTCCTAACAGATGGAGAGAGAGAGCTGATTTATTTTGCAAAAGAGCATACATTATTTAATACAAAGCATATTAATTAAATGGAATTATATTATTTGTCTATTAACCAGTTTCTTGCCAATTTCGGGGGGAGTGTGATAGAAAACTATATCAAACCTGCTCCCTACTTCCTGCCCACCAATCATGAGTTTTGGATCAATTCTAAAGAAGAGGTGATCATTTGTATGTGTCAAATATGGTTGATTACATGTTTAAAGTGTAGGAAAGTATGCACATGTTGGTCTAAAAACGACAAATTCCCCACTATTAAATTGTTGTCAAATCAAACTAAGAAAACAATTTCAACATATTGTTGGTGTTAAATTTCAAACCAATCTATTGTAAGATAAGAAATTTGTAACTGTTGAACATTTTGAACAAAGTTGGGGATAGACACCAATTAAGCACCCCCTCCCCAAGTCCCCCCACCACCTCGATTACGTCATAACCTATCATTGATTCAGTTGAATGTGATTTCATAAGTTATATTCATGTCTGGGCGACAAACATGTGTAAATGTCCCGCATGCGGACTTCAGAGGAGGAAATATGATGGCGCTGGCATTGAAATATTGTCACACCTGGATCTTTCAATAATGCCCAGATTAAGTAAATGAATATAACATCTCATATTCTCCTGAGAGTAGATTTATATTACCATTGGTCATTTATATAGGCGGGCATAATTATGATACTATACTCATCGGGACTTTCAGTATTTTATTTCTGCCTATTAATGTCAATTAATCGACCGTATTAGGTATTTATTGTGTTATTTCTTAATATACCTGTTCTATTATGCAAATTACATAAGCTACAGTCATTATCTGGTTTAAAATGTCAGATACACAAGACGATTTTCGGACCAAAATGCAGAAATCGTTCGAATATATCTCATGTACAGAACCGTCACAGCCGTGATTGGTTTGAAATAGAACCGTAACACGCACCCGTGTTGATTACGAGGCCACAGCTCCCAATTATCAACCCCTATCGGGATACTTTCTCAGCTATTTTACAGAAGAATAACACGGTTATACTTTATAGTCAGTGTTTGTCTTCAGAATGCGTTTCATATTTTATACGCCACGAAAAAAAAAGAAATTGCGCCCACGTGGCTTGATTTTCAGTGATAACATGTTGATATTTAAGCGTTAACTCGTTAATACCGAGTTAATTGTGGTCTAGAGTTCAGGTTTCGATAACACGACACTTCTGCAGCCTCTGTTCATTCAGGAGAGTATAATGTATTCAAGATATCTATAATTATGCGTGATTTTGTCACAAAAATGATTATTTTCAATCATCAGGAACCGTAACAAATCAGGCAAGAACCACCACAATACCGGCGATAGAACGACTTCCGACGGATGTAACAGTTCCCACACAGTGACTGTGATGCCCATCCCATTGTAAGATTTTCGAATCTGTTAATTGCAGGTGGTCTTAATGTCTGGAAACTGGAGACCGAACCACGGTACATGATATTCTAATATAGAATGCGGAAAATGGTAGTTGCATGACCGTGATAAATAGCTGATGAGATTGAGCCAGATATTCCTAGATATATATACATATATAAAGGTTTTTGAATTTAAATGAGTCTTATTTTAGTGACCAGCATGCAGAGAGGGTGAAACAGGAAAATGGCTACACGCACTTACAGTGCTTTGCTGTGGATGCCTCACTCTATGTTTAAACGGACATGGCTCATTCGAACCTCCAAATTTCTTTATACGTAATTTGGAGCGACGGATACAATAGGTCGACAAATAAACGAACTTTTGATATACCGGTTTCATATGGTCTGAAATACACTTGCCAAAGTCCCAGCCATTTTCCAGCCGTTTTCAACTTTTCGCCAGAAGTAAGATAAACGCTCTTTATTGTTACCATATCTGGAATGGATTACCACGGATCGCTCTTTTCTATTCCATGGCTTGCAAATGGCTGCTTTGTTTATACCTAACTTCAATAACCAAGAGCAATAAGGGTAAATTACATCGACAACATTATATTTGTAATTTGAGCCAAACACAATCTAAAGTTTGGAGAATTTTGTGGTATAAAGCTGCTTACAATTAATGCAGGCTATTTGCAGAATCCTGGATATCAGTTTAATAAATGGAGCGGGTATAGTGCGATAATTAGTCCGAGGCAACCTTGGCCGCAACCTTGGACCATCTTCAGAGACGAGTCAGACGACCCCCCCCCAAACCTGTCGAATGTGCGGCCCATTCTATGATATACCGGTACCCCCTTCACCACACACTGCTAAAAAGATGGATAGGGTATGATATTAGAGGGTGTGGTCAGAAATAGGGGTATGGCCGGGTCACTGTTGAAGATCCAACTCATGTAGTCATGTGCTTGAAGTTGTACAATTTGGGTGGTTTAAGAACACTATATATTGTATTTAATTTCATTTTTAATATAATTTTGTGGCATCACCTGGATTAATTCAAATAGCCATCAAGTGAAAACTCACTCGCGATGCTTTTGGTAGCAACTGAACACACCAAAAGCAAACTTCCAGTACTGTGAAAAGGCCTGTACAGTCGTTCGAAGTTTTATTTTTTTTTAATTTCGGAAGAAACAACAGGCCTTCTAACCGGTGACTGAGATCTTAAAGGCACGTGCGGCCTTAATTGTCGAAAAATATTCATATTTGTTCCAAACACCGTAAACAGAAAAACATTAAAACGCATACAGTTCCGTTCATATATACCATGACCATCGCGTAAACAGCATGTTACCACAAAGGCCTGCTATATTTTACCTAAACAAGAGCCTGATTGTGTTACAGAAGACAACACAATGCTACTGGCTAATCACACACAAATGGCATAACCGCTCTTTATTAGTTCCATATCAGGTATTCACCAACAAAGAACTCTCTTTATGTTTACCATCATAATATAAACAAACACCAGGAAAGTAACTTTTTATGCTTTTGTTTACATAACAATGGTCAAACATATGACCATAACATACTGTTTATGCGATTTTTCTTATTTGTATACGGACAAAGTCTATCTACATTTTGATGTTCTTTCTGTTTGTGGCGGTTTTTGACGGGTGGAGATATTTTCACAGGATACCCACCACCAAGGCCAACCGTGTCTTTAATAAATACAAATTTGAATACATCTATTCTCTATATTACGGTAAGTGGGCTAATTAATTCAAAAATATATAATATCACTCAATTATCACTGTTTAGAAAGCCTGTAGTCAGTGTGAAAGAAACTAACACGCTTTACCCACAGGGCCACATTGATGTCAGTATTTCGTCATTTGGTTGCGATCTGACGAATGCAATAGCTGCGACTCACAAGAAAAGCACTGCGTCGTCTGCGTGTATAAAACTTTAATCATATTCTGGCCCCAAATTACATGCAAAGTACTCGAAAACGTGAGTGTTTCATGGAAACATATCTTTAAAACTTGCGTTGTTTACACTCGCGAACTGGGGGAAATACGTCTTCAACTTGTGACGTCATTTCCGAAGTTCTCTGAAAGAGGCCGACTATTCTTATATTAGCTTACGCTCTGATTGACGTCGGGAGCAAAATTAGCTACCGCTTCGTCTGCGGTGTTATTTCTTCGAACACTCTAGACCACATTGACCAGATTATGCGTGGTTAATTAACAGATATCGGGTGTTATTAATTATTACTATACCTGCACTTTAAAGCATAACAATTACTTTCAAACAAATCCATTTTAATATACAAACATGAATTTAAGAACATACAAATCTCGAGGACATCTGAATGAATTGTCCTCGGAAAAACGTTTACGCTGACAATACACTTAGGTTGAATAATTGATTGATTTGGGTTTAACGTTGTTTCAGGCCATACCAAGAACAGAAGCATGCACGAATAGTTAAAAACTATTGTAGCGTAGCAACCGTTCAATATGCACAACATATCATCGCGCAAATAGGTTCATATTGGATTAATTGATTCTTGAAATAGGCCGAGAGTGGATTATATCCGTTATACTGTTTTATGGGGCGGGCCACAGTTTATCAACTTTGAGACGAAAATCATTCATTAAAATGTACTTTTACTTCCATGAACTAGAAATTTAGACAGTTGTTGAATTTCGCGCGATAGACTGGTCCTTGTCTTTGTTCACCGCAAAGTTGAAAATGTACTAACCTGACCCTTTCATAACTACCAAGGACGTCTATCACGAACGTATATACTAGTACATAGCCATGCAGTGGAGCTATATATATAGTGTAGTACATAATATGCGAACGCAAAAGCGGAGGAGACTACTAATTCACGTAACTTCTACAACACATACGATGGTGACAGGATATTCACCAACTGCGTCACTATAGACACGATACGTGTCATCAAGGCCATCAAGTTGGAAGTAGAACTGGCTTAATCACTCAACAACTCAAAAAAGTGACAATTGCATTTAAGAAGAATCAGACTCTTAAGACAAGCTAGTCAGAGCTAAACTTGGTTAATTCAGCATCTAATGTTCATCTGTTCTCTTTTTTTCTATCTCCCACATTCCCACGATGGTTACGTCGTCGTGTGGACATCTCAGTTTTCAGGGTGAATGCCCCATTAATTACATTTTGGGCGTACATACTAGTTTCTCTTTAAAGCAGTTTTTATTTTAAACCCTTCGGACGTCGAATCGGTTTAAGAGAGATGTAATTATCAGCATAATATAACGTAATAATAAGATGTTTGTGTTGGATAGTGTTTTTGGCTCGGATTGTCAGTGGATTCAAAGCATTGTGCACGGAGTTATGGATTACAATGGAGAGTAACTTCTGTACCGTGCAGATAACTTATACTGGCAATTAGGATCAAAGTAGGAGAAAACACTTACCACCTTTTTGAAAGAAATATGTTTGTTTAACCTTTGTTTATTTATTTAATGGCAATTTCTTAATTTATTTACTAACATCGGTATGCTTAAATGACTCATCGCCGGAGCATTTACATAAGTCCTCAATGCAAGCGCACAGGCGTGACTCACATTTAATTCTCACCAACTTGAAGGACAGTGAAAGAAAGTGTTTATTTTAGACCTTTCGAACGTCGAAGCGGTTTAAGAGAGATGTCTGGCAACTATTTATCCGCATAATATAACGTACAACGTATACCTTTTTACAAGGTGTTTGTGTTTGATAGTGTTTTGGCTCGGATTGTCAGTGGATTCAAAGAACTGTGCATGGAGTTATGGATCTACAATGGAGAGTAACTTCTGTACTGTGGAGACAGCTTATACTGTCAATTAGGCTCAAAACAGGAGAAAACACTTACCACCTTTTTGAAAGAGATATGTTTATTTATTTAATGGCAATTTCTTAATTGATTTACCAGCATCGGTATCCTCGGCGTAGTATTTCAATCAGACCTCAAGGCAAGCATGCATGGGTGACTCACATTTAATGTTCACTGAGCCCGTGCCACATACCTTTAAATATATATATGAACGAATGTTGTACACCCTCACATGTAAATATATGATTCAATAAGCAATAAAATGTATCTGTAATTGTCTACGTTATAAGAACGAACGAGCAATACTTTTGTAAGGTTGCCTTTTAATGTTCGGCAACCAGGGAATTAACTCACATATTCGCCACTTAGAAGGCTGAAAGTACGGGGAATAACTCCAGTTATAAATCGAATACTGATGTGTGTCAAATCTTGTTTATTTCAAATGTATAATACACATAACATCGTGACAACACAGGTCATTCATATGGTGTATAGAGCAACGAAAGATATTTTACTTTAAAGGTAATACATTGGCATTTGTTCCTCTACACTTTGGGGTGCTTTGGCGAAAGATGTAACAATTATCGAAGCGACAAATTATGTTTAAAAACCTACTTTAACTGAAAGAACAATATACAAGACTCGCTGAGATGTTGTGAAATAGATAAGGATTCAATGGGTGAAATTTATAATTTGATATAATAATCAGAACTTCTACTTTTGTCTACGAAATGTTAACTATCATAAATTCGATTTTTTTCGAACCATCTGAACGACACAACCTGGACCGTTTAAAAACTTGATATCCAAGAATCTGTCATCACGCCAATCTGATTGCATTGTTTGTCGGGTTCGATTAAACAAAGGTAAATTTGTCAACAGCCAGGCGAAATCAGGACAATCAGCTGGGTGAGGACAGTGTGTTCGCACGACAGTGGTCGCATTGCTCATTCGCTAAAAAGCCAGCAAAAGGAAATGCACCAGAATCCAATAAAAAAGCAGAGAATCATTAACTAAGAAAAAACAGTTCGAAAAATCTGAAAGTATGGAAGATTATGAGCCTGGTCCGAAACGACAAACTATAGAATAACAATGATTGACTGCATGAATGTCGTATTCAATATGATAAAGAAGCAAATGATCACGAAAGATGACATATCTAAAACAAAGGAAGATGTGCAGAAAACAATAGTAACAGAATTCAATCAGAACTGGGAGGTCAACTTTATTGCATTGGACTGCAAGATGGTAGAATTTGACAGCTTTCGTCTGGACATGAAGAAAACAGAAGAGAAATGGAAAAATGAGAAGCAAGAAATGAGTGCGAAGTATGTAAAACTACAAAAGGATAATGAAATTCTGACTGAAACTGTAAACTCGCAGAATTACAAAATTAATGACATGGAACAGTCAAGAAAGGGCAGTGTCACAATCAGCGGCCTATCATAGGAGCGCGAGGAAACAAATAAACAAATGTTGTTTTAGTTGTTGTTATGGATGGTGGTGATGACGATTATGAAGCGATGATGATGACGACCACACGTTAAGCGCTAACAAGAAGGACGACGACGACGATGATGATGATGATGATGATGTTGAGTATGACGATGAAGCTTATGATGATGACGATGGTGATGTAATGCTAATTATGATTATGTCGATGATGATGATGATGATGATGTTTCAATGATCATGACGATGACGACTATGACGATGGCGACGACGACGATGATGAAGATGATGGAGGTGACGATGAAGACGTTTGGGAGGTCACTGTATATATTGTATATAAATACTTTTCGTCATTCTGTCCATCTTTTGTATATAATTTCGTTTTCTCAATATCCATTCATGTTATTTAATGGGATCAGAGAATAAAGCAATTATAACAATGCATTGCTAAAGCATACTCTTTTCTTGCCAACGACCTTGGAGAAGATTTAACAATGAAAGACATATCTGTAGCTCACCGGCTTCCAAGATAGGAGCAAATGAGTCAGAGACCTGTTATCGTCAATTTCATCAGCAGAATTGCTAAACTAGCTTTGACATCAATCAGAAAGAAGATAAAGGATAGCACATCATATAGACCCATACACATAATTGATGATATATATATATGACAAGGATGAACCAACGTCTCCTAAGCAAGGCACATCACCAAGCTCCATGCAGGGTTTACCGTCCTTGATGATTCTGTAATACCGCTGCTGCCGGCGACATTTTACCCACTTTATACGCCTTATTAAGCACACATAATATCGAACACAATGTACACAATTGTGTAATTTCTACTTTAAGTTTGGAACGTCCCTCTAGAACCAAAGAAATATATTGCGAAACGGTGTGATTTGGTTCTCCAATTATTTTATCAAAACAAAATTATAAACGCATATGGACGACAATATTCATGGCAAGTCAAACACAAGAGTTCTAATTTGCTGCCATTTTGCTAAGGAGCGTGCAAAATCGTCAACACAACTGCCGCTCTAATTCTCCATTCTGTCAATTAGTTTTTAGTGCGGGAGTTGTTCTCAAAGCACATAGGAAACTTGACTTTGGTCCATCGAGGTTTCGACATTTTGTCTGGAAAAACCCACGCTAAATATAGAAAACCACAGACTAGTACCCAGCCGGTGACAGAGTCAGAAAGGAGGTATGACTGGTGCAATCTGGTAGAGATTGGCACACCACAACGACAATATTAAAAAAAAGTTGGATCTCTAATTGAAAACTATCTCAAGCCTTGGTGGGACAAAAAAAGAAAATTACGTGAAGCATAGCGTATTAACAAACAGATCGAAGCTAATAAATTAGTAGTTCCTTTTCCAGCTATTTTTTCTCCCGTGTGTGGGACAATTGCACGGCTGAAGAATCACAATTATTAGAAGATATACAATATGAAGCAGCACGTATAATAACTGGGGCTACTAGGAGTTGTAATAGGGATGAATTATTGGTAGAAATTGGATGGCAGAAACTATCGAAAAGGAGAGAAAAATCAAAACTTGCTCAATTCTATAAAATGACGAGAAAATCAACCCCACAATATCTATATAACTATGTCCCAAGGGATTCAACAACTTCAAGTGGATACCCATTCAGGCACGATAACTTAAGACGTCCCTTTTGCTTTTCTACCTCTTTACAAAAATCATTCATACCACATGCTATTAAACTTTGGAATGAATTATCAGACGAAGCGAAAATGTGCGAAACGGTTTCCGAATTTAAACAATTCCTGAATAAAGATTGTATAGAACCTCCACAATTCTACGAGTATGCATATACACGGCAAAGTCAAGTAATCCACTGTCGAATACGTCTCGAATGCAGTAATCTGAATGATCACTTGCACCAAAATCACTTACAGGATAATTCCGATTGTACTTATTGTGGCCTGACAGAGACAACTGAACACTTCTTCTTATACTGTCGAAAGTTCACGAACGAACGAACGATATGCTTCCAAGGTCTTCATAACAGACCATGTTTAAATGATCTTATTAAAGGATCTCAGTCATTAACACTAGATCAAAACATCGATATCTTCGCAAGCGGTGTGACTAATTAGTGCCCGGGCAAGCCCGGGCACGCCCGGGCAGGTCTTGGTGGTCTCATGGGCCCGCAGACAGTCTAATATGATGCCATATGGTAGTAGGATACAGAATAAGCATATAGTAGGAAAATTTACTTGCTGTGTCGTCCACCGGCGGGTTTATTAACCATTTAAATGCCGATATTGACTAAAAGAACCCGGGAGAGCCCAGACGGACGCATAGACCCGACCATATTATATATTGATGACTAATGGTAGCGAGGCACTTACTAAAGGTATATATGGCAAATATTGACTCGCTATCTCGTTCGCGGCCGGCTTCATTAACCCCTTAAATGACGATATGCGCCAGAAGAACATGGCGCAAGCCCGGGCAGGTCTTGGTGGTCTCATGGGCCCGCAGACAGTCTAATATGATGCCATATGATAGTAGGATACAGAATAAGCATATATTAGGAAAATTGACTTTCTGTGTCGTCCACCGGCGGGTTTATTAACCATTTAAATGCCGATATTGACTAAAAGAACCCGAGAGAGCCCAGACGGACGCATAGACCCGACCATATTATATATTGATGACTAATGGTAGCGAGGCACTTACTAAAGGTATATATTGCAAATATTGACTCGCTATCTCGTTCGCGGTCGGCTTCATTAACCCCTTAAATGACGATATGCGCCAGAAGAACACGCGCAAAAAGCCCGATCACGAGAGAGCTCGGGGAAGTCCGGGTGGCACCATGGGCCAGTGATCGGTATAGTGTGATGCCTTATGGCGGTAGGGTGGCTGGTATGAACATTTACTGCCGTTATATATCGTTCACGGCGGGTTCATTTATAATATTGGTGCCCACTCAATCAGGAATTGGCGGCATTATTGGCCATCCTTTATACGTTCCTATATACAACCGCATATTTTTTTGTGAAAAACTTAATTTACCCCCCAATGCAGTCGAAATATTTGCTCACCGCCACGTAACACGTCCAACAGTATGTATATACAAAAAAAATTACTCGTTAAATTTAAAGCATGCAGTTGAAAAAATTGTGAACCGCCGTCATACAATCGCTCTTAGATGGTCATTCTGATGTTTTTTATTATTATTTACAAGGACTGGCCCTGCGAATTTGAACTTGTCGGTCGATATATTTTTGAATCCCTGACATTTCTGCACGGGACATGACCCACTTTCAAAAGCGGACATTTCTCCACCCGGACAGTTACCCACCCAGACATTTACCCACTAAGACATTTACCCACCGGACATTTCCCCGCCCTGCTAATAAAATATCCAGAGAAGATGAGTATACCTTCGATCTGGAGTCGTTACGTTTGCTTGAGGAATACGATGTTATCGTACATGGCTTCAATAATTATTTCTCAAAAATTCTTCCTTCCATTCGGCGTTACATATTCGAGCCATCTCTTCAAGGAAAGTCAACGATCGAGTGGACTAACAATTCGTGCGAGTCGATAAACCACCTTCTTAAGCTTTCGACAAATTGGAAAAGCCAAAAGTTACCAGAACTTATTTCCAAAATCCATACCATCGTCAAATTACAACATATGGACATCAGACGAGCGATTCACAGACAAGGGAACTACGAACTTGCTCCACATATGAAGAAATTTCGTGTGCTTCATTCACAGTGGACAACTATGACAGACGAGGAGAAATCATGCAAGGTCCGTAAATTTTTAAGCGGTCAATCGAGGAAATCAAGCACAGTAACATCAACAGATGGTACACTAACCGTTCCACGAACAACACCAACGGCACGAAAACCATCGCAGAAAAAACGTACTAAATCGGCAAAGACATCCAGCGCACCGAAAAGACAAAAAAAATGACAATACTTCTTATTTGATAGTGACTATATAGTGTCTATGTGATTTTAATTTGATAGTTCAATCGATGTTTCAATGTTTGTTTCCAAGTCCAATGTTGCAATTCTAGTGGTTCTGATTTTTAAACAGTCTGGTCGAGCGTGTGATACATACAAATAATGTAATAAGCATTGACAATAACATAGTTCGGTCAGTTTTGAAGAGAGAGCATCGTTACTATCCTTAGCGAAAAAAGGTCATGTATTAAATCACATATATATACATAGTTATATTCCGATTTTCTTTAGAGTAGCTTACTTTTCTGAAATTTTATTTGAATACTACAATGTCCTGGAATTCACCCATTTACGCAAATTGTTATGCTACAACACCAGGTTTTACATGTTTGATATGTACAGCCAGTAGCTAGTATTCTGTTAAAGTTTTAAACATTCGATCAACCTCAGTGTATTTTGAAAATACGTCAATATGGTATCAACTTCAAATAAGCGATACCATTCTTATACAATATTGCAAACATCTGGCACATCATGGGTCACCCACTAAGTCAGGGGCCGTGTAGTAGATGCACATCTAGTTAGATCTGTTCAATAACATAGCTTTCGGCATCAGGCCTTTATCAGTGATGATATATCATCACTGACGAAGACCTTGTGCAGAAAGCTATGTTATTGGGTAGAACTA
This sequence comes from Siphonodentalium dalli, assembly GCA_032622095.1. NCBI lineage: Eukaryota > Metazoa > Mollusca > Scaphopoda > Gadilida > Siphonodentaliidae > Siphonodentalium > Siphonodentalium dalli. The sequence goes on from CP136069.1 coordinate 67,593,719, forward strand.
TGCAAACAGTTTGAAAAAGTTTTGAATTATATATCTATTCACGTGTATGTATATATTATACTTTCAATTGTGCTATTAGTAGGTATGATTGTTATATATCTTGTGGTTCTCATATTTGTTTTGCTTGTTATTATTATTCATAAATTGTTTCATGAACATTCCTGGAAATCATATATGCACGAACTGTGAGAAACAAATTAGTTAGAAATCAATCACTCTTGAAGTTTAACATATGAACATTCCGCCAATCACCCAATTGTTACTAACTAGTTTTAGCATCCTTTGTTAACTGTAAACATTTGAAAATGTCCGATAAATCTTTCGAAAATACACATATATATGGAAGTTCGAGTGATTAGATTTCCGGGAAATGTTCTAAACAATTTGACAAAATTATATTCATTTGCCCTATATTGCAAACACGTGTATATATGTGTGTGTTATATAGTACTGTTGGTGGATATTTTTCGTTTCAGCTGTTGTGAGTTTTCCCCATAAATGCTTTTATACTATCATGTACATATTGTTTCCCGAACATTCCTGGAAATTATACGCGTATACACAAATATTCTGTTTATTTGAGAATTTAGAAATTTTAACTGATCTATACACAGAACAACTTATTTGAAGATAGCTATTCTGTTTTTCTCGGACAAAATGTCCTGCAATTTTAAGTTCTATAACTTAACAAAAGGGAAAATATAGAGATTAATGGAATATAAATTATGCATGACGCATAGTTTCATTTCTGAAATTGAAATGACAATTATTTGGATGGAATTTTGTTATCGTACTTCTGTCTCCATTATAGTAATATCATTCAAGCGATTCTATTTCCGGGAAATGTTGTGCATAGTATGATTTTTACTTGCAAATATATTTATGTATGAAAAGGTGATGTGATATATATATATATTTTTTTTTTTATTATTTACTGATAGTGCCGTTTAGATGAAATAAAGTTTATAAGTTCTCTAAAACCTTATTATTTATTCCCGTAGTTCACCCCGTGTACGTGGTATATCGCCAAACCCGAATGTATCACCGAACCCGAGAAGTCTCCAGGGTTCTTCTAGTTAATATCGGCATTTAAATGGTTAATTAACCCGCCGGTGGACGACACAGCAAGTCAATTTTCATAATCTATGCTTATTCTGTATATATCCTACTACCATACGACATCATATTAGACTGTCCGCGGGCCCATGAGGCCATCAGGGCCTGCCCGGACTTGCCCGGGCTTTCCCGTGCTCTCTTGGTGCAGATCGTCATTTAAGGGATTAATAAAGCCGGCCGCGAACGAAATAGCGAGTCAATATTTGCAATATACCTTTAGTAAGTGCCTCGATCCCATTATTCATCAATATATAATATGATCGGGTCGCTGTGTCAGTCGAGGCTCTCCCGGGTTCTTTAAGTTAATATCGGCATTTAAAGTGTTAATAAACCCGCCGGTTGATGACACAGCAAGTAAATTTGCATGCTTATTCAGAATCCTACTACCGTACGGAATCATATTAGACTGTCCGCGGGTTCAGGAGGCAGCCAGGGCCTGTCCGGGCTTGCCCGGGCTTGCCCGGGCTTGCGGCGATCTTCTGGCGCATATCGTTATTTAAGGGGTTAATGAAGCCGGCGGCGAACGAGATAGCGAGTCAATATTTGCAATATACCTTTAGTAAGTGCCTCGCTACCATTAGTCATCAATATATAATATTATCAGGTTTCTGTGTCCGTCCGGTCTCTCCCGGGTTCTTTTAGTTAATATCGATATTTAGAGGGTTAATAAACCCGCCGGTGGACGACACAGCAAGTCAATTTTCAAAATATATGCTTATTCTGTATCCTACTACCATATGACATCATATTAGACTGTCTGCGGGCCCACGATACCACCAGGGCCTGCCCGGGCGTGCCCGGGCTTGCGCCATGTTCTTCTGGCACATATCGTCATTTAAGGGGTTAATGAAGCCGGCCGCGAACGAGATAGCGAGTCAACATTTGCAATATACCCTTAGTAAGTGCCTCGCAACCATTAGTCATCAATATATAATATGGTCGGGTCTATGCGTCCGTCTGGGCTCTCCCGGGTTCTTTTAGTCAATATCGGCATTTAAATGGTTAATAAACCCGCCGGTGGACGACACAGCCAGTCAATTTTCACAATATATGCTTATTCTGTATCCTACTACCAAATGACATCATATTAGACTGTCTGCGGGTCCATGAGATCACCAGGGCCTGCCCGGGCGTGCCCGGGCTTGCGCCATGTTCTTCTGGAGCATATCGTCATTTAAGGGGTTAATGAAGCCGGCCGCGAGCGAGATAGCGAGTCAATATTTGCAATATATACCTTTAGTAAGTGCCTCGCTACCATTAGTCATCAATATATAATATGGTCGGGTTTATGCGTCCGTCTGGGCTCTCCCGGGTTCTTTTAGTCAATATCGGCATTTAAATGGTTAATAAACCCGCCGGTGGACGACACAGCCAGTCAATTTTCACAATATATGCTTATTCTGTATCCTACTACCAAATGACATCATATTAGACTGTCTGCGGGTCCATGAGATCACCAGGGCCTGCCCGGGCGTGCCCGGGCTTGCGCCATGTTCTTCTGGCGCATATCGTCATTTAAGGGGTTAATGAAGCCGGCCGCGAGCGAGATAGCGAGTCAATATTTGCAATATATACCTTTAGTAAGTGCCTCGCTACCATTAGTCATCAATATATAATATGGTCGGGTCTATGCGTCCGTCTGGGCTCTCCCGGGTTCTTTTAGTCAATATCGGCATTTAAATGGTTAATAAACCCGCCGGTGGACGACACAGCAAGTCAATTTTCACAATATATGCTTATTCTGTATCCTACTACCAAATGACATCATATTAGACTGTCTGCGGGTCCATGAGATCACCAGGGCCTGCCCGGGCGTGCCCGGGCTTGCGCCATGTTCTTCTGGCGCATATCGTCATTTAAGGGGTTAATGAAGCCGGCCGCGAGCGAGATAGCGAGTCAATATTTGCAATATATACCTTTAGTAAGTGCCTCGCTACCATTAGTCATCAATATATAATATGGTCGGGTCTATGCGTCCGTCTGGGCTCTCCCGGGTTCTTTTAGTCAATATCGGCATTTAAATGGTTAATAAACCCGACGGTGGACGACACAGCAAGTCAATTTTCACAATATATGCTTATTCTGTATCCTACTACCATGTGGCATCATATTAGACTGTCTGCGGGCCCATGAGAACACCCGGACCTGCCCGGGCGTGCCCGGGCGTGCCCGGGCACTAATTAGTCACACCCTTCGCAAGAGTACAGAAATATATTCTACTTACAAAAAGATTCGCGACTAACTGAGAGAAAACAAACTATGCTATCAACAATGCGGCAACCCTTGTCTCATTGAACGGGTTGATGGGGACCATATGGGCGCTGGGGGTGGGCAGGCAGGAAGCTATATATATCCATTATTAATTCGCAGTCAACATAACTCATTTAGATATTAATGATAAACCAGTTATCACCCATGTGAATATCCAATGGGGAAATTACAAATATAAGCTTACAAAGCTTACAGTCAGATCCTTTTCTCATCTCTTATATGCTGGGACACACGTGTTAACATTTTGTAATAAATATATGTGTTGTAATTAAAATTGTATATGTATGTACACACTTGCTATTGAGAATAAAATATTGTTTACACTAAGTTCCAGTGAAAGTTGATGGTAATCGCATTGGCAATGAAGCTGAGGCTGAATTCAGTAGTGAAGAGCTTGAAATGTAAGTTGAAGCTGCAGACACCTGCTGGTCAAATATATAGATTCACTATTCTGAACACACACTTGTGTCTTTATCATTATATTTAGCTAATTTTTTCAGTAAAGAGTCCCAAAAACACATCGCCTTCTACGTCTATTTCAAATCCGTCTTCCATAGTTTACTAGACGAATTACGTTGCTAATGTAAACAGGCGTCTGTCATGCAGTTAAGGGGGAAATACTCTAATCTCACCCGTAAAAGTGCAAAAACATTGTCTGTATTGCTTTACGCGCATGAATATCAAATTCAAAATTTAACGGCATTACAAGTGACCCCCCAATTGGAGCTAACGTTTAATATAAGCGAGCTAGTGTGTAATAGAAGGAAGCTATCGTGTAATATAAGGATATAACGTTGGCACATAGTTGGGCGCTCGACTAGAGAAATATAGCATTTTGCGCGAACAAAAATCAATTAAATTTGATAGGAAAGCATATAATAAATATAGTTATGTACACGATATGTTTAATCTTATGTTTGACAGTCAGCGATATGGTTGTGAGAGGGGCGTCAAAATTGATATAAAAATTGTTGCCAATTTCAACCAAACGTTTATATAGTCATCTTTATGATATAGGGAATCTAGTTGTGTTGTATAGAAATACTTAATTGGCGCCGTCCATGTCAGGAATGGGCGTCTGTGAGTGGCATGAAGTGGTACCATTCGAGTCAGGAATGGGGATTAGAGGAGGGAGCACCAGATTTGATAACGCATTATTTTCTACAAACGAATATATGCATCGCCATTGTATATATGACGAATCAACGATGTACCAGTCCACGACATGTGAGTTGTAGTTTGACGACACGACAAAATTGTTCATAATTCTATTCATAATCTTACACTTTTATTACCATTCATAAACTGTCGTGATAGAAGAAAAAGAGACCAATATATTTCGTTTAGCTCTTTGTGTGGTGCCACTAGCCTAATAAGAATGCACCTATTGGCCGGTATTTTTTACTTTGCACCAAATGGACATTTTTACCTTGCATCAACTGTCGTGACAGAAGATAAGGAGACCATAATGGTATTTTGTTTAGTTCTTTGTGTGGTGCCACTAGCCTATCCAAAATGCACCAATTGGCCAGTTCATGGAACTAACCGTAAATCATGGTACTGAGTGTTTTGTTCATAGCACGTTCATTACATAATGTATCCTCATATAATGTCTTATCTTGGTTTCTGGTAGAGAAATTAGACACCCTGTCTGTGATACCAACAAGACATTCGATAATAATGCGGCATCGGTGTCTACTAATCAAGATTGAAAATATGAGAATTGTCAGCTCAACAGATGAGTAGAGCTAATGGATCAGCACTTGACACTCTATTTTGGTATGCGTGTTGGTCTACATAAACTATATTTTGGACAATGATCACGCTGGTCATCTTATAATACGCGCTGCGGGAAAATATAGAGTAAACCCCGTTGGGGACACGAGTGAAGACCACAGGTAGGTTTGTTTTGAGGGAAATCTTTTCATTAATTGTTTTTCTTCGGACACAAGTCCGGTTCCACGAGGTGCTTGATGAACCCATCTTCAACCAAATGTCGACGAATAGCGCTCCATAAAGTGACAAATTTCTCGATGAATTTGTGAGAATAAGCTTCATTTTTTCAAATTAGTGTGTTTTCAGCTCCAAGATGAGTGCGTGGTGATAAATTTGGACATCGTTGTCAACGTTACATTGTTATAGATAGTTTAGGAAACTAAATCTACATTCACATTGGAATTTGCTACATTCAAGTATAGGAAAATGTTGACAATTGCATGTGATACTCCACAGTGTCGGAGTAAACCCCGAAGCGGGCACCATTTTACCCGCATCGCAGTTTACTCCTGCCCGCATTACGTTTTAATCTATGGATGTACGGTATGTTTTTGAAAGATGTCTTTATTCGAGTTACTGGAAAGGGATTTGGTTTTTTTTAGTATCAAAACACGTCACGGGTAGAGTATCCCATATAGATTGTTCCACATTTTTTAAAACAAATCTCGAGAAGTGCTTGCAGTGAAAGTTTTGTTGAATGGAACTTAAATTTACCCCGAAATTCCGAATGCGCTCGACTAAGATTGTGTTTTTCTCGAGAACTAATATCTGAATTTTATCTGAACTCCTGTCACAGCAAAAAGAGGCATTGCCTATCATACATATGTCTTCCATTGGTTGGTACAGCTTCTAAATTGAATAATTTTAACTGATTAGCCCTGCACTATATGATGATATGAAAAACTGTTATAGCCCAATGTGCGGTTTACTGACGCCCACACCGGGGTTTACTGCCCGCAGTGGGGATTATAGGATGACCAGCGTGATGATACACACAATATAAGGCTTGTTGCACACCAATTTGATTATTTGTGCGAAATACAGATTTCAAAACGTAGAATCAAAAAGTAGTCTTGTCCTTGGTCAATAAAAACCGACAAACGTCATTGGCGACGTCAACTTTAACAGAAGATATCGACTAATTTATGAGGTATAGTCTACAAAATTTACATGTTTGTACAATTAAATAGATAAATATCGACCTCAGTTGTAGTATATTACAAGCTACAATTATCTTCAGAGGAGTGTGCAATAATCATAGAACAATAGATTTTGTGAACATGTTATTTCACTCGTGCCTTGTGCTGCGAGGTAAAACTCGAACATCCGGTTCTTTTACCATCGCTTCACAACACACTCGTGAAATAACGTTAACCTGTTCACACAACGTGTCGTTCCATATATTTAGTGCACACCCATTGGTTTATACAGCAAAATACAATTGATTTCCCAACGTTCAATAAAATGTGTTGTCTTGTTCCTCGACAATACAAACCGATTACATCGACAGCGTCAATTGTGACAGAAAATGTCTTCACAAAATTATGAGGTATAGTGTACTTAAATCACAAGTTTTTCAATTAACGCATTATCTTACTCGTATTTAAATTCGTGCAGTATAATTTTTCCCTCAGTTTTAATTTCGCGCACATTGAATTCGGACGCAACCTGATGTGCGAAATCAAACTGACAGAACTATTTCAGTAACATTTATATATCCGTTAGCATTCAGTTACGGTTCTTAACAGTCTGAGGTAGATTTACTAATAATTAAAAATCATCAGCTCTACAGCGCGCAGAATATAATTTAATTATTTAGTTGTGAAGACAGTTTATTCTACAAATGCTAATACACTTGTTCCAATAATAATAACGGTGTGTCAATAGTTATGGATGGACATCACTAGCCTGAAACCGAAAAACGTGAAGTGACAATAGAGACTTTAGCAAAATCACGAATAAGTAAGTAAGTAAGTAATGCTTTATTCCCAGCCAATTGGTAATTTGGTACATGAGAAAACATATAATACACTATGTACAAATGAGAACGCTCCGGTCCAAATATTTGAAAATACACATGCAAACAGTAAATAATCATCACACCCAATATATAACAACAATTATGCATACATACAATTATATATATGCGTGAAACTATCTGTACTTCCTTAAACAATTACAACTTAAAAAAAGGACTGTTAACTTTCGCTTGTAAGAATATGAGACTATTAAATGCATTTTAATAGAAATTTGAAAGCAAATTATTCAACATTTACAAAAATGCAATTAGGTTTCGTTCTATTAAATTTTGTTGTATATATCAATATATGCGTGAGTTATGTGGGAGAAACAAAAAACAAAAAACAAAAAACAAAACAAACAAAACAAAACAAACAGTTGGAACCGTTATCGAATTTTGTTCAATCCAATTTTGATGAAAGTCGACAGTTTGCGGAGCTTTATCATGTCGTCAGAGTTCAATAAATTGTAGAAAGTGTCTCTCGATGGGCTAGTCCATTGCCATTTGTCGAAGTATTTAGCTCTAAGCTCATTTAATTCTGGACAGACCATTACAAAATGAAAGTGTTAGCACACATCTGGATGACTTTTTCGCAGCTATTAATATACCACCAGCGCGACTATGGCTTACAGTTGGCTTACATACATTTGATATAATTTCAAAGTTTGGAATATCAACTGTTTCCTCGGCAAAAAGTTTCGTTTCCGACAGGCATACTATGTCATACCCATTTAAGAGTGACATAAATTCGGGGTAATGCAGGCGCTTCCGTAAGCCTCCCACATTCATAGCTAGGATTTTCAACATCCCATCATTATCATCATCAGTATCATCATCATTATCATCATCATCATCATCAGCATTACTTGTATCATCCCTACCGTCTTCATCATCATCACCATCATCATCATCACCACCGTTATCGTAGTCGTCATAAAACTCAACAGCAACATCATCGTCGTCGCAATCACTAGCGTCAGATTCACCACCATCATCGTCATCATCAACATCGTCGTATATGTATCTATTTGTACCGCCAGTCGCGTAATCAGTATTATACGCATAGTTGGGACACTCGAATAGTATACTTCTACTCGTGTGAATCAATTCTCCGACCTTAACTGAGTCTTCAAACTTACCTACGATTACGGAGATATTTTGGCCTATAAATATGGGAAAGAGGTAGGTCTAATTCAATAAATATTTGAAAACCTGGATGCATGGACGATAATATAGTATAATTGCCGTTACGAAAATATGTAGGAAGCACGATGATGAAACCATTACACATGTCATATCTATGAATAGTCCGGACGTGAAACCTACATTACGGCATAGGACCAACCGTTGTCTGGTTTTCCTAAGATATCAAAGATCGGACATGTATTGCAGAGTCACAAACAAACTTGCGACACACAGTTTTAACATGCCTAACTGCAGAGTCATAATTTGTCGGCTATATATTAGCATAACAAATATATTGATAATGGTAGTAGTTACATGCCAGACAAAATGGTTAAACCGACCCCATCAGTCCAATCGGCAAGGTGCAAAGCAGTACACAGCAATTGTGAAGCTGTATGGATCAAATCCCAATACATGTGTAGCACAGCGTTATTTCTTGGTAAAATTATATCATCGCCATCAAAACTGACAATGTCGATTAGTGGACTAACGGTTGGAAACAACAACATATCCACAAACCAAACACATGAATACATGAGCAAATTATATTCCAGGAACTCAACAGATAGCCAAAGCGTTGGGACAATATGTTCAGTGCGATTGGTTCAACTCGACCCTGGATACATCCAAAGACTTAAACGGACCTCCGTTGATCCCCACATCAAGCCTTCTCGACTCTATAGATCCAGTCTTTCTGACAGCAACTGCCAACATCGTCGAACCTACATGTATACCACCGAAAAAACTCATCAGCCTCCTTCTCACCATTGAATACTTACTACACACAAGGCACTTAAACTACATTGGACATCTCGCATTCGCCTGTAATCTCATGACATATTTTGTGACTGGGAACAAGACAGTCGTCAATCTGAACTCGTCATTGGGACCTTCTGGGAGTTATCATTCTCTAACAAAATGGTACGACAGTTTTACTACAAAACCAATTCTGTGTCCTCCATCTGTTGACATTGTAACATTCTTTGATAATAACCAGGTGGTATCAAAACGCTGGAGAGTTGTTGCAGATGCGAAACCTGAACGCAGTGCATCAACCACCATCGTCCATTTCGTACCACAAAAGGACAGCCAACTTTAAAAAAAATCCATCAATCCCAAATAATTCGAAATAATTCCAAAACTCCCATCTGCGACATCACCTGCAGTCGATTCTGTTCGCAAGGAATTGAACACCTATACCCAAGACAGAATTACGAAAATCTCTAGTGAACAGAGGACGACGGGCAATATAATATCTGACCACATAGATAATGACAACTCTCCCACAGAACAAACGCCAAATGATCCATATTCATTCATTTCAGCAGGTTGTCAGACAGAAACCGCGACACACACAATGGGAGATCCGATTTTGGTAAACTCAAATTCTTACCAAACAATCACATCTGTTCTCCTGGAGATGCACAAGAGACATCTGAGCGACAGAGAGTGGATGATCGTCGGTGGGGATGGCGTCCCGCATGTATACGGTGCGCGGATGGTAGAAAACCGGTTTACATGCCATCAGTGCAACGCCAGCATCACAGGTGAGATGAATTTTAAAACACACATGTCGACTGACCACTCTATAGAAGTCGGACTGTCAGAGTTGAACAAATGTCGAACTTTCGGAAATCTTCTCCATGTTGCAGGTTTAGGCCACATAGAAATACACATGTTGAGGACACATTTCAAACTGATGTTGGATGTTTGCCTGAAGAACCTGGCTCACCTCTTAGGTTTTCGTTCCATCAAGGCACTGATCACTTGCCAAGCAGCGACAAATCACAATGAGTCGTGGAAGATCTTTCAGATCTTCTTCCGATGCACACTTGACGAGCTCATACTTCCATTTTGCAGAGACGCCATCATGAAGGAACTGCCAATGACAACCGATTCCTATTTTTCGTGGCTGTCTGGGGTGAAGAACGACAATTACCTGTTCATGTTTCGGGAAGTAACAACATATGGCTTTTCACTCCACCTTTTCCGGGCTGCTGTCAGAAGACAGAACTGGGCCCTGATAGAGGCGTCGAAACTTCGGTTTTCTCCACTCTTCTATGTGACCAATGCGCCGAACTATCAGGAGCTGCTCTTGATAGACCGACTTATGATGGAGCAATGTCCAGCTGAGGTAAAGAGTTACATCGTGCGACATCTTGCCATGAACGTGTCTGGTCGCCCGAGTCAAGCGAAAGGTGGGGATTTCAACCTTGAGGCACGTAACAGGAGGATCAAAATGTGTCTCCCCCCGGGGCTACCAGATGGACGCGAGCCGCAAGGAACGTTGACTCTCTTGAGCAGGTGAGAATGCACATTCGAGTAGGCCTAAAATTTATAGTGTTTCAATGGTTCTGAGCAATGATATTGTCTTCAATAGGGGATGTTTGTGAAACTGATAGCGACCTAAATAATTAGATAGTAATACTTCTAACGCTTTAAGATAAAATATTTATACATTTATATCAATCTAAGTAGCCAGTTGAGATGCGATCAACACAACCCTTAAAACACCACCTAACAGTTTAACAGTTGACAGGGAAGTGTTACCTTCGGATAAACATTTCCGTGCTTACGATATTTCACGTAGTGTCACAGCTCAGGCACATCAATAAAATAAATGTCGACCCGTCGCATAGAAGTGATGACTGCCAACGACGACGAGGAAGAAAGTACACTGGATCGCGAAGTCATCGAGGCGTAATTACTGCAAGTCTGCAACCCCAAGAATATCTTCCGTCGATCTCCCAGATTAACTCTAACAGGTGAATGCGGTAATCTAAACGTGAATGGTTATTTCAGTTATTGTATACTGTTCCAGATCTTATTCTATTGCCGAATCAAAATTAAGATAGCTCATTCCACTATTCTTCCAATTAATCGTATCAAACCATCGATGGGGTAAACAGAGGGTACCATTGAGAGTCAATATCAATGCAGCCATTGACTGAATTTCGAAGATGTTAACATATCGATCCTCTTTTCGTCAATTTTATCGTATAACACATCACATGCACCCAACAAGTGTACGCCCGTAGTGATTATATGCATTCGGTCCATGTGACGTGGTCAGATAGGGGATTCATAGCGTGCGATGGGCAGTTTATAGAACATGTATAATAGTCGATGTTCCACCCTAGATGTCATGTCATATTGGTTTTCTTTTCCTCGATCTATGTGTATTTTAAGACGGAATTTATATAGACGGTTTGACTTCATTATTCAATACCATTCTCAGTTAATATTTTTAAACCAACAGGTGCTACATCAGATCCACTGAACTTGATCTGGAGATCTACCGCTGGAGGTAAGTACTCCGAAAATCGTCCCATCTTAGTCCAAGTGAAGACAAGAATTTAACAACACTCTCTGGCTCATTCGTGACAACTGATGCTAGGAGTTTTCATCAGATGACAGCGCAGAACATTGAGATATATTACCATCATTACACAACCACTTCCCCATTCTCCAGACCACAAGACCTATCCCTGCTAAACATTACTCTTGAAAAAGAAGAGCAGAGTAAAACATTGGAGAAGACCAACGCGGAGTTAGGGAGACGCATAGTGACAGGATTCACGTCATTGAATGTGTCTGGAAATTTAATCGAAGGGGCTAATTTCTAGAAGAGATGGGAGAATGGACTCAAACGGAGTAAGAAGTGTATACTGATTGAGTTCCTCAAGGAGATAAACGACACCATTTCTTCTATTCGATCAAGATTAATGCCAGAGACAGGTGAGAAAAATATACCAAAATCATATCACCTGGCGAGAAATCATTACTTCCTCAAAAACTTGATGACCCTTTCTGCTACAATGGTCACAATCCTTCCATCTTCTCGAAACATTTTTGGGGAAATAATGGAGAGAAATTCCACAAATTCAAATTTAATCAACATTCATCTCATCCACGGAACCACGACCACTGCCACGACGACCACGACCACTTTTCGGCTTATTACTAGCTTTGCTGACAGCACCAAATCCACTACCGCGACATCGCCCACGCCCGCGCCCACGCAATCCGCGCCCCGTCATCCTGTGCATACTGGAATGGGTCCGTTTCCTGTGGCAGCTCTTGATAGAATCGAATACATTTTATTAGCAAAGACAGTAGAAACATATAGCATTAACATTATTATCAAGGATATTTCATTTAGTAAGAAAACAGCGGGTAAAAAAAACCATTCTGCACAATAATTTATACAGATAAAACAGTTTAGCACTACTTTGATTCCAAATTCCGTGGCAATTGTGGCACAATTCTCAAGCGCCATGAGTTAATGGTACTGCACTTACCTCCTTGAACAGGTGGATTTGGACTTAATCGATGTGACTCGCACATTTAAGTTACAGCATTCTGTATGACATCTGGATCTCCGCCGATACCGGCACAGACAACATGTGCCCACACAGTGTCCTCGGTAGTCCATACTACATCGCAGACGCCACATATGTTTTGGTCAGGGACGAGGTCGTGGCATTGAATGTGTCTGCTTATTGTATACCCGACAATAAACACGATGATGTCAAATTAAACAGAGAGTTTGCTATTGATAATGAAATCAAGCTCCATGAATTTAGTTCCTTGTTCCTTGTTCCTTATTCGGCTCCTTATTCAAATCTTTTTAGTTCCTTGTTCCTTGTTCCTTATTCGGCTCCTTATTCAAATTCAGTCTCGGATTGTGAGAGATCTATGCCATTGATGGCCCCTTTTGAGATGTATTCGTCCATAGCCACCCTAGAGGCAAATCTCTGTCAAAAAATTACCCCGCCAGCCCATTATACGCGGCCACAAATTGGGCGTAAGTAGAGCCTGGAACCAAACGGACCATAAAATGTTGCGAAATTTCAGGTTGTGAGAGATCTATGTCATTAATGGACACTTTTGAGATGTATTCGTCCATAGCCACCCTAGAGGCATTTCACTGTCAAAAAATTATCCGGCCAACCCATTATACCCGGCCACAAATTGGGCGTAAGTAGAGCCTGGAACCAAACGGACCCTAAAATGTTGCGAAATTCCACATTGTGAGAGATCTGTCACTAATGGTCACTTTTAAGATGAATTCGTCCATAGCCACCCTAGAGGCATTTCACTGTCAAAAATTTACCCGGTCAACCCATTATACCCGGCCACAAATTGGGCGTAAGTAGAGCCTGGAACCAAACATACCATAAAATGTTGCGAAATTCCAGGTTGTGAGAGATCTATGTCATTAATGGCCCCTTTTAAGATGTATTCGTCCATAGCCACCCTAGAGGCATTTCACTGTCAAAAATTTACCCGGCCAACCCATTATACCCAGCCACAAATTGGGCGTAAGTAGAGCCTGGAACCAAACATACCATAAAATGTTGCGAAATTCCAGGTTGTGAGAGATCTATATCATTAATGGCCCCTTTTAAGATGTATTCGTCCACAGCCACCCTAGAGGCATTCACTGTCAAAAAATTACCCGGTCAACCTATTATACCCGGCCACAAACCGGGCGTAAGTAGAGCCTGGAAACCAAACATACCATAAAATGTTGCGAAATTCCAGGTTGTGAGAGATCTATATCATTAATGGACCCTTTTGAGATGTATTCGTCCATTGCCACCCTAGAGGCATTTCACTGTCAAAAAATTACCCGGCCAACCCATTATACCCGGCCACAAATTGGGCGTAAGTAGAGCCTGGAACCAAACATACCATAAAATGTTGCGAAATTCCACATTGTGAGAGATCTATGTCATCAATGGCCCCTTTTAAGATGTATTCGTCCATAGCCACCCTAGAGGCATTTCACTGTCAAAAAAATTACCCGGCCAGCCCATTATACGCGGCCACAAATTGGGCGTAAGTAGAGCCTAGAACCAAACGGACCCTAAAATGTTGCGAAATTCCAGGTTGTGAGAGATCTATGTCATTAATGGCCCCTTTTAAGATGTATTCGTCCATAGCCACCCTAGAGGCATTTCACTGTCAAAAAATTACCCGGCCAACCCATTATACCCGGCCACAAATTGGGCGTAAGTAGAGCCTGGAACCAAACGGACCATCAAATGTTGCGAAATTCCACATTGTGAGAGATCTATGTCATTAATGGCCCCTTTTAAGATGTATTCGTCCATAGCCACCCTAGAGGCATTTCACTGTAAAAAAAATTTACCCGGCCAACCCATTATACCCGGCCACAAATTGGGCGTAAGTAGAGCCTGGAACCAAACATACCATAAAATGTTGCGAAATTCCACATTGTGAGAGATCAATGTCATTAATGGCCCCTTTTAAGATGAATTCGTCCATAGCCACCCTAGAGGCATTTCACTGTCAACAAATTACCCGGCCAACCCATTATACGCGGCCACAAATTGGGCGTAAGTAGAGCCTGGAACCAAACGGACCATAAAATGTTGCGAAATTCCAGGTTGTGAGAGATCTATGTCATTAATGGCCCCTTTTAAGATGTATTCGTCCATAGCCACCCTAGAGGCATTTCACTGTCAAAAAATTACCCGGCCAACCGATTATACCCGGCCACAAATTGGGCGTAAGTAGAGCCTGGAACCAAACATACCATAAAATGTTGCGAAATTCCAGGTTGTGAGAGATCTATGTGATTAATGGCCTCTTTTAAGATGTATTCGTCCATAGCCACCCTAGAGGCATTTTATTGTCAAAAAATTACCCGGCCAGCCCATTATACGCGGCCACAAATTGGGCGTAAGTAGAGCCTAGAACCAAACATACCATAAAATGTTGCGAAATTCCAGGTTGTGAGAGATCTATATCATTAATGGCCCCTTTTAAGATGTATTCGTCCATAGCCACCCTAGAGGCATTCACTGTCAAAAAATTACCCGGTCAACCCATTATACCCGGCCACAAACTGGGCGTAAGTAGAGCCTGGAAACCAAACATACCATAAAATGTTGCGAAATTCCAGGTTGTGAGAGATCTATATCATTAATGGACCCTTTTGAGATGTATTCGTCCATAGCCACCCTAGAGGCATTTCACTGTCCAAAAATTACCCGGCCAACCCATTATACCCGGCCACAAATTGGGCGTAAGTAGAGCCTGGAACCAAACATACCATAAAATGCCACCCTAGAGGCATTTCACGGTCAAAAAAATTAACCGGCCAACCCATTATACCCGGCCACAAATTGGGCGTAAGTAGAGCCTGGAACCAAACATACCATAAAATGTTGCGAAATTCCACATTGTGAGAGATCTATGTCATCAATGGCCCCTTTTAAGATGTATTCGTCCATAGCCACCCTAGAGGCATTTCACTGTCAAAAAAATTACCCGGCCAGCCCATTATACGCGGCCACAAATTGGGCGTAAGTAGAGCCTAGAACCAAACGGACCCTAAAATGTTGCGAAATTCCAGGTTGTGAGAGATCTATGTCATTAATGGCCCCTTTTAAGATGTATTCGTCCATAGCCACCCTAGAGGCATTTCACTGTCAAAAAAATACCCGGCCAACCCATTATACCCGGCCACAAATTGGGCGTAAGTAGAGCCTGGAACCAAACGGACCCTAAAATGTTGCGAAATTCCACATTGTGAGAGATCTATGTCATTAATGGCCCCTTTTAAGATGTATTCGTCCATAGCCACCCTAGAGGCATTTCACTGTAAAAAAAATTTACCCGGTCAACCCATTATACCCGGCCACAAATTGGGCGTAAGTAGAGCCTGGAACCAAACATACCATAAAATGTTGCGAAATTCCACATTGTGAGAGATCAATGTCATTAATGGCCCCTTTTAAGATGAATTCGTCCACAGCCACCCTAGAGGCATTTCACTGTCAACAAATTACCCGGCCAACCCATTATACGCGGCCACAAATTGGGCGTAAGTAGAGCCTGGAACCAAACGGACCATAAAATGTTGCGAAATTCCAGGTTGTGAGAGATCTATGTCATTAATGGCCCCTTTTAAGATGTATTCGTCCATAGCCACCCTAGAGGCATTTCACTGTCAAAAAAATACCCGGCCAACCGATTATACCCGGCCACAAATTGGGCGTAAGTAGAGCCTGGAACCAAACATACCATAAAATGTTGCGAAATTCCAGGTTGTGAGAGATCTATGTGATTAATGGACCCTTTTAAGATGTATTCGTCCATAGCCACCCTAGAGGCATTTCATTGTCAAAAAATTACCCGGCCAACCCATTATACCCGGCCACAAATTGGGCGTAAGTAGAGCCTGGAACCAAACATACCATAAAATGTTGCGAAATTCCACATTGTGAGAGATCTATGTCATTAATGGCCCCTTTTAAGATGTATTCGTCCATAGCCACCCTAGAGGCATTTCACTGTCAAAAAAATTACCCGGCCAACCCATTATACCCGGCCACAAATTGGGCGTAAGTAGAGCCTGGAACCAAACATACCATAAAAAATGTTGCGAAATTCCAGGTTGTGAGAGATCTATATCATTAATGTCCCCTTTTAAGATGTATTCGTCCATAGCCACTCTAGATGCATTTCATTGTCAAAAAATTACCCGGCCAACCCATTATACCCGGCCACAAATTTGGCGTAAGTAGAGCATGGAACCAAACATACCATAAAATGTTGCGAAATTCCAGGTTGTGAGAGATCTATATCATTAATGGCCCCTTTTAAGATGTATTAGTCCATAGCCACCCTAGAGGCATTTCATTGTCAAAACATTACCCGGCCAGCCCATTATACGCGGCCACAAATTGGGCGTAAGTAGAGCCTGGAACCAAACGGACCCTAAAATCTTGCTAAATTCCACATTGTGAGATATCTATGTCATTAATGGCCCCTTTTAAGATGTATTCGTCCATAACCACCCTAGATTCAAATATCAGTCAAAAAATTACCCGGCCAGCCCATTTTATCCGGCCACAAATTGGGCGTAAGTAGAGCCTGGAAACAAACGGACCTTAAAATGTTGCTAAATTCCATGTTGTGAGATATATGTGTCATTGGTGGCCCCTTTTAAGATGTATTCGGCCATAGCCACCCTAGAGGAAAATATCTGTCAAAATCTTATCCGGCCAGCTCATTATACCCGGTAACAAATTGGGCGTAAGTAGAGTCTGGAAACAAACGGACCCTAAAATGTTGCTAAATTCCATGGTGTGATATATCTATGTCATTGGTGGCCCCCTTTAAGATGTATTCGTCCATAGCCACCCTAGTCGCAAATAAGTGTCATAAAAATACCCGGCTAGCCCATTATACCCAGCCACAAATTGGTTCCATGGGGTGATATATCTATGTCATTGGTGGCCCCTTTTAAGATGTATTCGTCCATAATCACCCTAGATGCAAATCTCAGTCAAAAAATTACCCGGCCAGCCCATTTTATCCGGCCACAAATTGGGCGTAAGTAGAGCCTGGAAACAAACGGACCTTAAAATGTTGCTAAATTCCATGTTGTGAGATATATGTGTCATTGGTGGCCCCTTTTAAGATGTATTCGGCCATAGCCACCCTAGAGGAAAATATCTGTCAAAATCTTATCCGGCCAGCTCATTATACCCGGTAACAAATTGGGCGTAAGTAGAGTCTGGAAACAAACGGACCCTAAAATGTTGCTAAATTCCATGGTGTGATATATCTATGTCATTGGTGGCCCCCTTTAAGATGTATTCGTCCATAGCCACCCTAGTCGCAAATAAGTGTCATAAAATTACCCGGCTAGCCCATTATACCCAGCCACAAATTGGGCGTAAGTAGAGCCTGGAAACAAACCGACCCTAAAATGTTGCTAAATTCCATGGTGTGATATATCTATGTCATTGGTGGCCCCCTTTAAGATATATTCGTCCATAGCCACCATAGTTGCAAATAAGTGTCATAAAATTACCCGGCTAGCCCATTATACCCGGCCACAAATTGGGCGTAAGTAGAGCCTGGAAACAAACGGACCCTAAAATGTTACGAAATTTCATGTTGTGAGAGATCTATATCATTAGTGCCCCATTTTAAGATGTATTCGGCAATAGCCACCCTAGAGGCAAATCTCTGTCAAACAATTACCCGGCCAGCCCATTATACCCGGCCACAAATTAGGCGTAAGTATAGTCTGGAAACAAACGGACTCTAAAATGTTGCTAAATTCCATGTTGTGAGAGATCTATGTCATTGGTTGCCAATTTTAAGATGTATACGTCCATAGCCACCCTAGAGGCAAATCTCTGTCAAAAAATTACCCGGCCAGCCCATTATACCCGGCCGAAAATTGGGCGTAAGTAGAGCCTGGAACCAAATGGACCCTAAAATGTTGCTAAATTTCAGGTTGTGAGAGATCTATGTCATTGGTGGCCCCTTTTAAGATGTATTCGGCCATAGCCACCCTATGTTGGGATTTAGGTCGGGATCCCAGTGGGATATAGGTCGGGATCCCAGTGGGATTTAGATCGGGAACTAGGTGGGATTTAGGTCGGGATCCCGGTGGGATTTATGTTGGGATCCCGGTGGGATTTATGTCGGGATCCCGGTGGGATTTATGTCGGGATTCGGGTGGGATTTTGGGCGGAATCACGGTGAGGTTTAGGGTGGGAATAATGTTGTGAATTAGGTCGGGATCCTAGTGGGATTTAATCATTTGAAATAGTATTTAGGTCGTATCCCGGTGGGATTTATGTCGGATTCCCGGTGGGATTTAGGCTGGGATATGACCGGGATATAAACGGGATTTTTGGTCGGGATATTTTGGGATCCCGACCTAAATCTCACCGGGATTCCGACCAAAAATCCCTGCGGGATTCTAGCGGAATCCCAGCGGGATTTCCGGTTATATATTATAATGCCTATTGGTGCCACTGTATGGGCAAATCGCTGTCAAAAATGTACCGGAATAACCCATTATAACCGGCCACAAATTGGGCGTAAGTATAGTCTGTCTGGAATCAAAAGCGACTCTAAACTGTTGCCAAATTCCTGATTTTGGTAGATCTATGCAATTGGGGGGCCCTTTTGGTGTGAAATCATACATAGCCATTAGCAAATTGAGGTGCGATTCACATTCGGGAAAGTACCCGGGTCGTTCATTTTACCTGGCCACATAATTGGACGTAAGTAGAGTCTGGATTCCAAACGAACCCTAACATATCGCTAAATTTCCGATTGTGAGAGAGCTATGCTATTGGTGGCCCCTTTTGTGGTGAATGCTCCATAACCACTATCTGGCCAAATCACTATAAAAAACATATGCGGCTAGCCAATTATTTCCGGCCGCAAATTGGGCGTAAATAGAGTCTGTATATATGCAAACGGGCCATAAAATGAAGCCAAAGATACCTATGTTTTTGCGTCATGGCCCTCTTGATAGTGGGGGGGGGGGGGGTGAGTTGCAAAATCGTTCCCTTTGTGGTAGAAGCGCCAAACTTTCAGAGTTTGTTTAGTGGTTGGTGAGTATCATTAAACTGGCTGGTTCCAGATTTTGGAGGTCACCTTGACCTTTAATTTGACCTTTTTGAAATCTCAGTTTTTGGGTTGGGTGGTTTATGCCAGATTTTGGAGGTCACCTTGACCTTCAATATGACCTTGACCTTTTTGAAAATCTCAGTTTTTGGGTTGGGTGATTTATGCCATCCTTTTCTTGTGAAAATCGTATCTTCTCACAGTTTCTCAATGCAATTATAGTTGGGAGGTGACCACGGTTCATTTGAGCCAAAACAAATCTAAATTTTCATAAGATGGCCGCCAATATGGCGGCCGGAATTTGAAAATATGACATTTTTTCACAAATATCTTCTAGATCAATTCATGCTGTTTGGAACTGGTTGAGTAATGCAACTTTATTTTGTGTTTTTTTTATATTAATTGATCATAGCCCCTTCCAATCCCTCAAAAATTCGATTTTACAGAATGCGATATAAAATTTCACAAAAATTCACAATTGGGATTCTAGTCATATTTCAACAAGAAATGAACAGAACTTTGTAATGTAAGTGAGGCATAACATTACCTATGAATATTCCAACACTCTGGAACTAAAATTCTTACTTTGGCTCGAAATGGCTGCCAATAAGGCCGCCAAAATTAGGAAAATGGTAAATATTACACCAGCGTGTCCTGCAATCGCTTACAAGTTGTGGTTGATGTATAAAATGGGCTATTCTGCATTCTGTGTCGCGGTGTGGACATGTCGCGGTGTGGACATTTTTTATGTTTTCTTCAATTTTTTTTCATTTTCTGTTTATGTCAGGCGTCCATTCTTTTTTATGCACGATTCTTCACCACATGTGTATTATTTGAGCCATTTTGGTACTCTCCCGACATATTTTCTATTTCTTTTGGTAGCGTCGCGGTGTGGACAATAATTAAGGGGCGCTGGTGAATACTTATTTTCGTCTCATTTTTAGGGTATTTCACCCACCCATGCCGTCAAATCGGTCGAAATCCTTACCGTTCTCGAAAATGGTCTATACCCCATTTTCACCACCGGGGGTGATGGGTGGGTATGGGTGTGTTTCTATGTGGTATTTGGGGCGGGCCACCCACTCATGCCGTCAAATCGGTCGAAATCCTTACCGTTCTCGAAAATGGTCCATACCCCATTTTCACCCCATCGGGGTGGCACCCCCCCACCCGGGGGTGATGGGTGGGGTCGGGGTGTTTCTATGTGGTATTTGGGGCGGGCCACCCACAATGCGGTCAAATCGGTCGAAATCCTAACCGTTCTCGAAAATGGTCCATACCCCATTTTCACCCTCTCGGGTTGGCACCCCGGGGATGATGTGTGGGGATCGGGGTGTTTCTAGGTGGTATTTGGGGCGGGCCACCCACCCATGCCGTCAAATCGGTCGTAATCCTTACCGTTCTCGAAAATGGTCCATACCCAATTTTCACCCCCTCGGGGTGGCACCCCAGGGAGTGATGGGTGGGGGTCGGGGTGTTTCTAGGTGGTATTTGGGGCGGACCACAAACCGATGCCGTCAAATCGGTCGAAATCCTTACCGTTCTCGAAAATGGTCCATACCCCAAAATGGGCCACCAATGACATAGATCTCTCACAATGTGGAATTTAGTAACATTTTAGGGTCCGTTTGGTTCTAGGCTCTACTTACGCCCAATTTGTGGCTGGGTATAATGGGCTTGCCGGGTAATGTTATGACATTTAGTTGACCCTAGGGTGGCTATGGACGAATACATCTTAAAAGGGACCCCCAATGACATAGTTCTCTCACAACCTGGAATTTCGCAACATTTTATGGTCCGTTTGTTTCCAGGCTCTACTTACGCCCAATTTGTGGCCGCGTATAATGGTCTGGCCGGGTAATTTTTTGACAGTGAAATGCCTCTATGGTGGCTATGGACGAATACATCTTAAAAGGGGCCATCAATGAAATAGATCTATCACAACCTGGAATTTAGCAACATTTTATGGTCCGTTTGGTTCCAGGCTCTACTTACGCCCAATTTGTGGCCGCGTATAATGGGCTGGCCGGGTAATTTTTTGACAGTGAAATGCCTCTAGGGTGGCTATGGACGAATACATCTTAAAAGGGACCCCCAATGACATAGTTCTCTCACAATGTGGAATTTCGCAACATATTAGGGTCCGTTTGGTTCCAGGATCTACTTACGCCCAAATTGTGGCCGCGTATAATGGGATGGTCACGTACATTTTGACAGAGATATGCTTCTAGGGTGGCTATGGACGAATACATCTTAAAAGGGACACCCAATGACATAGATCTCTCACAACGTGAAATTTCGCAACAGTTTACGGTCCGTTTGTTTCCAGGCTCTACTTACGCCCAATTTGTGGCCGCGTATAATTGTCTGGTGGGGTAATTTTTTGACAGAGATTTGCCTCTAGGGTGGCTATGGACGAATACATCTTAAAAGGGACCCCCAATGACATAGTTCTCTCACAATGTGGAATTTCGCAACATTTTAGGGTCCGTTTGGTTCCAGGATCTACTTACGCCCAATTTGTGGCCGCGTATAATGGGTTGGCCGGGTAATTTTTTGACAGTGAAATGCCTCTAGGGTGGCTATGGACGAATACATCTTAAAAGGGGCCATTAATGACATAGATCTCTCACAATGTGGAATTTCGCACACATTTTATGGTCCGTTTGGTTCCAGGCTCTACTTACGCCCAATTTATGGCCGCGTATAATGGGCTGGCAGGGTAATTTTTTGACATTGAAATGCCTCAAGGGTGGCTATGGACGAATACATCTCAAAAGGGTCCATTAATGACATAGATCTCTCACAACCTGAAATTTCGCAACATTTTAGGGTCCGTTTGGTTCCAGGCTCTACTTACGCCCAATTTGTGGCCGCGTATAATAGGCTGGCCGGGTAATTTTTTGACAGTGAAATGCCTCTAGGGTGGCTATGGACGAATACATCTTAAAAGGGGCCATCAATGAAATAGATCTATCACAACCTGGAATTTAGCAACATTTTATGGTCAGTTTGGTTCCAGGCTCTACTTACGCCCAATTTGTGGCCGCGTATAATGGGCTGGCCGGGTAATGTTTTGACAGTGAAATGCCTCTAGGGTGGCTATGGACGAATACATCTCAAAAGGGTCCATTAATGACATATATCTCTCACAACCTGAAATTTCGCAACATTTTAGGGTCCGTTTGGTTCCAGGCTCCACTTACGCCCAATTTGTGGCCGCGTATAATGGGCTGGCGGGGTAATGTTTTGACAGTGAAATGCCTCTAGGGTGGCTATGGAGGAATACATCTTAAAAGAGGCCACTAATGACATAGATCTCTCACAATGTGGAATTTAGCAACATTTTAGGGTCCGTTTGGTTCCAGGCTCTACTTACGCCCAATTTGTGGCCGCGTATAATGGGCTGGCCGGGTAATTTTTTGACATTGAAATGCCTCTAGGGTGGCTATGGACGAATACATCTCAAAAGGGTCCATTAATGACATAGATCTCTCACAACCTGAAATTTCGCAACATTTTAGGGTCCGTTTGGTTCCAGGCTCTACTTACGCCCAATTTGTGGCCGCGTATAATGGGCTGGCGGAGTAATTTTTTGACAGTGAAATGCCTCTAGGGTGGCTATGGACGAATACATCTTAAAAGAGGCCACTAATGACATAGATCTCTCACAATGTGGAATTTCGCACACATTTTATTGACCGGTTGGTTCCAGGCTCTACTTACGCCCAATTTGTGGCCGCGTATAATGGGCTGGCCGGGTAATTTTTTGACAGTGAAATGCCTCTAGGGTGGCTATGGACGAATACATCTTAAAAGGGGCCATCATTGAAATAGATCTATCACAACCTGGAATTTAGCAACATTTTAGGGTCCGTTTGGTTCCAGGCTCTACTTACGCCCAATTTGTGGCCGCGTATAATGGGCTGGCCGGGTAATTTTTTGACAGTGAAATGCCACTAGGGTGGCTATGGACGAATACATCTCAAAAGGGTCCATTAATGACATAGATCTCTCACAACGTGAAATTTCGCAACAGTTTACGGTCCGTTTGTTTCCAGGCTCTACTTACGCCCAATTTGTGGCCGCGTATAATGGGCTGGCGGGGTAATTTTTTGACAAAGATTTGCCTCTAGGGTGGCTATGGACGAATACATCTCAAAAGGGGCCATCAATGACACAGATATCTCACAATCCGAGGCTGAATTTGAATAAGGAGCCGAATAAGGAACAAGGAACAAGGAACTAAAAAAATTTGAATAAGGAGCCGAATAAGGAACAAGGAACAAGGAACTAAATTCATGGAGCTATGAAATCAAGGGATAAGAATTGATTTCCATTTACAAATTACCAGCGAAATTACAAAGATGAAACGCACAACTCCTCTAAAAAATGGTATTTGAATTAATAATCTCACTCAAAATACAATTCAAAAATAACCGCCCGGAGCAGCGGTCCTGGCGACAGAATTAAATTTGCATCAGCAGTGGTCGAGGCACTTGCCTCGTGCCTTTCTGCAGTATAATCTGGAAGTGGAATACCGCTAGTCGCTGAATTGTGTTGCCCCTGCCTGGATTACTTTAAACATATTTTATTGTAATATAATTCATTACAACGGGATTGGGGTACAAGTATTAACAACTCACAATGTCCCCGCTCCCAGATACACTATATATATATGAATTTAACAAGATGACAGAGAAAATATACATGATGAGGTTGCAAATTTGGTCTACAAAAGAGAAGATAACTTGTGTAAAGAGTGTGTGATAGTCCGGTTCTGTGTTTGTATAATACTAGCGTTCTGTCCGTCCTCTCTCTCTCTCTCTCCATGGAAATAGAAACTGAGAAATAGTGGCCTTTGTTTTGAAGGGTATTATGTGCTATATGTTTGCATTTGTTGCATTTGTTTGGTCCGTAGCTTTAATGTAGTCAGACAATTATTTATTCAGTATCAGTATCAGTATTGTCCGGTTCGAAACGCTTTGTTGCAGCTATATATGCCTGAACAATGCGGAACATCTTTTCATTTCTTAGTGGAGTTTCACTTGAGTTTCCCCAAAGTAATTGCTTGTAATTGTTAATTTTAAAGTTGAGGTCGTCCAGTTTACGGTATAGTTCTAACCTTTGTACATTATATAGGGGGCAATTTAGGAAAAAGTTCATATCACTTTCATATTCGTATCCACATTTACAGTTTGGGGTATCTGCTATATAATTTTCGAACATATCTAAGCGGAGATCACTGCAGGAGTTTCTTATCCTACAGTGGAAAATACTATATTTTCGGTTTCCTGATTCAAAATATTTAGGCGGCTTTCTGGTGGGCTCTATCATATTTAGGTTATCCTTAAAATCTAGAAGATTTTCAGCATCCGTTATATATGTAGGTAGTTTGTTCCATGAAGTTGCAACGAATGGGAAGAATGATTGCTTAAAATGTTCAGTTCTACTATAATATGAATGTAATCTGCCTGGGTTTCGCATGTTATAGCTGGAGACTTGTACCGAGCGTGGTGGGAGTAGGCAAGATAAATAATATGGAGTTTCGTTATTTATAATTTTGAACATAGTTTGTAATTGGTGCTTCTCTCTACGAATGTTCAGAGAAGGCCAGCCAGCTTTGCATAGGACCGCATTATTGGGAACTGAGCGCGTGAGCCCTGTAACTATTCTAGCGGCATCTACGTGAATCCGGTCAAGTTTATTTAGTAAATATGTCGGCGCGTTTTCCCAAATTACGTCCGCATAATCTAGGAGAGGCAAGATATAGGCCTTGTATATCTTATCGAGTGTTCTTCGATCTAGGTTGTACTTGTATCTTCTGAGTATCGATAGTCGCGGGACAACATTTTTGACTATAGATTCAATTTGGATATTCCAATTTAAATTGCTTTGTATTTCGAGACCAAGGTGTTTATGCGACTCAATTATGTCAATTCTCTTATTTTGGAAGGTTAAATCTAGAGGGACCTCTCGTGGGGTCAGGGAGAACAATATTGCCTTAGTTTTGGTTGGATTAAAGTTTACAAGCCATTTGTTGGCCCAGTCTGATATTTTATTAAGGTCTTGGTTTACACTTCTTTCTAGCAGCTTTATGTCATAGTGTCTGGACGTGAGACATGTATCATCTGCATACATTCTTGTTTCGGAATTTAAATTATCTGGGAGATCATTTATATATACCAGGAAAAGGAAAGGTCCGAGTATAGAACTCCGGCTGGAATGGGTTGGAAGTTGGAATATGAATTGTTTATTAAGACTCGTTGTTTTCGATTACTGAGGTAATCTTCCAGCCATTTCAATAACGGACCGCATATGCCGTATTGTTCTAGCTTATATATCAGTCCCCTATGCCAGACTCTTTCAAATGCCTTTGATATATCGCAAAAAACTGAACATGTGTATAAGTCATTATCGAGAGTCTGACAGAGGTTATGATATAGATCTGTTAATTGGAAGGTCGTGCTATGTCCGGGAATAAAACCAGATTGATGTTGGTACATTAGTGTGTTATCTTGGAAAAATGACATAAGATGTTGGGTAATAATTTTTTCAAACACTTTGCCGAGGCTCGGAAGGAGGGAAATAGCCTGGATCTACACGGCTTGCATTATTGTGTGTCTAGTTTCATAGAAAAGGAAACGATATTTATTGTAACACCTTGCTCGTGTTGATAATAAGTGCTCATGTTAATAATATATGAGCCACTGACTCAGTATATGTTTTAATGACATCAATTGTCTCATTATTGTTATATGTGTGAACAAATTGTCATTCCTCATCGAATTATGGTACGATTATAAATTAATTATACTTACATCATCGAACTTGGCCATGTAGTATTTTGATCCATATAGCCATTCTCGGCATGTACTCGACATAACCATGGCATACGTCTCGGCCCCAGTTAATTTATTGATTTCATAAGCCTGAACAATATCGGTACATGCATATTATTTGTTCTCTTAAAAATGTGGCGAGTTTGTTTCACATTAAACCCGTGTGTGTTAACTGTCACTAACGGTTTGCGTTTTTTCCCCATGCATATAACAGTATACTTACTTCCTTGAATAAAGTGCTCTTTCGTTTGTACACCGTAGAGTTTCGTTTGGTCGAATCCTCTATCAAAGCTACTTCGATCTTCCCCTCCTTGTTTTTTGTCTCGAAAGTTGACCCTCGACTTCTTCCCTGGATTGAAATGTCTAACACCGGAGATCCAATGTGTTGGCTCCTAAAACAGGATAAAATTCACCATTCTGAATCCAATTTCACACAAGGTGTTTAGAAATTATAATATTTCATAATATTTCATTGCAGTTTCAACAGAATGATGGTGATTAGTGATGATCAGTTGGGGTTCAGGGGATCGATGAGAGCCGATGGTTCCCGTTATTTGCGATGAAACTGTTTACATTCACGAATACTATTAACAATTATTTACTGTGACTCACCATTCAGATTGATGAAGATTATCCCACAGATGTTCGGTGTATATCAATATTTTTGTTCAATTGATGACTAATGTTCTGTTATGCAATGAATATAATGTCAAAACTCGAATATTTGGTGTATTATGAGGTAAGTCTGGTATGACGATTACTTTGTATTACTTTAAAATGTATAGATCTAGTCTTTTTTCATAACATTTTTGAAATTCCCGTCACTTTTAAAATACCAACTTATTGTTCGTATGTGTTTCCGTACTTTTTCTAAAATATGCACTATAGGTGTTTTATAAGTCAAAACACCATTAAATGCAGCCAATGAAAATGCATCTTACATCACGGTATGTCGCCAAATGTCTTAAGAAATGGCCGCGTGCACACAAGATTATGATATTCATGGAACAGTCTCAATTTAAATGTTTTGAAAGAGACTGACACAATGTATTAGAGTAAGTAAAAAAAACTGACAAACTTACCTTTTTAACGCTGTAAGTGCGCAAAGTGTCACTTTCAGCATCGGCTGCAGATGTAAAAAGTTCAGCAGGTAAACCCGGAAGAAGTAATTTTTTTATCTTGTTGGTTTTGTCGAAGAAATCGGACAATTTGCAATATGCGATAGTCAAATGTAGCTACAATAGCTACATATGGCTATTGTAGCTATATCTGGGAATTGCCCGACCTGATTATTAACGACGATATACAGGTTACCTATAGTTCATTGCCATTGAAATATTTAGAATTTTCAAGCGGTATATAAACGTTTCAGAAAACGTGAGTCTCAGCTAGGCTGGATTTAAATTTGCACCATATGACGACTTCGGAATCCAAAGCCTTATACAAGGAGTTGGGTTCCACAATTACGAACAAACTTGTCAATAATAATTAATGAAAAGAAAAACTTACATACTTGAAAATAAATTGTGGATGCTTTCCTGGAAATCCCGACTATATACACGGAATCCATTCGCAGCATATCCCTTGTACAATGTATAAGCAGTTCCCACCGTGGCAACTCCCCATCTCTGAAAACCATCATAGCAATTGGGGTTTGTTTACTTGACAAACAAAAACAGTTGTTCTTGCGATGCATTTACCACAATCCAACCGTCTGTGTAAAGATTCAGCCGAACACCCTGTTTACGCTAATGAGCAGCCACTACGGATGTAATTTTCGTGAACACCCGAGGTGCCATAGTCGGACCGAAACAAAGGACGCTAAATTGATAAGCTATCCCCTGATACTGAAAACGGGAGAACTTCCGATCGCTTTCTTGCACGAGGTTGCGCATATAGGAGTCGCAAAGATCCAGTGATATTACGTGGTACCTTATCTGGTCTAACTGGAGCACTGGACTCAGAGTGTCCATTTTGAAGTGTTTCTTTACTATGAAATGGTTGCTAAATTTTACATTCAGCACTGGTCGGAGTTTGCCAACTGTGCTGTAAACCCCTTCTAATGACTGGGCCCTTGGAACTATTTCGGTAGCCCTTATCGCTAACAGGTCTAAAATGTCTTGTTGAATCAGAGTTGCGATGGAACCTTTGTTTTCCTTATGCCAGAGAACTTTGGAAGAGTGTGAAATTGATTTCGGAGACCTTCCTTTATAACGTTTGGAACCCGTTGGTCTTTTGTTATGTTCCAACGGGACATAACAAAATGTGACAAAGGATGCACGACCGGAACGTTTGGTTAGGGAGTCACTGGTAAAACGATACTTACATGTATTGGATAGTCATCTCGACTGCCAATTGGATCGTCTGCTCGGACCGCCACGCATCGTCCACGGCCAGGACGGCCTCGGCTGGAAAACTTATCCGAAGATTGTCTAGTTTTAGATTTTTTTTTGTTTAAACATATTTATTTGTCTAAATTCAATAATACATAGGAAATAACACATATACTTGTATACAGACAATGGGATTGGAGGACAAGCACTGACTCGCTTATGAGTACCTCCTCTCCCGTTTGTTATTACACTGAGACATAAATCAACAATATAATAATGGCATTGCAACATGACTACCAAAAGCAAGTTGAACACATATACATGTACATTTCACCGGTCGTTCCCCACCCCGAGTCATTCTTGAGTTTATATATATATATTGGTTTGAAAGTCGTGTATGTTTGAGTCATTAGCCGGCTTGTATATATATATATGTTTGCAATAGTTAGTCAATTGAATCTAGTTTTGTCTTACGGATGAATGATTGTACAGCTAAGAAAATTTTGTCATTGTCGCAATCACGAAGAGCAGGGTCTCCAAATAGCAGAATATTTAGTGAGTAAATATTATAAGGAAGTAATTTATTTAATAGGCGAATTCTTGGGATCGAATGTAGGTAACAATCAAAGAAATAATGGAAGGCATTTTCTTCTCCGTTTCCACATGAGCAGTTTTTGGAACTTGCAATGTAATTTTGAACTTTATCTGACAGGAGGTTGCTACATTCACATCGTAATCTACAGTGATATGTTTTCAGTCCGCTTCCCTACATTGTAATACTTGGGGGGGGGTATTTGAGGTTTAAAAGTGTTTATATAACATTGTAGGTTAAGATATCTAGTCTCAATTTTGGTTGCATTCCAGTTTTTTACGTTCGTGGGCATGAACGTTGACTTCATTCTTTTTGTATTAGGTTTAAAATGTATAAAGTTTGACGCAAATATAGTATCGTGGTCGCGTATGTCTGAAAATTTAGGGGGAAGTAAGTCAAATAAATATTTTTAGATAACTTAGGGATCCGAAAATGCGATCCTTTATCACCATTGGTCTCAGACATTCCGGCAGAACTCAACGTCGCAGAAGCGGAATGTGTTGTTGCATGGCGTTTCGATTCCGGAAGTGAGTTGTAGGAGTGCTCCTTCCGTTTCTGGTCCTTAGCGAAAGATTTACATTACGGTAACTTATTCCTGCACCTGTTTCCGTCTTTCGCGTTTGGCCTTCAGGAGTGGGCCAGATCTTTTCGGAACACACCTTCGCCGGGCAAATGCAAATGAGCCATTTCCCCATTCCTGTCGGAATCAAACCAACCACAATCGGTCAATGCACACGATCGCCGAATTATGTGGCGGAAAGCACTGGTTCGGCCGACTTGGTCCAAACTTTTTGTGGAAATGTCAAAAATGTCTTTTAATTGCGAAATAGCATAGCTTTTCTCGAAGTCATCCGGTTCCAATAACATCAATAACTTTGCCAACACTTGTTGTGTGTACAACTGTGTTAATATATATATGACCAAACGGCCCGCTTGATGTCCTTTGTAAGCGACTTGTTCTATTTGCTTCAATGGTTGTGAATTCAAACGAGGATCTGACGAACAACGGCCCTTGGCCACATACATGTACTTTGATCCATATTTCTTAGCTATGGCACCGCCGACTAAAGTGTCAAATGACGGAATAGTCAACACTGATGCTGTGTCTTAATTCACAGGAAATTTTCAAAAGTTTATGTTTCCCCGTTAAAGGCCGAGAGAAAAGACGGACCTTTTGTTCGAAAACTAGTTGCCAACAAGTTTTCTTGGGCACCGTCGATCTGCAGTCCCTGTGTGGTAGACTGTTTATTCAATTGGAAGCTTTTTTGTTCAAATATATCAGTCAATTTTTTTGTAACAATGCGAGCGTCTTTTGTGACCTCGATATCTTCCGACCCACTGGTAGAATCACTATCCACAGTCTCTGGGGCGTGCAAACTAATGCAATCCTTGTCGCTACCCGTCGCCACCGACCTAGAACTTCGTGGACTTATGGGGCAATCAGTCGGCTCAACAGCCTGTGACTGGTTTGGGAGATCAGATAACTGATTCCTCCGAATGCGAACATAATGCATACCCGCTTAAGCCATCAATAATAAAAACATTTCATCTGAGCTATAACGTGTTAACAATATAGCGATAAAATTATATTACAACTAAGCCTCCCCGCATGACTGGCGATAATATTATATTACAATCCCAAGCCTCCCCGCATGACTGGCGATAAAATTATATTACAACCAAGCCTCCCCGCATGACTGGCGATAATATTATATTACAATCCCAAGCCTCCCCGCATGACTGGCGATAAAATTATATTACAACCAAGCCTCCCCGCATGACTGGCGATAATATTATATTACAACCAAGCCTCCCCGCATGACTGGCGATAAAATTATATTACAACCAAGCCTCTCCGCATGACTGGCGATAATATTATATTACAACCAAGCCTCCCCGCATGACTGGCGATAAAATTATATTACAACCAAGCCTCCCCGCATGACTGGCGATAAAATTATATTACAACCAAGCCTCCCCGCATGACTGGCGATAAAATTATATTACAACCAAGCCTCCCCGCATGACTGGCGATAATATTATATTACAATCCCAAGCCTCCCCGCATGACTGGCGATAAAATTATATTACAACCAAGCCTCCCCGCATGACTGGCGATAATATTATATTACAATCCCAAGCCTCCCCGCATGACTGGCGATAATATTATATTACAACCAAGCCTCCCCGCATGACTGGCGATAATATTATATTACAACCAAGACTCCCCGCATGACTGGCGATAAAATTATATTACAACCAAGCCTCAAGCATGACTGGCGATAAAATTATATTACAACCAAGCCTCCCCGCATGACTGGCGATAAAATTATATTACAACCAAGCCTCCCCGCATGACTGGCGATAATATTATATTACAATCCCAAGCCTCCCCGCATGACTGGCGATAAAATTATATTACAACCAAGCCTCCCCGCATGACTGGCGATAATATTATATTACAATCCCAAGCCTCCCCGCATGACTGGCGATAATATTATATTACAACCAAGCCTCCCCGCATGACTGGCGATAATATTATATTACAACCAAGACTCCCCGCATGACTGGCGATAAAATTATATTACAACCAAGCCTCCCCGCATGACTGGCGATAAAATTATATTACAACCAAGCCTCCCCGCATGACTGGCGATAATATTATATTACAACCAAGCCTCCCCGCATGACTGGCGATAATATTCGATTTCAACAAAGCATCGACGCGTGCGCGATTAGTCAATTGAACGAGAAATTCGACCTTATATCAAACGCATGTCCCACCGACATGCAGAACGTTACTCAGTCTCTCTCAAGTATGATGATCGCCGCGGCGGTAAACTTAAATATTGAGCGAAAGTCTTGTGATCGACATTGTCAGTCCACTATAGTAAGACGAACTCACGGAAATTTTGGAAAAAGGCGGAGACTTGGATTCAAATATGCGATTAATTTGGTCAGATTAACATTAGATTTGTCGATTTGTGTTGTGTTGTGTAAAAGGTGGAATTTTATCGATAAATATTGAGTTTGAAATAGGCGGTATATGTTCTCCTGTAGTAAAGCGTGGACACATCGAACCGATGCTGTCCGTTATTTTTTTTCATAAAATATTTTATAAGCAGCCTGTTCTCCCGAAAATCAACACATTATCTGCTAAAAATAGAATATGTTTTAGGTAGATTAGATAATCTGCCCCATTTTGAGTCGATAATGTGCTGAAAATGAGAACATACTTAATAGTCACATTATTATCGACTCATAATAAGTCGATTCTAATCAGATTATGTGCGCATAATGACACAAATAAGCCAACACGATTTTTCAGGTGAACGCCCCTTAACAGGTGTTTTCACTCTGGCCCGCTCCATAAAACGAAATAACAGGAAATAAGTCCAGTATCTGCTTATTTTAGAATCAAATAATCACATTATGTACCTATTTCACATTATAGGTCGACTATGTGCGTATTTCCGCCAGGATATGTTGTTTGCAAGTCGTCGAACAGTTTATCCTGGAAGTCTGTACCCGATTGTCAAATATAGCTTTTACTCGGTTCAGGCGTTTGAACATTATGACCGTTAGAAGTGAGGAGGTATTGTAAATGGTGAACTCCCCTTTAACGTATTATGTCAGTAACGATGCGAGTGTTAAAGTGGCACGCTCGTTTTAAATTTCTATTGTTTTATTAATATTTTACTCGCTTCAACGACACGCCCTATGAGCTAGATGTTTGTTGCACTTAGGAGTGAAAGGGATTATGTATATTTTAAGAACATCTATTATATGGTTGAGGTGTGTTTGATGTTCAAACTTGGGGCACAATATATTTCCTTTGTCAATTTCAGTTATTGGATTTGTGACGTAGGTCCCGGAAACTGGTCCTGTATTAGCAGTAAACATACATGTGGCCAGGTGTAAAGCCGTGTTTTCTTACTTACGAATCCATTCGATTTGTTGGAAAGCAGTTGTATAGGATGAGCACTTATCTTGTACCGTGTCAGCCCAGCATGGTGAGTTTTCACACTTCCACAGAATAGTGAATACAATCAATGAAATTGGCCATGATCAGAAAATGTGATGTCGCCACGAGGAACTATTAGCTTTTAAACTTTATTCTTAACGCTGTCTTTACTATAACGTTATGAGTAGTATCCAATTTACATGACTTTGATCATCTTATTGATTGTTAAAAGAGCTTTGTTTAATCATCTTCTGCAGAGTTATTATCCTCAGAATGAAAGCCATAT
The DNA here is from genome assembly GCA_032622095.1 of Siphonodentalium dalli. Taxonomy (NCBI): domain Eukaryota; kingdom Metazoa; phylum Mollusca; class Scaphopoda; order Gadilida; family Siphonodentaliidae; genus Siphonodentalium; species Siphonodentalium dalli. Next base: position 67,627,519 of record CP136069.1, read on the forward strand.
CCGCGCCGTCTTTGGATCTGTGTATCACGGTAATCGTATGTCATGATTGGATGCTCTTTAGTATAATACCCATGATGCACAGTATCCAACTGTCAACTTCGTGAATTGATAAAGGATCTCACAAAACAACGTGTCCTCCTGCAAATAGGTTCATATTGGACCTACATAGGAAAAAGCGTACATCTGGTAAGTCGATTTAGTTTCATATAGAGCCTAATTTAGATTCAATTAATGCCGATATGGGTTTATTTATATATTTATTTTTGTTCAATATGAGCGTATTTTCACGAGAACACGCTGCACAACCCCCATCAAATACTTGTCAATACCAAAGCAGACAATAGAAGCTACCTTTACTATCTCGCTGTGAAACCCAGTTCTGGTTAAAACACAGACTCGACAGCTATAATCTGGAATATTTGGGGGGATCCCTATTACCAAAAGCGAGCATTACGTCAGTCGCAGACAATCACAACTTAGTATCAACAAAGCGATGTAGCCATTCGGGCGAGTGTTGGAATCTCAAAACAGTCGCAGATTTCCACGTAACTGAAAATAGCGTCAGTTTGAAGCATCGGGTAATAATTATGCAGGCGATATATGTCATTGATAAAGCTATGCAAGTGCTGTGGTGTCGTAATGCATGGGACGCACCAAACTCCATACAGCGCCCTCTACGTTATCACTGCGAGCTCAGCGGAGCGATTGGAGATAACTCTGCCTGGAGTGTTGGGACACACGAGAAGTTTGCGCTCCGCGTGTATACTAATGTAGATATTCTCGTTTCGTCTGGGCGCTGAGGGTTTTATTTATAGAAATGGGAATTATTGGGACGGATTTAAAACTCGAACTGCGACCCGGAGGCCGAGTCTGGTAATTTAGGTGTAGTTGGGAATTTCAATTTCGTTTATTGTCCTTTACATTATTATGTCAATGATGTTGATTTTTGGTTTGTGACAAGTTATGTCAATTACAAATAAAAAAAATGAAAAAGATAATTTGTAAGTCTTATATTTCAACTTTTATAGACATTTTCGTTCTGCAGCCCACTGGGGGCTGGGGGGCTGTGGTCGGAGACGGCCGAGTCGGTCGCCGGTTCGCTAATTGTTATTGTTATTGTTCGTTGGTTGTTTGTTATTGTTATTTTAACGAAATTCTGAGTTGGTCATTCGCGAAACCAATATATTTTATATTCTATAATTACAATCATGGGTATATAATATATGATCTTGAGCGCGTTACCATTTCTGACATTGGTTTTCTTGTTTATATCGACACAGAGCTATTTGGTAATAGGAGACACAGGCATTTTCTCCAGACCAAGTATTGCGTAGCTATTCGAGTCTGGTTTACCCAGAATTGTGTGAAACCTTGATAAATTAATTTTATTATTTGCTATTGATATATTTATATCACCTGTATTGTTATGCTAATTATACGTGTTTTAAATTAACAAACATTTCCCCTAGGGTGCTTTTATTATTTGAACACGCATCTAGCTCAGTTCTGTCCCAACCAATGTCTGCTTTGCACAGACAGTTTCTTTGTTACAACAGTTTAACTACCAGTTCACGTTTAGTCGGTTCATCTCGCGCATGTGCTTGGTTCGATTTACTGCATCATAGCTATAAACCTTTTTATACCATAACTGCCTATTCTAACGAACCAACACCAGAAGCTTTGGGTCGTATATAGACTATATCTGATTTTGTGACGTCACCAATTATTATCTAATACGACACTTCTGTTTTGAATTTTTGCGAGCGCTTTTGTCGCACAGTAAATCGGTGGCTTAAAGCATTAATGTCGTAATCTGAAATAAACGTGTGCGTCTTTCAATGACCGGCGTTCCAAAATGAGGGGAGTTACTATAGGAATTATGCACAGTGAAGTTCATTCGCAGCCGCGGTTTACATTTTATTGAGAATATAATTATAACATATTATGGACTGTCAAATATTTGCAATGGAGTGGCCTAAAATATAAATGTCGCGTGCAATGGGAAAATCTCAATCACTCTGGCTGGGCTGGAGACCATGCTGGAGTCGAAATCGAAATTCGTGATGCAAGCAAACGTTATTATATCGCGTTTAAATTATTCTAATATTACAGAGTACTGATATAATCCTCAGTTATCCTTCTATTTTCACGAATCGACAAGAAACACATACTTATGAACAAAGAAGAAGATACATTCAGGTTATCGCAAATTCGGCCAATGGTGAAAGATACATGATGACGTTGCTCGTCGAGTTTCGCTGAAATCGACATGATGCATTTTTATGAATGAAATCAACATGATGAAATCGACAAGCTTCTTCGTACAGTACACATCTCAATCGGATTGCGCACACCGCGTCAATAATATTATATGGTTAATTTCAGTAAAATACTCCCCTCTAGACAACAACCAGCAGTCTTGACTTATGAATACTTTCAGTTTGGTGTTGCTAGTTTATATTCTATAATAATTTGTTCAATAGGAATGACTTTTAAAAGATTTTTATTTAGGTTTTAAGTCTGAGTCGGTGAGCTCGTAGTGTGTTTGCATTGTGAATCTCTGATTTCTGATTGATTTATTGCACAAGTCACATAACAGTGAAACAAGCAAAACGTATATACACTATGTACACATGCCTTGATGTATGATATGATTGACCTAATTTATACACGAAGTTGCTTTAGAACCCACGCTGTCGATGAACCCTAGTGCATGTCTGGAGTGTAATATATCATAATCACACCACGATATAAGGCCTAAGTTAATATTATTTGATGGGAATACGCATCTATGAAGTTATTTTATAGGATTAAAAAAACACAGATATATATCCTAGGTTATGCGTGTGTTTTAGCTGTGGTTCGTTAATTACGCTAGCGTATATGGTCGTATATTATTGTGGGTATCTCACCTATTTTGTAAACTACTTTGGGTATACAGCATCCTACTGTGGGTATAAATTTCTACTGTGGGTGTAAGTGTTCAAATGTAATTTCATGTGTTAAACGTTTATACCCATAGTATAACTACATCGTAGTTAGCAAAATAGTTCTTATGTCACATTCATTTAAAATAGGAAGTTGTCATATCAAATAGATATGAGGAAAATTGCATTTCAACCAAACGTACGTAGCTTGCTAGTGTTATATGAAATAGGAAACACATGAATGGTAATTCAAAGTGACTAATCGCTCAGACGTCATGACGGTAGTGTCTACATCACTACGCATGACGCATATTCCTCATAGCGTCGTGTTTGTGTCTCTCGGGGAGGGTCACATTAAAAGTAAACAGCGGAGTAATTGATTTCGCCGAAGAAATAAAAAATCATAATTATGACATAAATAAAATACACCCATATATACTTCTAGTCGCTTGTGGTTGGTTTCCAAAAGTAGTTTTGGAGTTCATTATTATTATTGCGTGGGTGGAAGACACACACACATGCACGCACGCACGCACTCGTGCACACACACATAAACACACCATCACCCACACGCGTGCGCACACACAAACAAACACTTCCCGCCTCGCGACATCCTTGACGTCAACGGGGTATATAAAAACATATTATAACCCGGTCGATAGTTCGCGCAATTCTGGGATGGGCACAAAATATAGACAATTCTGGCATTGCGACAAACTGTGGCCTCGTGCCAGATTGTGTCGTCAGCAACATTCACTCACATCGACCACAGGGGCCCCGGCACCGCCCTTTCCATACACAACGACACTGTATACACGCCTGTTTTACGTTATGGTTGTATGCAAAGGACCATGCAGGAGAACAATAACACTTACCCTTATTTACCATTGCTCGGAAACTGACACAATTTAGCCCATTTTTATCCGAGAAATGACATCGACGTCGTCACGGATAGATCGGCGAAGGATTCTTCGTTCAATTAATATCACAAACTCCCCTCAATTCCATTTCTATCCACGGCGCTTAAAGACATATTATGGACTTGTTCAGGTGCGTGAAACTGATAAATTAGTACTCGGACGCTATGCCAACTGGAGGAATGTAGCATTCTACTAACATCGCCCAAAATCTCGAAAGAAATCTACTATACAACTCCATAGAAAACACAGTCTGAACTACGCTCAATTGTAAATATTTACATCTCGATTCGGGACGCAACAATCGGCGATAAACTAACGAAAATGATTTCGCTATCGATACTCATTGCATTTAACAAATATATAAGACTGAAGCTCTATGTATATGGTAAATTTGGATTAATATTAATAAAAATAATTACTTCGGGCAAGATTATTCTCATTTCTCTTTGGTCACCCAACCGGAGTGTTTCACATCACTTTAATAAATGTTTTAAACACCGAATAATGATATTGTCTCAGAAAATCGCTATGAGTCCGAGTTAATCGTCAGTAAAATGTGTTTGTGGCGACGAAGTTAGAGGGTAATTAATAAAATATTTCTTATGTTTTTGAATTCTCATTCGTGACCTTATCTACATATTCAATGCATCCCGACCTGGATTATGAAGATAAGTGCACTGATTGGCTAGAATAAGCAAGCGCGTCGATGATGTTTGATATTGTGTTGATGAGGTCATTGCTCGGATAAATGGGATACATTTTGTCCGTTTCCGAGCGATGGTATATCGGGGATGCTATCGTGTTCACATTGTCTCTTGTATACTAGAATAACGTAAAGTACATGTATGCGCGTATATATGGACGGCGTGTAAGCGCAGTGCAGTGAGGGGCGGCTAGCGGAGCTCTTTATAACACCTTGCATGTGCATCGACCCATCATATAACACGTGTAACGCCAAGCGTGGCATACATGTATGCACCCTACGCTCAGTTTATAGAGTGAGCAATACTAATATGTGTATGGACGGAAACATTTTGGTATTTTCTAAACTGAAGAAGTGATTATATCTTTTCGCCTTAAACTGTGCTTTCAACACACCAAAAAAAAAACACAACCAGATGATACATGCCCAATTTACAAGCTTAAATTTTCATACGGATAAAAAAAATCCTAAAATTTCCATTTCAAACAAGGGCTGTAACTCTGGTAAAAATGAAATGTTCGTTCGGACACATAATTCACAAATTTCCAAGTCAAACAAGGGCCTGTACTCTGGTAGAAATATATTGATGAAACCCGTAGTATGTGGGTATTCGTTCCACAAACCTGTGCTATGACCATGCCAAGTGACAATGAAATCCGACAATTAACACCAGAGTAAGTTACAAGGTGATGTTCGGACGGACACAAAATTGAAACAAGGGTCGTAGCTCTTGTACGAATTAATGGACGAAACCTGTAGTATGTGGGTATCAATTCCACCTACATGTAGGCTATTAACATTCCAATTTCAATTTCAATATGTTTATTTCCCATTTAACTGTAAAAACAGTGTTTGAGAATATAATACATAATATAACAGGCGGGGTATACATTGAAATAGGTAATATATACATAATTGTTACGAGGTTACAAAAACTAAAGTGGATTCTCTCTCCTTTAAGTGTTAGTATATAACTTCGACTTACAAGTAATTAACAAAAGATATGCAGATGACCAATTTTCATTTCATCACGACAGGATTATTATTGATAATTTCAGTATATAACAAGCAGATTGATCCACTTTATTATTAGATATGGTCAACACATTTTGCTGGTATAATCATAATATCAATACAATTTCTGGTATAATGGGAAAACTTCAGATAACTTATTTTTCCGACTCCATCGTTTTATACTACATATATGCTGCTTTATAAAGAACAAGGAGAGAGAGACCAAATTTTTAGAGTAAATTCATCAATATATAATCACACATGTAAAATTTCTATAATTCAGATTTCACAATGAAATATTTACCCCGGGTGAAAAGGGAATTTGGTAGGGGTCACTCCCACTGGTGTATATATATGGTATGATCGAAAAGGGGCATTGCATGCAATTGACTTAATTTATCGATGAGCGAGGTATCATCATATATAGTAAGTTTAGTTAAAGGGACACCAGGCCATTCGACGTGGGTTCAAACGAAATAAAATAAAGTTTATAAAAGTCTGTGAAATAAGTATTTCCAAGTATACATGTAACACCAGACATCAGCAATTTATCAGATAACTCTACATATATACTATACAGTTCAGTGCCGATAGACTTCTATGTTTGTTTGCACCTCATGAACAACTGCGAATGTGTCAGGTCCAAAGGACAACGATCATGAAGACCAGAGCTACATGTGATATGTTCGGACGTGTATTGACGAACGGCTCGATGGACGGAAAGTGCCCTAGCCGGGGGTCAGGGGCATAAATAACCACAGACGAAGGTTGATTTACGAAATATGTTACAAAATAAAGAACAAGAGTCTTTAAAGGGGTACTGTACGCCATTTTCAATAAATTCCCGGTGATAACCACGATCTATTATCGATACTATATAGAAATATAAGTAATTTGAGTCGAAGATGTATTCTGTAAACGCTCAGGTTAATAGGCAATCTTAAAATTTAATAATTTAAAAGTTAATAATTTAATATAAATTGATTTTATGGCTCCAGCCATAAAATGGCGTCTCTTAAAATTCGAATTTCCGTGTACAAAACGTAATCAAATTATAATTGAGGGATACCGGATTAGGAAAACAATTGCACACACGATCGTTTGAAACATTATGCTTATACGGGGAGAAAACCCAAGCCATTCATTGACTAGTGACGGTACACTAACTTAAATGAGTATATGGGACTACTAACCATATAATATAATGTTTATTTGATTCATTTGGTTGAAAACTTTACAAAAATTACTCGACAACGACAATTTGTATTTTTGCATTCCGGTAAATTTGCCATCCGTAACAATACTTCGTACTCAACAAACTTTCAAAAAATTGAAAAGTTGTTACATTATTCTCCGACTCGGGAATTATAGAAACCAACAACAACATCTTGGGTACAGTACCCCTTTAAAGAAACCATGCCATTTCGTGTTTACGACAACAAGCTGAGTAGGAGAATGGTGGAATTACAGTTTGGTTTTAGTATGCACAGCAATTATTGAAATATTTCACAATATACATTTAAAAATATATATTTTCGGCATATAGTAGCTTTTCCTCGATTATCTGAGTTCAACAAAACAGAGCGATAATGACAAAAATAAACAAAATAACGGCAGTTTTTCTTAACGGCATTGCTTTGTTCTACGGTCAGCTTAGCAAGTCGGCAGGACCCGACAGCATGATACCAATTCAGCAGGACGACATAACCAGGGATGTTTCATCAGTGCTGATAACAAGCGAACGAATCTTCGTGTGGTTCATAAATTTTATTCAGTTGAAAGAAGAGAACATAATTTCAATTCAATTCCATATGTCTTCCAAGGCGCCATGCGCTCTCGTATTTACGACATCAAGCTGAGGAGGAGAATGGTGCTCAACATGCTGTTGCCGGATGATGATGATGACGTCGATGTTCCGAGACCTCCGTTCGTGAGGAGGAGAAGATCGCTGGATCCTCCGGATCCTCCCATTCCTCCGAGGAGACCACCACGTCGAGCGGGTACTATATTATAAAAAAGACCATATTATATATGGTATTAAAGATACGGGCGGCGTTGGCGGTGGTATGCTGTTAAAATATTCAGCTCCGTCAAAAACCGCCATAAACAGAAAGAATAGTAAAATATAGACAGAATTTGTTCTTATACCAATCAGAAATATGGCATAAACAGTATGTTATTGTCAAATGTTTTTCCTTTGTTATGTAAACAAAAGCAAAAAACGTTACAGAACCTGGCTTTTGTTTAGATCTGGATATGGTAAACATATAGAGCGTTATTTGTTACTGGTTTCCTGATATGGAATTAATAAAGAGCGTTATATCATTTGTGTGTGACTAACCAATAGAATTGCGCTGTGTTATGTAAACAGAAGCAAAACTTCTGTAACACGATAAGGTTCTTGTTTACGTACACCATCGTACGTTTTGACGACAATATACTATTTACGCGCTGATTATGTTTGGCATATGAACAAATCTATATATATTTTAATATTCCTTCCGTTGATGGCGATTTGAACAAATATGAATATTTCTGCAACGAACGCCGCCCGTACCTTTAATTGGAGGAATCAAACGATGAAATGAACGAATTAAAACTATAGCGATATATATGGTTGTTAGAGTATATAATATAATTCGATTTACATACCTATTTGAGCCGGTCCGATAGGGTACATAGCTCCACCCATGGGGTGACTGGCAGCTCCACTCATAAACATAGGTTGGCTGATGGCTCCACCCATAACCATGGGGTGACTGGCAGCTCCACTCATAAACATAGGGCGGCTAGCAGCTCCACCCATAACCATAGGTTGGCTGATGGCTCCACCCATAACCATGGGGTGACTGGCAGATCCACTCATAAACATAGGACGGCTAGCAGCTCCACCCATAACCATAGGCTGGCTGATGGCTCCACCCATAACCATGGGTTGGCTGACGGCTCCACCGAAGGACATAGGCTGGCTGGCGACTCCACCGAAGGACATAGGCTGGCTGGCGACTCCACCGAAGGACATAGGCTGGCTGGCGACTCCACTGAATGATATAGGCTGGTTGGCGACTCCACCGAAAGACATTGATTGGCTCACAGGTATCTGACCCTGCACGAGCGTCATCTGATCCGTGTTGTCAAAGGGATCTATGAATTGACTGTCCATGCCGAGCGCCCTGTGTGATGATGCCAGGCAGGCAATGACGGCGACAAGTATTGTTGAATACATCTGAAATATTGAATGTTAGAATATGAAAATCTGTTTGTCACTTTGGGTTGTTTTGTTGTTTTTTGTTTCGATATCGCGGATTAGTCAGTTTTCAAAAATGGAGGACAGACCGCGCTATCATCAATCAATTCAGTTTATTCTTATCGTCAATATAAGACATTACATATGTATTATAGAAAGTAGAGTTTATTACATGATCTTACCCTTATTCCATTCAATAAACCCATTCTATAAATTGTGATATGCAACGTTCGTTGCATGCCAGGAAATAGTGGCAGGTGACATTTGACTTCCGGTTTCTCGTCTGTTTACATTACGTACGCTAAGTTTCAAAATACTGCGGCCTCCTATAGTTTTCCAACAAACTCCAATGAAAGAAGAGTTTGAAAAGTCATTTAATTAAAAATACGCCATTCAATACGTCAAAGTGTCTTTATTTATCTGGGACTATTTCCTTACGAGGGCAAACAACACATAGTTACGCGAAACATCATCGCATGCCTTATAGAAGCCGAAGTTAGTTTCACGTCCGTCCCATTCGATGATATAAGTATGTTTTATCGAGGTTTGGATCATGTAATAAATAGAATCTACAACTCGTCACCAGTTCATAGCTTAATTTACAAATCTTGTCCAGTAAATTAGGTCTGGACATCGCCTCCTAAATTACTGGACTCGTTGTAGATCCTCTATATATGGCACTACAAGTATACATATACATTATTTATGACATAAGAATAGAAATGGGGTGGTCGATATTCGATATTTTTTACACTGTTTCAGTTCAACAGGCTGGATGGTCATAAGCCTCAAGGGGGGGGGGGGCTAAATGTTTCAAGGATCTTCTTAATAAATATGGACAAGTTTTTTAGTCTTGTGATTTCTGGAGTTAAATAAAACGATTAGTTTATAAATGTTGGGTCTCTGGTAGTAGCAGGGTTTCAGATATTTTATTTTAAGTTCGTTAAGTTCCCTACATTTCAGTAACACGTGTTATTCATCACCTATTTCAAGATTACAGAGTGCAGATTCGATCGGAATAATCCGTTTTTGTCCAAGCAACGTATAGAGCCAGCCAATGTGGCTACGAAAGAAACACGAGCCTTCATCGTTCACGCAGATGCACCTGCAGTGTGAGGTGTTTATAAAGTGACTGACTAACAATTTAAAGTTTTTCCATTGATACCATAAGGCCCGTTCCAAACGACGGATATTTGTCGACTCGAATCTAATTGTATTAAATCCGTCGGTGATCCGACTGCGGTCAATTTTGTTTCAGACGGACGCATCTTCGTCGCGTCGAATCTAATACAACGGTCGATTTATTTAAAGGTGGATTCCCGGTTACCGTCACAAAATGGTCACGCGTAGATATAGAGGCCTATATATACCGGTATGTTATACATATATATACTAAAATACAGTATAAATTATGTATATATATGTATGCGCGATTGCAGCGCGAATATATGTGCACATGTATATGATGATGCATATAGTACATACAGATATATAATATACTATAATAGGCGCTACAGATAAATGTTATATCGTGCAACCAATTGCCATATATGTGTATACCAGAATAATTTATTTCATGACAAATCATATATAGTATCTAGTACATAAACAAGTAAATATAACAAAAATAGACAAGTCATGTGGAGGCGACATGACCTATCGGGTCGTCTTCCTGTCGCCACCCTAAAATTAAAGATATTGTTATTGATTCTTTTGATAATAATAAATCTGGTCATGACATGTGAGAGCTGGTTACATCGTCGTTTATCCATTCGTTCAGGATTAAGTTAAATATTTCGTCTAGATTAGAAATTGTCGGTTTACTACAGCATTCAATTTATTTAATGGTGCAAGTGGACTGTTTGATATTTCGTTTATATCATCGAACTTTTTCCATAAGTGAATTCTTTGATTAAATTTGCAAGATAATGTTATACTGAAAGTCCACATGCACATATATCATTAGCATAACAAGTATATTATATATGGTATATTTCAATGTATTAGTAAATATATAAAATCAATATATATTTTCCATATATATATTTCCACCGTAATAGCACTGAACTAGGCACCTGTCAGAACGTGCGACGTGAATGAGACAACAGTTATAGGTTATTGAATTAAAATAAGATGAGAGTTAGTAAGAAATCCAAAATCTGAAATCATATCGCAAATAAGTGAGGTACGACTTATATTGACGTATTCATTTTTCCGTTTAGTACCAAAATACAGAGTGAGCTGTGTTAATGTTGAACAATCTGGACAAAATCTGTTTGTACATTTAACAGTCAGTGAATAATTCCCAATACTTGTCTTAGAAATGAGGTTCACAAAGGCCGACTTAGGTCGAATATTTTGGGTAGCCTTATTAAGATTATTCCAGATTTTCGGAAAAACATGGAGAGGTAATTTCTCTGTAAATTTAATTCGTGATTTTGTTTCTCGAATTTTGCCTGTTGATCTGGTATTCATACTCGGGTGTATGTATATGCTAAAGCTGTTATTAAATGACTTGGGGAGGTTGGTATTCATCCAGTTATGCATATAAAGGCATACACGTTGCATGTAAAGGTCTTGTAATTTCAAGATGTTGTTAGTTTTAAATAAAGGTTCAGTATGGCTATTGATAGCTTTTTTCTGTAAAACAACAACTTGGTTGTGGGAGTGTACTAATGTAAGATACAGCATACGGAGACAGTCAAACGGAAGGAAATTTTTTACTCGATTTATAGCATATAAGGAGTTACTAATTTTTGCACAAACAGCTTTCACGTGTTGTTCGAATGATAGGTGTTCATCAATGTGTATTCCAAGAAACTTAAATGATTTTTCCTGACAGTCTACTCCAATTCTTATAATTTGCTCTCCATTTATAGTTAGTGTGTCATTTCCAACTATATATGGGCCATTTTTAGGTTGTATCAGCATATATTTGTTTTTTTTTGTGTGTTTAGTGATAGCCTATTAGTTCGACACCATTTACTTAGTTTTGCAAGTTCATTGTTAAAGTTGTCATACAAATAATCAAGGTTATGGTTTGAGGAGTACACAGTGGTGTCATCTGCAAAAGATAACAATGACAAGGCAGTAGATTTGTGCATATCATTTACATAAATCAAAAAGAGAATCGGCCCAGCCACAGATCCCTGGGGGACTCCACATGTAATGGGAAGTTTAGATGAAACCCTACCTTCTAGATCCACAAATTGAAATCTATTATTCAAATAATTTCTAAACCAATGATTGGCTTTGCCTCTTATTCCATAGGTTTCAAGTTTTTTTAATAGAATTGTGTGGTTTATTGTAACAAAAGCTTTGGAGAAGTCGATAAAAGCAGAGAGTGTACAATCTTTTGTTTTCTTTTCATTATTTAAACCCACGTCATTAATTAACTTCAGTATCGGGTGAATTGTGGAGTGTTCTTTACGAAATCCATATTGATTGTGATAGAGGGCATCATGCTTGTTAATAAATTCGACAAGTCTTAAACAGACAATTTTTTCTAAGATTTTTGAAAATGTAGGAAGGATACTAATAGGGCGATAATTTTCTAACAGTTTTGGATCTCCAGATTTAAATAAAGGGATGACCCGTGCTATCTTCATGTTGTCAGGAATAATTCCAGTTTCCATAGATAGATTAATAATATAGCTTAGAGGTTTGGAAATTTCATTGATGACACTCTTCATTAGTGAAGAAGTAAGACCATCACAGTATGTGCTATGTTTTACTTTACAAGAAGAGACGATTCTTTGTAATTCTTCTGGTGTAGTAGGGCGGAAGAAAAGTGTTTCATTACATGGTGTAGGTAGGTATGAAGAAAAATGTTCCCCTGTACTTTGTATTTTTTCAGATACCATGCATGTAAATACCGGTATACAAGAATTATTATAAATCAGAGACTACCATTTATGAGAATAAATCATCATCACCACCCCCTAACCCTTATAATAAGGAATACCGGAATATATTAATTATTATAAAACATAGGCTACCACCCTATATCCTTTATAATAAGGAATACCGGTATCTATGAATTATTATAAATCATAGGCTACCATCCCTACCCCTCATAATAAGTAATACCGGATATATGAATTATTATAAATAAGAGGTTACCACCCCTATACCCCTCATAATAAGTAATACCGGTATATATGAATTATTATAAATCAGTGGTACCACCCCTACCCCTTATAATAAGTAATACCGGTATATATTAATTATTATACATCAGAAACTACCACCCCATATCCCTTACAATAAGGGATATCGGTCTATATGAATTACTATAAATCAGTTGCTGCAACCCCTACCCTTTATACCGGTATATATGAATTAGTATAAATCATTGATACTATATCCATTATAAGATGTGAGTCAGTGACAATGGTATATTAATGAGGGGGTTCCCCTTATCTGCGGAAATACCCACATGACGTCATTTGTCGCACGCTCTCTTTGTTATAAAGAAATATATATCTATAAGCATTCCTTAGGTAACATTTTGCAAATTGTAATTATTTTGGTAGTTTGATTTCTCAACGAACATGGCATGTCACTGACTCACATCTTATAATGGATATAGTATCAATGAGTTATAATAATTCATATATACCGGCATAAGAGGTGGGGTTGTATAGCAGCTGATTTATAATAATTCATATAGACAAATATTCCTTATTGTAAGGAATAGGGTGGGTAGTCTCTAATGTATAATCTATATCTATATTTGCGAATGTCTGTCTGTCTGTCTGTCTGTCTGTCTGTCTGTCTGTCAGTCTGTCTGTCTGTCTGTGTTCTATAGAAATGCACAGGGGACCATCTAGATGATGCCAAATGGGTCTACTAGGAGTAGCTTTTTACGAGAAAGATAATGGTCGGGGTTAGAATTTTCTAAAGTGACGCCGTTGTTGTCAGGGGCAGAAAAGGGGGGAGGGGCAGTACAAAAAAATGTCGCCGATTGCCACAAAACTTATATATAATCATCCCCATAATATGAGGAATCTAATGGCGTGGTTTAAATATGGAAAAAGTCGCGCCGTTCGCGTCAGGGGTGCCCGGCAGGGGGGGGGGGGGGGGTGGCCAATTTTTTTATGTCGCCGATTGCCACGAAACTTACATATAATCATCCCCATGATTATGAAGAATCCAACGGTGTGGTTTAAATATGTCAAAAGTGGTGTCGTTTGAGTCAGGGGTGAACGGAAGGGGAGAGGGGCACCAAAATTGATAAAACTAATTTTAGCGCCGATTTCCACCAAAATTGATATATATTCTTCTTCATGATACAAAGAATCTAATTGTGCGATTTAACAACGCCAAATTGTTGTTTTTGGATGAGAGATTGGGAGGGTGTGGACACTAAATTTGATAATAAGTCGCTGATTGCCACCACACTATACAAAATCATCCCCATGGTATGAGGAGTCTAATGGTGTGGCTTTTATCTGTCAAATGTGGCCTCATTCGAGTCAGGGTTGCATTGAAAGGGACAGGGGCACCACAATTGATGCACAATATTTTTAGCGCCAATTTCCACCAAATTGATACACGTTCTTATCCATGATACGAGGAATCTAATCGTGATTTAAAGACGCCATAGTGGTGCTGTTTGGGTGAGAGATGGAGAGGGGAGGGATTGGCACCAAATTTGATAAACAAATTGTTTAGTCGCCGATTATCACCAAACTTATAAACAATCATCTCCATGATATAAGGAGTGTAAACGTGTGGTTTAAGGATGTCACAAGTGGGGCCATTCGAGTCAGTGGTATATAGAGATGAGAGGGACACAACAAATTATATCTATATGTTTAGTGCCGATTTCCACCAGATTGATACATATTCTTCTCCGTGATACGAGGAATCTTATCGTGTGGTTTAGATGCACCAAATTGGTGCCCTATGGGTGAGAGATAGGGGTGCGTTCTATATATAAATTCACGCGGTACAATCGAGATGGCACCAAGGCGTTCTAAGAGGGGTAACTTTTTACAAGGAAGATAATGGTGCCGGTTACAATTTTCTAAAATGAAGCTGTTGGTGGGAGGGGAAATTTAAAACATATGGTGAAATAGTTTTGTCGCTGATTTCCACCAAACGAATACATAATCACCTTCGCAATATGGCGTTGTTCGAGTCTGCGTTGCATCAACAATTGATTTAATAAACCAAATTCCACCAAATTCATACACGTTTTTCTCTAATGATATACCATGAATTAAATCACATTTGGTGTCGTTTGCGTCACGGATGGCGAGCGGGTATGCACTATCATTGATAAGATTGCTATTCGCCGATATCCACATATAAGTTATATAGTCACCAGGCCATCTCCATATCATTTTAAGTAGTTGGGCGTTCACATTTCACAATCCCGACATTATGGTGACCCACATAAGTCACTTGAACAATTATATCTTCTTAACAGTCATATTTATATGGGAATGGCAATTAAGGCATTCACACAATGAGCTAGCAAAAAGAGATAACTAGAAGAAGCATTAAACGTATATTTATCATTCTATTGAAGAGATACATATATTCGTGCAAACTGAGAGACCTCGAACCGTCAGAGGATTGCATATATATAATAAATTTTTTTTAGTCTGTTCCATTCAATACAGTTTCCACAAAAAGTTACAATTTGTCAAGAGATATGGAAGGCCTGTTCAAAAATAGTGGTCACAGTGTGCAGTCAAATATAGTTTCTTCTGATATACAAGAAAATGCAGTTAGTAGCACAAGACTTTTCAGGATCCGAACAATTCTGACATCTGACAACGGTTTTAGAACAGACTCATCGACTGACATAAACAATTCAAAATCTCGCTCTGTGCCTGGCACATGTAGCTGATATATTTGCGCAGCAACATTTCGTTTAAACTAAGAATATTTAGCCAATATATAGCACCATGAACAGAGGAGCACCTGGAAATTTCTTTGAAACATCCGTATATTCATGGAGATATGATAGCCATGTGTCCTCGATATCTTAGTCCAACCCACTAGATTGATTGATACATCTCAATATGTAAAACCCAATTATCATCTTTTATCGAACTAATGTGTTTATGATGTTCATGTATCATATTATAACGTCTAATGTATACGCAGTTGTATATAAATAAATACTTCATTATTGGTGGAACGGATTAATCGCGATAAACAGAATGACAATTGACAAGGTGAGCCACTTCTTATATCCCATGACTGTAATAATCATGTTTTGTGATGCTATTTGAATATACAATTTATGAGAAAACGTATAACACTTTAAGCAAGAGCATTCTCTATTCCCAACAAATATCCACAGCATACATTAACCTGGGCAACGCCGGGTAACCCTGCTAGTAATTAATATATACCGGTATTACTTATTATAAGGGGTAGGGGTGGTACAACTGATTTATAATAATTTACATATACCGGAATTACTTATTATGATGGGTATAGGGGTGGTAACTCTTATTTATGATAATTAATATATTCCGGTATTAGTTATTTTTTATAAGGGGCAGAGTGGTAGCCTATGATTTATAATAATTTATATATACCGGTATTCCTTATTATAAGGGGTAGAGGTGGTAGCCTCAGGTTTATAATTCATATAAACCGGTATTACTTATTATAAGGGGTAGGGATTGTAGCCTATGATTTATAATAATTCCTAGATACCGGTATTCCTTATTATAAAGGATATAGGTGGTAGCCTATGATTTATAATAATTAATATATTCCGGTATTCCTTATTATAAGGGGTAGAGGTGGTAGTATCTGATTTATAATAATTCTTGTATACCTGTATTTACATGCATGGTATACTAATATATGGCAATTAGTTGCACGATATATCATTTATTTGTAGCGCCTATTATAGTATATTATATAACTATAAGTACTATATACATCCTCATATAAGCACATATATTCGCACTGCAATCGCGCATATATAGATCCATAATTTATTCTGTATTTTAGTGTATATATGTATAACATACCGGTATATATAGGCCTCTATATCTACGCGTGACCATTTTGTGACGGTAACCGCGACTATTGGAGGTTATTGGGTGCATCGAGAAAAGCGCGACAACCAGCAACTAAGCCTTCACTATCAGAATTCCACGATTTCTTTGCCAACCTTAACAGTAACCAAACTGATGAAGATACACAGTTTGTACCTGAACACATTCAAACATCTTGTCTCGATTACGAGATCAGTCTTGATGAAGTCGAACATTCGATTCAAAAACTTATAACTGAGAAAGCCCCTGGCATTGACGAAGTGAGAAATGATTTCATAAAACTTGCAGCTAGCCCACTGAAAGACGATATCCGATCCTTCTTTAATATAATTTTAGTTTCAGGGACAGTTCCACATGAATGGGGAATAGGAATTATTCAACCAATTTTTAAGTCAAATGACCCCTCCTCACCGTCAAACTATCGTACTATCACCTTGGTGAGCTGCATAGCAAAGCTATTTACATCGATATTGAGTAACCGGATTCAGATGTTTTTTATAAACTAATAATCTCTTGTCGAAAACCAGACTGGTTTTCGTTCCAATTATTCGACCACAGATCACATTTTCACCATTAACTGTTTGATTGATTTACTGAAAACGCAGAAAAGAAACCTTTATTGTTCGTTCATTGACCTATCCAAAGCTTTTGATAAAGTCTGGCGAACTGGTTTATGGAGAAAACTCTTTGACATAGGAGTAAAAGGCAGAGTTCTGAAAGTAATAGTAAATATGTATGTTGGTATTAAGTCATGCGTGTCGGTAAATAACTCTTTTTCTGATCTATTCCCATGCGAACTCGGAGTTAGACAAGGTGACAACCTCTCACCCATCCTATTTTCCATATACACGAATGATTTAGAGAACTTCCTCAGTCAGAACCAACAGAATGGTTTACTAATCACTAACCCTAAAGTTGGATCTAGTTTACCGTTGCTAAAGCTTTTTTGTCTGCTTTACGCAGACGACACGGTCCTCATGTCATACACTGCAGCCGGTCTGCAATCGGCCCTAGATGACTATGCCCAATATTGCAAAAAATGGAAACTTGTCATTAATGATGCCAAAAGCAAGGTAGTTATATTTGGTAGAAAACAACCAACCAAGATTCAGTTTACTATTGACTCTCGACCTTTAGAGACGGTAAAACATTATAAATATCTCGGCGTCACTTTCTCATCCACCGGGTCATTCATCGAAGAAAAGAAAACACGATGTCAGCAAGCTAAACGAGCGATGTTCGGACTCATTGGTAAGATCCGGAACTTGAAACTATCTTTAAAGTGTACTATAGATCTATATGAGAAAACGATAGTCCCAATCCTAACTTACGGATCTGAAATATGGGGTATTGGAAGTCTAGCGATTGTTGAAAGACTAGAATTATGGTTTCTAAAATTCATACTTAGACTTAAAAAGACCACACCCACTGCTTTTATCTATGGAGAACTCGGTATATTCCCTATATTTCATTAAAATTCAACAAAGAATTTTGAACTTTTGGGGACGACCGGTGACTGGTAAACGCGACAAACTCTCTTATCTTATGTACTGGAGGTTGTGCAGTCAATTTAATCAGACAGATATTTTCAAAAACCATAAATCTAATTGGATTAATTATGTATCGAAATTATTACATGATATTGGCATGAGCGGGGTGTGGAAATTTCATTCAATTGGAACATTGAGATCGTTTCGGGAGGTCACAAAGCGAAAACTCGAAGACACTTACATCCAACAATGGCGGAACACATTGTCCTCATCAACAAAATACTCATTTTACCGAGAAATAAAACTAATATTCAAAGAAGAAGACTATATAACAAAATTAAATACAAACGATGCGCTAACACTAATCAAATTTAGAACACGTAACCATAGACTACCCGTTGAAGTAGGTGACTGGACTAGAGCGCTGGCAGAGGACAGAACGTGCACATTTTGCGATTACTCTGAGATCGGAGACGAATTTCATGTTCTTCTTAAATGCCCGAAATTTAACTCCATCAGATCTAGATACATTGCTCCGTACTACTACACAAGACCCAACATGTTTAAGTTGAGTCAACTGATGAACAACCGAAAACCACGGGTTACACGCGGAATTGCTAGAGTAGTCTCTGAAGTAAATAATCTTATATCTGAAATCCCGATGGTATGACCTGTTCATAATCCACATTATATGTGTAGATGTTTGTCACACACTAACCACCATGAACCTGACATGGTGAAGCTTGTCCCAATTCAATCAAACCCCAATGTTGTTGTTGTCGTTGCTGATCGTAGTATTGAACATATCTGAAACCAACCATACTTCAATGATTTTGTTGTTGTTGTTGTTGCTGTTTCGATAACAGCGCTGCGTCATATAAAATAGCTTTAATTATGTAAATGAAATCTCCGGACTCCAAACCCCCGAAAAACTAATGAACTCGAAACTGGGGATCAAGCGACCTTATTTTGAATCGCTTCGAAAAATACGTAAAGCCCTGTTGGCTCTTGTTTGCAGAATAAACGTGTATAACCATCAACGCAAAAACAGATACAACTTATTGTAATAAGCATTAAACAAATTAAAAATGTTATCTTGCGATGAAAAATCAGGGTCACCTGATCCTCAGAGTATCCGGGGCTCCATCATATTGTTGTAACAAAAAACAACAAAAATAAAAAATATTTTGTTTGTTTGTTTGTTTGTTTGTTTTTATTTACACTTGATTCTACTGAAAAAATTGTACAAGTAATTTAATCAGTACATACTTACTTTTAGCGGAGTTGATATTGTTGAAATTACGGTAACCCCACAGCACTCGTGCCCGCATACGCGCCATTCTATTTTTTTCAAATCAGACACTCTCATTAGACGACGACGATACTCCCTTAATGCTGACAAACACACACACAAAATCCAGACAATTTTCCAAAGTAGAACAACACGAATATAAGTATCCGTCCACCGCCTCTCACGTGTCACGGTAACAAGCATGCAAACCACAAAACCTGAGATGTAACGTTTAAATTCGAGATGCAACTTTTAAAGTATAGTAAACGTTCAACGCGCAACACACATTTATTCAGCAACAGTGAAACCTCCCCAACGACGTGACACGAGTGCATGGGTGGCTTCCAATTTACTCTCCAGGTCAACGGATCAGCACGAAAAATTAATGTTGTTACTGCTGCACGATTCTTGTTGGCCCCGTCTGACCCAGTTTTGTGTAAACGTTGTGTGTGCGTGTTCGTCTTGCAAACTAGGGATGTTTATTAATGGAATGGGGTGGTATGTTGTCGAAGGGTCAGGCTTAATGTATGACAAAATATCATGGATATTGTTCTAGTAAATAAACAATAGCAAAACGTATGGAGCCCCTAATACATATCTAAAGTGTAAACTTTTATTATCAATTTAATACCTACATATATATGTTTGAATATGACTATTATATATAATGTTGATGACTGACATGTTAGTCCTACTGTTTCTATGATTATAATTAACCATTTTTTGATATGCAGGCGGAGAGATGTTCCTAGCGCAAATGTGAAAAATACCATATATAACTTTGAGCGAAATCAAGCAAGAAATAGATGTCGTGTAAAATTAAGGATGATATAGAACTAATGCATAAACATATGTATAAATATAACTCTGACCTCATGACAGTATGCATAATACGCCATGTTTTTCTGGGTTTTTTTGGTGTGTTTTTTGTTATTTTTTTATCGTCTCCAATGAGGTGTGAATAAACCGGTTCCTCAATGCTTTAGAACGACTTGCACGTGCGCCGAGAACTCCTCTCCCCTCTCTGTTGTGAACTGAGCATGTACCATATATATATACGCCGGCCCGTCCTTCCCGTTGTAAAGGCTTAATGTATAGTTAATTGTAATGGATATTGGGGTCGGGCGGGTCGGTGGCTTCATGTATGCTCGAATACCACAGAATAAGTGGTGAAATGGGTTAATAAATATAGAATCCACCTTTAAATAACTCGACCGATGTATTAGATTCGACGCGACGAAGATGCGTCCGTCTGAAACAAAATTGACCGCAGTCGGATAACCGACGGATTTAATACAATTAGATTCGAGTCGACAAAAATCCGTCGTTTGGAACGGGCCTTAGCGATACGTTTTCACCCAACTCTGAGCACAGAATCAACAACCTTCGAAAAATCTATGAAGGTACAATATAAGTTTTGTTTTGTGTTTCTGTTCAAACATTTATTAAATGCTATGGATAGAAATGGAATTGAAGGGCATTTGTGATATTAATTGAAAGACGAATCCTTCGCCGACCTATCCGGGACGACGTCGATGACATTGCTCGGATAAATTTTATCAGTTTCCGAGCGATGATAAATCGTTCTCCTTTTCTCTTGTATACACGCCGTGTAAGGGCAGTGCATGAAGGGGCGAGCAGCGGACCGCGTTCCAAGCCCCTGTGGCCTGGATACCTGAATACACGTTTAAACCTTTCGTTACTTAATAATCATTGATGAGTAGTCCCCTCAGGAAATATTACTGTACATTAAATCCTGTCATATATGGGCCCATCTTCTTTTATACTCAACAGAAGGTATACAACAAATGAATGAATTTGAGCAATGGATTAGTGCAAAATACACCCATGTGCTCTATGAATGATACAAACAACATGGTAATTATAATGAAAATGAATTTATGACTCCGGCCATTTATTCATTTTCATTATAATTGCCATGTTGTTCGCATCGTTCATGGAATCCATGGCTGAAATTCATTCATTTGTTGCGTATATTCGGTTGATTATAAAAGGGGATGGTACCACAAATGGCTGGATTTAGTGTACAGTCCCCCTTTAAGATAATATAAGTTCAACAGACGTCGTTTGTTGAACTTATTATCTGAACATTCCCTTCAATGAATGTGAGTTATTTTGATCTTGTATTATCCATTCGCATGCCTGTCGACTGCTTTTACCACATGGAAACCCCTCCAAATGAACAATAGACCGTTTCAATATAGTATAGTACTATAATTGAGTGGGAGACTATATTCAGTATAGAAAGCGTTAAAGTGATGTGTGAAACACTCCGGTATGGTGATCAAATAGAAATGGAGAACAATCTTGTTCAAAGTAGTAATTTTTACAAATTGTATATCCAAATTGATAACACATACCGTTATTCGTATATATGAATTAAATGCAGTGACTTTCGGTGGAGAAATCTTTTTCGACGATTGTATAATATTTTAGGCCGGTTCTTATTAATGAGGGCCTCAGGCTAGTGCAGCATCATGGCCTAACGACATATCGACATCCAATGTCTTCATCAAAATTACCAAGCCTGGTCATCAGTTGGATATTTCTAACCATAATAGGGGGGGGGGGGGTCGGAAAAAAGTTTCAGGCACTTATGGCATTTTTTCCCTTTCGATCATTTTTTGTACCCACCCACCCCCACCGCCAAATTTTGTTCCGTTTTCGGCAGTTTTTTCCGACCATTTTTGGACACCCACACCCCCTTTTAACACTAAAACAGAGATTTGCGGGGGGAATTCACTGTAAACAGCTGTATATGAATTTCTGTTCATACTATTTATCATGGATGTTAACATGGACATGTAAATAGGAATGAGTCATTTTGAGGTCATTCGGCCAAAAAAACATGGCTGCCAGCGGCCATCTTGGATTTAAAAATTTGCAACAAAATACAACACGATAACTGCCTGCAGTCAGTTTACCAGTTAGAATTACATTATTTCTCTCATTCAAAGTGGTTTTGAAGCCCAACTCATTGCCAAAACACTAAAAAAACAAGCAGGAAATTATTTTTTTAGTTGCGGAAAAAATTGCTTGTTGGTGGCAAAAAATTCTCCGGCACGTATGCTGGGGTGGGTGGGTGGTCAACACCCACCCACCCCAGCATACGTGCCGGAAATTTTTTGTCACCCCCCCCCCCCCTGCCATAATAGGCTAAATTTCGCTGATACTTTGATTCGCCAACCACTATTTGGTTTGAACTTTGTTGCTCTTATTATACATGTAGACCATAAGTAAATTATTTTCATACTTTTAATGCACACATTAGACTGAAGTGGCCAACATTTGGAAATAGTCCAACCATGAGTTGTCGGTGTCGGCTCGGATGCAATAATGCTAGGCCATAACACAAAATCAATAGCTTATCATTTACACTCCCCATCCCCCTTATACTGCATATCAGACTCACACAAACGTTTGATATTCCACCTCACACTCTTGTCTATACCGATCTATACTTCCTTCCGCTATACTAAATCTATTTTCAATCAATTTCTTTCTATTACTTCATAAGAAACAAATTTTCATTTTGATATATCTATCGATCCAGCCCCTCTGTGGGTACAGTAATGCCCTAATTAGTCGATTACTTAGGGCATTACTTTAGATGAGTAACATATATACCAACAGCGATTTTCTAATATTATTATGAACACAATTACCTAATATTATGTCATCATTCTCACAGCGTGGGCTTATTCACACGTAATCGGAAACGACCCCCATAAGCTTTATGCTTGATGTCTTATCCCCTCCATAAACCAATATTCATGCTTCATAATTTGTAACATGCAATGTATTTGAATTATATGGAATAGATACTATTTACATCAACCATGAGTTGTGGGTCAGGCTGTACTTGGTCAAAATTTGTGTTCCAAACCGTCAGGTGGCATGAATACAGAACATGGGAATACTACGTACATACATATAATCACCACATCTTACAACGTTGTGTGCTATATACCAGTGTAAATCTGTATAAAATGTTAGGCCCTGATAATAAGATCTGATCTGTATAGATTGAGATCCTGTCTCCGTCTGCTGGTACCGCTAACATTGTTAACATTTTAAAGAGTATTTTTAAAGAGCGTTTTATTCCGAAGAAGCGATTTCTAAAGATTAAAGAATAAGGATTTAAAAATAACTTGAAATTGCAATGCCTGCAATGACCATCATTTGTATGTATCGCGAAAATCTACGAAGCATCCACAAGTAATAAGTCGAAATTGATCGCAAAAGCTCCTAATTGAGAACACTCTTTATGATATGTCGCTTCTGCGGGACGGAAACGTAGACTCTCTTTATCAGCTCATGGGATTTTTTGCTAATCTAATCAAAACTCAAACTCTGTTAAAAACCTCTTTTTTAAAAGTCGATAGCTTGCCATAAAAAACATCTTCTTAATGGGCTCATGGGTCCGATCCAATTTTTTTGTCCCCCGATCAGGGGGGGGGGGTCAGAAAAAAAATTCCGGACACTAGGCGCTTTTTTATTTTTCCCGCCCACTGGGTACCCACCCCCCCCCCTATTTTTATTTTTTCCGATTCTGGGATAGGGACCCACCCCCTTCAAACTGCTTCAAATGACTATTTCACTAAGTTGTCCTGATCTTATCTCATCTATGTTCCGTATCATGATTATAGATGCATTTCTACTTTTGGCTGTAAAGTTTCAAAGCAATTCTCCAATAAATGTGGGCTGCATGTTGTGCTGATGGATTCACATTTCAAATCCAAGATGGCTGCTGGTGGCCATGTTTGTTTTGAAAAAAATTCGGGAAAATGGGAGGCCCCCTTTCTTGATGTCACCCTGAAGAATCATATGAAATTTGGTGACGATTGGATGAGAAATGTGACCTGTAAGATGTGCTAAAGGATTTAGTCATTCAAAGAGTAAAATCCAAGATGGCCGCTGGCAGCCATGTTTTTTTTTACAGAATTCGGGAAAAAATGGTAGGCACCCATCGAAAGGTCACACCGAGGATTCAATGAAGTTTGGTGATGTTCGGATAAGGGATAAGCTCTGTAGGGTGTGCTAAAGGATTTAGTGATGCAAAGAGTAAAATCCAAGATATCTGCCGGTGGCCATGTTTTTCATCAAAAATCGTTCAAATTTGACAGCTCCCATCTAGAGGTGATCCTAGACCCATGTACCGAAATATCGCTGAAATCGGTTAAACTTTGTTTTAACACCTTTATGTTAAATTTTATTATGGTTTTTTGAATAGTCTGTTTGAACCTGAGCCTTTCCATGTCAATGTGCATTGATAGATCCTTGATGAAAACATTTAGCAAGCTGACCCATTGGTGTCATCCCTCATTATTAACTGATGGTGAGCTCAAACCCCCTACCAGTAGTTAAGTTCATCCCTATTACATAATTGAAGCATTCTTAAAACCCGTTGTCCCATTATTTTGAAGAAAAATTACTACAGGAAAAAATTTACGGGACCAGGAAAAATTTGTGTTAGCCGGGCTGCTGAACCACCCACCTATCCCCGCCTAGTGTTCGGAAAACAATTGCAGACCCCCCTTCCCCGATATTATTTTTTTAGGGGGACTATTAAATAGCCGGTGTCCGTCCGTGCGGAAAATTTCCGGATGATACCTGATCCGGACTACCTGATCGAAACCAAATTTGGTATGTGAGTTTATCGGCTCAAATCACAGGTCAAGTTCGAATATGGATTCGGTCCGCTCATTTTTGCCTGAGTTATGGCCCCTTACGCCTTAGAATTTGTCCGTCCGGAAAGTTACCGGATGATAACTTTATTTTGGGTTATCGGATCGAAACCAAAAATTTGGTATGTGAGTTTATCAGCTCAAAATACAGGTCTTGGTCCGCCCATTTTTGCCGGAATTATGGCCCCTTTTCAAATTAGAATTTTGACGTTTCTGGATAATAGCTTCCGGATCTTAACCAAATTTGGTATGTAAGGTTATCAGCTCCATATACAGGTCAAGTTCGAATATGGGTTCGGTCCATATTAAATGGTGCATCTCTGTATATATGCTCGTTTATCCTAGATCAATGTCATGGTCAGATCTCATATAGGCATGGGACAAAGCGCCTTGGATTTAGAACGAATATGTCAGTTTTCTGCCTAGTAGGGATTCTGAAGAAACAGTTGCAAACTGTATAGATCGCAACACTAGCTAGCTACGTTTGTCATCTCGGACCCAATAAAGAAATTGAACGTTATTTTCACATTGAAAGATATTGGAGTGTATGCTTACTAATTTGACTTGGGAATCAGTGGTGACCATGGGTTAGGATCATGTCCTAAAAATACGTCATGTGATGGTGCCATTTAACCCTTGCAAGTATACAGATTCCATGCGAAATGTAGATTTAGCCAATTGGGGTTGCGCCGATGAAACGAGGGCGCTTATTGATATTTTGTTTCGTTTCCGCCTTGCATGTGGTCAATTATAATGATATAATTATTTGTATACATAATTATGACTGACTTCGACATTCACATGTGTGATTTCTTTCCGGATCTCGCGGCTATAAAACACGATGTAGGCTACCATTCGGCCTCACTTCACCTAACGCAGTGTGACAAACATTAACGCAAAAACTATGGGACCCAAAATTATCGCAGTTATCTTCTCCTGCATGTTGCTACAGGGCGCTTTTGCCACAACGACAACCGTCGCCCCGGTAACGTCGACATCGAACGACCTCATAACGACGTTACTGTTGGTGAAGATGCTCGGAGGTTCCGGGATGGGTGGAGGATTCGGAGGTTCCGGGATGGGTGGAGTACCTCTCATCGGAGGCGGTGGTGCAGGTGGTAACTCATTGATAAGTTTGCTGCTGTTACAGAGTGTGATGTCCGGATCGTCCGGATCATCATCGTCCATGTTTTCGTCATCATCAACTCTCAGCACGGTCCTTTTGTTGAGTCTGCTCGGAGGAAACAACAACCAGCCTGCCCCGATGATGTACAACCATCCTGCTCCAATGATGTACCCGGAACAAGCTCAGATGATGTACTCACACGATCAAGATTTCTTCTGAGGAACAGACATCAACATTCACCCTGATACAGTTCAGTTTTCTGGAAATACAAATACTTTGTTCGGCGGAAACACCAGAGAACTTGCTCCGGTGATGTATTTTCAGTGATTCTTATAAAGACATGCAGCAGCAATATTATACAAAGGATTCTGATTGGTCATAGATACTGTAAAACGACACTGTCCGAATCACAATTTACATCGTAGTCATCAACTTTCGATTCCGTGATATTGTTGATTCTGGTCGGTGGAAAAAATAACACGCTCCTGGAACTTTCTAATTATCAAAGAATTGCTTGCGGTCATTCACAGCACTGACCACTGCTCGATGTTTAGCTCAAAAAAGGGTGTGGGCAATGGATGGTTGTGTTTACATAGTAGTATTTGGACGATAATTCTCAACGGACTTTGACGATCGTATTATATTAATTATTGTGCACAGGAACGGTCGGCAAAAGATCATTGGACATCTTATCTCTGAAATTATGAAGACAAATCTCCGGCTCTGCTTTAATGGAATTACAATAGGAAAGTGTGCTGAAACCACCGAGAAAATAGAAAAATAAAATAAAAAGAAACTACGTGGGAGAATCGATGACTACTATAACCTCGGATTGTCGCTGCCACAAATTACAGATGCCCCAAGATATCTGATTCCACATTACCAACTATCAAAGGGTCCCTTTCAATATCCTGCCTTAGATTACTGTTCAAACCAAATCAAATACCCCAACTCATATAACTGCCAAATTCACACCAACGAGTGATATCCGATATCATCGCCAGCACCCTCTGACGTAACCCGACAACACATAATATCAATCCCGCAGGTAAAGATAATCACTCCCAGATATGCCAACCAGAGAAACACGGAAAAGGGATATCCGACTCCACATTAACAACCATCAAAGGGTCCCTTTCAATATCCTGCCTTAGATTATTGTTCAAACCAAATCAAATACCCCAACTCATATAACTGCCAAATTCACACCAACGAGTGATATCCGATATCATCGCCAGCACCCTCTGACGTAACCCGACAACACATAATATCAATCCCGCAGGTAAAGATAAGCACTCCCAGATGTGCCTACCAGCAATTATAGTCTCAAATTCAATTCACATGTGTAAGCACTAAGTAATGCATAAAATTCGAAACCAACTAGTCAGGTACTCGTAGATAATATCATTATAGTCAAAATAGTAAACACCCCCCCCCAAATATAGAGACAAATAACGTCTCATCACCCCCTCCCACATCAACTGCATGCGTAGATTCGATAAAACCCGTGCCCGCCAAACAATCATAATCCCATTGTGTAAACATATATGTTCCTGCTAACAACCCCATACCAGTTGTGTGCTCAGCTATAATAACATTATAGAGACCAGACACACAATATCCCCATACCAGTTGTGTGCTCAGCTATAATAACATTATAGAGACCAGACACACAATATCCCCATACCAGTTGTGTGTTCAGCTATAATAACATTATAGAGACCAGACACACAATATCACCCTCCCACCTTAACTGCATGCTCGTAAATAAACCCGTACCCACCATTATGTAAACATATATGTACCCACTAATAACCCTCATTCACCCTATACCACCCCCCCCATTTTAACTACATCATTAGATGTAAACCCGTGCCCCCAAACAACTTAACCCCATAGAGACAAATAACGTCTTATCACCCCCCCCCCACATCAACTGCATGCGTAGATTTGATAAACCCGTGCCCGCCAAACAATCATAATCCCATTGTGTTAACATATATGTTCCTAATAACAACGCCATACCAGTTGTGTGCTCAGCTATAATAACATTATAGAGACCAGACACACAATATCACCCTCCCATCTTAACTGCATACTCGTAAATAAACCCGTGCCCGCCATTATGTAAACATATATGTGCCTACTAATAACCCCCATTCACCCTATACCACCCCCCATTTTAACTACATCATTAGATGTAAACCTGTGCCCACCACACAAACTTAACCCCATTATGTATACATATATGTTCCTACTAATAACCCCCATTCACCCTATACGCTATATCACCCCCCCCCCATTTTAACTACATCATTGGATGTAAACCCGTGCCCACCAAACAAACTTAACCCCATTATGTATTCATATATGTATCTACTAATAATCCCATTCGCGCCATCCACGAACGTACATATGTACAATCCCCCCCAACAGAAATACAAATGTGCGCCACGATTTATTTATATACACAAACACGCATTATTACCCATCCGCCCCCTCCATCGTGCGTATACTTACACCCATGCCATCCAAGTAATCTGAAATATATGGAAACGTCCGCCAATTAAATTAAATTCATCCCCAAAATATATAGACATGTGTATCCATCTCGTCCCAAATAAGATTGTTGATACCCACACCAACCTAACAACATGTCTATAAACCCATTCATGTACCTGAACCGAACCCTAAATGTATTTATGTAATAAGTAATACACCCATTCCTTTCCAGATAAATTCCAAATATCTAAAATTATCCGAGCTCAAATTTGCTCAATATTCTTTTGATTTTCTAAAAATCGGTTCACACTCTGACGTAGACTTTACCGAATTAATATAGGTTTATCACTGGATAAAACTATATCAAATTAGTCGAAACGTCGCCATCAACACTTCATCAAATCTGACCCTCACTGATGTATGTGTGAATATCACGAATGGTAACTCTGATATGCGATGTCAGGTGCAGCGCTGGAACGTACTGATGTATAGATGGTAAGAGGTAGGTTTTTCTCACCTTCTATATAAAATAATTGACGCCTTAACCACAGCAGATTTATGGGCCTGTTGCCATTCATCAGAAAGCTCTCACAGAGCTTTCCGATGAATGGCAACAAGCCATATTTCCGACTAAATCCTGAAGAATTACCCATAATTCTGCTGTGGTTAAGGAGTCGATTATTTAGGGCATTACTGTACCAAGAGAACCCAGCACAGCACGGCGGAAGTGTCTATATACCATCGGATGGCAAATAGCGATTCTACCGATATGCGCTATTTACCATCCGATGGTATGTAAAAACAAAACAAAATATCATATCATCACAATACACTCATATAATGACAATTACTACCCACCTTCTTGGTAAATGGGCCCAGTTGACCCTCGGTTGACCACCTACAGATATCCTGGGGGGATGGTACGCAAAAAATGACCAATTTTGAAGGAAATTTCGTATAGTTTGAGTATTTAGTGGCACAAGCTGTCGCTTTTTGTCCACATAATCACCATTCCTACCCGCCTTACAGAAAACCCGGACCAGTTGACCCTCGGTTGACCACCTACAGATATCCTGGGGGGATGGTACGTAAAAAATGACCAATTTTGAAGGAAATTTCGTATAGTTTGAGTATTTAGTGGCACAAGCTATCGCTTTATGCCCACATAATCACCATTCCTACCCGCCTTACAGAAAACCCGGACCAGTTGACCCTCGGTTGACCACCTACAGATATCCTGGGGGGATGGTACGTAAAAAATGACCAATTTTGAAGGAAATTTCGTATAGTTTGAGTATTTAGTGGCACAAGCTATCGCTTTATGCCCACATAATCACCATTCCTACCCGCCTTACGAAATTTCCTTCAAAATTGGTCATTTTTTGCGTACCATCCCCCCAGGATATCTGTAGGTGGTCAACCGAGGGTCAACTGGTCCGGGTTTTCTGTAAGGCGGGTAGGAATGGTGATTATGTGGGCATAAAGCGATAGCTTGTGCCACTAAATACTCAAACTATACGAAATTTCCTTCAAAATTGGTCATTTTTTGCGTACCATCCCCCCAGGATATCTGTAGGTGGTCAACCGAGGGTCAACTGGTCCGGGTTTTCTGTAAGGCGGGTAGGAATGGTGATTATGTGGGCATAAAGCGATAGCTTGTGCCACTAAATACTCAAACTATACGAAATTTTCTTCAAAATTGGTCATTTTTTACGTACCATCCCCCCAGGATATCTGTAGGTGGTCAACCGAGGGTCAACTGGTCCGGGTTTTCTGTAAGGCGGGTAGGAATGGTGATTATGTGGGCATAAAGCGATAGCTTGTGCCACTAAATACTCAAACTATACGAAATTTTCTTCAAAATTGGTCATTTTTTACGTACCATCCCCCCAGGATATCTGTAGGTGGTCAACCGAGGGTCAACTGGTCCGGGTTTTCTGTAAGGCGGGTAGGAATGGTGATTATGTGGGCATAAAGCGATAGCTTGTGCCACTAAATACTCAAACTATACGAAATTTCCTTCAAAATTGGTCATTTTTTACGTACCATCCCCCCAGGATATCTGTAGGTGGTCAACCGAGGGTCAACTGGTCCGGGTTTCTGTAAGGCGGGTAGGAATGGTGATTATGTGGACAAAAAGCGACAGCTTGTGCCACTAAATACTCAAACTATACGAAATTTCCTTCAAAATTGGTCATTTTTTGCGTACCATCCCCCAGGATATCTGTAGGTGGTCAACCGAGAGTCAACTGGTCCGGGTTTTCTGTAAGGCGGGTAGGAATGGTGATTATGTGGGCATAGAGCGATAGCTTGTGCCACTAAATACTCAAACTATACGAAATTTCCTTCAAAATTGGTCATTTTTTGCGTACCATCCCCCCAGGATATCTGTAGGTGGTCAACCGAGGGTCAACTGGTCCGGGTTTTCTGTAAGGCGGGTAGGAATGGTGATTATGTGGGCATAAAGCGATAGCTTGTGCCACTAAATACTCAAACTATACGAAATTTCCTTCAAAATTGGTCATTTTTTACGTACCATCCCCCCAGGATATCTGTAGGTGGTCAACCGAGGGTCAACTTGTCCGTGTTTTCTGTAAGGCGGGTAGGAATGGTGATTATGTGGACAAAAAGCGACAGCTTGTGCCACTAAATACTCAAACTATACGAAATTGCCTTCAAAATTTGTCATTTTTTACGTACCATCCCCCCAGGATATCTGTAGGTGGTCAACCGAGGGTCAACTGGTCCGGGTTTTCTGTAAGGCGGGTAGGAATGGTGATTATATGGGCATAAAGCGATAGCTTGTGCCACTAAATACTCAAACTATACGAAATTTCCTTCAAAATTGGTCATTTTTTGCGTACCATCCCCCCAGGATATCTGTAGGTGGTCAACCGAGGGTCAACTAGTCCGGGTTTTCTGTAAGGCGGGTAGGAATGGTGATTATGTGGGCATAAAGCGATAGCTTGTGCCACTAAATACTCAAACTATACGAAATTTCCTTCAAAATTGGTCATTTTTTACGTACCATCCCCCAGGATATCTGTATGTGGTCAACCGAGGGTCAACTGGTCCGGGTTTTCTGTAAGGCGGGTAGGAATGGTGATTATGTGGGCATAAAGCGATAGCTTGTGCCACTAAATACTCAAACTATACGAAATTTCCTTCAAAATTGGTCATTTTTTACGTACCATCCCCCCAGGATATCTGTAGGTGGTCAACCGAGGGTCAACTGGTCCGGGTTTTCTGTAAGGCGGGTAGGAATGGTGATTATGTGGGCATAAAGCGATAGCTTGTGCCACTAAATACTCAAACTATACGAAATTTCCTTCAAAATTGGTCATTTTTTGCGTACCATCCCCCCAGGATATCTGTAGGTGGTCAACCGAGGGTCAACTGGTCCGGGTTTTCTGTAAGGCGGGTAGGAATGGTGATTATGTGGGCATAAAGCGATAGCTTGTGCCACTAAATACTCAAACTATACGAAATTTCCTTCAAAATTGGTCATTTTTTACGTACCATCCCCCCAGGATATCTGTAGGTGGTCAACCGAGGGTCAACTGGGCCCATTTACCAAGAAGGTGGTAGTAATTGTCATTATATGAGTGTATTGTGATGATATGCTATTTGTTTTTCTTTAAAATACCATCGGATGGTAAATAGCGCATATCGGTAGAATCGCTATTTGCCATCCGATGGTAAATAGCCGCTGCCCAGCACGGCTAGGGACGATACAAAATAAATTAATGTTATGGAAGCAGATGTATACGTTGTGCATATAATAAAAACGTCTAACACACTTAGATCTCATCCATTCATTCATATTACTCATACATTTGGGTTGTTGTACCCCTAGATCGTGTCATGAAACTTTACTCTGGCTACACCCGTAGATATCATATTCCACCCCGTTAAGAACCTGGGAACTTTATTCTTGCGGGGATATGTAGTGTGCTCCATGGCTGTTCGATTTCAACACCCGCTTGAATTGATGCACATTGCCTTCTCAGTCTTAGACGAATTACCCCCACGACCCATTCAGGGATGGAAATGGCCAACGGTTGAAGATGTGGATTTTTTTTTGTGTCTTCATGAATCAGTTGCATGTATACAACGCTATACTACATCCAATATCTTCACGATTATACACTACGATGTTTTTTTCTGAATGTCACACTTTGACTCGGTCACACCACATCCCATTTTTAAATGGCGATCGGACACGTTCTGGTAGAAAATATCCACGTCACTGATGTTATACCTTCGTCTGTTAATTCCCCACACAGTAGTATAGTCCAGGATATATTGGTAGACCTCTGCACCCCCCCCCCCCAGGACTCAACTTCACCCCACTAATTTTCTTTCCTAATGTCTCCTCTGATTTTGTTCGGTTGTTAACAAGAACAAAAAGTGGCCGGAGAGACCCCAGACAAGATGGCGTCCATCATGGCGGCCATTTGTTTAATATGCACCAGGTCTATTTGATCGCCGTTATAGTAAAGATGATGTCACGTGCGGTCTTGTTTTCCGTTCGATTCGTTATGGTAATATACAACCCTTACAAATTAGCCAAAATTCCGAAATGTGAAAATTTTCTATTTTTCGGACATTTCACCATCTTTCGTTTGTCTCTGTGGGAAAATCTTGACGCGATTTTTATAAATTTGTCGTCTAGAAGAATCATTGGCGAATACACGGGGACCATAATATACATTCTTTGCCGGACATTTTTGTCCGATATCACGTTTTCCCAAATGCCGGTATAATCCGGTCAAAGCCAAAACGACGCTAATAACGCAATGTCTGTTTCGAATCAATGAGTGTTATTGCTATTATTACTCCAGCCATGATTATATATGTGCAGGAGATACCCTGGCTAGGATTCCTCTTATACCTGAGTTGAGGAATATTCACCCATTTCCAATATGGCGGCCAAAATGGCCACCAGAAATAGAAAAATCGCCGATAATCGCTGATTTTAACACCAGTGAGAGTTATTGTCACGACAACTCCACACCTGCTTACTATTGTGAGTTGGGAACACTGAGTCGAATAACTGTCCTTATATTGCATCCAAATAAAAATCCCCCAAATCCAAAATGGCGCCCACAATGACGGACAGATTTAGATAAATCACCGAAAATCCCTCATATTCACATCATTGGGCCTTATTGTCTAGACAACTCCACCCATGCTTACAGCTGAGTTGGAAATACTGTGGTGAAGTAATTACCTTTCATCCCATGCAAGAAATGGTTTTCCAAATCTAAGATGGCGGCCAAAATGGCGACCGATATTTAAAATCACGCCTACATTCCTTTACTTTCTTACGAAAACAATTTCCTTCATCAGATGCAAGGTAATTACTTCACCTCAGTATTTCCAACTCAACTGTCAGCATGTGTGGAGTTTTCGCGACAATAATGCCCAATGATGTGAAAATGAGGGAATTTCTGTGATTTTTCAAAACAATTTCCGCCATTGTGGGCGCCATTTTGGATTTGGGGGACTTTAATTTGGATGTGATATAAGGACAGTTCTTCGCATCAGTGTTCCCAACTCACAATAGTAAGCAGGTGTGGAGTTGTCATGACAATAACTCTCACTGATGTTAAAATCAGCGATTTTCGGCGATTTTTCTATTTCTGGTGGCCATTTGGGCCGCCGTCTTGGATTTGGGTGAATATTCCTCAACTCAGGTATAAGAGGAATCCTAGCTCGAGTATCTCCTGCACATATATACGCATGGGTTTTGTTATGATAGCAATAACATTCATTGATTAGAAACAGACATTGCGTTATTAGCGTCGATTTGGCTTTGACCGGATTATACCGGCATTTGCGAAAACGTGATATCGGACAAAAATATCCAGCAAGGAATGTATATTATGATCCCCGTGAGTTCGCCAATGACTCTTCAAGACGATAAAGGTATAAAATCGCGTCAAGGTGCCAAAATTTTCCCACAGAGACATACGAAAGGTGGTAAAATATCCGAAAATAGCAATTTTTCACATTTCGGCGGCCATCTTGGTCGCCATATTGGATTTTTGTGTCGTTTTGTGGCAAATTTGTAAGGGATGTATATTACCATAACGAATCGAACGGAAAACAAGACCGCGTGTGACATCATATTTACTATAACGGCGATCAAAGAGACCTGGTGCATATAAACAAAATGGCCGCCATGGTGGACGCCATCTTGTCTGGAGTCCCTGCGGCCACCTTTTTTCTTGTTAACAACCGAAACAAATTAGAGGAGACATTAAGAAAGAAAATTAGTGGGGTGAAGTTGAGTACTGTGGGGGGGGGGTGGGGTGCAGATGTCTACCAATATCTCCTGGACTAGTATCATTGTTACTCATCTGTTCCCCGAAAATCATTCCTGTCCCGTTTTATGTTCCACTTCGATTTTGATCATGTACCCCTTCGATTATGATTTTTTTGGAAGATGAATAGGCTGAAAACTTAAACTTAAACTTAAACGGTGGATATATGAGTTTGTCAATATGTTATTTGGTCATTGTGATGGTGATAAATAAAGACAGATCGAGTCAACTGTTGTTTCACTCTTATTTCCGTTAAAATTCCATTTCAACTAATTCAAGTGCTAATACAAGGGGAAAATGTCGAGTTATTTTCTTGAGAACCAGCCGACATATCGTCATGGAATCTTCTGATTTATAATAACTGGGTGTCATTAGTTATACATGCAACAGAGCAGCACGTTTCCCTGATCACTTCTTTGTTGCTCCACTACTTTGGTGATTAATCAAATATATGAGGGCTCAAAACTCATCGAATTCAGGCCATATTCCCTACTTATATCACAATCCGTTAGTGTAGGGATTACCTGACCACACATGAGCTTGATTCGCGACAAACGGAAGACATTTGACGTATGCAACAAACATAATCTGATATAACATGCATGTAATAAATTATTCAAGCTTATAGTGTATTTTTTTCTGTCAAACTGCTATAGAAATTAAATGGGATTCAAAATTGGTTCTGTGTGTACCACTCTAGGGCTGGTCCCAGGTTCTTTAACATTAACCCTTTACCCAACAGAAGGGCCCTGTGCCAATGCATTCTCTTATATATGCGAGTCGACCATAGGTCGCCTCGCATATATAAGAGAATGCATTGGCTTAACACATTAAAAATTATAAAATTGTTAAAGAATGTAAGAAAAAATGGTAAAAAGTGTTAAAAAAAGTTTTTTTTTAGGCCAATGCATTCTCTTATATATGCGAGGCGACCTATGGTCGACTCGCATATATAAGAGAATGCATTGGCACAGGGCATAACTGTAACTATCACAATGTGGTCAAGGAGCCGGTTCCAATGATATCCATATTTGTATGGTTCTATTGAGACAGACCGAAGATATTTTAGGCTGTTGAAGCTTTATTTGGCCGGTTTTGGCCGGTTTGTTGGGTAAAGGGTTAAGTTGGTAACTCTCAGACATGTTGATATTTATTTATACACTATATACATGTTGATATCAGGCGGTCACGGAGAATAAATACAACAACAT
Organism: Siphonodentalium dalli; assembly: GCA_032622095.1. Classification (NCBI taxonomy): domain Eukaryota; kingdom Metazoa; phylum Mollusca; class Scaphopoda; order Gadilida; family Siphonodentaliidae; genus Siphonodentalium; species Siphonodentalium dalli. The sequence continues at coordinate 67,664,020 of CP136069.1, forward strand.
CTTCTCGCGCTACACGTTCATATCAAGTCAGCGTTCTGAATCAGAGTCACCTCAGTCTTGGCTGAAACAAGTATATATGAGAATCTGGAAGCCACACCTAACAGATGTGTAACAATCTGATTGGTACACGTATTGGCCTGTCCAACAGGTTAAGATATAATATAATTCTTTATGGGACTACTAGCCCGTGAAGAAATAGCACAGGCTATTGCTTCCCGAGTTAGTTTCCCGCGCATAAAATATGGACATCTGGCTCGGTATTGACTTCCAAATGAACCTTATATACGCCGTGTAACATACGAAAGTGTTACATGTGGGATATAGTCCAGTGAATTTGGCCAGTTGTGGTTTTACCCAGAACTAATTGCAACAGAATTTGTTTTTGCTGGAATTGGTACATATACCCTCCATAAACAACATACTAAAAATCAGCAAAATTCGAAAAAAGGGAAATTGGTGAATTTCGTGAGAAAAAAAATCGAAAAATTTGGTCAAATCATCAATTAATGCATTTTCATGAATGTATATAAAAAATTCAAATTTAAAAGTCCTCCAAATATCATGCCTATTTTGTCGACCACATTTTGCTGAATCCAGAACTGGAAACCATTCCCAGATTCCTTAAGTATTTTTCGAGTTGTGTGCCTTCAAAAACGCTAGTTTACTAGATTAAACAAAATCTGAAGGAATTTCCAAATACATTGTTGAAGAAAATTAAATTATGGTCCTATGAACTCTTAGTCTAGCCTCTTTTCCGAAAATGCTATTGTGGGGCGTTTTTGTCAATTTTTAAAGGTTTTTAGGTATATTCAGAAAAATGAACGAAAGTTTATTGTGTAAAATTATTTGATCTGTCCTCTTAAACGTTAACATTTTGAGTCAGTTTCCTGAAAAATGGAAGAAATCAAGTGACATACGATGGCATAACCAATGTAATGCTAATATTCGAACACAAACGTGTTGTGGGAGGAAAGTTCAAATAATTTTACATTACATTAAAACACCCATTGTTTTTTGTGTTTATGGCCCAAAACCTTTTAGAATGGACAAAAATGCTTCAAAATGGCATCTTTGGAAACAAGCTAAGACTAAGTATTCAAACGGCCATAAGTTGATTTTATTAAACAATGTTCTGTTAATATCTTTACAATTTGTTCAATCTAGCATACGTAAAAGGATATAAGAAAAGCATGGCATATGGATTTCAACTTATTTGAGTTACATAACCTCAAATATTGCATTTCATCATACAAGTTCTGTGTCAGAGGCAAAATTGGCTAAGTCCATACAATGGAACACACATTTTGTTTGAGAATATAATCTTCTTTTTAATTATAGATGCACATATTAATAATTTTTTGTGTTTAATCTAGTGTGGAAATTACTAAAACACTGAAAAAGCCCTTCAGTTTGCTCTAGTGTTTTTTAATAATTAACCATAAATAAGGCATTTTGGCTCATTCTGCGAAATTGAGGCCCCGAATATGGTCCGAAATCAGGTAAACTTGCGTTTTTTGAAGGCACACAACTCGAAAAATACTTAATGAGTATCGGATTGGTTTTCAGTAATGGGTTCAGGAAATTGAGGTCGACACAATAAACATGCTATTTGTAGGATTTGTGAATTTGATTGTTTTTATATACATCCATGAAAATCCATAAATTGATGATTTGACCAAATTTCCACAAAATTATTTCACAAAATTCACCAATTTCCCTTTTCCCGATTTTTGCAGATTTTTAGTATGTTGTTTATGGAGGGTTTATGTACTTATTCCAGCAAAAAAAATCTGTTGCAATTAGTTCCGGGTTTGGCATTTTTGCTCATAAATGCACTGGACTAATAACTTTTGACGAAGAAGTGGCTGTTTCAAGTTTTTTCAGAAATGGGCGATCCGTGACTCGGGATGCATGGGGGTGGGGGAATGAAACGTGACAAAGAATGTTTTCGTCGCCGATTTCTATCAAACTCATTTGAAAGCATAACCTTGATACGGGTATATAATATAGCTATGTTATTTGGAATTGCCTATGTGGCTTCACCCAATTCAGTGGTGGGTGAGGAGAAACACCGTGGAGGAGCCATACTTAATAAAATAAAATAAAATAAAATGGTGTTACCGATTTCAATCAAATCTCGATTTCCGCAATACGGAGGATATGATAGTGTGATTAAAAACTACTAAATATTTAGTGCTATAGGCTGTATTTTTATTCCTTTGATGTTATACTACAATGTATAAGATTTTGAGATGCTGGGCGACACGTTTGAGAAATCCGGTGTGACTTTTTGCGCGATACCATAATCTATTCAATGACTATGATCTATTCAGCTACACTAAAGTGGCAAAACCGCATGTTGCATTCTATCTTGTGTCTGATTTGGAGTTTGGAGATTTGTTTATATCGATACCGACGTCCATTGCATATGATAGCCCCGTTTGTGTCATCATTTTGGAACAAAAACTTCTTGCAATTGCAATTTCACTTATGTGTGTTTTCTCGCACGACCTTTGCACTATAGGAATGTTATAGTCGTTCACATGTTTGATAAATGATAGGCACATCAGCTGGGCACATAGGTTATGGGGTACTCCGATGCCAAACCGTTCGGTCTGACAGAGGGCCCTTCCATTGGAAGACATACACCATATTCTTTTATCAATATTAATTCCTGAGGATGGACTTTAAAAAAAATGGACATAAGCTGTCTATGATGATTTGTGCTCCCCCCGACAGTACTGACATCGGCGGTAATTCTGAAATATGAATTAATATTACGGATATAATTTGTGGCAATTATACATAAGAAATGATACATATTCACAACAAGACTGTCATGTTTTGTTATGAATATATATCAGTCAGTATATATGTGCACATATAGGAGTGGGGTGTATGGAGAAAGTTGAGTGATATATTGGTCATTTCCCCAATATTTTCTATCATTTTGTCACTATCAAAATTATAAATTACTCACAATCACTAAAACATTCATTTCTAATGGATTCCATGTAAAATCTCAATGATTTTCTGTCTTAAAAGTGAAACATTTATAATTGATAAGAAGTGGAACATGCTGGATTTCTGGAGCTAAGAAGGGGAGCATCTGTTAACTAAGAAGTGGCACCTATATGGTTCGGCGAAAAAGTCATTTCTATTGCCCATAAATGTAATGCTTGAAATAACACAGGTCGTGAATCGTTTGTAAAGATGTATTTTATGCTGATCGGAAACTTTCTGGTTGAAGTTATTAAATGTCACTAATTTCCTATGGTTCTGTGTGAATTCCGCAAACCGACGGTATTATGCCACAACCCACAACTTCAAGGTTGCACAATGTGTTTTTTTCACTTTAAATAACAAGTATGACTAAATTGTCAAACCAAGTCCCATTGTGTATTCACAGATCATGTGGTGGTATAATGGTGCACGGTGAATTCATTTACTGATAATTAGCGGTTGGTTCTTAGCTGAACCAATAGCAACCGGGGACCGCCTGGTCGTCTATAGACTGTATTGGAACGCTAGAAAGTTATCATCCTTACCTGGACTATTACAAGAGCGGATTTGATCGGGAAAATCTTCCTTGGTTAGCCGTTGAGCGGACAAGTCGCAAAGCTTTTCGCTCTGTGTCTTGTCGCTGTTCCGGCTAGCTGAGCCCGGATCGCTTGTGAGTTGTGTGGCCGTTCTGAAAAGAACTTAGCCGCCCGAGCGATTTGGAGTGAACTGTTTTGGACTTGGCAGAGGATTATGCAGCTAATCCCCTCTGCCGTGGTCGCGGCCTTTGATAGATTGCGCATTGTGGACACATTTAGCTGGACTCTAACCCAGGCTAAAGGGGGCTTTGTACATCTATCCTTGGAGTACCGGATTGCTCCGGCAGTACCCTCTGCTGGCGGTACCTCGGAAGCTGGACCTCACCAGCGACATACCATCCGGTACGGAGACTTGAACCTCTGGGACCAGAATCCAAAGAGGCCGAAGAAGAAGACCCCCCCTCCAAGAAGAGAAGGGACGCCGACATAAGAGCCAAGTGGAGACAGGGGCGAGATGAGAGACGTCCAGCTCCCCTCCACTTGACTGCTGAAGAGGTCGTCCACGACATCACACCAGCTAGCAGGGACACCGTTGATCTGCCGGAGGTCCCTGGTGTCGTCATCGAGGCTAGCGGAGCCGCCAGCTTCGATGTGGAGATGGACACTCTACCACCTCGGACACCGGAATTCCATCTAAACACGGTGTCCCCCAGCTCCACGAGCAGCAACAGCAACAACAGCACTAGCTCCACCCGTACCACCGAAGAGGTAATTAAAAGTGCGCTGGAGACTCAGGCAGAATCCAACAGATTGATAGCAGTGATCGCGGCTGACAGCCTGAGATACCACCACCAACAACAACAAGACGAACTACTGAGACAGCACGGAGCGGAGCTCTCTAAAACCACAACAACAGCATCAGAAACACAGCATCGAAAGAAAAGAAATCAAAAAAACAAAAACTTCATGCCTAGATCATTTTTTCACGTTCCATTGTTATGTCCATTCATAACTTCAGCCATCACTCCCAAGTGGGTTGTAGGAGAGGGGTTCCGCCCCTTTCAAATCCTCCCTGGGCCCAATCCCAAAACCTCAAATAAAGGGAAAATCTTCTGTTAGAAGCATGGAATATATGGGCGAGAACAGAATTATATATATATATATTTTACATTTTTATTTAAATTTATTCGGAAAAAAACCTATAATTTTTCGTAATTGAACCCCCGTAAACGTACGATTACACCAACAGTTATGTAATATATTGCCTCGTGTAAAATATCAAACGTATCACTGGTCAATGATCGTTTGATAAATATCTATAGCATCAAATATTCCTTAGCCTCTTTTCTATAATAATGCCATTTTATTAACCCCACCTCAACGATATGTGGCAAATGAAATCCAATCTTGAGTGAATTTCGCGCATATTAGTGGGGCATTTTCTCATATTGTTTTGAGCAGATTGCGACACTAAGTCAATTTATTACAGCTACATCATTGTGTGTCCTTTACATTGAAATTGTATGCCAAGAGGTCACCCAAAAATGGCGTCCAAACTGGCCACGAAATTGAACGACGTTGACAAAGTCATGTTTGTGATTGAGTTTCCAATGAACCAGATACGAGGGACTTAAAACGACTATAAGAAGCCACACTATTTTAAATCGACATAGCCAATTTGAAAACAAATATAGGTATATAATGTATATAATTTACAATCCTTACAATCAGACGTTCATTTAAATTACCAACGTAACAGCACAACGCTGCATCATTCGTTTCTGAAAACTAAACCAACTGAAATGTATTTCGGTTCCATGTTGTTTGGTAAAAGTGACCTAACATTGAGTTTAGCCTGGTTTCCCATGGACATATAACGTCTTTATGTGGTACAACTTTAGATATTCTGAATAGGATTTTACAAAAACAAAATCGTGGTAGACGTACAACAAATGTCATACCAAAGCCTAGTTCAAACCAGTATATAATAAAATCGGAAACAGATATGTCGATTTGGACCTGAGTTATTGTCTAATTTCTGTTCAAGCGTCAAATAAGAAACAACCGTAAAGACGCTCTAACTGCACGGATAACATGTTGACAATCTCCGCATAACACCGAGTGCGAATTGTTACGGCCTCATATAGTACAGACTATAATATGGAATGTTCTTATAATACGGACTATACTATTGGTTCGTCTTGGGACAAACCATTATATTAGGGAAAACAGCGCCTTGATAAACTTAGCGTATTTTAAGATGTGGCACATGGCATGGTGCTGATTTATTACCGCCACAAAGTGGGTGTACACTGGTGTACAGATTTGTATAGACTCATGGTCGACAGGAGGAATGTATTCTTGGATATTTTTTTTGTACCTTACTCAATCGTACCAATAGAATCACGTATATGCTGAAATTGTAAAGTTAACGGCATCGGTGTATAATACGTTTTTGGAAATATGATAAATCGTATCCATAGGGTCAGGACAGGCTGAAATTGTAAACTTAAAGTCACCGGTGTAATAATATGTTGTTGAAAATATAAATACTCTGATAGCCTGAAAATAATATATCACCCATTGGGAGCCCCATGTGTATTTTTTGATATTTTTATTTGTACCTTACTCAATCGTACCGATAGAATCACGTAGATGCTTAAATTGTAAAGTTAACGCCACCGGTGTATAATACGTTTTTGAAAATGTGTTAAATCGTATCGATAGAGTCAGGACAGGCTGAAATTGTAAACTTAAAGTCACTTGTTGTTGAAAATATAAATAATCTGATAGACTGAAAATAATGTGTAACCCATTGGGAACCCCTGGTTTAGTGAAGTGCATTGTGGGAAGTTTAATTGTGATTCTCCTCTACTATGATCTTTATTTTCTGGAATTATCACCAAGATTTCTCCACTCGATTCTCTTAAAATGTACCCTGATCGGTCATATTCTTTTGATAATTATATCTAAATACATCTTAGCTACTATTCGGATCTGCTGTCCCGGTCGAAAAGGTTTTAGTTTGACCAAAATGGCTATTGTCAATTTGACAAAAGCTTGTTTACTCGACCCGGCCGTCCACTCCACGCTGTAATTAGTGTAAATTTATTATCGAAAACAAATTCAATTTCTTCCATCTAAAACATAATTACGCGCTGAACTCTGTCATTTTAAGAATATAGTAGTATAACACACATACACACCAAGTTTCAGCTCAAATTTTGAAAAATGACAGTTTTATAGACATAAATCGATTTTAATGGCAAATCCTATGTTAAATTTTATCATCGAAAAAAAAAAATCATTTCTTCGATCTAAGAAATAATTACGTGCTGTACCCTGTCATATTTGACCGGTTCTACCTGATAATTGTGTGACAGTACAGTCGCGTTACTTTATACGTCAACATTGGTCATTATCACTCGACAAATTTATTTCGGTCTATCGTATCAACCCCTAATTCCCCCGCGTAGCCTGACTAAGTGTCTTTATCGCTCCACTAATTTGTATCGTTTCATCGGTATGAATTCCATATCCAATTATCCACATATAACCAACCCAACCTCTAATCCCGGTCCAATTTATTTATTTCTTTCATAGGTATATAGTCATGTTACGTAATATTTTATCTCGTGATACTTGTACTTATATGTCTATGGTATTACAATAGTATACCGTATATGTATATCAATTGCTATTCCTTTCTATATAATCCTGGTGCCAACTATAGAGATAATTTCAGACCCCCCCCCAAATTTTATATAATTGCTGCTTTAGTACAGTCACGATGCATTACATGGCAACATCGATCCACTAATTTATGTCAGTTCATCGGTACAAACCCCTTTTTTTCTCCGAGTCCATATAACCAACCCAACATCTTATAGAACTCCATAAATGACTATTCTGGCACTATATAGAGATGACTAAGATTCTGACACCCCCTATTTTATAGCCTTGTTGCAACAGTAGAGTTGATATGCATAATATGTCAACATTGGTCGTTATCGCTCTACAAATTTATATCGGTTCAACCCTTAGTTCCCTGTATCGCCCCACCCTCCCTCAATTTATTTTTTCATTTGTATTATAGTCTCGTCACATACACATTTTATCTTTTGTAACCTTTGCTTCAACGCGTCGAGATCCGCTGCAGACAATACAAAACTGACAACATTTTGAAATGTAAGCAGGCTTCAAACTCATCTTATCCAAGAAAAACTCTGGTTACATAAAAAAATTGTGTATAAGGTGTACGCGCATTTGTTGCGTTAAAAACCAAAGGTCCAAGTCAAGGTCCAAATCCCCAACACACTGATGTGAGGTTTAACTCCATCTACATACAGTAATGTCCAAAGTAATTGATCACTTAACCACAGCAAAATTGTGTGTATTTTTTCATGATTCTAAATCCTGAAAAATTACCCATAATTATGCTGTGGTTAAAGGGTCAATTACTTTGGGCATTACTGTAACCAATATAAGGATTTGAGGTTTAATGATAACTCAATCATCATACAGTAATGTTTAAAGCAATTGACCACTTAACCACAGCAGAATAATGGGTAATTTGAGGATTGTAAATGCTGAAAAAATACCCATAATTCTGCTGTGGTTAAGTGGTCAATTACTTTGGGCATTACTGTAACCAATATAAGGATTTGAGGTTTAATGATAACTCAATCCTCATACAGTAATGTCCAAAGTAATTGACCACTTGACCACAGCAAAATTATTGGTAAATTTTCAGGATTTCAAATCCTGAAAAAATACCAATAATTATGATGTGGTTAAGTGGTCAATTACTTTGGGCATTACTGTAACCAATACAAGGATGTGAGGTTTAATGAGAACTCCATCCACATAACTAATAATTATGTGTGAAAATTAAAACAAAACAAAATAAATTCCATGATGGCGTCCAATATGGAATGCCTAATTCTGCTCCAAAACATGTATATTCAATATATGGATGTTTATTGGGGGAAACCGATTATTTCAATGATATTTTCATTAACTGGGATCCAAAACCCGACTTACGGGAGCGTGCGACTGTATCTTAAGCATATGTGCCTATTTAATGAGCCAACAATTGGAATCCCAACAGAGAAGATTGGCGTGGGTCCCTTGCGCGATCTGTCCATCGAAAACTATTTAGACATCTCAAGACACGTAAGACCCAATAAGTTAATATACAGAATAGATACATCTATTGCCTGAGTGACTAATATTTATATTTGTTACAATGAGGTCAAATAGTTGCGAAGCCAGCACCACAATTCTTTCCCTCCATAGTAAATCTTAAAACAACTTCTAAAGAATTATTAATTCACCTTATATTTGGTATGAAGCGTCCTTGGTTAACTGGAGTTCAGATTTGTTAACATCACGTCACCAAGGTAATTACTTGCGAAGCCACAGCCATAACTATTTCCCTCCATAGTAATTCTCAAAACAACTTCTTAAGAACAATTGACCAGGTCAGTCGCGCAATTATTGGAAGAGCCACGGTCAACCATTTTTTTAAAACCAAATGTTACATTTAAATTATTGCTTTATTTAACCAAAAAAAAAAAATGAGAAATTAACTTTTACTACTTGCTAAAGTTTTTCTTTTAATTATTTCATTTAAATTTTAGTATTTACAGTATACTATGTCCAAGTCTTTATAATCTGTTGAGTGACCACACAGTCGTTTACTTTGTTAGTAATAATTTGAAGGATTACTTGTTTAAACGCAATTGTTATCAAAATATTTTATGTATTTTTTTATAATTTCTATTTATATGTAATACCATAATCTTGGTGGCGTTACCATTTCTGACTATGGTTTTCTTGTTGGGATTTGGGGAGGGGAATGCGGGAGGATTTGAAAGGGCAGTATGCCCTTTCCTACAACCCACTTGGAATGTGATTGATGAATCATGAAATGGTTGAACATTTGACATGAAGGTGAGATGGTGGATGAAAATGATCTATTTTTTCTTCTTTTTGGTGGCCTTCTTTTTCTTTCTTTCAGTTGTTGCTGCTGTTGATGTTGTTGTTGTTTGTTGACATGACGACGTGGAACTGGTGGCTGCAAGGAGTTCTTCTGTTCTTTTGATTTGTTGATCGACTTTATCTGCTATACTGTTGATTCCGCCAGTCTCCTATTCGTCATCTCGATTGCCTCCAGTGCGCTCCGAACGACTGGGTCGTCCCTCACTGAGTAGGTGAAGCTGCAGCTGTTGTTGTTGTTGGTGCTGCTGGTGGTGGAGATGGAGGACACCGGGATTTGTTGGTACTCCGTTGTCCTTGATGGAAGCGTGTCCATCTCCACCCAGAAGTCAGCGGCAGGAACGTCCGGGGTGGTATCCGCGTCCCTGTCTCCGCTTACCTATGTGACGATAGCAGGGATATCTGGATTGATGACGGCGTCCCTGCATCTGGTGGTTATATCGTCCAGTTCTTCGTGTCCGGGGGCCAATTGAAGGGGAGCTGGGCGTCGCTCAACCTTCCCCTGTCTCCACTTGGCCCTCCTGTCAGCGTCCCTGCGGCGACGGGCGGTGTCTTCCTTTTCCGTCTCCTCCTTCTGGTGTCCCTAACAGTGGTGGGTCGCTGGTGGGCTCCAGCATCCGGGTTACCTCCAACAGAGGGTCCTGAAAAGGACCGTGATAGCGTAACCCGGAATTCCAGAAAAAGCTCCACGTGGCTACCCGACCTGCGTAAAGTCCAGGTCGAGCATGGATCCACGTGGAGTGAGCTGAGAACGTGCCTGACTTCGCGGGTATTATAGACGAATCCATTGTCCAGCTGAAGTCAGTAATCCGATCGCCGAGCGGGCTAAGTCCGGTAGCGCTCAAGCCAGGACGTCCTCTCCCGTCGGCGGACGGAACACGAAAATGGGTGTGGGAGAGTGATTTGGGGGGCTAACCCCGGGACGTCGAAAGGGCAGAGAGGCCCTTTCCTTAACCCCTCATTTTAAAGCTTTATTAATCAAACAAGGGAACAAAAACCCCCATTTTTTGACTCTTTTTGTTGTTGTATAAATTTCTTCTATCTGGTGGTGGTGGCTGTTTGGAACAGGTGTCCTGAATCTGGCCCTGTGTGGTTTGCGAAAATGGGTGCATGAGAGTTGTACATTTTTAAACGCGCCAAAGCATGACATAATTACAAACAGACGCACACAGGAATGTTTAGCTGGTGGGCGTATCGTAGACAACCAGCCCAAGTGTTACATTTCGGCATGTGTATCCTTGGCAACCAGTCATTCACAGTACAGCATCATACACATCGCACTGCTTCTGAAATAAATTGCTTAATGGCATGGCTCACAACGGGGTGTTAAATTTACATACACATGAAATTTAACACAGACCTCACATGTGCCTCTGAGAACAACTAACATACTTTCCAATAAGCAATATATTAAAATTAAAATTCCATTGTCATCACATCAGATGAGCTTCGGATAGAGTCCAAGCTGTCCAAATCCATTTATCTATCACTTTCAAGATTCGTGTTGAATATACACGTGTTTTTGAATTTTCAATAACAAAGCATTCTATGCCTGTATGAATAGACAGACTATGGACAATCAGAATGGACCTATTTGGTTATCAAATGAATGCAGGTAATTAGTTTTCTCCTGTTTACGACACTGAAGTTCAGCTTGAAGCTGTATTACAATCGACATTGCACAATGCAGTTAATCTCTTTCATTGCCATTTAGTTTATTCTGGGCATTCATCTCGCCTACAGTTATATGATGCATGATGCCAGCGGGTGATACCAGAGCAGCGGGTGATACCAGAGCAGCGGGTGATACCAGAGTAGCGGGTGATACAAGCAGCGGGTGATACAAGCAGCGGATGATACAAGCAGCGGGTGATACAGGCAGCGGGTGATACAAGCAGCGGGTGATACAAGCAGCGGATGATACAAGCAGCGGATGATACAAGCAGCGGGTGATACAAACAGCGGATGATACAAGCAGCGGGTGATACAAGCAGCGGGTGATACAAGCAGCGGGTGATACAAGCAGCGGGTGATGCAAGAGCAGCGGGTGATAACAATAGCAGCAGGCGAGCAAGAGCAGCGGATGAAGAGCTCGATGGGAGGCGGCTCGAGCAGCAACGCTGGTGGTGTGACGGCCCAGTCCTCGGATAGCATGGATCGAAGAGCTCGACGTGATGCGGCACGAGCAGCAGATGCCGGATAATGTGGGTCCAAACAGAACCAGCGTGTGACGCGTTGGCGGCGTGGGTGGCCGGAGCAGCGAGTGAAGCCTGAGCGGCGACTCGAAGGTGAAACAGGAGAAAACAGAAACAGCGGGGGGAGAGGCAATGTGTGAAGCAAAAACAAAACAAAAACAATTTGGCGGCGGGAGTGGTGTGAGCGGTGGGTGGGGTAGAGACAGTGGTTGGGGCATGAACGGCGGTGACGTATAGGCGACGGGAGAGGTGGAAGCGGCGATTGAGGCGGACGCGGTGGTGAAGCAGAAACAACAAGCGGCGCAGAAACGGGGGAGTAGCATCCGCGGCGGATGAAGCATAGCTGGGAGGAGAGCGGAAGCGGAGGGGAAGAGGGTGCGGCAGGAGAGAGGCACCAGTCGCGAGGGGGTAGCACCCGCGGGGGTGGCGGGTGAAGAGCCACGAAGCGAGAAGAGACGCACCGAGGCGATGAGTACCACGGGGTAACGAGGGGAGGTATGAGCGCCGCGCGTGGCGGCGAGCCACCAGCGACAAGAATGGGACACGCGACCGTGCGCGGCCGCCGGGGGAAGGACGACCGATGGCCTGGCCACCGTAGGGTGGGAGGGCGGGGAAAATTTTACGTCCTCGCTCTGTGTGGACAGGAGTTGGAATGGACGGAAGTGGCGATTTTTTCTGCACATGCTCGGAGCGGATAACTCTATTTGGCATGAGTGACCTTAGTTGTCAGTGATGTTGTAGCTCTGGGAAGTCACACTCCGGTATTCTACGCTTATTGGAGCCAACGCGACTTGCCGCTTAATTGAAGACGTTGAGCTTGTATAAATTGCCACAAGGGTGATTCCTTGTGGCTTCTTATTTTTATAAGATCTAGAAAAGAGACAGATATATCCTAGCTTATGCGTGTTTATTAGCTGTGGTTCGTCAATTGCGCTAGCGTATGGTCATATTGTCTGAGTTATCGTGCTTACTTCGCAGACAAAGACACAAAACAGGATATAGAAGGCATAACTCCTGAAACTGATTTTCGATATCATACAATATACTCAAGAGTAGATACCATGCATGAACAAAATTAGTCAAAATATGAGTACGTTCGTTTAAGTTATTGTGCCTATGTCGAGAAATAGACACCCGGACAATAATTCGATCAGGAGGCAAATACATCACCTGAAATAAAATTCGAAGAGGATTGGTTTTCGATCTCCAAGATATTCATGAGCACATACCATTAATCAAATTTGACGAGAAACGGATTACCATTGGTGCAGTTATCGCGCATGAAACTGCCTAACACAACTTATCTTCCCCACGTATATATTTGTCTCTTCTGTTTACATGCCCGTGAAATCGGTATTTGTAGCCTGTATAAACGAATTTGCTCCACCTCTTATGGTGGAGTAAATCATTGAATAATATACCCGGGACAAATGAAAGGTACCCCGAACATATCTGTTCACATGGTAAAAATATGTTCCCTGAATAAAAAAGTGTACCTAAAGACTGTATATACCAGGTACAAATGGCTTCATGTAACTTCATGATACTTTAGATAACATCTTTTCATTTTTAAGGGGGTGGCAGTAAGACAGTCTAGCCTGACTATGCCACCCCTCGAATATACAACATAATATTTGTCAAATGTATTATGCATTAATATGTGTATATTTAAATAAAATATCCTATCCTATCCTAAGAATTATCTCAAATCTGTCTGTTATAAAAAATCACAATTTACATTTAATTAGTCGAGTATCCAGTTCGAACGATTGGACGAAAGTTTATCGGCTGATTTTGCCGATTTTGACAAAATGCGCGATAAAAGTTGAAGGTTCAAGGAACAGCTAACAATTGTGTCATTAAAACTCACTGTAATAATATCAGGAATTTTAAATTACGCCTTCTAATATAGAATTTGAAGTTTGCCGATCGCAGTGGCTGCTAACCATCTAATTCTTACAGGTTATATTGTTTGTCATCTTTTATTATAAAAAAAAATGCGACAAAGTGATCAGTTGTCAATTTGATGCAAACACTTTCAACTCACCGAGAAAGAATCGGTAACCAAGGACACACCATAAACACCACTATATGGGTAAATTCGCCCCGGGGAAAACCGACTCGCGCAAATGTTAACACTTCCCGAATTCCTACGCCGGTGACTCGGCCACTTACATCTTTATCGAGAAATACAAGCTAAAAGTAACTAAGGCGTTGTTATGACTTGTCCAGTCAACATCGAGGAAAATGAAAGAGAAAAATAGAGGTGTAATTATTTAAATATAACGGCACATGTGAATGAATAGACGCCACATGGAACCATGGCCGAAATGTCAAACTTATAAACTTAACAAAGTAATATCAAGACTTTGAAAGCACAACCCTTCATTGAACCTGCATGTATGACATTGACACCCATGTTACAATAACCACTTAACACAACTGACGAAATGGTAATTATACTGGTGTATAAAGTAATATATGACATAACTGTGGTCAATATACAAACATTAAGACCAGATATAATTTCTTAACATTGCTCCCCAAACAAGTTAAAACTCCGACTAATTTAATTGATGCAACAATATAGGTCACCATTAGTTTCCAACATGTTACTCGCTAAATATTTCCAAACTATGGCAAACTTGATACGAATATATTGAGTCGCATACAACATATGTTATGAACCAGTCAAATAAGCAAATTGTCTCCGTCCTTATTCCCCTCCGTGACTGTTCTGCGCTCTTCCTTTTGTCAATTCATTTCCAACAATTCCGACGTTGCGTCCTGTTTACGAGCACCAACAAGACATAACACTCTAGAATGTACCAGTAGCTAAGTATTGGTCACAGGGTTTCGTCTAAAAATCAGAAATCTTAGAAAAAACTATATTTATTTAAATAGCTATTGAACAATTTAACAGAGTGCAGAGCCAATCAAGGAGGAGACATGAGCAATATTACTCGCTCGGACTCAGAGTTTCAGAAGAGAGCTTATTTATCTCAGTCTCGCTATAATTAGCACACCCGCGTGTATACTGTTCGGCAAATATTAGAACCATGTGGCCGATGGGGGTTTTATAAATAGAAAATTGGTTTTTCCGGTTTATTTAAAAGTCGAACTGCGCGACCAGGAGGCCGAGTCCGGTAAAAGGTGTAGTTGGGAATTTCAATTTCGTTTATTGTCCTTTACATTATTATGTCAATAATGTTGATTTCTGGTTTGTGACAAGCTATGTCAATTACCAATAAAATAAATTTAAAAGATAATTTGTTAGTCTTATATTTCAATTTGCATAGATATTTTTCGTTCCGCAGCCCACTGATGGTTGTGGTCGGAGACGGCCGAGTCGGCCGCCGGTTCGTTAATTCGGTGCTGGTTGTTATTGTTATTTTAACGAAATTCTGAGTTGGTCATTCGCGAAACCAATATATTATATATTCTATAATTAAAAACATGGGTATATACTATATGATCTTGTTTATGGATATTGTAGGAAGGCTAATCTGGCCGTGTCAAATTGAGCTATAGCGATGTGATTTCTCGCAGGACAACACATTTCTGGTTTTCGTGGGGTGTGTATCCGCTGGATGTCTTATAGTTGCAATATGTAACCATTATGACTGCGTTAATTGCGTTCGATGTCTAGGTATGAACAATGGCTGGGCCATGCACTCTTGGCGGGAACACAATACCTCAGATTTTTTATCCGCATTTATAAGCTTTCTGCTGTGGTGAATGAAAAACCTGCAGTAATAAGCCGTAGTTTTTTGTAATAATTTGAAGGATTAGTGGTTTTAACGGAATTATGAGGCTGTGTATTCATGTAACCAATATATTTTATATTATAATTTATATTTATGGCTAATAATATGATCTTGAGGGCGTTACCATTTCTGATTAGGGTTTTCTTGTATATATATAGTGAGGTCACTCCCATGTTCCATGAATGTGTAGCAAATTATGATTGGAACACGTGCCAGTATACCGGTCTTTACGGAACATATTTAAACCATGACAATTATGACTGAATCATATTCGCTATAACTAATTGCCCGGTCCTACACATTAATGAACAAGGGAAGACCCGTACCTTTAATAATAATTATAATAGTCCATAGTCTTACACTTTTCTGTAAGACAGTTTGTCTACGTGCCAATATGTTTCAAAAATGACACCTCGGCCATATTCGTTATCTCCAGTTTAAAACTACATTTACGGTCCCGAAATTTATAGACACACCGTTACTCGGTATTATGTACAGTTTAACCCATGTAATTCGCAGTCCAGAAAAGACGGAATCATCATCGGAACCTGATTTGCTAGTCCTTATGTTATGGTTTAGTGACAGTTTAAGGTTATAAAACGCCCCAAAAAAAGGTTATCGTAATTGGAAGAAAAAAAACAAGTATCCCCCATGCACTTTGCAGGTGTGAGCGCTTTTCACTTATAAATTTCCAATCACAAAATGCTAGATTTTCGCTGTTGGCATTAGGTAAGTACGACTAATTACCCCGGCGGTATTGACACTACTGCTAAACCATATATCTGGCGAGACCAGGTTTAAACCAGAAATGGCGAATGCGTCACTTAAACCTGCAGTATCGGGTTTAAACCAAAGGGGCGTGTCGTCAACGATAAATTATAAAATGTCAAAATTATAAACGACCACGTCACTTTAGCAAAAACATTGCTATTGAATTTGTTATGTTACAAGGGAGATCACAAAATTGAATACGTCCTCGCTTTTATGGATGCCATATTAGCACCCCTCTGGGCGGTGGTCATTTTGGATCTGGGTTGGGAGTGAACAGTGTATGTTGGTCTACACAAATTCGAATCGGAAGAGATAGTTTCCCACCGGATGATGAAATTGTAATATCATGTTCGCTAAATACGCTGCCGTACAAACTGCTGAACCGACAAAAGATTCATGGAGATCCGGTCTCACTCAAGAACAGCAGAACAATAGACGGAAAAATCACGGTCCAACAGCCCCGCCCCCTTCTGCTACCGGTATTATTTGTCCTGAAATTCACGATACTGTTCTAACAGTGTTCAACAGTCTGGGTTCACTCCGACACATTTAACACTTTACTCACTGATCAGTAGTTGCATAAGACATGTTCACATAATAAGTTCAACAAAACGACCAACTCTGAACTTACTATCCAGCCTGTTCTCTCGAAAACCCGCACAATTGTCTGTCTATAACATGGCTTGTTTTAGGTACATAATCTGCTTAGAATCGCCTCATTTTGAGTGGATAATGTGCTGAAAATGAGAGCATTTTAGTCATATTGTCGACTCATTATGAGGCGATTTTAAGCAGTTGGTGTGCGGACAATGACACAAATAAGCTAAATAAACCTACAGGTCAGGTGTGCGCTCTTTAATATGTGTATTCACTGTGGTCCGCGCAATAAAACGAAATAACCTGCTTATTTATTAGAATCTGTTAATCACATTATGTACCTATTTCACAGTATAGGTCGGTGATGTGCGTATTGGCCTTGTTGCATTACCTGAGCATATCCCACAAATTAATTGGAATTACATGTATATTTCGTCTGCTTATATTTCCTGAACATTCCTCCTGATAAATAATAGCCTATTCAAATGTATACTTTTAAAAGTGAATGGGAGAATATATTTATTAGTTCAAAAAATGAGCAAATGACATTTGTGTGTTGATTTATGAACTCTTTTTTTTCAGTGCACTCCGTGGTCACAGGCCTTCCGCGACTAACGCCATCAATAACTCAACGAGAAGTATTACTCAACATCAGAAGGACGACACAAGTATACCGGAAATATTTGACAACTAGAACAAGTTTGACGTTAAGATGATTCGTACAGGAAACTATTAAAGGTACGGTTGGCCTTGGCGGTGGGTATCCTGTGAAAATATTTCCAACCGTCAAAAACCGCCACAAACAGAAAGAACATCAAAATGTAGACAGACTTTGTCCGTATACAAATAAGAAATATCGCATAAACAGTATGTTATTGTCAAATGTTTGACCATTGTTATGTAAACAAAAGCATAAAAAGTTACTTTTCTGGTATTTGTTTATATTATGATGGTAAACATAAAGAGCGTTCTTTGTTGGTGAATTCCTGATATGGAACGAATAAAGAGCGTTTATGCCATTTGTGTGTGATTAGCCAGAAGCATTGTGCTGTCTTCTGTAACACAATCAGGCTCTTGCTTAGGTAAAATATAGTAGGTCTTTATGATAACATGCTGTTTACGTGATGGTCATGGTATATATGAACGAAACTATGCGTTTTAATGTTTTTCTGTTTACGGTGATTAGAACAAATATGAATATTTTCGACAACTAAGGCCTCACGTGCCTTTAAATAATAAAATATATAGGGGGATTATCCAGACATCAATAGAACATGGTTTTCGTCAATTCCTCGTTGGATGTGGCTAACGAAACTAATGTGACGTGGGTTATTTCTGCAGAGGATCCAGAAGAGTTAGAAACTGATAGCCTCATTAACAACGAGCATGCGTATGCCGTGGTTATAGTGTGTATCGCCGTGATCGGAGCGATGGGTAACGTGATGATCCTCGGACTGATGAGCGTGACGTCATTCCGAAAGTTCTCATACTCAGTGTACTTGAGATATATAGCGTTCTTCGACACATTCGTTCTTATACAGACCGTCACTGAAGATACTCTGGACAAGTTCCACGAAGGTGGTCATCTCGAGGAGACATTCTACATGAACATAGTGCCATGCTTATTTTGGAATGTGCCGAAAATGATAAGCAGATTTGTTTCCCCCTGGTTGGTCGCGGCACTGGGGGTTGACCGACTCATCGTTGTTGTGTTCCCGTTAAAGCGAAACTCGTGGTGCACAAAGACAAAAGCCCACAAGTGTGTCCTGTTCGTTACCATTGCAGCGATCGTGTTACATCTTCATGTCTTCATATGTGGTCTTTGTGATGTGCACGCTGACTTTTGTAAGCGTCTTGACGATTATTACGTCGCCATTGCTACCACTGAAATGATCCTCAAAACGCACCTACCATTGCTAATCATTTTCTTCGTGAACACGTGGACAATAATTACATTACGAAGGCAGATAACAGCGTTTAGAGGGGAAAGCGCCCGTCATGGGAACACAGATGCGAAACAAGCGGTTGATCGTACAAGTTTCACGCTGGTTGTCGTGGCAATGATATCTTTTCTTTCATTGTTTCCAAAGGCGATTGTTGAGTTGGTTCAACTAATTTACACAGAGGCATATCCGCATCTCTATGACATCAACACAGAGACTACATTTAACCTACTGTGGCATATCTGCAATGCGGTGATGTTGCTGAATTTTGCTCAGAATTTTTATGTCCTGATTTCGACATCACAAAATTACAGAAAACCCTTTCTGAGAATATGCCGGAAATAAAACATGTCTGTTCGCTCCGACCAAATGGCTATGGCAACGATATCGACCAATTAGACCACAGCAGAGACTATAGTGTACTTTCTGTTGTACACCTGTAGCACAGTAAAATGTTGTTAAATTGAGCTCAAAATGGTTATGCTCTGGTTCGACACCGCCTACATATAAGCATACTTTTCTGAGAATATGCGCGAAGTAGAACAGGTCTATTCACGTCGATCAGAATGCTATGACAACGACGTCGACGATCTAGACAGGGAATAAAATGAGCAGAGCCGCTCAAATGTTGGGAAGTGATAACCAATTATTGGTAAACCATTCAGTAGTATAGGAAGGCAGCTTTTAGCCATTCGGCTTGTCCGTTCTCCGT
The DNA here is from genome assembly GCA_032622095.1 of Siphonodentalium dalli. Taxonomy (NCBI): domain Eukaryota; kingdom Metazoa; phylum Mollusca; class Scaphopoda; order Gadilida; family Siphonodentaliidae; genus Siphonodentalium; species Siphonodentalium dalli. The sequence goes on from CP136069.1 coordinate 67,683,544, forward strand.
TATCATACCTATGAATAATTGTGTGTAATCGATCGAACTACCTTAGATTTACCTATGATTATCAGCATAAATGGTGCCACAAGCTGCACCATAATCCGCTTTACATATCCAAACTAGAATATAATGATGATCAAATGTCTAGTGACGCATACGATTGAACTATCAATCAGGGATCCAGAAAATATGTTTCCAAACCTTATTTAACTTTTATTAAGCTCCTAGTGCATAAAACAATAGGTTAAGGACAAGAAGTATCGTGAGAAATGTGTTATTTTGGTTAGATCATGAATAATTTGAATCTGGTACTAACTGTACTATGGTGTAATCGAATTACTTGAAATTTACATATGATTGTCAGCATAAATATGCCATTAGGTGCATCATGATCCGCTTTACATATCCAAACTAGAATAAAATGATGATCAAATGACTATTGCATACGACTGAACTTGATCTAGTTTCAGGACAGAATTTTATTGATTGTTTTATGAAATCAGTGATAGTAGTCAAAGAATAGAGAAAATAACAGCCTCTTTAATTTAATAGTAAGAAACAAATATCGCAGAAAATGGGAAAGTTAAACTTTATTTTATTTTTTCAGCTTAAAGATGTATTCAGGGGTCCAGAAAATCTTTTTCCAAAACAAAACTGATTTAACTTTTTATTAAGTTCCTATTGTATAAAATAATAGGTTAAAAACTAGAAGTATTGTAAGAAATGTGTTATTTTGTTAGATCGTGAATAATTATACCCTCAGCAACGAGTTCTGAGGGGGGTATACTGGAATCAGCTTGTCCGTCCGTCTGTCCGTGGACACAAAATTGTCCGGAGTTTTTCTCAGTCGTTTTAAGATCATTTTCCCTGAAACTTGGCACAGACATAAACCACCATGGGAACCTGTGCACCTGCGATTATCGCGTCTGTCGGACTTTTTTGGGTGGAGTTATCCCCCCTTTTTCGACTTAGAAATTCTTTCGCAACAAGTATAATTTTGTCCGAGCTTTTATTCCTACATTTTTAAGTCAATTGTTTGAAAACTTGGCACAGACATTTAGTACCATGGAAACCTATGCGCCTGCGATTATGACGTCTGTCCGACATTTTTTGGTGGAGTTATCCCCATTTTTCGATTTAGAATGTTTTGCAACATGCATAATTTTGTCCCCGCTTTTATTCCTACATTTTTAAGTCAATTTTTTTTAATCTTGCACTGATATTTAGCACCATGGGAACCTGTGCACTTGCTATTATGACGTCTGTCCGACTTTTTTGTGTGGAGTTATTCCCCTTTTTCGACATTTTCGCAACAGGCATAATTTTGTCATAGCTTTTATCTTTGGTGGAGTTAGCCCCCTTTTTCAACTTACAAAATCTTCTCAAAATGCATAACTTTGTCCGAGCTTTTATTCCTACATTTTTCAGTCAATAGGTTTTAGGATTAGGATTAAGGGTTAAGAGGTTCAAGATTAGTGTTAGGGCTTAGGGGATTTAGGGTTACCTGTTCACACAATTTCAGTGCCCAATATACAGTAATGGCTACTACATTCAAATAACATGTTGAATACGGGGGTATACATCAGTCGCATCTGGGACAAACCCATCTCTAGTTTGAATCTGGTATGTGTGTAATCGAATTACCTGAGATTTACCTATTATTATCAGCATAAATGTGCCACCAGCTGCACCATAATCTGCTTTACATATCCAAACTAGAATATAATGATGATCAAATGACTGTTGATGCATATGACCGAACTTGATATATAGTTTCAGAACATAATTGTTTTGATTGTTTTATGAAATCAGTGATAGTGGTCAAATAATATATAAAATACAGCCTCTATAATAGTAAGAAACAAATATGGCAGAAAAAGGGAAAATTTAATTTTATATATATATTTTTTGTTCAGCTTAAAGATGTATTCAGGGATTCAGAAAAAATCTTTTTCCAAAACAAAACTGATTTTACTTTTTATTAAGTTCCTAGTGTATAAAATAATAGGTTAAGAACAAGAAGTGTTGTAAGAAATGTGTTATTTTGTTAGATCGCCAATTTTAACCTGGTATGTGTATAATCGAATTACCTGAGATTTACCTATGATTGTCAGCATAAATGGTGCCACTATATGCACCATAATCCGCTTTACATATCCAAACTAGAATATAATGATGATCAAATCACTATTGATGCATATGATTGAACTTGATATAGTTTCTGGACAGAATTGTTTTATGAAATCGGTAGTGGTAAAATAGAGAAAAAAACAAGCCTCTTTAATAGTAAGAAACAAATATCGCAGAAAATGGGAAAGTTGAAGTTTTTTTTTCAGCTTAAAGATGTAATCAGGGGTCCAGAAATTTTTTTTCCAAACAAAACTGATTTTACATTTTATTAAGTTCCTAGTGTATAAAATAATAGGTTAAGAACAAGAAATGTTGTGAGAAATGTGTTGTTTTGTTAGATCATGAATAATTTAATCTGGTATGTGTGTAATCGAACTACCTGATATTTACCTATGATTACCAGCATAAATGTGCCACTATATGCACCATAATCCGCTTTACATAGCCACACTAGAACATAATGATGATCAAATGACTATTGAGTCATATGTTTGAACTTGATCTAGTGTCAGGACAGAATTGTTTAGATTTTTTTTATGAATCAGTGAGTGGTCAAAGAATATAGAAAACACAGCCTCTTTATCTTTAAGAAGGTGCCCCATTCGTGAATTTTCAAAAAAAATCTCAATTTCAAACTAACAATATCAGACAATCAGCATCCCTTATAACCAATGTATGCTATACTACTATAACAACATGTTTTACCTCACAACATGAGAGATAAGTTAGAATTATGAAAAAAGTGGTTTAAAAAAAATTCATGTAGATCGATAGTTTGACAGGAAATATAAAAAAACACACTGCATAATCTAGACTACTAACCCAACTAGGGTATGCGCTCTACCATCTGAAATCAATAAATAACACATTTTCCATTTCATACTAAAGTTTTTTTTTGGCAGCCATTTGCAGAACTAATTTTTTTTAAAGGAAAAATCACCATAAATCTACGCAATGTCTGAAAAGATGAGCCAGTAATGATTAGTTATGTCTGCCAGATTATTGGAAACGTAGTTGAATAATATTTTGTTCTTTTAGTCCTTATGAATCTTTCGTATTGACTATTTTTGGAAACGTCAATACTAAAGATTCATAGGGCCACATCTTGATTTTCTTTACCATTTATTTGGTTATCCTTAGGTATGTGATATAGATGTTCAAAAACCAAGTACCACATCACTTAGGTGTAACTTATTGTATTTGTCTGTATATGAACTCTTTTTTATCTATTGTTGATCGTATGCATATCAATATATATGATTTATCAATATATATGTTGTTAAAACAAAAACAAAATTGTCAAAATTATCTTCATTTTAATTACAACTGCTGACTGTAGACTATTATTATTTTACCTTTTCATGTGAAATTTATTTTTTGTCCGGCGTAATACAGTGTACTGCTTGCTGAGAAATGAGTACTATAAAAAAGAAACAAGAATTTAAAGGTGTATTGACTGTGCCTTGTCCCTAGTCATAACTCTAGTTTGAAATTGTTGGCCAATAATAATTTGTCGAAAGTACAAGTACATCAGGGTACAAATTACCAAGTTGTTATGTATAGTTAGAGAAGTTTCAAGTGAATTTTGTTTTGTAACTTTCCAGGTCCATTTGGTATGGACTATTAGTTATAAAACTCGCTCCTCTAGTGATGCATACGTGTATCAAAACTTGACTGCTCTAATTGTTGCATAGCAAAATATCAAAAGCTAAGTGTTGTGACACCATCTTCAATGAATATCAGTTACTGAAGTCACATTTTACCACATATTAATAGAAATGTTCTGTTTGCTTAGGATTCCACTGCAACAGCACATCACTCTAGTTGTAGATCCAATAAACAATTCTTATAATCAGAGAATTTTGAGTTTCTTGTGAGCTCTTACTACACATTTGGTTCGATTCTGTTCATTGTTGTCATAAGAGTATGCATACATCATAGAACGAAGTCCTAAAAATATTGAAATTGGTATACCATATATTTCGTACTTCATTTTATCGACCACTGCCTTGTTATCGTGACTGTATAAGATATGATTTTTGTCATAATTGCTGGCATCAAATAGATTTATTTTCGCAGCATGTCACAATACATATCGGATGATTCAGTATGGTATGACAATGAGATAGCATCAATGAAGAGCGGTTTATCATTTCAGGAATACAAATTCTTTATGTAATTATTATGAAATTCATATATCAGATATTTGGAGAAATCCAGGAGAGTAAAACCAAGATGGACTGGATTTTTATAAACTTGCTTTACTTTGTGACATTCAACACCAACAAGGTCATCATTGAATATTCAAACCTCTTGAATGACTGCTTTGCTAGATGAATCTGTAAGTTTTGTCCATCACTGGTTATACTGACACCAATTGCATTACATCTCATGTTTCCCAAATAAGTTTCTCTAGGGTCTGCACGGTCTAGTTCACATGGTACATATTTGTAAAATATGGGTTACGGAGATAAACGGGTAATCGAATAAGTCCACAGAAATCTGTTAAACATGACATGTGGTGAATCAGGAATATATCCATTGGAAATCACAATAAATTTAAGACTTTTACAATGTTGGTCGAAAATTTGAAAAAATATGACATATAGACTTAATGGGAAAGTGCTTTATGATTTGTCACCGAAATTTACATTGTGCCAATCAATTTGAGATAATCAATATCACATAATAATCTATTTATTGTATGACTGCAGTCACTGCACGGTTTCTTGACATATTTTAACTGAAAATATGTCAAGAAAATCACCCCCCCCCCCCCGAAAACTCATGTTATCCAAACCACTGATCTATGATCTACAGACCATATTATTATGTACATTAAACATAATTTTAATTATAATTTAGGGGTGATCATATATCAGAACATTGATTTGGGTAATGACTCCATCCCAATCCAGGACTATCACGAACACAGTGAAAACAGTCAAAAAGTTAAAAATACTTGTACACAATCATGGTCACCACCGACACTGCCAAGTCGAACATATCTACTAAATGTCTGAATTTGTCCAAATATCTTAATATCGTCACACCTAAAGTCTTAATTAGTGATGACAGACATACTATATTTGTTGACATTCTATGGATGATCGTGACATACATTCTGTCCTTAACGATGGGTCATTTCCCAAACTAAGCACTATGCAAGCAACAAGTATTGAAGGGCCATTAACCCTACAAGAATTAACAGACGCGCTGAGGAAAACCAAAAATAATAAAAGCCCAGGGCCTTCAGGATACACATGTGAATTTTATAAATTCTTTTGGTCTGACTTTGGCCCCCTTTTAACACAGTCGCTAAATGAATCATTTTCAACGGGGGAACTGTCAATCACACAAAAGCAAGGAATTATAATAATGATCCCTAAAAAGGACAGAAATAGGCAGATGTTAAAAAACTGGCGTCCGATTACCCTTTTGAATACATCTTACAAACTAGCCTCGTCATGTATAGCGGACAGACTAAAACGTGTACTCCCATCGATAATCAACCCTGATCAAACCGGGTTTTTATCTGGTAGATATATAGGTGACAATACCCGACTAATATACGACATAATTCACAGGACAAAACAAGAAAATAAATCTGGCCTACTACTTCTTATCGATTTTGAAAAAGCATTTGACACTGTTTCATGGTCATTTATAAGAAAATGTCTTGACCTTTTTAATTTCGGAGATTCTGTAAAGAAATGGCTATCAATTTTGTATGAGAATGCCAGCTCATCTATTCTGATTAATGGTCATATTTCTCAGAGCTTCATGCTAGGTAGAGGCTGCCGCCAGGGTGACCCAATATCACCGTATATCTTTCTCCTCTGTGCTGAAGTTTTGGCGCTGATGATACGCCAAAACAATACAATTAAAGGGATATTACTCGGTGGTTCAGAGTACAAAATAACACAATATGCGGACGACACGACGCTCATTCTTGATGGTTCTGAAAATAGTCTACGCGAATCGTACTTAACACTGGACGAATTTGCTCGGGTATCGGGTCTGCGCATAAATCCTGAAAAGTGTCAAGCATCATGGATAGGGATAGGGTCACATACTAAAATAAGACAAGTTCTTAAGGAATTAAACCTGTCTACTGTAAACACTTTTAATTTTCTAGGAATACATTTCGACACTAATTTAACAAACATGAATATAAACTACAATTATAAACTCGAAGATATAGAAAAGATCACAAAAATTTGGAAACACAGACTCCTGACCCCGTTAGGTAGAATAACAGTTGTCAAATCCCTTATCTTACCAAAATTGACACACCTATTTATAACCCCCCCAAGTCCAGATAAAGCATTTTTGAAGACCATAAATACCATTCTATATAATTTCATCTGGAATTCCAAACGCGATAGAATAAAAAGAAAACAATTATGTACCGAATATATGTACGGAGGTTTGAAGATGATTAATGTTGAAAACTTTGATAGCGCCATGAAAATTAGCTGGATTAGACGCTTGGTTTGCAAACAATCGAAATGGGCCTCACTATGCAATGGCAATTCTTTTTTAAAAGATCCACTCTTTCTCACTTATCACCCAAATTATATTGTAAAGCAAACAGACAAGTTCGCAAATCCATTCTGGAGAGATGTTTTCTCAGCATGGTGTAAATTTATGCGATTAAATAATTCAAATAATAGTATTATGGCCTCAACTGTATGGAATAATCCGAAAATAAAAATCGGAGGTTCGTCGATCAACTTTAAATCGTGGAGAGATGCCGGAATATATTTTATAAATGATCTATTCCAATCAGATAATACATTCCATACCCCACGCACACTTTATGCAACTTTCAACATCCGCGTTGATTTCATAACAATCAACAGCATAAAGCGTCAGATTATGTCATTGGCAAGTTCTCTTAACCAACCCTTAATCCGTATACCCTACCCATGTATACCAAACAATCTCATTCCGATACTCCGTTGTGTAAAAGGCTGTCAATTATTTTATAAAATTCTATCAAATGAGAAAACCATGCCGAATGCATGTTAAAAATGGGAATCCAAATTTGGCGAGAGAAATTTGGGAAGAATATTTGAGCATGCCCTTTAAAACGACAACGGATACGAAATTACAGTGGCTCCAATTCAGAATAAACACACGAATTATTAGTACCAATAAATTTCTGAAGGTGGCTAACCTTCGAGTCGACGATTTTTGCAATCGTTGTCATAGCGTACAGGAAACCATTTCTCACATTTTCTGGGACTGTCCCCAAGTCAAAACCTTTATGATAGAAATTGAAACATGGGCAAGAAACAACCAATTTCCCATTGATCTAACAAAAAAAGAATATAATTATTGGCATAGATCATGAATACAAAAATTCAAAAAGTAATCTGTTCCTACTAGTGCTGAAACAATATATATATAGAACAAAATTCACGCCCACACAACTATCACTTCGACCGTTCCTTTGTGATCTTCAATTTAGGTATGAATGCGAGAGATACAACGCAAAATGTAACATGAACTATGAATTCGATAACCAATGGCTGACACTTCGAAATGCCTTAAAAATTAAATAACAGCGTCATTGGAAACAAGATTTTTCAGGCACAAAGTACACCCCGAGCTTAACAATGACTGGACAACACACAAACGAAATCAATTACCCGGTACCCGAGCGGCAGACACTTATACAATATCTGTACAATTTCAGTACACCAATCATTTTTACTTTCCAATCATATTCCCCGAGAACGTCAATAGATATGCCGGTTTACTTAACAATACCACAATTTGTTTTCAGCCACAGTCCGAAACATCAAGAGAGCGTTGTGTATTTTCCCCGAGTGCTGTCGAACCAATAATTACAACAACTACAATATTTGCAATACAGTTGCAATATGTTAGATTGTCTGTTTATATTGTTTTTTTTTGTAAATTCTGAATGTAAAAATATTTAAAACTGCACATAGTGTTTGGAACTTTGATTATACAAACTTTAAATACTACATGTAACCAAATATTTTGAAGAAAAAAAAGCACAAAAAAAAATAAAAGAAAAGAAAAAAAAAATTATGTTATCAGCATGGTTGTAGAAAAATAGAGCCAATTTTCTGGAGAAAAATAAATTATACCAGCGTAGCCTAAAATTCACTTTTAACATGAACACTCTTTGTTAAAATTATCCAAACACACTGTGTGCCTTTAAATATTTTAGAATCATATGTAAGAAAGTAGGCCAGGGCATGGTAGAGTCTCACTCTTCCAAGCCTTGGATTGAGAGAATGAATGTCTGTGAATTTGTGTCTTTCTTCCTTTGTCATTCTTTCTGCCAAATAAAAAATTATAAAAATCAAAAACAAAAATATATATTTGTTGACATTACTCATACCAGTTGCTATATTGCCCTGGTCTTGGTGGGTCCTTTGTGGTGAGCAGAGACATACATACTATCGGCCGAATTCTGGTCCCTGGTCTAGACCAGGGTTTCATGTAAACTATAGTCTAGACCAGGCCGAAACCACGGTGATCGCGATGTGTTACCCAGCTTCGATGCGAGTAAGCTGGGATTATTGGTCAGCACTGGTCCGTATTCTCGTCTTTTTGAAACTCAGGTTTACGTAAACCAAGGTTTGCCTTCTTATTGTCATTCAAGCCTTTGTCGGTCTGTTCATAATTCGAACCATGTGGTAACGTACAAGTTCTGGTAACAGAAACATAAGTATTTTTTGGAAGCATTTATCTTTATGTTAACCAAATTGTAATTGTTTTATATTTGTATGTCGTGTAGAGTAAAGATTATAATCATATATGAACTGGACAATATTTAATATAATCCATAATTATGTGTGTTATAGGTAATAGTCTGCAACTGAGACCTAGTCCCCCCCTGGTCTGAGATTTTTGTATAAACCGAGACGAGAATAGCGAAGTCTGGTTTCGAGAATATATTTATGGTGCAGAACTCTAATACGGATTATTAGTTTGATTGTAAGCCAGTCATTCACACGATGGTGAATAGTTTGAGCAATCACAAGCTGGCTTTTAACTGGACATTAGAAATGATCTTGTGTAACTGTGTTTTATATAATGTCACATATCATAACTGTAACAATCATGCGTGTGGGTACCCCGGCGATTTAATGTGGATGAGCATGGGCCGCCCGGCATAACAGTGAATGGCACATCGGATTTTCATTTTCGTCTTGCATCGCATGGGCGGGATGCGGGGCTTTCCCGGCGTAATCATAAAATTGACGTTTGAATGCTTCTTAATGGGGATTAATCGTACCGCCCATTAACGTAGATTATTCCAGTATTTTGAACAAGAATAATATTGATGTTTTAAGTAATTTTATTTTAAACGTAAAGCAAACAAAAAAAAACAGTAAAGACGAAAAAAAAAAATTACAAACAAAAAACAGAACCAGAAAAAAAAATATTACAAAAACAAAACAAACAAAAAAACAAAAGAATTTAGTTTTTTCAAAACATTAAAATAAAATGAAAAACAAAACAAAAATAGAAGAAAAAAAAATCAAAATATATAAATTTATGATTCTTTTATTTAAACGCATTTGCTGAAAAAGAAATACAAGAATGGAGTTTACTATCTTGTGTCCCTAGAAATCTTGGGGGCCCCGGTGGTTCAGTCGGTAGAATGCCAGGTGAATTTACACCGTCACATGCCGTCCAGCGCTGACGAAGCTGGTTCTAATCCCGTCATAGGTAGGGTGGCCGTAATCGTGTATCTGTGAAAGTTTGTCAGTTGCTTTCCGGGGATCGGTGGTTTCTACATGCAGTGGGACGATTTCTTGGTGAAATTAAGCCTCTGCGTGGTCTTTCCTCCACCCGTAAATTTGACAACGTCGTGTGTGGCATAGCGGCTAGATCGACGATAAACCCTAACAAACCAAACCAAACCCTAGAAATCTCTGAGAAATTCTTATTTTAACGTACATTTTATTAATCGTCCTTGTTCTAACAATGTCTTACCATTTGGATTCTTTGGAAATTGGAATGATGGGCGCAATTGTTTTTAGCCCATTATATGTTTGGGTCGAGATTTAAAAGGGCGGTCTCTGAGACTGATTATTCGGTGCAAGGGGAGGTGGTATAAACAATGTATAGCCACGTATAGGCCATGTGTGGTTCCATCGGCCGTGAAACAAGTTTTTGTTTACTCAACTAAAACATTTACTCAAACCGCTGACATCAAAATTGGTTATCATAATAAATAAACATAAAGGTAGGGTCGTGGCGACATGGGAACTTCGGGTGTCTCACCCCCCCCCCCCCAACTTAGGATGGAGTGGATTGGAAATATGGACAACACCCACACCATCCACGCGGAGACACTCTAATCACATGCATGTAAAGACGACACACCGCACGTGTTCGGTGATAACCCGTTACATTAATGCTCAACTATTCGCGACGTGAACGCAATCATATTGTTCGAGCACCAAGCGTGCCTTCGTCCGTCGATACACCGAATGTCGTTGATTGAACAATAATCCGCCTAATCTAATCGAGACCAGGTGATTTCGCGAGACCAGGTCCAGACATGGAACACCGTGATTATTAGGGTGGTCTAGACCAGGGACCAGAATTCGGCCGTATATGTCTAAACACCTCAACTCTTCTATATGTCACATCCGGTACATAATGTAGTGACGTCATGACAAAACATATCTTGAGATCATCAATATCACATAATAATCTATTTATTGTATGACTGCAGTCACTGCACAGTTTTGAACAAAGGTTAAAATATGTCAAATGTAACAAAGACCAAAATGGACAAATATATAGCAAACATGAATAGACGACCAATTGCAGTCTGATTTCCCGAAAATCCTCACATTATCTGGTTATAATGTAACTTGTTTTATGTAGATAAACTGCTTAGAATTGCCTCATTTTGAATCGATAATGTGCTGAACCTGAGAGAGTTTTAGTCACATTATTGAGTCATAATGAAGCGATTCAAAGCAGATCATGTGCAGATAATGAAATATATAAGCCAACTCGCGACTTTTCAGGTGTACTCTCTTTCACGTATATTTTAGGTAGATAATCTGCTGAGAATCGCCTCATTGTGAGTCGATATTGTGCTGAAAACGAGAGCATTGTAATCACATTATCGACTCATACTGAGAAAATTCTAAGCAGATTAACTACCTAAAATACACGTTAAAGAGAGTTAACCTGAAAAGTCGCGAGTTTGCTTATATGTGTCATTGTATGCACATGTTCTGCACTTTGAATCGCTTCATTATGACTCAATAATGTGACTAAAACTCTCTCATGCTCAGCACATTATCGATTCAAAATGAGGAGATTCTAAACAGATTATCTACCTAAAACAAGTTATATTATAAGCAGACAATGTGAGGAAGGCTGTTGTGCTGAAAATGAGAGCATTGTAGTCACATTATCGACTCACACTGAGGCGATTCTAAGCAGATAATTTGCGGACAATGACACAAATAAGCCAACTCAAAACAGCACGCTCTTTAACATGTGATTTCACTGTGACCCGCGACACAAAACGAATAACGGATATGAGTCCATTATCGGCATATTTCAGAATAAAATCATCACATTATGTACCTATTTATCACATTATAGGTCGATTATGTGCGTGTTTGCGCGAGGATGTATTGAATTTGCCCTGGCATGTACCATAGTATTATGAAGAGTATAAATAATACAGAAACTCCCAAAAAAAATATAATTATAATTCGGGTAGCAAAATGGTTATGACAATAGCACTAAAGAATATTTTTATGTGGCATATGCCATTTTCTTAACTGACCGATTAGGCCATATAACAATATAATAAAATAGGCAAACATAGACAGCACAAATAATCATCAAAGTGGCAACAATTGGGATTGCACAAAAACACAGCTATGTTTGTTTTAAAGTCATATCACAAATATATCTAAATATGTCTTGTTGTATCGGGTGACTTAGGTCTCGTAGCTGTGTGTTTGTTTAATTACTTTTGACGGATGAAACCAGTCAACATCCATTGTGATTGACCCCCTCCCATGGCGCCTGATGCATGAATATTACTATAGACGAGCATCATTTTTATCACGCAACAACCCAATTATTGAAAACTCCCCACTACTGTCACCATCTCGACTTCATGGTCCGAATCGGCATCTCTGGTTTAGACTAGGTTTTATTCTAGACCAGGTTTAACTCCAGTTTAAACTAGGTTTAAGTAGGGTTTAAACTTGGTTTTACAGTAGTTAAACCAAGTTTATGGGAGTAAAACTGGGTTTTAGCGTACTTAAACCAAGTTTTGTGATAAACTCAGTTTAAGTTGAAACTAGGTTTTATTAACGTGATAAAGTTATGGTAATATTACTAATTGTTTGTGGTGAATTGGCTATATTATCATCAGTATAAGCTTAGGTATATATGATTTATACGTACCATACGTCTCGCCTCGAACATACACCTTTAAATATACTTTGAAAAAAATCAAAAGTTAAACCACCCTACCCCAGGTTTGACTAAAACCTAGTTTTTTGGGTTTAATTATTCGGCCGATATTTTTCGCCCAATATTGATGTTGTTTCTTCGTGAATATGGGAGTGTTTATTTTGAATTGGGGGAGGCGTTTATGCGCGGGCGTTTGTCACTCAATGTAGATGCAGGAGAGTCTTAGTTGAATTCGGGGAGGCGATGTCGGTACTTATGAGATAAATTCTAACAAAATATGTGCCAGTGTGATGGATGATTTCTTGCTATATAAGTCTGTTTGCAATTCGCTCGTTCGGATGTCGATTTGGCGGCTGAGAGCATGGCGGGATCGGACTGATCAGATTGACACGTTAGACACGAACATGACTCTTGAAACTGATTCCTTATTCACAAAAAGGTCTCTTTCGGTCAATTTGACGTATGGGTTGGTGGCCCGCCCAAATACCCATCAGAGACACCCCAGCCTTCACCCGGGGGAGGGTAACGGCCACCCTGAGGGGGTGGAGTATGGACTATTTTGGAAAACTGTAAGGATTTCGGCCAATTTGATAGTATGGGTGGGTGGCTCGCCCCAAATAACCCATAGAAACACCCCACCCCTCACTTCCGGGGGGGGGGGGGTACCACCGAGGGGGTGAACGTGGGATATGGACCATTTTCGAGACTGGTAAGGATTTCGGCCAATTGACGGCATGGATGGATGGCCCGCTCAAATGTCCCATATAAACAGCCCACCCTTGAACGCTGGGGGAACCACCCCAGGAGGTGGAAATGGGGTATGGACCATTTTCGAGAACGGTAAGGATTTCGGTCAATTTGACGTCAGCAGTGTGGGTAGCCCGCTCCAACTACCCCCTAGAAACACCACCTCACCCGGAGGTACCACCCCGAGGGGGTGAAATGGGGTATGGACCATTTTCGAGAACGGTGGGTGGCACATCCCAAATGCCCCCAATAGAAACACCCCACCCCGGACCCATTTTCACCCGCTCGGAACCACCCGCGGTAAGGGTGGGGGTGTTTCTATGACTATATTTGAGGGCAGGCCGCCCACCAATGACGTCATATTGGCCGAAATCCTTACCGTTCTCGATAACGGTCCATACCCCATTCTATGGGGTATTTGGGGCGGGCCACCTACACATGCCGTAATATTGACCAACAGAGGCATGTTTTTGCGAATAATGAATAAAATGCTCCATACCCCATTTTCACCCCAGCAGGGTGGAACCCTCTAGGGATGAGGGTAGGGTGTCTATATGGGATATTTGGAGCGGGCCACACACCCCTGTCGTCAAATTGGCCGAAATCTTTACCGTTCTGGAACATTGTTCATATCCCATCTTCACCCCTCGGGTGGTAACCCACCCCACCCCGCCCGGATGTGAGGGGTGGGGTGTTTATATGCGTTATTTGAGGTACCCTTCCCCGGGGGTGAGGGTTGGGGTGTTTCTATTCGGTATTTGGGCGTACCCAATTTCCACCTCCTCTGGTGGGACCCCTCCCCCCCCCGGTGATGGGTGGGTAGGGGTGGTTATATGGTGTATTTTGATCGTGCCACCCACTCCTGCTGCCAAATTATTTAGCCTAAATCCTTACCGTCCATACCCCTGTTATCCCGGGTGAGGGGTGATGTTTCTATCGGGTATTATGGGCGAGCCACCCATTCATGCCGTCAAATTCGCCGAAATCCTTCCCGTTCTCAAAAATGGTCCATACCCCATTTTCATCCGTCCGGATGGTACCCCCGGGGTACCGGTGTTTCTATGCTGGGTATTTGTGGCGGGCCCCCACCCATGCCCTCAAGAGATATTTTTGAGTTCCAAAAGTCACGTTCGTCCATGATATTAGATAATATCTAACCGTTATACAACAGACCGTGCATTCGTCGTGATTTCTCAAAGAGCACGGGTTATTCCCCTGATTAGGAGATTACATAGCGACAACAGGTCGCGTGACCGGACAATGAATTGACAAGTAGAGATAATAAACAGACAGACCACGCCTCCTATTCTTGCAATTGGACAAGTGTGGCCCAAAAGTAACGCAATCGACCAAATCTATGTCGTCCCAGCGGTGGAGAAAAACTTGGTTTTACCACTAAAACCCAGTTTAAACTGGTAGTTTAAACTAGGTCTAAACTGGAGATGCCGATTCGGACCCAGCTGTCTCCCTCCTGTCTTCTAGTTTCTCACCCCATCTCTCTCTCTCTCTCTCTCTCTCTCTCTCTCTCTCTCTCTCTCTCTCTCTCTCTCTCTCTCTCTCTCTCTCTCTCTCTCTCTCTCTCTCTCTCTCTCTCTCTCGCTCTATATATATATGGCTTATGTGTGAGAGTTAGGTTATAGAGAACAGTATTTCTTATTTGTGTCGCGCATGTCGGGACAGTGATCACAACTGACAATAGATATGGCATTATAATACGCTTCATATTTGACAATAAATTTAGGATGGTATCCAAAACCGCCAACAAAATCGAAGTTTCTCACACTTCCCGCCACAAACGTGACTGAGTTCGGTACCTGTGGACAATGCCACAATGGCATTGTTAATCATGGTAATAAGTTCACTAGTAACCATAAACAAACCGAAAAACCATACTGTTGTTTCATTTAATTTAACCTAATGAGTAATGGATTGTCTTAAGGACTATAAATACTCATTTATTGGGGGAATACTTGATAAAAGTCAATGAACAGATATATTAAAACAATCATCACTAACATGTGCCCTTTGTGTCAATTTAGATAAGTAGTATAAAATTATATAATTTTTCTGAAGAAATTGAAATTGTATGCTCAAATTACCGGCCTCCAATTTCAAGTTGCCTATCTCTGATGTAAACATGTGTTCAGGTGAACTATTTTATACTAACGAAATTAGTTGTTTATAGAGGATTTTTTTGTCAATAAAGAAATTACTTTTGCAGTATATAATATTGTGTTGCCAAACAGTTTTCAAGGCATGCTACTACTTCCCATTCTATAAGTTGAGTTCTCTCACTCTGTTCATCATATGAGTCGTCAAAATTTACACTATTTCGGTTATTGTAGACATTCTCACATACATCGTTACATGGTTAGTCTGCGGTGATACAAGCTCATTTGTTAGATTTATATGAATCTTTACAGCCACGGCTCAGTAGTCACAGTAGATCGGGAGGAAGTATAATCCGACCTTGTTTGTAAGACTCAATCAAAGAGCGACCAGCCATGGTTGTCAGTACATGGTACACCATGCAGGGGAGTTAGTGTGATGTGCCAATCACTAATAGGTCCGCACGGAGATGTGCTAATATAATTTCTTAAGGAGTCTGTGGCTGCTGGCGGTAGAAGATGTGTTCCAGTGTTCGGTTATACAACATAAGACCGTGTGTGTTAATTTGTCGAATTGACATTATGGCTCACTATAATATAACCCACATGCAAACTTGGTACGATATATAGCGTCATCGTCAACATTAATAGATTGCACAAATTGGTACAAAATTCGCATCACATTTTACTGTTTTAACAATTAAGTCAAACGGCTTCATTTTATAGGTGTTTGTGAATGTCGCAGCCCGTCAACGCGTGAATTAGAGGCAAGATTTCACACATCTCTTGGACATTATTGTCCGATATGTCGTTCACGGAAATGACACGTGACCTATTTTTGTTTTCAGTATGAAGAATCATCCTCGCTCCTATTCCTCGAGAAACATAAAATTCTAGTATTTTCTATGTACGTCAGGGGAATAAAAAACAATAACTTGCTTCCGACCGAAGCGTGCTGCATTGTCTGCATGTAACAGCAAACCCGTTTCCGCTTCCTCGTGGTAACATACTAGCAAGAGATTAGGAACTAACTCTGGGCGAACGTCGCCATTCACGGACCGTATCACGTGACATTCGACCCAATGGCGAACATAATTCAGTGTTTTGAAACAGCATATAGATTCTGCACTCGACCATTCACGAAAAAATATAATCATGTCAAGGAGTCTTTGTTATGACCACCTGATAAATATGTGGCATTGTCTGGAACTGTGTCATGGACACAGAATATGTGAAGCCTTGCATGAATACCAGGATTGTATTCTCGGGTTGCAGGAAAAAGGTAGCACAATGACTTATTCTGAAAAAGAAGTGCAATGTATTATACTATGCAACAACTTCAACAATCTACTAATATCAACGATGACCCACTTACATACTGCCAAGAATTTGTATGTGCTTTATGTGACAAGTCGACATGTATTCAAGTCGATGAATTGCGATAAGTTTTCTTCTGTTGTAAAACGAGAACAATAACACCAAATGCAGACTTCTGAAGTAACACGTTTTTCTTGCAAACTATCAGGTAACTACTTGGCACAATAACTCATACCTATTCTGGAATGCCATGTTCTTATAACCCTATGAAACTTGGGCTCCATATATATCCCGTCTATAATGCACGAGATACATGTTTATGGTTACATGATAACAATACTAGGCATGGCGATATGAGTTTCCCTAAAGTATGTCCCTTTACCTATTGCCCGTTTGAGTGTCATGTAAATAATGTTATCTCCTGGACACAGAGCGGGAATGGTCAGCACCAAGATGCACGTGCATAAGAACGAATCTATAACCAATGATGTTGCAAGATTCAGGCGTAATCATGATCGGCCAGTACACTCTCATTGTCGCTTTCATGCCCGTCGGGTTCGTAGAATGGATCAACGCCATACTACTATTATAATCTTCGTATTGTTAACAAATCCAAATGATTTCAGTTGACCCAGAATATATACACACAAGCTGGGCAGAACCATAACAGCTAAATAGAGTCAAAATGTTTCCTATAAATCCTATAAAGTACTGAACCTTTTGACATGCAGTGTATCGGATCGCCCCGCGGGCCCGGTCCATCCCCACGCGCTAATAGCCTAATAGTTAATCAAGCCATGATAGTTCTGCTTGTCTGCCCCAATGCCTGGCTAAAATGAACCCGCAACAGAAGTACAGGTATAGAAATCATAGTTACCGTGCATGAGATATATGGGTGCATGGGATTATATGGGATTGGTTTTCCATGACGGCCATCGGTGGTCGCTGCGTGAGGGGCTCGAAGGTCCTACACACCAACAACGCATCGATGACACTTCATCCCTATCCAAATGCAGTTATGGAACTACTGCGATTTGCAATTGGCTACAATGATTCATGCGAATTGGTATTTGGCCACCGACATCTCAGGATGTACTGGTGTATGAAATGTGAGGATAGCTGCATGGAATAACCGAAGTAGTGCCAATTTTGACTTAAATGGCTACCCTGAGGACGAGCACAGTCATTTGGGCATTTTCGTCAATGAATTACTCATCACATTGCATGAGTTGAGACAAGATATTAGAGTTCTTCAGTTTGTTGAGGAGCACCAGTGAATGCATTTCTTATCCCCATATGACGAACCCAGTTAAATTTGTGTCGGTAAGTTTGAAAATCTTAGATGGTGGTAGCCGTTTTGGACGCCATCTTAAAACAATTATCAAATATGAAGTGTCCGAAGCTGTATATATCGTCATTTGTGTCTAGTGTCACAAAATGCGCACACAATAAGAAAATAACTCTCTGTAAACGCCTCACTCATCAGCCTTTGATAGCCATATGTGACCAGTTGAAATATATATATATAATCGGCTTTGCACAAAAATTGAAAAAATATGAAATAGTTGACCAAAAAGTGATCATGTGAGGTTTTATGAATTTATAAATTCTGGACCAGTATCCTTGTGTGATTTATCCATACCCGTAATAAAATTTAATCACAATGTTGTAAAATTTTGAGAAATTAGTAAAAAAATACCATTTTTCACCATTTCCACCCAAATTGTCATCTTAGAACACGTTCGGACAAGGTTGTTTATAATTACCCTTCATCATTCTCTACGTTGTTTCATTTTATACCCGTAAAGCCTTCTTTGCATGCGGCATTCTAAGTGTAAACTATACAATTCATTTTTCTAAGAAAATTATATTTTAGGGGGTGGGGTTAAGTTTATGCCCACAGCGCATTTTCACAGAAATATAATTGACATTCCATCATCCAAATTGTTTTGCTAGGTCTTTGGGGCAATTTATTAGACATGTTGCCCGTCAATAGCCCATGTGTTTCACAAGTTATAGCCAATTATATGTGACACTATTTTTCAAAACCCATGCAATTTTTCGCAATTTCAAAATATTTATCGCATTTTTTTAAACTAGCTTATACATTGGTCCAGATGGGTAATTATAAACCCAAGGGAGTGGGTGCAAATATAATTTCATAGTTTGAAAGTACAGTTAATATAAATATAGCTCTATTTTGATATTAATTATCTCAATAAGAAATAACTTGTGATGTATATTTAGTTCTCGTATTCAGGGTTCCATACCTCCAGTTACAACATAACTATTTACCTAAGAACTGTTTTTACTTGTATATGTTGCAAAAATGTTGAATACAAACTATAGCATGTAAAATGGAAACAAAGATACCAAATACTATCAGTTTGCTATTGAAAAATTATCCAAATCATTTTTGGTATCTCTCTATGACATCGAAACTGTATGCAACTAATGCACGAAACTTCAAGACCTAACAAAATAACACATTTCTTGCAACACTTCTTGTTCTTAACATATTATTTTATACTCTAGGAACTTAATAAAATCAGTTTTGGAAAACAAATTCTGGATCCCTGAATTCATCTTTAACTCTTTAGTTCCCGCGCTAGGTGTGTAAGCCATTCTGTCATCTCCCTGCTGCTACACCATAACCAGACAATATTTCCCCAGGAGTTTTTGGCTCATCAGATAGTAAGTACTCCGTTACTCCATATATGGTGATAAACATGCTTATGTGTTGATGCAGTGAGGATAATCTGTTGGACTGACAGTTGCATCTTGGCCTAATGGGCATAAGCCGGGACGTGTGTGTAATTTGATAAAAATCGACACCTGCATGAGAACAAGAGCCCTGGGCAAGCAAGCATCTCGACCTTTTCTTTGGGATTAGTGTTGTGGTATGGTATGGTGTGATTTCATTCTGCAATATAATCTATATAAATACAAAATTCAATGTTTATAGTTTATCTCTGGCAGGGAGTGGAGCGAAACGGTCGTGATTGCTTCGACCTTATTAGTTCCTCTTTTGTCAGAGCGTTGAGTACGGGTGAGTCGTGTGGCCGCGCCTCCGGGTGAAGCTGCCCCCGTGCTTAACGCCAGTGAGACGGTTTTGGATTAGGCTTATGGATTTAATCCCAGACGCCGTGTTGGCCGCAGTGCAAAGGAGTTCGGTAGTGGACATTGCTAACTGGAGTCTCCAGTCTAGCAGGGGCTACCTGACCCTTTGCCTGGAGTTCCGGACTGAAGATGCTGGCATCCAGAGATCGCAAGCCCGGGACACCAACTCCAAGACTGCCTCCTGTCATCTGAGTGGGAAGAAGAAGGGGCCGCCCAAGAAGAAGACGCCACCAAGGAGAAGAAGGGACGCCGCCAGACGAGCCAAATGGAAGAAGAGGGGGGTGACTGTTGATCTGCCAGTCACCCCTCCCCTTGTGGTTCAGCCGACGTCCAATGTCACAGCCGGCAGGTCGGAGTTGTCTGAGAGACGCCCAGACGACCCGACCTGCATGGAGACAGGCGACATCGCACCAGCTAGCAGGGACTCCGTTGATCTGCCGGAGGTCCCTGCTGTCGTCGTCGAGGCAAGTGGAAGAAGGGAGCAGGAAACCACCCCTGCTGTTCATGCCGCCTGCTTCGAGGTGGAACTGGACAGCTTGCCACCACGGACACCGGAGTACCAGCACATCCCGGTGTCCCCCAGCTCCACCGCCAGCAACAACAACAACAACATCAGCGCAGGCTCCAATAAGTCTGCAGAAGAAATCATCCTTGACTCTGAGAGGGAAATCAAAAAAACGTTGGAAAGATCAGCAAAATCACTGGAAAGTTCAGAAAAATTACTCCAACTTCTTGAAGAACAAGAACAACATAAATCCCTTCCATCTCCAGAATCGTCAACTGAAAAAGGAAACCCAAAAAAGAAAAGAAAAAAGAAAAAATAATTACCATCACAAAATGCTCACTTTTTTTTTTTTATGATTCCCAATAAAGGCAACAACATGAGGGATTAAGGGGAGTTACCATTCGGTGCTTCCGACAATCCCGGGCTAGCCCCCCGAACCACTCACTCTATATAGTTATATATTGCATGGAGATGACATAGTCTCGAGGACCGTCTTCCTGTCACCTCCATGTGCAGGTAAATAATAATTATTGGCGAGAAATCAGGTCAGGTGATGATTTCATTAAACATATAAACAAGTAAATTAATAAGATTATATATGTGCCCCTGGTCCAGATATAATATATATAAATTGCACATATTTTAGTTTTGACGAGTACAGGAGTGTCGATTGGGATGCGGGGATTAATTAATCAGTATTGAAGTTAGCACGGAACTGTTCTACAATCATAGCACTTGGTATTATTGTCCCCCGAAAAAATTATTTTTGGGGGACTATTGTAATCAGCTGCGTCCGTGCGTTCCTCCGAATTATAACTCCAGTAATGATCATCCGATTCTATTGAAACTTGGTGTGTAGGTGCTCTGCAATTCTCGGTTTGATCCGATGTTCTTTTGTGGAGTTATTTCCCTTTTTTGTTTACTTAGAAAATTTCTCACTTTTTCGTTTTCCCGATGATATCAATGTTTGGATCCTTTAATTGCAAATACCGTTTTTATGTGGATCAGTAATATCAAGATACATGTTGAGTTCGAATTTGAGTTTGATCCGATGATTTGTCCTAGAGTTATGGACTTTTTTCGACTTAAAAAATTAAATTTTCTTGTTTTTTCTTTGGTTTCCGGATGACAACTCAAGTTTGGATTGTTTAATTGGAAATATCAAAATACATATCATATCAAAATACAGGTCAAATTCGAATTTGAGTTTGATCCAATGATTTTTCCCGGAGTTATGGGCCTTTCGACTTTGAAAAACATTTTTTATAATTTTCTGTATGAGGGTACCTTCATGGTGTAATCAACTCCTCCTACACTTTTGATCGTAGATATTTGAAACTTCAGAGTTTTGTTACCCACATATTGGAGATGTGCAACATGTATATAGATTACGGAAAGATTATTTTCTTACGGAATTATTAAGTAATATTAACCCTTTCGACTTAGAACATTTCAACATTTTTTTAAATTTCTTTAACAAAGTGGCGTCGACTTGCCAAGTTTTCGGGGGACACTGGTCGGCTGACCGTTTATTACATTTGAAATTTGGCGGATACATTTTGGTGTAAACAATATTTATTCCCAATACAAAACAAGATGAATATTTTACTAATGCTAATGGATGAGTATGGGTGATTGGAAAGGGATGAGACAACAAGCCTATTGTGGCTTTTTTGTAAGTCCTCTCCCAGATCGCTTAAATTTTCCGAACTACATAAGGCCGTTCGGGCGTGTCAGACGGGAATTTTTCTGGTTTGTACTTTAAATAACTTATTGGTGATTTTGATATAGATCGCACTCAACAACAGATAACAAGAGATAAGATAAGAACTGGAGTGGGGTGTGATTAGGGAATTAAAGGTAACCAATGGGACGAAAGGAGAGTAGTTAGGTTTAAGAAAGGTCAGAAAGATAGGATGGTCAATGGGGGCGGGGTAGTTTAACATTCGGCTGTAGAATTATATGTCAATTGTGTATAACTTGGCGTACAGAGACTACATGAGTTAGCTGGGCAGTCAGGCTTTCCGAATTATGACATTATGTATGACTTTATATATGACTCAATGGCAGAAGACATGTGACATAGTATTACGTTTAGAATCGTTTTGTACTAATTATGTATCTTTGTGCGGCCTCGAAAATACTATGATTTTCCCTAATGGAACTTTCGGGTGAACCCTCGAGTAGGGTTCTTTCTGATAATATTATGTTTGGTAGAGATGATAGCAATTCCAATCTTGATGCCTGGTATAAATGGCATTCTAACAGGTAATGATGGGCTGTTTCAACAGCACCGCATGCACAATATGGGTCGGGCCTAACAAAATTGGTCATGAGGTCGAAGTTCAAATTACTACATTTCAGTCTCAATCGTGTGTGGTATACTTGGGATTTGCGACTATGGCAATGATAGTAGTATGGATGTGTGTATATACGATCGTCAGCAAGTGACTCTTTAAACTTGTCCAGGTTGGTACAATTTTTTACACACTATTCCAATCGCTTATTGTAGAGATTAAAAATGTATCTTTATAAATATCCTTTGTGGCGTCCAATGGTAGTCGTATTGCATGATGTCTAAGATTATAACCGGTTTGGTTTTCAGAGTGACAAATATAATTTCGTAGTTACACGGGTGCTGTACTATTAACTATTTTGTGGAATTGTATATGCTTTTGTTTTTTCCTCCTTGATGCCAGGGTCTCCCAACCAGTATCTAATAGTATGCTCTCTTTACTGGCGCTGTTCGTCGCTCCAGTAACGATCCTTGCCATTTCAAATTGTATTTTCTCTATATCATTGCTGAGATAATTAGGACAATTATCCCATACTGGTGATGCATATTCAAGCACTGGTCTTACATAGGCAAAGTATATTCTTTCCAGTGTTTTACGGTTCAATGAAAATCTGTGTTTCCTAACTAGATTAACCCGTTTCCATGCCTTTTCGATCGTGATGCGGATGTGTGTGCACCACGTACCTCGGTTGATTTAAACAATATTTATTAGCCCCAATATTACATTTATGATGAACAACATTTAGATGATGGAAACATGAGTAGAATAGAAAAGGGGAAGAGGATTTAGCAGCAAGCAGATATGTGCTTTTGTTGAGCTATCTCCTCAGACAAGTAGAAACATTGTAGAAATCAAGAAAGATCGAGCGAATGGCAAGTGGTCGAGTTAGAGAAACAATAGGTTTAAGAAGTGATGGTATATTAATATTATGATGTACATACGAGTTTACAATAAGTGTTGAAATGATAAATAAGCTTATGTGGATAATAATGAGAGGGGTGTATTCACAATGAATACGAGACAGAGTTAGGTGAAGCGATAGAAATAAAGAGCTTGTATGTGAAAGAAAAGTCGGTACCACTGTTATGAACATTTTTAGACTAACTTGTGGAAAGAATTATTTTGAAAATGAATTGTTTTGAAAATAAATGTGGAAACTAAATATGAAAACTAAATATCTACGTACCTCGGTTATTGAAGATCAGTCCGAGGTGTTTATGAAAAGGAACTTCGATTAAGGTGGTAGTTCCCATAGTTAGTGGGGGGTGGTGAACGTCTGTATCCTTTCTTGCTATTAACATTGATTCGGTTTTTAGTGGATTGAACTCGACAAGCCATTTTTTTTTTACCATTGATCGAGCGTATATAGGTCATCATTTAGTACATTAGCGGCTAGCGCAGGACTTTCAACTGTCAGGTATATTGAGGTATCATCGGCAAAGAGGCGGATGTTACTTGTTATGTTTACTGCAATATCGTTTATGTAGACCAAAAATAAAAGAGGGCCAAGCACAGATCACTGGGGTACACCGGCGGTTACTTGTTGCCATTCGGAAAAACTTCCTTCAATCCCTACTCTCTGCTTCCTGTTAGCAAGGTATGATTTGATGAGGTTAAGCAAATTCCCAGATACTCCGACTTTTTCGAGTTTATGGATTAGTCCCAGCACTCCCATGTGCCAGACCTTATCGAATGCTTTGCTGATATCACAAACTATGCATCGGACTACTTTACCCTCGTTTAAAGAAATGCTTATGTAATCGTATATGTCTGTTAGCTGGAATACAGTTGAGTCACTCTTCATAAACCCAGATTGATAATTAGATAAGATATTGTTTTCTTTATGAAATTCCGAGAGATATTTGTGAATGCACTTCTCGAATACTTTTGATACACAACTCAAAAGAGAGATTGGGCGGTAGTTGTTCACAAGACTGGTATCACCAGTTTTAAATATCGGCGTGACATTTGATATTTTCCATTCTGGTGGATAATAGCTATTCTTGATAAAAGAATTGAAATAAAATGATAATGGTTCACACAATGATGATGCACAATTCTTCAGGACTTTTGGGCTTACACAGTCTGGTCCGCTGGATTTTGCCACCTTGAGGCCCCTCAGTGCGGTATACACGTCGACAGATGTAAGTTTTATAAAAGATATACGGATACATTTTCAACGTTGATTTAATCAATTTATATCAAACTAGATTTAAATATGGTTCTTGGTGTGAGCTTTCTCAGATTTTTGTGGAGGTCAGACCATATTTTGATGAACGAAACCGGAAGTCATGACGTTAACAGTGCCATTCAATTACTGGCCATTAGCCAACCCACTGTTAGAACTCGGACCACGGGTTGGACATCCACCTAAACAGTCAGTATTAAATACATGGCAATTACACACGAGACTTCATATATATCGATGGGACGGTACTCTACTTTACTGTGCTTTTTGGCTTTCACTATGCATTATTTTAATATTTTCAAGGTCGTTTATTCCACCATAAACCATGCTGACATAATCAATCGGATAGAGATTTGAACATCACACCTAGATAGAAACAGCCAGCGACGAGTGCATGGCAATTACACAGTTATCACAGAGAATAAATTGTAACGCCCCATAGCTGTACTAATGCATGGGAGTAGATACCCATTGTCTTGCTAAGAATTAGTTTGCGTCTGTTCACTCACCACGGCACTGTACTAATGCACGGGAGTAGATACCCATTGTCTTGCTAAGAAATAGTTTGAGTCTGTTCATTCACCACGGTACTGTTCCGATACATTCAAGTCGGGAGAATACATTAATTGCCGCCGGTGGGTCATGGCCACAAGGCATCGATCGCATTCGTAGCCAGCTTTTAAGACCCAATATATGGCGTCATCGCACATGTGAATTTTCAAACAAATTCAATTTCATTTCAAACAATCAGTTTGAAGGGAAAATCATTATTATTTAAAACCAA
Source organism: Siphonodentalium dalli (assembly GCA_032622095.1). Taxonomy (NCBI): domain Eukaryota; kingdom Metazoa; phylum Mollusca; class Scaphopoda; order Gadilida; family Siphonodentaliidae; genus Siphonodentalium; species Siphonodentalium dalli. The sequence goes on from CP136069.1 coordinate 67,709,186, forward strand.
TGTATGCTCTGGTATTATAACAACATGTGTTTACCCTCACAATATGCGAGATATGTTCGAATTATGAAAAATAGTGGTTTTAGAAAATAAAATAAACATTTTTTATTAAGGTCGATAAACAATATTTTCAAAAAACACACTGCATTATCTAGACTATGAACCCAACTAGGGTGTGCGCTCAGTCTACCATATGAGAGCATGAATCTGCGAAAAAATATATGAAACATTTTTCCTTACATATTTTAGTTTTTTTGGCAGCCTTTTGCAGAACTGTTTTTTATCAGGTAAAGGACTAAGACAACATAAAACAACACAATATTATTCAACCACGTTTCCAATAATCTGGCAGACATAAATACTAATTACTGGTTGATCTTTTCAGACATTGTGTAGTTTTATGGTGATTTTTCCTTTAAAAAAAAAAATAGTTCTGCAAATGGCCACCAAAAAACATAAATATGAAACGGAAAGTGTTTTATTTATTCTCTCGCAGACGGTGATGATTTCAGATGGTAGACTGAGCGCATACCCTAATTGGGTTCATATAGTCTAGATTATGCAGTGTGTTTTTTCCCTGTCAAACTGTCTATCGACCTACATGAAAAAATGGTTTATTTAACCACTTTTTAAATTAATTCTGATATCTCTCATGCTGTGAGGGTAAACAATATACAGTTATCGCCCGCGATTGAGTGAGACACGGGGATTTGTCGCCCGCTCGAGACCTGGAATGTCACCCGAGGGCCGCCAGGCCCGAGGGTGACATTCCAGGTCGAGAGCGGCGACAAATCCCCGTGTCTCACGAAAACAAGGGTGATAACTGTTTTGTTATCTGACAATGGAGTACACACGAACCTCCTAATAGCAGGCATAAATGCGCGCATATATTCTTTAATCCAGTTCAAAAAGCTAATTTTATGTTGGAATCATCGCTATTTAGAAAATAAAACATTCATAATCTGGATCAATTAACAGACCCGTCATTTGCGCAGATATTCTCCGGTCAGTTTGCTGGTTGCATTGTGGAAATCGGTTCACGGAAAGAGGAGTAAAGCAATTTCGAATTTGAGTAGCCGTGCAGCGAAATGTTCGGTTTCGTTTCAAATGAGAGTGAAGACGCCGACAGACGTGTTAATTTCCAGAATGCTAAAATGTGGAACTAACACGTTGTAGTAGTGCAAACAGAAATTGACATCTGTCACAGATCGTTACGCAACATACGGGTATTCTCTGAAGTCTGATGAATGTATTGAAGAAAAGAAATAATCAATTGATAAACAGCAAAGAATGGCTATTTGATCTAGTGCATAAACGTAGTTGTAACGTATGTACATCGTATGTGCAATTGTCTGCAGCATACCAACAACATAATAAGGTTTATCTATTTGTCCCACGGTCTTTATTATTGATATAAAAAGGTCCAATATGAAGATTACACCTTATAACAGATACGTGTCTGTGATAACACCATTTATACATAGCGTGCTTTAATTGCAAATAAAAAAACACACTATTATGCAAATTAGCAAACACCACAGTTCGCGGTTGTTATGAAACAGTGGGGTTTATAAAAACAGTGTTTTTCGAAATTATCAGAGAGCTTTCATAGAATCTCTGCGCGGTGAGTTCTTCGTAGTTCTATGTTTACTGGTAACAACTGAGCGGTCAACAACTGAGACAATGTTACCCTCGAGGGTAATATGGTGATTTATCGCCCGCCATGTGACGCACTCTCAGCCAATCAGAAGAGAGGAAAATGGGATGAAGGATAACAATTGTTATTATAGTACTATAGTATATATTGGTTATAAGGGATACTGATTGTCTGATATTGATAGTTGAAATTTAGATTTTTTGAAAATTTACGAATGGGACGCCTTCTTAAAGATGAAAAGGCTGTATTTTCTATATTCTTCGACCACTATCACTGATTTGATAAAAAAAAATCAAAACAATTCTGTCCTGAAACTAGATAAGTTCAATCATATGAATCAATGGCCATTTGATCGTCATTGTATTCTAGTGTGGTTATGTAAAACGGATTATGGTGCTGCTAGTGGCTGATAACCATAGGTAAATCTCAAGTAATTCGAGTACACACATACCAGATACAAATTATTCATGATCTAACAAAATAACACATTTCTCACAATACTTCTTGTTCTTAACCTGTTATTTTATAAACTAGGAACTTAATAAAAAGTAAAATAAGTTATGGAAAAAGATTTTCTGGATCCTTAAATACATCTTTAAGCTGAAAAAATTAATAACATTTTAACTTTCCCATTTTCTGCTATATTTGTTTCTTACTATTGAAGAGGCTGTTTTTTCTATATTATTTGACCACTATCACTGATTTCATAAAACAATCAATAAAATTCTGTCTTGAAACTAGATCAAGTTCAATCATATGCATCAATAGTCATTTGATCATCACTGTATTCTAGTTTGGCTATGTAAAGCGGATTATGGTGCAGATAGTGGCACATTTATGCTGACAATCAAATAAATTTCAAGTAATTAGATTACACACATACCATATTCAAATAATTCATGTGTATGCTAATTATGTGTCCTGGAAAACTGACAAGTCGAATGGCTAAAAGCTGCCTTACTATAGTACTGAATGGTTTTCCAAACATTTGAGCGTCTATGCACATGTTATTCCATGCAGTCTAGATCGGTGGCATCGATGTCATGGCCATCCGATCGGCGTGAATAAACCTGTTCTACTTCGCGCATATTCTCAAAAAAGTATGTTTACATGTATATAGGCGATTTCGAAACCAGAGCGTAACCATTTTGAGCTAAATTTAACAACATTTTACAGCTGTGCAACAGAAAGTACACTATACTCTCTCTGATGTGGTCTAATTGGTCGACACCGTTGTCATGGCCGTCTGGTCGGAGTGAACATACATGATTTCCTTTCGGCATATTCTCAGAAAGGTTTTTCTGTAATTTGGTGATGTCGAAATCAGGACATAAAAATTCTGAGCAAAATTCAGCAACATCACCGCATTGCAGATGTGCCACAGTAGGTCAACTGTAGTCTCTGTGTTGTTGTCATAGAGATGCGGATATGACTCTTTGTAAATTAATTCAACTGACTCAACAATGGCCTTTGGAAACAACGAAAGAAACGATATCATTGCCACGACAACCAGTGCGAAACTTGTACGATCAACCGCTTGTTTCGCATCTGTGTTCCCATGACGGGCGCTTTCCCCTCTAAACGCTGTTATCTGCCTTCGTAATGTTATTATTGTCCACGTGGTCACGATGAAAATGATTAGCAATGGTAGGTGGGTTCTGATGATCATTTGAGTGGTAAAAATTGCGACGGAATAATCGTCAAGATGCTTACAAAAGTCAGCGTGCACACAAACATCACATATGAAGTAATAAAGATGTAACACGCTCGCTGCTATGGTAACGAACAGGACACACATGTGGGCTTTTGTCTTTGTGCACCATGAGTTTCGCTTTAATGGGAACACAACAGCGATGAGTCGGTCAACCCCCAGTGCCGCCATCAACCAAGGGGAAACAAATCTGCTTATCGCTAGCGGCACTTTCCAAAATAAGCATGGGACTATATTCATGTAGAATGTCTGAACGAGCTGATCTTTTCCGCGAAACTTCTCCAGAGTATCTTCAGTGACTGTTTGAATAAGAACGAATGTGTCGAAGAACGCTATATATCTCAAGTACACTGAGTATGAGAACTTCCGGAATGACGTCACGCTCATCAATCCGAGGATCATCACGTTACCTATCGCTCCGATCACGGCGATACAAACAACACTCACGGCATACGCTTGTTCGTTAATCAGGCCATACAGTTCTAACCTGTTTGGGTCCTCTGTTGAAACAGCCAATGTGACATTAGTTTCGTTAGCCACACACAACGAGGAGTTGACGTAAACCATGTTTTATTGCTGTCTGGACTAATCACACTATGTATTTTGTTAGTTAATATCTCCCTGTGAGTATCAGCTAAACATCAAAATTCATCTAGTCGTCAAATGTTTCCGGTATTTTTTTTTGTTCTGCTGTTGAGTAATTCTTCTCGTTGAGTTATTTATGGCGTTAATCGCTGTGACCACAGGGTGCACTGAAAATAAAAGTTCATAAATCAACAGAAAATTGTTATTTGCTATCTTTTTGAACTAATAAATCGATTCACCAATTCACTTACAAATGCAAGGCTATATTTATAGCCAATTTTATGCTTGGGAACTTGCAACCTCAATTGGTAAATGCTTATAAGAACGTCCACATCTTTCTATTAACAACTGTAGGTAGAACAATGACGGATTTACGCACTCTTATGTTTAATTACGCAGCGTCAAATAGTACGCGCAAGATCAAGTTATTTCGATGGAAGAACTAACTGGTCTGCGATAATTGTATTCACAATTATGACAAAGGTATGTGGGTGATGTTATCATGTTATGTTAGAACTTGTTATTTTGAATTAAGACAGTACTTTCACGCGTATCACTACGCGCACTCAAACGTCCTTTCGCCGTATCCATTTAAGTCAACAAGGCACGCTATTTGTTTTTAGCTCCGTGAATCTATAAATATCGGCGTCAATCATTACCCACCCGCCCCATTTCAGCAGCACCAACGAATTAATATGAGATAGTATTGGACCTTTACTTTTTCACAATGTTTACTGAGTGTAGGAATGCGGTCATATTATAAATAAATGTATTACAATTTATTCATATATAACAATTCATGTACATTTATGTGTGTATTCATTTATGTGGGCGTTTTTTACCCTCACCGTCCTTCATGCCATTCTAACAATCTATATCTATATTTGCGAATGTCTGTCTGTCTGTCTGTCTGTCTGTGTTCTATAGAAATTCACAGGGGACCATCTAGATGATGCCAAAGGGGTCTACTAGGAGTAGCTTTTTACGAGAAAGATAATGGTCGGGGTTAGAATGTTCTAAAGTGACGCCGTTGTTGTCAGGGGCAGAAACAAATTTGTCGCCGATTGTCACCAAACTTATATATAATCATCCCCATAATATGAGGAATCTAATGGCGTGGTTTAAATATGTCAAAAGTGGCGTCGTTTGAGACAGGGATGAACGGAAGGGGAGAGGGGCACCAAAATGATAAACTTATTTTAGCGCCGATTTCCACCAATTAAAATTCGCGTCAGGGGTGCCCGGAAGGGGGGGAGATTTTATTTCTGTCGCCGATTGCCACGAAACTTACATATAATCATCCCCATGATATGAAGAATCCAACGGTGTGGTTTAAATATGTCAAAAGTGGCGTCGTTTGAGACAGGGATGAACGGAAGGGGAGAGGGGCACCAAAATTGATAAACTTATTTTAGCGCCGATTTCCACCAAATTGATATCTTTCTTCATGATACAAGGAACCTAATTGTGCGATTTAACAACGCCAAATTGTTGTTTTTGAATGAGAGATTGGGGTTGGCACTAAATTTGATAATAAGTCGCCGATTGCCACCACACTTATACAAAATCATCCCCATGGTATGAGGAGTCTAATGGTGTGGCTTTTGTCTGTCAAATGCGGCCTCATTCGAGCCAGGGTTGCATTGAAAGGGACAGGGGCACCAAAATTGATGCACAATTTGTTTAGCGCCAATTTCCACCAAATTGATACACGTTCTTATCCATGATACGAGGAATCTAATCGTGATTTAAAGACGCCATAGTGGTGCTGTTTGGGTGAGGGGTGAGAGATGGAGAGGGGATGGATTGGCACCAAATTTGATAAAAAAATTGTTTAGTCGCCGATTATCACCAAACTTATAAACAATCATCTCCATGATATCAGGAGTGTAATCGTGTGGTTTAAGGATGTCACAAGTGGGGCCATTCGAGTCAGTGGTGTATAGAGATGAGAGGGACACAAAAAATTATATCTATATGTTTAGTGTCGATTTCCACCAGATTGATACATATTATTCTCCGTGATACGAGGAATCTTATCGTGTGGTTTAGATACACCAAATTGGTGCCCTATGGGTGAGAGATATGGGGACCTTAAATTTGATACGAATTTGTATACTCGCCAATTTTCACCAATTTCATATATATGCATCTCTAATCTCTAATGAGTCTTAGTGTGTGCAGCTTGAGTCCGAAATAGGGACGGGAGGGTCACCAAAACTGATACAAAATATTGTACCAATTACCATCAAATTCAGACACGTTCTTCTCAAATTATACAAGAAATAAAATCGTGCTGTCTGTCTGTATTTTTGTCTGTCTGTGTGCGTTCTATATATAACTTCACGCGGTACAATCGAGATGGTACCAAGGCGTTCTAAGAGGGGTAACTGTTTACAAGGAAGATAATGGTGCGGGTTAAAATTTTCTAAAATGACGCTGTTGGTGGGAGGGGAAATTAAACAAATATTGTGAAATAGTTTTGTCGCTGATTTCCACCAAACGAATACATAATCACCTTCGCAATATGGCGTTGTTCGAGTCAGCGTTGCATCAACAATTGATTTAATAAACCAAATTCCACCAAATTCATACACGTTTTTTTCTAATGATATACCATGAATTAAATCACATTTGGTGTCGTTTGCGTCACGGATGGCGAGCGGATATGCACTAACATTGATAAGATTGCTATTCGCCGATATCCACATATAAGTTATATACAGTCACCAGGCCATCTCCATATCATCTTAAGTAGTTGGGCGTTCACATTTCACAATCCCGGCATATGGTGACCCACATACGTCACTTGAACAATTGTATCTTCTTAACAGTCATATTTATATGGGAATGGCAATCAAGGCATTCACACAATGAGCTAGCAAAAAGAGATAACTAGAAGAAGCATTAAACGTATATTTATCATTCTGTTGAAGAGATACATATATTCGTGCAAACTGAGAGACCTCGAACCGTCAGAGGATTGCATATATATAATAACAAAATTTAGTCTCTTCCATTCAATACAGTTTCCATAAAAAGTTACAATTTGTCAAGAGATATGGAAGGCCTGTTCAAAAATAGTGGTCACAGTGTGCAGTCAAATATAGTTTATTCTGATATACAATAAAATGCAGTTAGTAGCACAAGACTTTTCAGGATCCTACCAATACTGACATCTGACAAGGGTTTTAGTACAGACTCATCGACTGACATAAACAACTCAAAATCTCGCTCTGTGCCTGGCACATGTAGCTGATATCTATGCGCAGCAACATTTCGTTTAAACTAAGAATATTTAGCCAATATATAGCACCATGAACAGAGGAGCACCTGGAAATTTCTTTGAAACATCTGTATCTTCATGGAGATATGATAGCCAGGTGTCCTCGAGATCTTAGTCCAACCCACTAGATTGATTGATACATCTCAATATGTAAAACCCAATTATCATCTTTTATCGAACTAATGTGTTTATGATGTTCATGTATCATATTATAACGTCTAATGTATACGCAGTTGTAAATAAATAAATACTTCATTATTGTTGGAACGGATTAATCGCGATAAACAGAATGACAATTGACACGGTGAGCCACTACTTATATTCCATGACTGTAATAATCATGTTTTGTGATGCTATTTGAATATACAATTTATGAGAAAACGTATAACACTTTAAGCAAGAGCATTCTCTATTCCCAACAAATATTCACAGCATACATTAACCTGGGCAACGCCGGGTAACCCTGCTAGTGTAAAATATAATTGTAATATACAATATCGGTAGTTTATATGAAAATAAACTGCTCATTACACCACACAATATCTTGGCTTTGAACAAGCTTGCCCCTTGGCAGTGGACGCCCCAGAATATACTCAACATCCATGGGCAGGGTTCCCTGGTATAAAAGTATACATTGGAATAGGCTATTATTCTTCTGGAGGAAAGTTCGGCATATATAAGCAGACGACATAATTTATTAGCAGAAGGATTCGAATTAATTTTTGGGAATGCTCAGATATAAGTTCAATGTTGGTCGTTTGTTGAACTTATTATCTTAACATTTCCTATGCGAACTACTCGTCAATGAGTGTTTAGTAAATAAAGGGTTAGATGTGTCCGAGTGAACCCAGTCTGTTGAACACTGTTAGAACAGTATCGTGAATATCACGACAAATAGTTGAGGGAACGGTTGGACCGTGATTTTCCCGTCTATTGTTCTGCTGTACTGAAGTGAGGCCACCTCTCCGTGATTCTTTTGTCAGTTCAGCAGTTTGTGTACGCCAGCGTATTTAGCTAACATGATATTACAATTTAACAATCATCCAATGAGAAACGATATCTTCCTATTCGAATGTGTATAGCATAACATGCACTGCTCACTCCCAACCCCGATCCAAAATGGCCACCGCCCAGAGGGGTGATAATAGTGCATCCATAAAAGTAAGGACGTATTCAATATTGTGAACTCCCTTGTAACCTAACATATCAATAGCGATGTTCTTGTTAAAGTGACGTGGTCGTTTTTTAATTTTGATATTTTATAATTTATCGTTGACGGCACACCCCTGTGGTTTAAACCGGATACCTCAGGTTTAAGTGATGCATTCGTCATATCTGGTTTAAACATGGTCTAGCCAGATTTATGGTTTAGCAGTAGTGTCTATACCGCCGAGGTAATTAATCGTACTTGCCTAAAGCCGACATTTTGCGATTGGAAATTTATGAGTGAGAAGCGCTCACACCTGTAAAGTGCATGGGGATACTTTTTTTTTTCTTTCTTTTTTTTTGGCGTTTTATAACCTTAAATTGGCAACTAAACCATACCATTCGAAGGTTCAGTAAATCGGGTTTCGGTAGGCTAGCCCTCAGATGATGATTCCGACTTGATGAAACCCTCGGACCAACACTTGGCTACTGGTACATGCTAGAGAGTTATATTTCTTATTTGGTGCTCGTGAACAGGACGCAACGTCAGAATTGTTGGAATGAATTGACAAAAGGAAGGGTGCCGAAAAGTCACAGAGGGAATTAAGGAATGAGAAGGTTCACAACGCCCTGTATATACATATGTTGCGACTAAATATGTTTGTGTCAATTTTGCCATAGGTTGGACATGTTTAGGGAGAAACATGTAGAAAACTAATGATGACCTATAGTGTTGCGTCAATTAAATTAGTCAGAGTTTTCACTTGTTTGGGGAGCAAAGTTAAGAAATTCAATCTGATCTTAATGTTTGTAAATTGGCCACAGTAATATAATATATTCGTTTATACGCTAGTATAGTTACCATTTCGTCAGTTGTGTTAAGTGGTTATCGTAACATGTGTGTCAATGTCATCCATGCAGGTTTAATGAAGGGTTGTGTTTTCAAAGTCTTGATATTCCTTTGTTAATGTTATACGTTTGACATTTCGGCCATGTGGCGTCTATTCATTTACATGTGCCTTTATATTTAAATAATTACACATCTGTGTGTCTCTTTCATTTTCCTATATTTTGATTGGACAAGTTCTAACAACGCCTTAGTTATTTGTAGCTTTTATTTCTCGATAAAGATGTAAGTGACCGAGTCACTGGCGTAGGAATTCGGGAAGTGTTAACATTTGCGCGAATCGAATGGCCCCGGGGCGAATTTACCTATAGTGTGTATGGTGTGGTCTTGGTTGCCGATCCTTTGTCGGTGAATTGAAAGTGTTGATTTTTTTAAATAATAAAATATGTAAAAAAAAATAACTTGTAACAATTAGATGGTTAGCAGCCTAATTCGATCGGCAAACTTCATAATTTCCCATTCCTGATATAATTACAGAATGGCAATGCATTAGGATTCACGTCAAATTCATAAAGTATCTAACTTGTATTTTCCAATTCGAAATGTGAATATGAATGACATTTTAATTTCGCCCAATAGTTCGAACTGGATACTCGACTAACGGAAATTGTGATATTTTACATGAGACAGATTTGAGCGCCATTTACATGAAGCCATTTGTACCTGGTATGTACACTTTTTAGGTAATTTTTGTTATTCCTGGAACATATTTTTGCCATGTAAACAGATATGTTCGGGGTACATTTCAATTGTCCCGGGTATATTTTTTCAATGATTTACTCCACATAATGAGGTGGAGCAAATTCGTTTATGCCGGCTACAATTACCGATGTCACGGGCATGTAAACAGAAGAGACACATATACGTGGGGAAGATAAGTTGTGTTAGGCGCGATAACTACAGCAAAGGTAATCCGTTTCTCGTAAACTTTGAATTATGATATGTACTCATGAATATCTTGGAGATCGAAAACCAATCCTCTTCAAATTGTATTTCAGTTGATGTATATGCCTCCTGGTCGAAGTATTGCCCGGGTGTCTATTTCTCGACATATGCACAATAACTCAAACAAACGTAATCATATTTTGACTAATCTTGCCCAAGCATGCATGGTGTCTACTCATGAGCGTATTGTATGATATCGAAAACCAGTTTAAGGAGTTAAGCCTTCTAGATCCTGGTTGGTGTCTTTTCTGCCACAGTAAGCACGATAAATCAACAATATCTGATTTTGATCAAATTTATTTCTCAACTTAAGTTTGAAAACCAGTCTGGCCAAAACTTTATATCGGGAGTTATTGTTGCGTCTTATAAATATACTAGTGGATTTTTCATAACAAATGGCAGGTTACAGTATGATTTAAGCTGGTTTAAAGAATTGGAAGATTAATTGTATGTGTTTACTCAATAACAAAATTAGACTCACGTACATTTGGGAACATAGAATTTAAAGTGAATCCATCTGTTTATAATTGTGATTTCATAACATACATTGAACGGTTGGTGGCTTGTAGCAATTAAAACCCAATTAAATTTTCCTGGTTTTCTCGTCTCGTTGCAAATAGTAAATAATTAATTTAAGGGAAGCACACGTTGACGACATTTAGGACACATATTAGTTTTCTTTGGCCAATCGGCGTGACATTTGATTTATTGTATTCTAAGATACATCACATATGCAGGACGTACGTGATCCAAATTTGGTCTACGTCGAACGTGTGGGTAAAATGTTATAGACGCACAATCAGATTTTATGTCCCTAAATTATTATCACTTTGGAGGGGGGGGGGGGGTGGTAAACAGATTTGTTTCGAGTTGAGGAACCCATCAATCAAAGCTCAGAGTAAACATATTTCGATTTTTGAAATATTTGATTTTTGACCACCTCGAATATTTGGCGATCTAGCAAAAATTAGGCTGACTTCTTCCATAAATAGTACAAACATGCATAGACGCCGCTATGAGAGATCAAGCAAAGTGGCGAACCGCTGTATTATTAGTGGCGACCGTAAATTACATAATTAATTTCGGAAAATGAGACTATGAAAAGTATCGCTCTCAACAAGAATACGGTATGTTGTGATAGTTGACGTGCGGATACATACATATACTTATTTATGAATCGGTAAAATGGTTTTATTCATACATATATGCAAGTTATATGGCACCATGCTGGTTACATATGACTCATATGCGCTTTTATCGACTTTGAAAAAGCGTTTGATAAGGTGTGGCGCCCCGGGTTATGGCCAAAACTACTGCAATATGGAATAAGTGGAAAAGTATTCAAAATAGTCACGAATATGTACAGAAATATTAAATCATGTATTCAGGTTAATGGGAATAAATCTGATTATTTCCCATGTCTTTCTGGAGTCAGACAGGGATTAAACTTGTCTCCTTTATTATTCTCTCTTTTTCTGAATGATCTTAAAACCTTTATGGATAATCAAAACGGAGTAAGTCTTAATAAAAATCGGTAGAGAATTGGAAACTGAACTGGGTATATTACTAGATCTATTCCTAATTTTATACGCAGACGATACAGTTATTTTAGCAGATGGCCCCAGAAAACTCCAGAAACACCTTGACAAATTCAGCAAATATTGCGAAAAATGGAAACTGAAAGTTAATGTTGAAAAGACAAAAATTTTAGTCCTTTCAGGACGCAGCGTACCAAAAAATCGTGTTTTCAAATATGATGGTAAAATCATTGAAAGGGTTCAGAACTTCACTTATTTGGGAATAAACTTCAGACGATTTGGTTCTTTCGCGGCAGCAAAAACAACTCTTGTAGAAAAGGCAACAAAATCTATGTACGCATTAATTGGAAAGTCTAGAAAAAAATGCCTCTCGATCAGAAATATGTTTTATCTCTTTGATGCCTTGGTTTCGCCTATTACTCTGTATGGGTGTGAGCTTTGGGGATTTGCTAACAACGATATAGTTGAAAACTTACACCGGAAATTCATTAAACACATCTTAAGATTAAAACCATTTACTCCGAATTACATGGTGTATGGCGAAAGCGGACGGCTACCGCTTAGTATAATGATTAACACACGAATGATCAAGTTTTGGTGCAAAGTGGTAAACAACGAAGATCGCGTATACAGAAAAGTACTACATAAATTAGCTTATAGCTTATCACATGAAAATGATTCCTGTTTCCATGGCTTCGTAAGATTCGCGACATTTTGCTTGATTCTAGTCAATCCCACTTATTGGGAGCTGATCAAATTAAGAATGTAGACCAGCTAATTGATTATGTAAGATGCTGCCTCATAGACAAATTTGTTTCGAGTTGGTCGACAGACATTGATAACTCTAGCAGAGGTGTCGTTTATTGGATATACAAGCACAATTTCCACTTTGAAGAATATCTAGATTGTAGTAATAGAAACGATCGAGAAACATTATGTAAAATCCGAACGTGCAACCACAAACTCCCAGTTGAGGTGGGTAGATGGCAAAACATTGATCTCGAAGATCGTATTTGCACGCTATGCTCTTCGTCAAGAGTTGGCGATGAATTCCACTACTATTTAAGTGTGAAAATTGTTATTTACTTAGAAACCGCCTACTACCGAAAGAATTCACAGAAGGACCAAATGTTATAGTCATGAGCGAATTACTAAATACAAAAGACAAACATTTATATCGCCGGCTATGTATATTAATACGACACATTATAAAGGAATTTAATTATATTAGGAAAGACTGTGTATTACCCGTTGGTTCAATGATATCATAACTTTGTATATTATAGCGATGTTACATGTATATCTGATCCTATGTATTTTATATAACACTGTTATGTTCTGGATGAACCATGTTGACCACATGTATATATGTAAATATTGTACACATATAATTATCTCCATACCTTTATTAAGGGAGTGAGAAATAAATTAATTGAATAGAAATACTATGTGTTCACGTGTGTGACAACATCCGTTGGAGAATTCCAATTTGAACTAGGAATCACCATATATGAAAGTTGTAAATCACACTCGCGCATCCACCAAACTGACAATCATTTCCTGCCAGTGGAAATTGGTCGTTGGAACAATACATCGTACGTTAATCGGAAATGCACTTTTTGTACGAAGAAAGTCAATGGGAATGAATACCATGTTATTTTTGAATGCGAGTTTTTTGCCCGTGAAAGACATCTTTATTTACCAAAATCATATGTCAGAAATCACAATGAAAAGAAATTCAAAATTCTGTTAGCTAATAGTAAGACACATATTATGAGAAAGTTATGTAAGTTTATCCGACTTATTAATGAAACTACAAACTGCTCTCCTGGATAACTTAATCATTGCACTCCACGTCACTTTCTTTTCTATTTCAAAACTATTGTTGTGTACTGACCGTTATACTTATGATTATATATATTCGAATACCATTACATGTATATATCACTTATGTATGTACAATGGTGAATGAATAAAGACTTACAATTACAACAATAAAAATAGTTATCATAGGACTTTTTCGGCAAATATGATATCGTGATTGGTGTTGTTGAGAGTATATATTATATGATATCGTGATTGGTGTTGTTGAGAGTATATATTACTAATAAACTAATTTTGATAACTAAATCGGCTTTGTTGAAATTCCGTTGTTGTAACTGGATGCTACGGAGACCATCGAATCGGATTATGTATTATTAAAAATTTAAACGAGCGAAAATCGCGCCCGACTTAAACACAAGGAGACATTTATATATACCTCGTTACTTAAGGTCTGTTCTGAATGTTCGTTGTTCAAATGATAATATTGTCAGAATGGAGACATACTTGTAATAATACAGGTAGTGGCAGTTGAGTTGTACAATGCAAGCAGAGAGACGTTTCTGCCTGTATTTTTCAGATAAAACGCTATCACTCAGTCAAAATGTCTGATCTTATTTATGACCAATTTGTTGAATATTCAATTTCATATCAGAAACACGGCACAATCGTTTTGACGATTCTACGACCAATTTCACGATTCTGCGGCTTGACAACCACGGTGCTACGGCAGTTTAACGATTCTACGACCTTATTATACGTTATACGTGATATGTTATGACAAACTTAGATACAGGAGCTTTTTACTGAATTGGGACGACAAAGGTGGGCTTCTTCTTGTTTTCATTGTATAGAGTAGACTTTGCAGGTCCACCAGGTTTACTCACGGAATACACACGGGGCTGAGATGTATACATAAAATGAGTCACAATCGGCTCGGTCAAATCTGGACCATCAGTTCAAACAACGAACAGATCGCTAAACGTCATTTCTTGGGCTACAAGGGGACAATAACAGTGCGAAAATTAACATCAAACGTAAGCTTTGATAAGCATAAATGTAGGATTTGTCAAATTCGTACCTCAATTTACGTAATATTCGATTAAACTCACACAGAAATGCAGTAACACTGTCAACTATTTGGCAACGCCCCGGGTTCGACCATGACAACGACGATTGTGCGACTCGTTGAACGGTAATTTTCATTTGTAAACGACGTATCTGACACTGACCGGGCAGCTTAGTTCTGCATTAAGCCCATGTATGCTGCATCAATAATGATAAGCACAGTGCCTTCGTTGTAATGAACAGATCATGTATTCAATGCAGTACTGTGTATATACTGATCGCCACATGTGATTCCATATATAGAGACCAAGTCACATAAGAGATGTTCACCTGTCACTAACCCAGCATTCTGACATTTGAACATGATCAAATGTTTTTTCTATATAATTATTATCGATACTTGATCGTTGTTATTACCGTGAATTTGTTGAAAATAACGTGCAGTGTGCCCCTTTAACGTGAGCCTTTTAACAAGTAAATATATAACCGGTATAGGGTCGATTTTCGACAGAAAATAATATTCAAAAATAATTGATTTATTTGTGATTAAAATGTAGTTATCTAAAATATAATTCCTTCGCACAGTCAATATTTGCCTCCAGATATGACATTTCTATGACATTTATTTCCGCTCTCAACTTCCCACGATGTAAATTTGTAAACTCATTTGTAGTATGCACACCGGTCATGTCTACCACAATACATATATTACCCACCAAAACACCCCATGTTAATAATATACGGCAAATTGGCGTCCGAACCAGTGGGGGGGGGGGGGGGTCATACATCCAGATGCGTATACGGTTTTACTGCATGTTTTCTGGTATCCATCCCTTTTATTTTTATCTTTTAAAAAATGTTGCTTATTATTTTCAGTTTCAGGTACCCACACCCATCCCCTCTTTCGATGAATTTTCGCTAATACTTTCCTACAAACACCTTTAAAAAAGTAACTCGACGGTCAATATCTTTATGTGTAGGGCCAACCTGCGAATCAGAATATGACTAAAATAGCTTATAACTCATGTTATGGTGAGTGGTGGCATTTTCGAATGAACAAGTCACCTTTCAAAAATTACAAAACCACTGGGTTCAGTAAGAGGGAAGATGTTCAGATAAGTTGTGCATTTGGTCATGTTAAAATGTCAGAATGCTGGTTTAGTGACAGGTGGACATCTCTTATGTGACTTGGTCTCTGTGGCATCACATTTGGGGATAAGTATATACACAGTACTGCATTGAATCCATTACATGTTCATTGCCACGAAGGCACGGTGCCTATATATAACACTATTTATGCAGCATACATGGGCTTAATGCAGAACTAAGCTGCCCGATCAGTGTCAGATACGTCGTATACAAATGAAAATTACCGTTCAACGAGTCGCACAATCGTCGTGTCATGGTCGAACCCGGGGCGTTGCCAAATAGTTGACATTGTTACTGCATTTCTGTGTGAGTTTAATCGAATATTGCGTCAATTGAGGTACGAATTTGACAAATCCTACATTTATACTTACCAAAGCTTACGTTGGATGTTACTTTTCGCACTGTTATTGTCCCCTTGTAGCCCAAGAAATGACTTTTAGCGATCGGTTCGTGGTTTGATCTGATGGTCCCGATTTGATCGAGCCGATTGTGACTCATTTTATGTATACATCTCAGCCCCGTATGTATTCCGTGAGTCAACCTGGTGGACCTGCAAAGTCTACTCTATACAATGAAAACAAGAAGAAGCCCACTTTTGTCGTCCCAATTCAGTAAAAAGCTCCTGTATATAAGTTTGTCATAAAATATCACGTATAATAAGGTCGTAGAATCGTTAAACTGCCGTAGAACCGTGGTTGTCAAGCCGCAGAATCGTGACATTGGTCGTAGAATCGTCAAAACGATTGTGCCCTGCATGAAAATGATCCCCGCAGCATGTTCGGAACCTGGTTTATAAGACTTATCATTATCACTTATACAGATCAAACACAGATCAATGATTGCTGCCAAAATTGGCTAACACGATCCATCTCCAGAGAGCAAACATCCTGCATGACACTTGTTACCAACACGGTAGTATGCCGTATTGCCATCTATGTATTATTCAAATTCATATGTACAACATCAAATATATATAACTTTTCTGTCAAAACCAAAGTGAGTGGTCCACCTCGGGGTCTGTGGTTTCCGGGCGTTGTCTTTCTATGTGTATACAAGAGGGATTCCAATGGCACTTTTCACATCAAGTTGATCAGTCCCAATGGCGATTAGTATAATGGCATACCGCAGTGCTATTGGAATCCACGATCTTCGCAAATGCAAGCGTGAGGTACACATAACTCGATACACACAGGGTTTCGTTATGAACTACAACACCATTCTTTTTTTGGCCGCCCTATCACTTATTATGTCGTCCGATGTGCATCCAAATCCGGGTACAATTGATCGAAAAAACGAAAATTCGTTAGCTATATTTCACTATAATATCAGGAGCATACGATACAAATTGACAAAAATAGTTGATATGATTACCGATTTCGATATTCTCTGTTTCACGGAAACACACCTTGACCCGTCATTACCATCATCTGATATTATGATTGATGGATATGGACCCCCTATCAGGAACGATCGCGATTCAAACGGCGGTGGGATCTGTGTCTATTTTTCTGACCAAGTATTGTCAGAACGACAGTCATCTCTCGAGTTTGACGACTCTATAATGTGGTTTAGAGTGATATCAAACAAAATGAGATACCTTTTAGCAGTGTCATATAGATCAGCTCAGTTCTGTGCACCTAACTACTGGGACCTCCTGGAGACTTCATTAGAATTGGCTTTAAAGGTATCAAATTCCGTAATACTGGTAGGTGATTTGAACTCAAATGCTTTTGATCCTTCTTCGGATTTAAATGAAATGAAAGCCCGTCTAGTAATCAGAAACCTTATTAATGAACCTACACGGGTAACTGACAATTCGCGAACTTGTATAGATCCGATCTTGGTAAGTGATGGCATTGTGGCTATTGATTCGGGAGTTATAGACCCAGGGGTATCCGACCATTATGGAACGTATGCAGTTGTGGAACTCGATTATACCTTAAACCCCAATTTTGAACGGCACGTGTGGAATTATGGAGCCGCTGATTTTCAGCGCGCATCACAAATAATTAAAAATAAGGACTGGCTTAAATTGACGAAAGGTTTTGGAGTAAACGAAACTGTTGAACTGTTCACTAACCATTTTTTAACTATTATGCGAGAAACTATACCTAGTCGCGTCGTTCTCATCAGACCGAAAGACAAATACTGATTCAACAGTGAGATTCGTAAGCAACTGAGAAAACGGGATAAACTGAGGAAAAAGGCTATTCATAGCGAAAATTTAATTGATTGGAACACTTTTAAAAAGGCGCGAAATACCTTGAATAATATGAAAAAACAGGCAAGAAAAAAATTTGAAAACAATCTACAGCATAATCTAATATCAGCAGACTCCCCGAGGTATTTTTGGAAAATGGTAAATAATATTCTGAATCGAACCAAAAACGGATCCCTACCCCCGCTTAAGTTACTAACTGGGAACGATTCATATGAAATTATTGTCGACGATTTATCGAAGGCAACTCTGCTAAATGACAGTTTTATCGGCAACTCCGCGCTGCCCACCGCCAAACCAAACATTATTAAGGCTGTACCTCCCCCCACCATTAGTAATGTGCCTGTAAAGACGGAAGATATATTGGAAGCTATTTCATCTCTTAAACCTAACAAGGCACACGGTCACGATGGAATAAGTGCAAGAATGCTTCTTGAAACAAAATATGCCATCGTTCAGCCCCTCAAAATTATTTTCGAATTATGTCTCAAAGAGTGTAAATTCCCCGATGAATGGAAAAAAGCTAATGTGATTCCAATATTTAAAAATGACGATCGCTCAAATCCTAAGAATTACAGACCGATTTCTTTACTGCCGACACTGGCGAAAGTTTTTGAAAAAGTTGTTCTTAAATATTTTTTTAAGCATTTCGAGACCAAAGGCTTCTTTTACGATTTCCAATCGGGTTTCCTTCCTGGGCATTCAACTATATTCCAACTGTTAGAACTTAACCATTCCCTTAGCCAGACCCTCGAGAATAAACTGCATAAATGTGCTGTATTTTGTGATATATCTAAGGCATTCGAGAGGGTCTGGCACGAGGGACTGGTATATAAACTTGAACGATGTGAAATTTCCGGACCACTTCTTGCTTTCATTAATGATTATCTCTCAGATCGAAAACAAAGGGTGATGGTAAATAACACGTCTTCAGAATATAAAAAGATACTCGCTGGTGTCCCCCAGGGATATATTATTGGCCCTTTCTTATTCTTTGTATATATTAATGATCTCGCTGAAAATATTAAATCCTTCACTAGAATGTATGCGGATGATACTTGCCTCACTGCTAGCAATGGAAGTCTCCTGAACCTTGAGGATGGTGTAAATACTGATCTTTTAGCCATAAATAAATGGTCAAAACAATGGCTAGTAAAGTTCAATAGTAGTAAAACTAAGTCCATGACATTCTCTTATACCGGTGCCCAGCCCGACATACATCTTTTTCTCA
Source organism: Siphonodentalium dalli (assembly GCA_032622095.1). Classification (NCBI taxonomy): domain Eukaryota; kingdom Metazoa; phylum Mollusca; class Scaphopoda; order Gadilida; family Siphonodentaliidae; genus Siphonodentalium; species Siphonodentalium dalli. Next base: position 67,728,445 of record CP136069.1, read on the forward strand.
GTGGTGAACCTATAACCCAAGTAGAATCACACAAACACCTTGGCTTGAACATACAGAGTGACCTAAACTGGGACAAACATATCAATGAGTTATCAAAGAAAATATATGGCCGCCTTGCATATTTAAGACAATTGAAATATTCTTTAAATAGGAAAACCTTAGACACAATTTATCGAGCGTACATATTGCCCCTGATGGATTACGCTGACGTTGTCTGGGACTCCGCCCCAGCAAATGTAATTTCAAAATTAGATCGCATCCAAGCGGACGCGGGTCGAATTGTTACAGGTCTCACGCGATCCGTTCCTGTGAAAAATTTGCTAGTAGAATTGGGGTGGCAAACGTTAACAAACAGAAGGAAATCTCATAGAATGAATATCATGTATAGAATAACTAATAACAAGACCCCTAAATATCTCAACAATCTCTTACCCACCCGCCCAGAATCAGCTGCTAGATATGATTTTAGAGATAAAACAAGTTTTCCTCCATACTCATTCAAAAGAACTGTCCATTTTGAACACACATTTTTCCCAAATACAACTAGTGAATGGAATACCCTGTCAAATAAAATAAAAGAATCATCTTCCATTAGTATTTTTAAAACAAAATACCTAACGACTGATCCAGTTCTTGCGCCACCAGACTATTTTAATTTCGGAAATCGCGCGATAAACATCATTCATTGCAAACTTCGAAATTACTGTAGCGATTTAAACGCTGACAAATTTTCTAACTTCATATCGGACAACCCAAGCTGTCGTTGTGGTCACCCGGCCGAAGAAGCAAATCATTATTTTTTTGTTTGTCCATTTTACACAGATCAACGATGTTTGTTGTTTCACCAACTCGCTACCATTGGTGTACAAACTATTAATCTCGAGAAACTCCTCCTTGGATATACTAACCTGAATAGTACACAAAACCGGAGCATATTTAGGGCTGTTCAATTATACATACCCTCGACGTCGCGGTTCAAATTTTATTAAACATCTTGATGTGCAAACCTACGCTGCAAATGTAACATGTTGTATTATCACTACATATATAGAAGGCGAAGACTCGTCTGAGCCACCGACCCACAGGACGAACCACCCCCCATAAAGAGAAATATCCACCGTTATTGTCACACTCGCGATTATATCATTATATTGTTATAAGTGAAAAGATGTTGTACATATGAATTATAATGTTTGTGTGTGATTATATTTTATGTTCATTTTGTGTAATACAATTATGTGGGGAGAGAGACCATTTGTAAGTTGTAAAACTTGTGTCTCAATCCCGTTGCGATATTATTATGCAATAAAATATGTTTACACTAACACGATCCATCTTTTTGGGAGGAAATGACTATGTGATGTAGCAAATAACATCAGTTTCTAAAATGCATGTGAACGCAGATTATTTCCGAGATTTGTACCTGACACAAAAATATATATGAATACCCCGAACAAAAGTATGCCTGGTATATTTTGTCTCCATGTTAATGAGCCTTATGAAAGTAATGCTACGGGGCGTAATTATAAGCAATCAATGTTTTTGTTGCATATATGGGCTTATAAAATTGTATGTGGCCAATAATTTCGCTTAGCTAATTAATACAGTATGCTGTTCGGCCCCTTACAATGTTATAAGCCATAAATGCAACAACAACAAAAATACGTTGAGCGCATATAGAACGGTCATGTTGTAAACAAGTTATGTGTATTTGTTCTTTAAACGGACATGGCTAATTCGAACCTCAAAATTTTGTCTACGTAATTTGGAAGGACAGCTAGGTCGATAAATACACGAACTATTGATATGCTGGCTTCACATGCTTTGAAAAACACTTGCCAACGTCACAGCCATTTCCCCAGGCGTTTTCAATGTTTCGCCGCCCAAAGTCAGACAAACGCTCTTTATTGCTACCATATCGGGAATAGAATAACACGGAACGCTCTTTTCTGTTCCATGTCGTGCAAATGGCTGTTTTTGTTTGGAACACAAACACCTTGTTCATAGTTGCATTTTTCATTACGTCAATGCGTCTTTTTGTGTTACAGAATGCTCGTAGAAAGGTAGTTAAGTTATTTATCGACCTATTTGGATACCTGGAAAAATTCAAAATGTTATTTGTATTTTGGAGCGCAAACCGCCATGTGGCTTTAAAGTTTGTAACGATTTCACACGAAATGCTTGTTAAAAAGCTATATCTTGATTGTCTAATTTTGAAAAATGTTTACCCAGGTGCACTTTCCATCCAGGATATGAAATGTTTTTTAAATTTCTGCATGACTCCGATCATACAAGGTCGTAATAAATTATTTATAAAGTTGAAGTTAAAATGTTGACTGAAATGTTTATGGTGTTTTTGTTTTTAAACAAAAGTTGTTTGGGATGTATTTGGTTTAATCAAAATTTGTTTAAGGAGTACACGGTTGGTGTGTAGTTTTGCTTGAAAACAATATGTGGTTGAATTAAGAAGATGCTACAGGTGCCTTTTTGCAAACAAGTTCGATGTGGGTCAAGATAGTTCATAGTAAATAATGGTCTCAAAGTTAAGGTTTAATATGTCGACAATGTTTTTCAAAAACCTATTACTGTATATGTATGGGTTTGTCTAAAAACAAATGTGGGTTTGTTTAGGCCACCTGAGTTGTTTAGAACTGCACAATAAAAATAGTAGAAATACTTTCTCTCAGTTGTTCCAATGCAACACAAATTCAACGCCTTCCAGTAACCTTGTGTAAGATCACTTTAATGATATTAATCCATCTCGCATAATCTCATAACAATGCATTTGCACAGATAATTACCGATTTTTATATATTATGGAATAATATTTGTATTTACAGGTATAACATTCATAGTATTGACCCAGGCCGACTAAATTATACATACCTCTCCGTTGTACATGTCATTTCGCGCTCCGCGTGTATAATGTGTCGCTGTTTCTTGGTATACAGCGGGCGATGTGGGTTCTATTTATAGAATGGTAATTATTGGGACACATTAAAAGTTGTAGTGCGACCCCGAGACCGAGCCCGGTAAAAGGTGTAGTTGGGAATTTCAATTTCGTTTATTGGCGTTTACATTATGTCAATAATGTTGATTTTTGGTTTGTGATAAGCTGTGCCAATTACAAATAACAGAAATGAAAAAGATTCTATAATTACAATCATGCACGATGGGTATATAATATACGATATTGAGTTCGTTACCATTTCTGACTATGGTTTTCTTGTGTCATTTTCTATTCGACGTGGACGTCGAGGGAATCTTCCTATGTGTCATTTTCTATTCGACGTGGACGTCGAGGGAATCTTCCTCGACGTAGTTGTCAGCAAATTTGATACCGGCGTGCACACACCGGATTACTCTCATGACACATCATATCCGTAATACTCTAGAATTTCGTTCTTCTGTAAGATAAGCTTTGTTGGAGCTTTATGACTATGAGTTTAAAATCCTGAAAAATAACAATATTGATCATTCTGCTCGGACCTAAAAAGTCATCATAAGTGCTACTGAGTGGACAATATTTCCTTGGTTAACCCTTTACCCAACAGAAGGGCCCTGTGCCAATGCATTCTCTTATATATGCGAGTCGACCATAGGTCGCCTCGCATATATAAGAGAATGCATTGGCTTAACACATTAAAAATTATAAAATTGTTAAAGAATGTAAGAAAAAATGGTAAAAAGTGTTAAAAAAAGATTTTTTTAGGCCAATGCATTCTCTTATATATGCGAGGCGACCTATGGTCGACTCGCATATATAAGAGAATGCATTGGCACAGGGCATAACTGTAACTATCACAATGTGGTCAAGGAGCCGGTTCCAATGATATCCATATTTGTATGGTTCTATTGAGACAGACCGAAGATATTTTAGGCTGTTGAAGCTTTATTTGGCCGGTTTTGGCCGGTTTGTTGGGTAAATGGTTAAAGTCGATCACCCATGGAGTTTCACACATTATACAAATCTCAGCATTTACACTGTTCGCCCAAGAAGCTACATCTGACCGGCGGAATGGGCACCGCTGGATTAAGTCTATGGACTATTGTCAGTATGATTCAGTCATAATTACCATGGCCCAGTTTCCCGTAAAGACCTGAATACATGCCACACATTCATGGAACAGGGGAGTGCCCCCATTATATATATGAAAGCGAGACTGATAAAAAAAGCTCTCTTCTAGAACTCCGAGCGAGTCACATCTCTTATATGATTGTCTCTGCACTCTGTTAAATTGTCAATAGCCATTTCAATAAATATAGTCTTGTCTAAGCTCTGCGATACATTTCGCTATCTTTTCCATTGTAGATCAATACGAAATAAAAGAAAAATATCGTATCAGTGATAAGAAACAAGGTTCAGGTGAGCTAGAGGGGCGACGTTTTGATACAAGCTGAAGCCGTGGCGGAAAAGTATTTGCTCATGTAAATCTGATTTACCACCCCCCCCCCCCACCCCCGAAAAAAAGTCTTACGTTTTTCTTTGACTGATAGGCAACGATATGGATCATAGCACCAACTCATATATATATTATTAATGATATTTTACAAGTCCATTGTTACATACAATTTATGGTACGTGTAGCAACGCGACCATTGTGCGCCTGTGCAAATAGGGTGTTTTATGCAATAGAACTTATCTGTATGGCATAGTCGTATAGGTTGTGTACCCCCGTCAATGAGAATAGGCAACGAGTATCCTTAAAAGTGTTATCCTTAAATGTACTGAAATGTACACAAAATAAGTCAGTTTTAAACTCGCGCACTGACAAACATATTTCTGTAAAATTCATGTATCCGATCGCATTCAGTTACGGTTCTTAATCGTTAATAGATTTAAATACCATTAATTGTACAGCGCGCTAAATATATTTCTTATTTGATTATAGTTGTGACGATAGGTAATTTTTCAAATTCTTATATATTCCAACAATAATGGTAGGTCAATAGTTATGGGCATAACTAAATCAAATCGAACAAAGTAAAGTGACATCCACGCTTCTTTTCTTAGGAAATGTTACTTCGAAGTTTACATGTATACCGACTAACAACAAATCCCTTTCTTTTTTGCAGTGTATTCGCTTGAGGTGTACTATTTTTCGCTCAGTTTTATATGTGCACACCGGGTGCGCGAACAAAACTACGCGTGAATTTAAATACTGGTATGGTATACGTGTACTGTACGCCAAAATTATCAGTGTGCAATAAACATCGAACACACAGTTGTGTGAACCAACACCAAAAAGAAAACATAACTAGCATGCAGGAGCACTTAACCATGGACGCTACCACCTATCGGGGGGGGGGGTGGGTGGGTACGAATGCTACGTACACTTACCTGTTAGAAATAACCTGAATCCTACATACCATCAATTATGATATGCGAAACCATCTTCAATTGTCAATGTTTATACCTACGTGTCGCTTAATCACTCTTCCTGAAGGTGTTCAAATTCCTATTGGTAGAACAAAACGATTCATCTTTCGTCGGAACTTATATCCCGCACTGATGTGCCACTGTGCGCGGTAACAGAATCAATAGACCCATAACTTTCCATATATAATTACAATGCATAGTATATATCGCCACATTAAAAGTCACCAACAGTAGTTATCAGTGATGCTAGTATGCACCCGATCAGATTATAAGATTCTATATTCATAATTTAATAATTAAACGGATATAAATCCCTCCATGTTGCTGGATTCATATATATATTTTTGGCAGGATTAAAAGTCGAACTACGACGGGAGGCCGAGTCCGGTAAAAGGTGTAGTTGGGGATTTCAATTTCGTTTATTGCCGTTAACATTATGTCAATAATGTTGATTTTTGGTTTGTGATAAGCTATGCCAATCACAAATAAAAGAAATGAAAAAGATAATTCTTAAGTCTTATATTTCAACTTGTATAGACATGTTTCGTTCTGCAGCCCACTGGGGGTTGTGGTCGGAGACGGTCGAGTCGGCCGCCGGTTCGTTAATTAGGTGCTGGTTGTTATTGTTATTTTAACGGAATTCTGAGTTGGTCATTCGCAACACCAATATATTATATATTCTATAATTACAATCATGGGTATATAATGTATGATCTTGAGCGCGTTACTGCGCGTGTGCGTGTGTGAGGGTGATCTAGGGTATGTGTGTATCTGTATGTGTATAACTCTGTCACGCTTTTGGCGCGTTTATAACTTTTCAACCAGACGTCCAATATGGCCCAAATTTGGACCACGGCCTGGACCGTGTCGTAGATGACTCACCAAATTTCACGCCGATTGGTCAAAGCAAACCTGAGATCTAACATGGTCCCCAAATGCAGTATTTGCACTCAAGTATAGGCACTATTTCTTATGACGTTTTATAACATAATGTACAGTTGACACATATATACAAAATAGAAGAGTTAATGTATGGAAACGAGGACCAGACAACAAGCCCGATGGCTTATATGAAGTCTTCTCCTCTTTGGCGCCATGCCCCCTTCCCCAATAAGTGAGGGAGGGGTATCGATCAGACAGGGGGGATTGAAATAATGGTTTTAGGATAAATGGAGATATATAACTAAATTTGAGTTAGGGAAGGTAAAACAGGGAGAACATAGTGTTAGGGATAGCAGGAGGCAGAGAGAGATAGAGAGAGAGAGAGAGAGAGAGAGAGAGAGAGAGAGAGAGAGAGAGAGAGAGAGAGAGAGAGAGAGAGAGAGAGAGAGAGAGAGAGAGAGATATATATATATATATAATCTTTCCATAAAAATTAAAGTAAAAATTGAAAAATATACGAAATAGTTGCCAAAGGTCATCGCATGAGGTTTTATGAACTTACTAATTCTAGACCAGTGTTATCGCGATGTTATACCATAGCCTATCAAAATTTAATCACAATGTTGCAACTTAAATTTCTCATTTTTCACATTTTTTTCTTCAAATTTTAATCTTAGATCACGTTCAGACACCGTTATTTATAATTCCCTTCATACCTCTCTATACTGTTTCAGTTTATGCTTCTAAAACCAACTTTACATGTAGCATTCTAAGTGTAAACTACATAATTCGTTTTTTTTGCAAAAGTTATATTTTAGGGGTTGGGGTTAAGTTTACGCTCATTTCACAATTTCACAGCAATACTCTTGGCATTCCATTACTAAAATCATTTTGGTATGTCATTTGGGCAATTTTTTAGCCATGTTGCGGATCAATAGCCCATGCTTTTCACAAGTTATAGCCATTTATAAGTGACAATGTTTTTCAAAATCAAAGTAATTTTTCGCGATTTCAAAATATTTATCGCATTTTTTTCTAACTAGCTCATAAATTGGTATAGTTTTATATTTCGTGTCATTTTATGATCATTTCTTATTAATATAAACGATATATTGTGCAGTTTATAACTGCAATATTTTGTTTATTCTCTGACACTTGTACTCGAGAAAATTCTCATTTTAGTTTAGGGGTAAGAGTTGTATTCACTGAAAAATCTATTTTGGGACACTTTCTGAAACGGGCAACAAGCAAAATCTGATGCGCCATATGATTACCTTTAATTTGATATATAGAAACCTTTGTTGGAGGGGGGTGCAGCCAATTTGAAAAATATCATGCTTGGCCCACGGAGTATCTGGAACATGTCATGTTCGTAGAAGGGCAGTTCAAGTATTTATCGACCTATTTCAATACGGGAGAAATTCAAACATCGAATTTCAGTTCATCCATCGCTGAAATATTTGTGTGTACGGACAGAATATCTCTGTTATCTCCAGTTGATATATTATACTAATGATGGTCTTATTAATACCGTATGAGTTGTTTGACATATTTATAGACATCGCTCATATGAAGGGTGCGAATACGATTGGTTGCCGATGATGCTATATATATTATATACCGATTTGGTTAATTATATTACTAGTTTGACTAGAATTATGTGTGTATGCCATTGCACTTCAGCGGCAAAAACCATCAAAGTCAATTACAAATACCGACACAATTAAATAAAAGACACGCGATCATTGGCTAGTTTTTTTATTAACAGTGTGTCAATGTGAACATCCCCTTAGCGACTGATCAACAGTATTCGGAAACATATCATCAAAATGTCTATTGCGTCGAGAATGAGAACGCTTGTTCTACCAGTTAATTAATAAGGTATTTTAATAATCCATGTTTGCACATTCACATTTTTCAGTGCAATTGTTTCTCAATTGAACCATGCGCTCGACTGCTTGGCCGGACACCAGGATCTTTCGGAAACTTCGAAGAAAGTTTCCATAAATATGTTCGCACCTCAATGTCTCAGCGAAATTTTTTTCTTTTTCGCACGTATCTTTTAGATTTGATCTCAACTCATTTCCCGAGTTTCAAGTTACATAAAATAGGTTTCTAATGGGCAGTACTATTGCCTACTTTTATTTTCCATGCAGTATATATATATATTTATAATAACAAAACAGGAAGCTGTTGGCAGGTGGATCGGTTTAGTCTGCCCGTGTAATACGAGTCTCAACTGTCTGGATATCGACGCAATCGTGTCTGTTGATTTGCGCGCCCATGTAGCTTGTGACGTCCTGATGTGCGTCGTGACGCCATGGTGTCTTTATCGGTTTCCAGAAAGAAATATTCAATATTGTTCTTTTATGAACGTTTTATTACCAAAATAAAACCAGATAACAATGCAAATTAAGTATATATGTGGATTTAAATTACAATTGGTGCAACCATTTCATATTAGCGCATGTGCATTCTTTACATTATGTACTTCCTGCATTATGTAACATATTCGCGGAAGGACAGATAAACAGAGATCCAGACCGAAAACATTACATTTGTCCAGCATAGACTGGCGCAAGTAATTAACAAAAGTTTTTACAGGATATATATTTTACAGATTTTAGAAGGTTAAAAAGAGATTATTTTATCACTTTGACACTCAAAGATTGCTGGTATTTGTTTTACCAGGAATAATGGGGAGCCAACTTTGAATAATACAGCCAAAAGAATATTGTATGAACAGTTTTATGAATAACGTCTGGCTTTGAAGATTTAGCATAGCATACCTTGTTATCACCATCATTGTTGACTTTTGTGTTTTTCATAATGCAAACAAATGGTATCCGTTGGAATTCCAAGACGGTCTCAGACGTCATGGAGATTTTTGTTTTCTCATCTCTGATATATTCACTCAGGGTGCTTACTATGGCAGACATTTCTTCAATAAATGTTTTACAACATTGGAGTCCATTAGTAATGTTTATCGCACATTTGTTGTTGATCACTTTTCGAGCATGAGCTTCCAGAGTAGCCCACATACTTTCCAGCTGCCTAAAAGGTGGCGGAAACTGGTGCTCCTTTCTTAACATCAGTATTACAGATGTGAATATATGCAAGGCTCTTAAATGGTTGTATCTTGAATGTTATGTTCCCAAATGTCCATGCGTTTCATTGGTTTAGATCCTCATTGTATTACTTGATGTACTAGTCTCAGCTGGAAGGCTCATGTCATCTGTATAAGTGTATATCATTATCTATCCCGTGTTGAACCACAAATGAATCTTAATGCAACAAGTACAATAAGTATATCATTGTTTTACTATTTATGCACAAAATGGCATTTTTGGAAAAGAGTCAATACTGATGTTGATAGGGCCACATCTTGATTTTCTATACCATTTATTTGGATATCCCTATATATGTGATATAGATGTTCAAAAACCAAATACTACTGGTTACTACCTCATTTAGATGTAACTTTCTGTATGTGAACTCTTTTTGTTATCTATTGGTGATCCTATGTTGATTTATCAATATATATATATATATATATATTTATATATATATATATATATATATATATATATATATATATAGCTATATATATATATATATATATATATATTGTTAAAACAAATATAAATTGTCAACATTATCTTCATTTTAATTACCACTACTAACTGCAGACTATTATTATCACTCTAATATTTCAGGTGAATTTTTTTTTTCTAGCATAATATAGTGTACTGCTGCTGAGAAATGAGTACTGTAAAATCTCCCATAACAAAACTATAAGAATTGAAACAAGAATTTAAAGGTGTATTGACAGCGCCTTGTCCCCACTCATAGCTCTAGTTTAAAATTGTTAGCCAATAATAATTTGTCGAAATTTAGTACACAAGTACATCATGGTACAAATTTCCAAGTTGTTCTGTATAGTTAGAGAAATGTCTAGTGAATTTTGTTTTTTAACTTTCCAGGTCCATTTGGTATTGAGTATCAGTTATAGAACTCGCTCCTCTAGTGATGCATGCATGTATCAAAACTTGACTGCTCTAATTGTTGCGTAGCAAAATGTCGAAATCTAAGTGTTGTGACACCATCTTCAATGATATATCAGTTAATCAAGCCACATTTGACCACATATAAATAGAAAATGTTGTGTTTTTGCTTAGGATCCCACTGCAACAGCACATCACTCTAGTTGTGAATCCAATAAACAATCCTTATAATAAGATAATATGAGTCTCCTGTCAGCTCTTACTACATATTTGGTTCGATTCTTTTCATTGTTGCCATAAGAGTATGCATACACCATAGAACGAAGTCCTACACATATTGAAATTGGTATACTATATATTTCGTACTTCATTTTACCGACCACTGCCTTGTTATCCTGACTGTATAAGATATTGTTTTTGTCATAATTGCTGGTATCAAATAAATTTATTTTCGTAGCATGTCACAATAAATATCGGATGACAATGAGTTAGTATCAATGAAGAGTGGTTTATCCTTTTAGAAATACAACTTCTTCATGTAATTATAAACTTGCTTTACTTTGTGACATTCAACACCAACAAGGTCATCATTGCAGATTCAAACCTCTTGAAGGACTGCTTTGCTAGATGATTATGTAAGATTTATCCATCGCTGGTTATACTGACACCAATTGGATTACATCTCATATAGTCCCAAATAAGTTTCTCTAAAGTCTGCATTCAGTGCATTGTCTATTTAGCCCGGTATGTATTTGTAAAATAGGGGTTACGGAGATAATCGGATACTCGAATTTCCACAGAAATCTGTTGAAATCTGTTAAACATTGAATCAGGAATATATGCATTGGAAATCACAATAAGACTATTACAATGTTGGTCGAATTTTTTTTTAAATATGACATATAGACTGAATGGGAAAGTGTTTTATGATTTGTCACCGAAAATTACATTGTGCCAATCAATTTCTCGACTGAGTGAAAAACAGTCTTCTTATGGACTTTAAAATAAATTGGGATTCATCACGAAAAAACTCAAGCAAAGGCCAAAATATATCACACATTGAAGCACAATATCTCTTTTTTTTAAATTGTGATATCTTGCAGATTCAGAACAGTAAACAACATCCCAATAGAAACCGGGCAATGGAATGGAAAACATCACAAGGATAGAAAATGCTCCAATAGCAACCATAACATGAGAGCAGCGGAATTTCAGTAGTTTTTGGAATGCAAAAATACTGTTCAAATATTAGCAACCACCAAGGGTGCTTATACCTAAGGCAGGTGAATGACGTCAAATAATTTTTCCTATATCCATCATTGATTTTTCAAGATAGCGGGTATAGAATTTGGAGAAATTGTCACGTGGTTTTCGGTTAGCAACCGTGCGGAGATTGCAAAAAAAAAACCGCGGAATTGGAAATGAAGCATCGCGATAAAAATGAAAGTAACTACTTCACATCTTACGAAGAATTCACATGTGATTTAAGTCAATTAATTTCATTTAGACCAATTTCCATGGTCAGCTTAATGAAAACGAAAAATGAAGAAGTCATGACGATAATCCAGACAAGATTTTACAATCCACGACACGCCTTGTCAATTTGGCATGTCGTCTCCGTCGTGACCACTATATGATGTTACACAAATTATTCTTAGCGTTATGTCGCCGAAAAAAGTCAAATTTGAGGCATATCATGTGTGGTTGCTCCACTACGTGTCACGTACTATTCATATTACCCCCCGAAAACTCATATGTTATCCAAACCACTGGTATATGATCTACAGACCATATTATTATGTACATTAAACACCATTTAAATTATAATTTAATGGCGGCCTGTCCCCTTTTAGGGGCGATCCTATATCGGAACATTGATTGTGAATTGACTCCTTCCCAATCCTTGACTAGCACGAACACAGTGAAAACAGTCAAAAAGTTAAAATACTTGTACACAATCATGGTCACCACCGACAGTGCCAATTCGGTCATATCTACTAAATGTCTGAATTTGTCCTAATATCTTAATATTGTCACACCTTAAGTCTTAATTAGTGATGACAGACATACTATGGTAACTATATTTGTTGACAAACTTACTCATACCAGTTGCTATATTGTCCTGGGTGGGTCCATTGGGATGAGCAGATATATACATCATAGATGTCTAAGCACCTCAACTCTTCTATGTCACATCCGGTACACATGTTAGTGACGTCATGACAAAACATATCTTGAGATCATCAATATCATTTATTATATGATCATATGTTTCCTTCCCCAATTTCTATGTTAAAACGTAACGAAAAAATCGAGATATCGAACGGTGTTCACCTCATTAATGAAACAACAGGTTAATAACAGTTCCGAGTGACGTCAGATACTTCAGCGGTTAACATAACTTATTATCAGACCTGAACATAGATCATGTTTTCTCAGCGACGTTCAACCTCACAACGTCTTGTCCAATCAAAGCGCGTTTCATATAATAAAACAGTTATCGCATTGTTTCTTGGTTGACACGAGAAATTGTCAGCCCTTGGAAATCAATATTCACCTCGGCCTACGGCCTTGGTGAATATTGACTTCCTCGGGTTGACAATTCCTCTTGTCAACCTCGAAACAATGCGATGACTGTATAATAATAATCTATTTATTGTATGACTGCAGTCACTGCACGGTTTTGAACAAAGGTTAAAATATGTCAAATGTAACAAAGACCAAAATGGACAAATATTTGCAAACATGAATGGATGACCAATTGCACAGCCTGTTCTCCAGAAAATCCTCACATTATCTGCTTATAATAAAACCTGCTTTGGGTAGATAATCTCCTTATAATGCCTCATTTTGAATCGATAATGTACTGAACATGAGAGAGTTTTAGTTACATTATCGAGTCATAATGAAGCGATTCGAAGCGATTCAAAGCAGATCATGTGCCGACAATGACACATATAATCGCGACTTTTCATGTGTACTCTCTTTCACGTGTGTTTTAGGTAGATAATCTGCTGAGAATTGCCTCATTGTCAGTCGATATTGTGATGAAAATTAGAGCATTGTAGTCACATTATCGACTCATACTGAGAAGATTCTAAGCAGATTATCTACCTAAAACAAACGTTAAAGAGAGTACACCTGAAAAGTCTTGAGTTGGCTAAAATGTGTCATTGTCTACACATGATCTGCTTTGAATCGCTTCATTATGACTCGATAATGTGACCAAAACTCTCATGTTCAGCACATTATCGATTCAAAATGAGGCCATTCTAAGCAGATTATCTACCTAAAACAAGTACTAATAATATTATAAGCAGATAATGTGGGGAATTTCCGGAGAACAGGCTGTGCAAATGATCATAGCAATTATGCTGAAAATGAGAGCATTGTAGTCACATTATCGACTCATACTGAGGCGATTCTAAGCAGATTATGTGCGGACAATGAAACAAATAAACCAACTCAAGACTTTTCAGTAAGCTCTTTAACATGTGTTTTCATTGTGACCCGCGGCTTAAAACGAAATAACGGATATGAGTCCATTATCGGCATATTTCAGAATCAAATCATCACATTATGTACCTATTTATCACATAGGTCGATTATGTGCATGTTTGCGAGAGGATATATTGAATTTCGAAATTGCCTTGGCATGTACCATAGTATTATGAAGAGTATAAATAATACCAGACTCCCCAAAATAAATCGTTACATTTCGGGTAGCAAAATGTTAATGACAATAGCACTAAAGTATATTTTTATGTGACATATGCCAATTTCTTAACTGACCGATTAGGCCATATAACAATATAATAAAATAGGCACACATAGACAGCACAAATAATAATCAAAGTGGCAACAATTGGGATTGCACGAAAACACAGATATGTTTGTTTTAAAGTCATATCACAAATATATGTAAATATGTCTTACTGTATCGGGTGATTTAGGTCTCGTAGCTATGTGTTTGTTTAATTACTTTTGACGGATGTAACCAGTCAACAGCCATTCTGACTGACCCCCTCCCATGGCATCTGATGCATGAATATTACTATAGACGAGCATCATTTTTATCCCACAACAACCTAATTATTGAAAACTCCTCACCACTATCATCAGTTCACGAATCCAGCTGTCCCCCTCCTGTCTTCTAGTTTCGTATCCCTCTCTCCCTCTCTCTCTCTCTCTCTCTGCCTCCTGCTATCCCTAACACTATCTTCTCCCTGTTTTCCTTCCCTAACTCAAATTTAGTTATATATCTCCATTTCTCCTCAAACCATTATTCCAATCCCTTCCTGTCTGATCAATACCCCCTCACTTATTGGGGAAGGGGGCATGGCGCCAAAGAGGGGAAGACTTCATATAAGCCCTCGGGCTTGTTGTCTGATCCTCGTTTCCATACATTAACTCTTCTATTTTGTATATAATTATGTGTCATCTGTATATTATGTTATTTGTTTTGATTTGGAAATAAAAATATGTTTACACTAATTTTAAATTTTCAACACAATTAGGGCATGGACGTTCTGGGATAATTTGGTTGGACATAAAACAACGGTATTCTCAAAATATTTCGTAACAGTAAACAGCCTCAATATTTTTTGATGCTGCAAATTAGAGCGATTTTCAGAAAACGTTGCCTGTTTAAAAGAAATATCTGTACCGGCTGATTTGTCTTAACTTTTATTTAATCGAACTCACCTGTTTAGTTCCCATGTCATTGCTATATAGATACATCGGTTTCTTCACTGGTAATGGAGACAAATCCTGAGAAAACCCTATGAAGATATTCTCACACAAAAATCATCGCTCAGCAATGCTCTATCATAATCTCCCGTTAGTTTAATAGGTGTCATTGTTTAATAGGTGTCATTGTTTATAATCTCCCGTTAGTTTAATAGGTGTCATTGTTTATAATCTCCCGTTAGTTTAATAGGTGTCATTGTTTAATAGGTGTCATTGTTTAATTGTTTAATAGGTGTCATTGTTTATGATCTCCAGTTAGTTGAATAGGTGTCATTGTTTATAATCTCCCGTTAGTTTAATAGGTGTCATTGTTTATAATCTCCAGTTAGTTTAATAGGTGTCATTGTTTATAATCTCCAGTTAGTTTAATAGGTGTCATTGTTTAAACGGATATGGCTCATTCGAACCTCCAATATTTTTTCTGCGTAATTTGACCGTCGGATACGATAGGTCGACAAACAAACGAACTATTGATATACCGGCTTCATGTGCTCTGAAAAACACTTGCCAAAGTCACTTTCGGCCGTTTTCAACGTTTCGCCATAAGTCAGAGAAACGCTCTTTATTGCTACCATATCAGGAAAAAACTAACACGGAACGCTCTTTTCTGTTCCATGTCGTGAAAATGGTTGTTTTGTGTTTGAGACCCAAACACCGTATTCACAGTTGTATTTTTCATTACTTCAATGCGTCTTTTTGGGTTACACCGTAGAAAGGTAGTGGAGATATTTATCGACCTATTTCGATACGTGGGAAAATTTAAAAACCCAATACGGTACTATTATGTGTATTTTGGAGCGCAAACCGCCATGTGGCATTAATCAGTGAATATGGTCTGAGGCCAACTAATCTCTTGATGACCAGAGGCTAATCCAAACCAATGATGAGACTGCTGACTGTTATCACAGCATTATTGTGAGACACAATTATTGGGATATCAGGTATCTACGTCTGAAACAATTATAATAGTTTAAAACTTTTGAGTGCCAGGGGCCGATCTCATCGGCCCTAAACCTACAAAATAAGTCTGTTAAAGAATATAAGAATAAATTATTAAAATTGTAAAAAAAACAAAACAAATTGTTAGGCCAATGCATTCTCTTATATATGCGAGGCGACCTATGGTCGACTCGCATATATAAGAGAATGCATTGGCACAGGGTATATGGGTTGATACAAAAATCGACCTGGCACTCACAAGGGTTAAAGATGACAAGATGTAAGTATCCATTGATTTGATAAAATTTGGTGGATGCTCATTAATATCTTAAAGGCACGTGCGGCGTTCGTTGCAGAAATATTTATATTTGTTCAAAACGCCATCAACAGAAGGAACACCAAAATATATACAGTTCCGCGCATATGCCAAACATAATTAGCGCGTTAATAGTATATTGTCGTCAAGACGTACGATTGTGTACGTAAACAAGAGACTGCTCGTGTTACAAAAGTTATGCTTCTATTTACATAACTCGGCGCAATTCTATTGGTTATTCACACACAAATTATATAAACGTGCTTTATTATTTCCATATGAGGAAAAAAATTACAAATAACGCTCTTTATGTTTACCATATCCGGATCTAAACAAAGGCCAAGAAACGTAACGTTTTTTGCTTTCGTTTACATAACAAAGGGGAAAAAATTTACAACATAATGTTTATGCCATATTTCTGATTGGCATAAGAACAAAGTCTGTCTATATCTTACTATTCCTTCTGTTTATGGCGGTTTTTGACGGAGGTGAATATTTTAACAGCATACCCACCGCCAAGGCCTCCCGTATCTTTAAGATAAAAACAACTAAACATATTTTATTGATGGAACAGTTTGTGAATGTATTCTTTGGTGACATGGCCATCAGCAATGCAACATACATCAATATTTATCATTTCGCCCCATTAAAATAGATGCTACAGTAAGAAATGTTTTATCTCAACTTTCTGAAAAAAATAATCTAGAACACTTTGAAATGAAAATACTCTCCAATATTCAAAGTATTTGATTACAAATACAATACGTTGGCTTCTAGAATTCTTGATTACAAATACAATACAGATACTTCAAAATTTGTAATCATTACAAATAAAATACAAATACAAAATACGATTACCACATTCCTGTCTATTACATGTAATTATTCAAGGATATATGTTCGTTATTCCTTCAATACAAAGCATTCGTGATTCCAAAGAATTCTCTGTTGACGGAATAATAAGCTGAATAAAGGATACTTTACATATAATAAAGATGGGTAACAAATATTGACAATTATATCTCATAAGTGATTATGTGCGTTAATTAGTCAATAGCGCTTTCTTTAGAAGAAAAAGGCGCTCTTTATTAAGAATTGACACTTGGTGGAACTAAAACTGATATGTCTAAATATATCGGGATATCATTAAAATGCTCGCTATAAAACGTGTGTGATCTAAATATGTGTTCAGGGTTCCATAATCGATCTAATGTAATTAAAATAATTGTAAAATGCTAAAATCTTATATGTTTTCACCAGTGTACATTTATTTGTCACAATTAGAAAAATTTCCCCCATGTGGGCCCGGGGTAGAATAGGCCCACTGCGATTGGTAAGAATCCCCATAATGTGGCACCCTGTTTGCCACCTAATGCGCACACGTTTGAATATCGGAAGATAGTTTATCGGTGTTACGATAAGATGGCGATTGATATACAATCGGGATCACAAGTGACACGCGTTATTGGGATAATATTTCAAAACGAGTATCTTGATTAAATCCAAATAGCCGCCATCTTGGTATTTTTTCTTAGCGTCGCTTCGAGGAAATTCAGGGTTCTCTGGTCATACTCAGTGTGATAAATGTCAATCTCGCTGAACGAAACATGTTAAACAATTGATAATAGACGTTATTGAAGCTGATTGCGTGGAATATTTGCAGGGAAAATATCAAAAATGGATTTCGAGTTGCTAGATTATATTATTCACGTCCAAATCCTAACTGTTAGATGCTTCTTTAAAAATCTGATGTGGGTGTGGTTCTTTATAAACAATACAATTTTATATCGAATATCGATTCAAGTATTTTATCAGATTTCCCGAAAATATTATCCATTGGTGCATGCACTAGTATACGATTAGGTAATAATATATTAATGTACTGACCAATATAACTGATTTATATAATAAGTGAATAGTGCTCATTGTATGCAGGTTCACTAAATAGCCCAAATGACTCGGATGGCAAATCAGTCAAATGGTCTTCCAAATCCAATTTCTAAATTCTGGATGTACTGATTCTATAGACTGATTCTATATGGGAGGCCTTTTTCACTTTTATTCTTTATTTGAGCTGAAGCAGAAGCGTAATATAGTTACAGTGATGCAAAAATAATAGGAATTATTCAGCGGGAACTCCGGTAGGGTGATCAGATAGAAATGAAGAATATTCTTGTTCCAAGTAGTTATTTTTTACAAATATCATATCCAAATTGACAACACATACCACCATTCTTATATGTTCCACCTCCAGTAAGAAACCACCTTGTTGATCGATTGGTCAGAGAGCCGCGCAACATATCCTATGTTTACGTCTCGAGCCGTCAACATACATGTAAGAGAAACCAAGACAACTGTGTCATCATCTCTTGCTGGCCTGCTTTTTTCATGACGTCATTTACGTTAAACGTTATGGCGAGAGTGATAGGAGATTTTGACATTTTCTGGTGATCATTCTTCGGAATAAATGTTAAATATACTGGTACGTTATTGTGGTGGATTGACGGTTAACATGGTGTGACATTGACGACTTGGGGCGCATGTTCAACCTCGTCACTTCGCATTTCGGTTGAACATAAACTCCAAGCAGTCAATGTCGCACCATGCATGTTACCGTCAATCCACCACAATAACTTATAATATTAATTAAATGCAACCAATATATATGGCAAAATGGGTTTCGATAGTTTAACACCAATAGATGCATGGTTTTGTTAGTGTATGGCCAATAGATGCATCCCGAATCGAGTAGTAAAAATCTATTTACAATTGAGCGTAGTTAATCCGATGTTTTCTATGGAGTGGTACGGTCAATTTGCAAGAGATTTTCGGCAATGTCAACAGAATGTTACATTCATCCAGTTGACGTACTGCCTGAACGCTAACTTATCAGTTTCACGCACCCGAACAAGTACATACTATGTCTTTAGGCTGAAGCACTAATCATTTTCTGAAAAATGAAGAGATCAGGGTCAGGTAGTCTATATAGCCTCATATAAATGGCCCTGCAAATTGATTAAATGCGATTCGGAATCGCTTGTCTGATTCAAATTGAAATTGGCTGCCTTGATTCAAATTTTGATTTATATTTACATTTTAGAAACGTAATTAGGTTTTCTTTGGATGAAATTGTTAAAGGTACTCAATCCGATCAGACACTCCTAAATTACTATTTCTTTGGCTTCGGGGGTAAAAAATATTTGACTCGAGTCGAGGAACCTACACATCAACGCTCCGAGTGATCAGATATTGATTTTTGAAGTTTATTATTTCTATTGTTTGTGGCCCAATAACACGCCGTCAAAAGGGTGGTCTCGGTCAGAACTGCGGATGAAGATGGATAACTCTAAAATCAAGTGGTTATTATTAGCACTTGATTTTAGAGTTATCCATTTTTATCCGCAATTTGACCTAGGTTTCTGTGAGAATTATTAGTAGACATCTCGAGAAATAACAAACTTCAAAAATCAATATCTGATTTGATGGGTAGGTTCCTCGACTCGAATCAAATATGTTTTACCCTCGAAGCCAAAGAAATAGTAATATAGGAGCAGCTGATCAGATTGAGTACCTTTACATGTCCTCTAAAATAGTTTTCTTACCTTGGATAAAATACCTAACTCAAATTTAAATTTGCTTTCCGATGAATGGCAACAAGCCATATTTCGGACTAAATCCTGAAAAATTACCCATACTTCTGCTGTGGTTAAGGAGTTGATTAATTATGGCCTTACTGTATTTGGGGAAAAAACTATTGTTCCAATCGGTCCAGAAACATGCCTATATGAGCAAGGCTAAGGACATGTTCGCATGTGAAATTGGATGGAACTGCCTGTTCCTGGGATCAATGTAGGCCTACATACCAAATTTCATGCAGATCGTTTGAGCAGTTTTCGAGTCTATAACACATACATACAATACAATATACATATACACCAAGAGACATAAGTTCTAAAATATAATAGACTAGCTGATGTGCCAGACTTCATTCAGGCTATTTAGGCATCCGTCCATATTGTTCCCGGGATCAAGGTAGGCTTATACACAAAATTTTAGTTGGATTGGTCTTGGTCCAGAAACATGCCATTATGAGCGTTTATAGCTCAAGGTCATGAAATTGGACGGCCACCCATGTTGTTCCCGGAATTAAAGTAGGCCTACATATCAAATTTGGGTCTGATCGGTGAAGCAGTTTTCAAGACTGTAACACATACATACCGACAGTAGTTCGAAAATATATAATAGATCATTGGATCAGTGCAGTATTTAATTAACAGTCATACCATCTTGGCATTTACAGAAATATGTTTTGTCAGTTTATTTTCTGCTCAGTTTTAAAATTGCATACTTTGCGCGCACCCTGATGTGTGAATTCAAACTGCAAATTTAAAACTGAGCAAAAATTAATACTGCACAAATTTAAATACAAGTTAGTTAAGGTATTATATAGTATAATATACAATAGTATCTGGCCCTGAAATTATTTCGCGACTATATATATAGCACCACCCCTCCCTATCTGATTTCACAAGCTACAACATTTGATGAACAATTCCAAATGACCCCTACATGTATGTTTGGACTATTGCAAAATTATGGCCATTTCAGGTCAAAATACTTGTTGCAAAATCAGACAGTATAATTTCAACCTATAATCGGTGTAAAAATTCTTTTCTGTTGTTTTGTCATGCATGAAATTTCCAATGATGGGAAATATTGACCATTTCACCTCTACCCAGGGATTTGTCCAAGCTTGAGACTTTGTTTAACCATTTCAGCTTCAGGGGAGTTTGCGCCACTAGGAATTTTGATTCATGCTTAAGCGAAATTTCATCATAATTGATAATGAATGATGCTTAAGTAATTCTATTGCGCACTAACAATAATGATTGGAAAGTCAAAGCAATGAAAAATAATCTGAAGATCATTATTGAGACTAAAATATTTGAACTTACTACATGATTAGTGAAGTGTGTTGACAAATAACCGTAAGAGCTTTATGTGGGGCTCAGTCGGTTAAGGGTACAACTGTAAGCTGTCTCACCCTCCAGTGCTGGCAGTGAGGATTCAAATCAACATGTTTCCATTGTGGACTTGTAACTCAAAATTGTTATCTGGTGGAGTTGCCAGTTACTCGCCGATGACTGCCATTAAAAATCACTGTTACATTAGCCGTAAGTGTGCAGATTTCTTCCACCAATAAAACTGGCAATGTCATGATATGGTCTTAGCTGCCAAAAGCAACATTAAAACACAATCAATCGTAAGA
This sequence comes from Siphonodentalium dalli, assembly GCA_032622095.1. Taxonomy (NCBI): domain Eukaryota; kingdom Metazoa; phylum Mollusca; class Scaphopoda; order Gadilida; family Siphonodentaliidae; genus Siphonodentalium; species Siphonodentalium dalli. The sequence continues at coordinate 67,749,984 of CP136069.1, forward strand.
GCTTCGTTCAAGACAAAACTTTTTGTTGTTGCAGAACTATCAATAATGAATAATTACAAAGCCTAGTGGTGATATTTTAACAGACTTTTTAACCACTCAGTTTCCTTGGGTCCCTTTAAATTGACAAATTGAAATAGATGAAATAAATTAACTTTTGGTGTCTTTTAAATTTCTGTCCAGCAGAATATTCAGGAACAATGTACATTTACATGTAGAATCCGGGCAGTGAATATTAATGGGCAGGACTCGGTCTAAAACAGCATCAGGCCAACCGATATCCCAAGCTGTTGTTGACCGAGAAGACTGATCAACAAAACAGGCAGGGTATATTGGGTGAACTTGAATGTGATTGATTTAGTAAGGTTAGCTCTGTATGTGACATCACAAAACACTTGACAAGTTTATGTAAGTAATTGGCCACAGTTGTACAACTTACTTACTTTAATCTAGTATATCAAGGAAGCACCATGAAACAATGTGTCAGTTTACACTTTTATTGATAATTATACATATGACATTGCTGAAAATAAAAATATCAACTTTATATAGTAACAAAATTACTAGGAAACTCATTTTAAAAGCACATTTTATACTCTTGATTCCAAAGAAATACACGAGGAACATCGCATGAAACAAATATTTCACATAGAAGTGTTTTGATGATAACATTTTCAATAAGTAATATAGCAATGTTTTTAAAATAGCCACATAAACTGACCTAATTCATAAACAAAAATTAATACAAAAGTTAATTTCCTAGTGACAGCGCTTCCAGTGGACTGGTTTCCTGGAATCATTAGATATCAATATTTTACACTATCAAATATATAGAACAGTTCATGGAAGAGATACACCAATGACCATATATGACAATTTTTCAGATGTTGATTTTTCATCAAGAGTCATCACGGCAAGACAATTGCAAGACATTGAGGCCCAGCTTTGGCACAAATCCTGATAAACTTTGACAAGACTTTTTCAACAATAAATGTCAATGAATAATTCTACACAATACACATTAAGAGAAAATAAAAACAATGGATTTTATTTAATACATTTCAGAGGTTGAAATACCATTTTCATGTTTTACATCGTTGGTACTAATAAGCAGTGATAATTGCTCGAACATTCAGTAATATCACGCAAAAATCCAATAACCATTAAACAGCTTATTCTTTTGTCTCTTTAAAGGCACGGATGGCCTTTGTTATAAGTTATAATTTAGATATAGCAGTTACCAATTATGAAAATTTCCTCAAGAATATATTAATTGCAGGGTTTCCGCTACAGGGTTAGTGGGTCCCTTTCATGGTCCTTCCCCTCACCCAAAGTTCCCCTCCAACATATTCATAATTCTGATTATTCTACACGATCCACAGATTAATGCCTATAAACATCATAGCTGCAACTGACAGGGAATATTAATGAACAATAATTTTATTAACTGTAATCAGGAAAAGAATACCTTTCGTGGCTATTCACATTGACAATTATATTTGCCTTATTCTGAAAGATATCGAAGCAGACATCGCCAAAAGCCATGTGGTTGATTCTGCCTGGTTTAATACATTACAAATACATTTCCAACTAACACACTGTTCTGACTGATATGTAGATGAGGCCCAGATGTTAGTCAGTGAAAAATGATTAGGCATATTCCATGATCTAACATGTTGTAATGAATGTAGTGAAGATGGACGTCAAAAGAAATAGTGAATTTTAACAATTTCCTCCAACGTTGATGGTGGCGGTACGAAAAGTTGTCAGTTCACTTATTTTAAATGTGAATTTAACTTGATGTTTTGTCGCAGATTATGATACCTACGTGTATACATCAACCTTACATCCACCCTTCAATAGTCATGTGGCCATCGAGTCAATATTTTGTGCAGCTTTTCAATGGTCCTAGCCTCCTTTTCCACCTGAAAAACAGATCCATTACACAAACATAAAAATTATGCAGAGGCATATTAATTATTGGTCAGAAGACAAAAGAAGAAGCCAGTGTTTTGAAGTTTCAAAATATCTTCACAAACAGTCAGAATATATACACGCTGGAACCAATAATCAGCTCCCTTGTCCTTTGGTATGGTGATAGCACAGCTTAAGTTCAAGTTTTGTTTTCAAGTTCAATAAGGTTTATTAGATAATCATAATTAGGGAAAGGATACCGACTTAATACAGGTTTCATCCATTCAGTTTTACCAATTATTAGCAATTGTTTGACATGCAAATTTGTGAATATTGCCTTGCAACTTTGGCATGAATTATTAAATTAGGTTGTGATTTGATATGGTGATAGCCCAGCATGCGATAAATTTAAGGATACCCAGCTACCATGTGATTCATGAATTTTTATTTGAGATATATAATGGCCATTGTTTGATTAGGAAATTTCATAGTTTTGTAATTTTGCATGGATCATCGGATTTGGTTGCAACAGAACAGTTGAGTTCTGTTAGTGTGTATCCACTGGATAATACATAACACACAAGCTTCATAGATCTCGCTGCATGTCTTCGAATGTGTACATAATAAAAGAACACATATACTGCATTGAGTATTGATGTTTTGGCATATATTGTATATCTAGAATGAGATGAAAACAATCCTTATCAAACTAATTATATGAGCCGTCTGGTGATCATTGGGTGTACTGATAATAACCTTTGTTGCTGTTTGGTGAGATTCCTGTGCTCTGGCAGTTGTGGCTTTATAGCAATCTTCTTCCTAAAATAATAGAGTTGGTGAGAGTTTATGTAAAACAACAAAAGACTAAAAAAATAAACACAAACAAGCTTAACAACATGCAACCATAAAGGCTGCATATTATTATTACATTGAATTATAGCTTCATATAACACTATAAACCCACATTGTTTTCAAATTATATTTAAACAAAATAATGTTTCTTCAATTTAATTTCCATCCTTGGGATATGTTAACAGCTTCCTAATCTTCAGTAAGTAATGTACTACTAGAGGCTTTTAAGTCTTAATTATGTTTAGGTATATAACTCAGGAATGTAGTCTGATGTAAAGTCATAATTTCATAGGATCTTCATATAATAGGCTAAGTTCATGTCAGCTTAATGTCTCATTCTATTAAATCATAAAATATTTTAGTATCCCCATGACTAAAGGAAACGGTGGTTATACTGGATTAAATAATGTAATATTCAGTTATCTCAATCACCGGGTGTTGGTTCTGATTTGAAATTTGGTATGGACATTCACCCCATATAAGGGCATTCAGGTGATTGTTTTATTCATATTTTCCATTCTGGAGTATTCATCTTTGTATATCTGGCTCCTGTGAATCACAATTGTTTGGTCGAATTGAACATCAGATAAGATTGGGGCTGAGATTTCACATTGAATAAAAATTGCAGTTAACCCTTTTGACCCCGAAAGACTGGTTAACTGATTATACTGGAAAATATAATTGATAAATGAATTCAGACTAGAATGAAGCACCATGAATACAATGGGTGCAAGAGAAATGATATTGAGTCAATGTTATAGTCTCCCAGTGCAGGAGGGTTCTAAAATTTTGTGAATCTTCACATATATTTCCAATCTAACCTTTCATGTGATTTCACATCGAATCAAATGTTCACAGGAGCATATGTTGAACATCACTGGAACTAATCCGTAAAGTGCATAAAAATGTAGTTGGTAGCACGAGGAAAATGTGAAAAAATCATATTTTGCCCCCAGAGAGTCACCGAGAGAGTCACCGGATCCTAGATTAGAAGAGCTAGGCTTCATTAAAATGATAGTCACTTGAATTACCCTTTCTGATGACATCCAAGTTAACATTGACCGCTAAACCTATTTCAGTTTCGGTTCCCATCCGTGCACATGTCTTTTATTACTTTCACCCAACTTCTTTATATTTTTGGTTGAGTTTTGACTTGACCTATAGTTGGCATTATTGTGATAATATAACAGCTATCAACTTATTTTCGTTTCAGTTTTCATGATGATTCCTGAATCATGCAGAGTACAATTTATAGGAGGAAGTGATATAGATTGTTTGTGAACTGTCAAATCATGTCCAGTTCAGCAATTCTTTGTCAGATTCGTGTTTATAGTGTTTGATCAGTGTGAATTAGATTGGGGATAAACATGCTGTCTGGTGGTATTTTGGGAAGCTTATCAGTGTGTTTTCCAATTAGCAATATTTGTTTTACTGACTCCTCGCATTTCATGTAAAATCGCACACCCCAACATGTTTATGTTTATCAAATAATTTTACCAAATGATACATGTTGCCCATGAAACTTTTGTTTTGTTTTTATATGTGAACTAATTATGACCTAATGCATTCTCAGCCACATTGTGTCACATCAATGTGTGTTTAAATTACTTACTCTATTAACATCAGTTATGTCAGCAAGCTGCTATATCTCTCTTGCCATGTTAGTTCATCTTTGATGGAAATATAAGATGTCCATATTAGGTTGTTTAAAGTGCATAGTACAAATTGAGTACAGATAAATATAATTCTCAAGTTACACAGGATGTGTATTCAATTAAAATTAAATTTCTCTATTTTATGATTGTGACTGAAAGTTATAACCTTTTTAGGGACAAATATTTTCAAGATTGTAGATTGCAAGATCTAAACCACATGCCACAAAGATTCAGTTTAAAGTCATCAAGATATAGACTTTGTAGGTAGATATTTTTTAATCAAGCTATATTTATGCAGAAAATATTAATGATTGGTGTTATCTACGGAGATCTATAATATAAGTATGGGGGCAAGAATAATCATTTAACCATGTGTGTGAGTTTAACGTCAACGTCATAGCAATAATTATTAACAATAGCAATAATTATTAACAAATTCGGGTCAAAAGGTCCAATATTTCTTTTAATTTATGTGTATTTTCTGTTTACATGTGCTATCATAATCTATTACACTTGTACATTGGGATATTATATTAATGAATATATCTCCTATACAAATCATTTATAAATCAGATGATTAATTGAAGATATGTGTACTTCCTGAAACAACATATATGTCGTTCCACTTGCGAACCGTACGGTGACATATGTGTCGTTCTTATCGCAAAAGGGTTAAAAGGCAAATATGATATGAGGAATGAGATACATGAGTACATTTGTTTATTCTGAACTCATCCCTGACTCAAATTAATTAATTTGTTACATATTTTCTATTGCATACAGTAGTAGATGGCTTACTCAATGGCTGGATTTAGGTACCAACTCCCTTTAAGTAAATGTATATTATTTACTTTGTGATACGAAAAGTAGAATTGGTGAGAATTTTTTAAATTGTGGAAAGTATAGTTTTGTTTTGAAAAAAGACCACATTTATCTACATACCCATATATAGATAATCTTTAAATTTCAAGATAATTATTTATTCCTAAGTAGCACATGAAAGGCTAAGCCCCACAAATAGAAGTTTCATACTTACATCTATAAGTTTCTCCCCTATATAATTCCCCATCTTCTTCAACCATTTCATCGACCATTTCTAGTGACAATACCACTGTAAATATTGAATATCACAATGAGGCAATCCAGACACAAGTACAATTACGTAATATCTACTATATTTCAAGAAAAGATTTAGTTTTTCAGTTCCATGTCTGTGGTTGATAATCTGTTGCTTTTGTAACTTACAAGTAAATTACCATGAAAACTTAAGATTTTCCTCCATGCAATATTAACACATCGTTAATTTTACTTTTAATTTAAATATCTCAGCTGAAAAGTCTGACTTTTTCCAAATTACTAGCATGAAATATTTCTTGAATGGGAGTCAAAAAAGCTTTTAAAATATGAAATACATTGAAATAACAGTCATATGGGGACAAACACAAACAAGTTTCGTACAAGAGAGCTCACAATAAAATAAGCATCACGATATTTTGTCACTGTGCAGCTCTTGGTATAGTAGTGTTGAACAATGAATATTTAATATTTCAAATGCGTGCTTATGATGCATGAGATAGGTACATAATGAAGTGATTAATTAGGACATTGCAAATATTCACTCCTATTAAATAATTTACACTTTTTTTCAAATGACTCTCCGGAAATTTTAGAACGTTCCATCTTTAAAACTTGTTATAATATATCTTACTAACTTGGCAAGCACCTTTCCAATGAGCTCACACGATCCTCTTCCGCAGTTATCTGCACCTTGTACGATTAATCCGTTTAAGGGCAACACATATTTAAAAATAAGCCTGTTAATTGTTGAATATATTTAGTATAGCCTGCCAAGAGCAATAGAGTTTCAGCATATACCACAATCATCATTGTATCATGGGTGATGGTAGCACACCCATGCAGTGCCAAGTTGAATTGTGGGCAGTATGGAACCTTAATTTTAATATGAATAAAAAGGAAAATGCCAACATCACTGTTTATTTCTACAAAAACACTAAACACTCATCTAAAAGACTTACTAATGGTGAATATCCACACCTAGTTTTATTGAAATCCAACAACCATAATTATAAAAACATTATTTAATTATAAAGATGAACAACTCTAAAATGGAAATTTCAAACAGTGCTGCAGTGCCAAGTTCCATGCTAATTTTATTGAGAACTAAAAAAAACATTATTTCCAGATAAACAATGGAATGAAAGTCTCAAGTGGAAAAGACAAACAACTTAATTAGGCACTCTTTATATATCATACCTCAGATATATCACATATATGGAGACACAGACTCAGTATGATGCTTCAAATACGCTTTAAAGTCTTTCCACGCATAGAAGCTGCCTACCTCTGATGTGGAAAGTTTAGATGGACCTACACGATAAACTGCTTAAGGGTCAGCTGTGTGGCCTAAAATTCCTGATATTTCTAAATGGATTTTCTCAAAATCTGTCAGGAATATATTTGTGAAATTTGGTACAAGTGATACAATATTTAAGAACCATTGAACAGTTGGTTACTATAATATCATTTACTTCACGTTTATGGCAAGTAAAGTATTTAAAATTTCACCGTTTTCAAGTACCAAGAATTTCTGTAAATTAGATTTGTTTCAAAAGAACATATCATATATCCATGACATATCTGCAGATCATGAGAGGAGACTTAATTTTTCTTGATTCATGAATTTTTTTGAGTATTTTCACTTAGAAAGACAACTATTCACAAATAATTTTCTATATTTGAGAATTTTCATGTCATTCATGTTGCTCAATGTAAAATTGGGCTGAGATGAGTTCTGGGTCATGGCGTCATAACCAAGTTAAAGCTGACCACTCTATCTCTTAACACTCTAGCCTAATATATGTGGGTCACTATGAATACCGAACACAACCAAACATAACCAAACACAACTGAAAACAAGTTAAAATAAGGGTTAAAAGACGGAAATATAAGAACTAAATTGTGTAAGTATGTGTCTGTGTGTATATGCAAGCTAGTGCTATGTGAAGATTGAAGCAATTTGGGTAATTAAATGTTACGTTAATAATAGTTTTATGTAATTTTACGCCATCGGTGCATTAGCCAGAGTCCGCTGAGATGGTGGCTAACTACATGGATACCAAACACAAGTCCAAATAAGGCGTATATAAGGGAAATATATAAAATAAAGTTTATAATGATGTGAATGTATATGTAACTTAATGTAAGTTAGGTGATATGTGAAGTTTGATGCAATTTGGGAAATTAAAAGTTTTACTATTGGTAGTTTTATGTACAATATAATGCATTTTAATGTAATTACAATTTCCATCAGCAATTATCCCGGGCTTTGGACCGGCATGTCTCGCGACATGGCTGGGTTTTTTTTGGTCTTTTTTGACAAGTGTCTATGTCAAATAACAGGACACATATATTAGTATACCAATTGATACATCAAACACTGTTTAAGCTTGCCCATACACATGATCTTTTTTTTCGTGAAATGTCTCAGTGCATCGGATAACAGGTTCTATCCTTGTGAGGGCGAATATTCTATCTGTACAAACAAGGACATATTTCTATTAACTGAATCATTCAAGTATATTTCATAATGTATATACAATATCCTGCTGAAATGATATGATGCAAGTAGTGCAAACTAAAGTTAAGAAAGTGCACCATTATCTTTTCTAAAGTTAACAGTTTCATGGTCTTGAACTGGTCTCAACAAATGGAGGAAACTCTTCTGTGTAAATAATGTAAATTGCTTAAATTTTCAATGTTGAAAAACTGACCATAATCAAGATCACTAATCCTGTGTTAAATAAACAACGGAGCATACATGATTACAATATCTTAAAGTGACTTGAAACACTCTGTTAACGCAGGTATTTCAATACATTTTCTATCAAAATTGCCAGCATTGAATGCCGTTTTTTTTGTGTAAATTAAATAAAGTGAATCTCATTTGCAAAATCATTCTCGTTTGTTTATCTGATTTGCTAGGGAAAAACAAAGGCATTTCTTCGTAGCTTAGATGTGTCTTATGAAATTGCACACGATGGTTTTGAATAGTTTTATAGTAATTGGCAATTTTCATGTTGGGCATGAAGTTCTATATTGGCTTTTACGTTTTTCATTCTACCTCATTGCCCTTTGCTGTAGCTAATTTCAATGGGCTACTTTAAGTACCAACACTTGGATCTGAATATATGTTTGTCTAGTAAAAAAAACAATACTGGGTGAAGGATACCCCATACAATGGTTCCATAGGTTCATTTTCACCAGTGTTATAGACAATCTTGGAATTTGAAAAAAATGTTTAGTTCATAACAAAATTAGGAGGGCATATTCCATGCTTGGCATTGTACTTCTAGGTTGTGAAAAGACTGCCTGTGATTACAAACTATGGCCATGAACTAAATCAACTCTCGAAATTATATACGGAAAAAGGCAATGCCATAGAAAAAGCAGTGACCACTATAATATTTAATGCAATTCGAAGCTTCTAAAGCAATGCCGTAGAACAAAAAAGATACAATTTCAAGGGTTGAATAAATTACTCATGCAGGCAAGCAACTGAGAAATGTTCTCACACCACACACCAGAAACAAGTTACATCCGCCCTCTGTACCTTGAACGTCAATCCAAGCTGTTAAGGATTTACACCCAGTCAATTCTGGATGATCTACAATGGTCTGATGCATATTAATGCACCATACATGATCATTAGTATACCAATTGATACATCAAACACTGTTTAAGCTTGCCCATACACATGATCTTTTTTTTTGGTGAAATGTCTCAGTGCATCGGATAACAGGTTCTATCCTTGTGAGGGCGTCATTTCTTTAGTTATGGTCGGAGGTAAGACATAGCCTCTCCATCAGTTCGCCCTCACACAGCCCGAAACCTTCTCTGCGCCTTGGCGAATATTCTATCTGTACAAACAAGGACATATTTCTATTAACTGAATCATTCAAGTATATTTCATAATGTATATACAACATCCTGCTGAAATGATATGATTCAAGTAGTGCAAACTGATGCTGCTAAGAAAATGCCCATTATTTTTTCTAAAGTTAACAGTTTCATGGTCTTTAACTGATCTCAACAAATGGAGGAAAGCTCTTATGTGTAAATAATGTAAATTGATTAAATTTTCAATGTTGCAAAACTTACCATAATCAAGATCACTAATACTGTGTTTAACAAACAACGGAGCATACATGATTAAAATATCTTAAAGTGACTTGAAACACTCTGTTAACGCAGGTATTTCAATACATTTTCTATCAAAATTGCCAGCATTGAATGCCGTTTTTTTGTGTAATTTAAATAAAGTGAATCTCATTTGCAAAATCATTCTCGTTTGTTTATCTGATTTGCTAGGGAAAAACAAAGGCATTTCTTCGTAGCTTAGATGTGTCTTATGAAATTGCACAGACGATGGTTTTTATAGTATTTTTATAGTAATTGGCAATTTTCATGTTGGACATGAAGTTCTATATTGGCTTTTATGTTATGTAATTTTGATCTGTAGACGAACAATGGTCACAATTACTGAATTGTGTATTTGTGAGCTCTGCGAGTGTATTTATATTATTTAAATTATTAATGTTGGTCAAATTAATTTCTTGATAATCAGAAAAAGTTTGAAAGAGAAAAAGTTGGTTCAGGCACACGTTAAAGAGCGTACACTTGAAAAATCGCGAGTTGGCTTATGTGTGTCATTATAAATCTGCTTAGAATCGCTTTATTATGAGTCGATAATGTGACTAAAACTCTCACGTTCAGCACATTATAGGCTCAAAATTAGGGGATTCTAAGCAGAGTATCTCCCTAAAACAAGTTATATCATAAGTAGATAATGTGAGGCTTTTCGGGAGAACATGCTGTGCAATTGGTCATCTATTCATGTTTGCTATATATATGTCCATTTTGGTGTCTTAAATTTGACACATTTTAACCTCTGTTCAAATTCGTACAGTTACTGCAATCTTACAATGAATAGATTGTTATGTGATATTGATTATCTCAAGATATGTTTTGACATATGATATGACATATAGTAGAGTTGAGGTGCTTAGACATCTATTCCGTATGTCTCTGCCCACCCCAAAAGACCCACCCAAGGCCAGGACAATATAGCAACTGGTATGAGTAATATTGTCAAAAAATAGAGTTATCATAGTATGTCTGTCATCACTAATTAAGAATTTAGGTGTGACAATATTAAGGTATTTGGACAAATTCAGACATTTAGGTCCGAATCGGCATCTCTGGTTTAGACTAGGTTTTATTCTAGACCTGGTTTCACTCTAGTTTAAACTAGGTTTTAGTAAAACTAGGTTTTACGGGACTAAAACTAGGTATTAGTGTAGTTAAACCGAGTTTTGTGATAAACTCAGTTTTAGTTTTTTGAATTCGATCTCATCTAAAACTAGGTTTTATTGGCGTGATAAAGTTAAGATAATATCGCTAATTGTTTGTGGTGAATTGGTGGTATAACGATCAGGGGACGATTATCCATGAATTCCTCACATACTGACGTTACTGGATCAGTAGAGATCTGACTTGTTGAGGCTCCCTCGTACTGGCTGAGACAAGGTGATGCGAGCATGCTTACGTATATGGGCGGAGCCTGAGATAAAGCCGTCACATAAGTTGCCTACATCACATCAGTCAGCTTTGTAGGAATCAGGGAGCTAAATGTGTTCTAGAGTCGGGGAACGAGTACACCGTGGAATTGCTAAAGGTGAAGGTAACTGAAGAATGACCTTCACCTGAAACATGCGACACGTTATTAAAGGATCACATCGCGTTTATTTGATTTGTACATCATATCTACAAATATAAACTGGTGATTGAATGGGGGAATGGAATATTTGTGAGCGGGAAATTTATTTAACTAGCTGCTGTAGTTCTGGATTTTTCCAGATCAAATTTGGCTGTGGGATAGCCTTGTACACTTGGGGATTTATTTTAAAAGTAAACACATGACCTATGATTTTTCTACCATTTTCGTGATCAACTGGTGTCAATCTAGCCGGGTAAACATCACTGATATGGCCTGCAGGCTTCAATTCAGTGAATTTGGCCGAAACGTTAACACTGTCGCCTATGGGAAACCATTTAGTTCCGTGATTCCTGTAAGACACCCAACTGACCATTCCTCTATTGAGCTAATTATACACCAGCATGTGGAGACGCCATTGTGAAAAGATTTAGCTCAAAAAGACATGTTTAATATTGTCCACTAATGGTGTGCCATTTATGTTAGACAATAGATTCAATTAATTCTATTCAGAGAAATAATTCTTCATTTTCGAAACATAAACTGCTCTTTTGAAAATTATTAAAATATGATATCGAAATACACATAAGAAACTACTGACTTCAAGCGGCGAAGTTGAGCTAAATATATTCTCCTTCAAGCGGAGTTGAGTTTAATATGTTCTCCATGCAGAGTTGATCTAAATATGTTTTCCTTCTAGCCGATTTGAGCTAAATATGTTTTGTTCAAGCGGATTTGAGCTAATTATGTTTTCCTTCTAGCCGAATTGAGTTAACTATGTTTTCCTTCAAGCGGAGTTGAGTTAAATATATTCTCCATCAATCTTATATATAAGGATGATTGCATCATATTGGTATCGGAACCTTGTGCGAAATACAAATACTAATAGATCGTTTCGACCAATTAAAGGAGCAACCAGATGTAATATAGAAAGACAAATAACCATGCAAGCTCTCAAAAAAGGGTGATTGGCTTCAAATTGTTTTGTTTTTTTCCAAAGAAATTTTTACCTGAATATTTATACATGTATTCACAATTGTCTATTTGATCCGAACATTCGGTCTCCTAGATGTGTTAAAAATCACCAAGTTAAATTATATTTCAATTTGAGAAATATTCTAACATTGTTATGCTTCAAATTTATGTTTTTATGAATTGAAATTAATATGGTTCCACCAAGTTAAATTATATTTCAATTTGAGAAATATTCTTATATTGTTATTCTACAAATTTAAGTTTTTGTGAACTGAAATTCATATGGTTACCACTGTGGAAGGATTGAGATTACCCCCCCCCCTAAACCCCCGCTATATGTCCATGTGTTAATAGTCACCTGAAATGTTACTCTAGCATAAATAAGGATGGTAATGGGTGCAGTTGTAATGTAGAATGCATCATACGTGTGTAAGTCTCCGAATCGAGCGATATGGTTATTCTAGTTCTACCAGATCTAAATCAGAAATGTGTAAATATACGCTCAGTGTATGACATGCAAGTGAAATAATATGAGAAGTAGTGTTGAAAATGGAGACACATGAGAACATTTTTAGAGTAAAAAAAATATTTGTTACTGTTAAAGGCTCACTTATTTTTCGAATGGCCAAATCACAGTATACACAATATATTCCATATTATATACCATTTGGAAGAGTGTCCAGCAAGTGATAGAGGATATCAGATTCACCCAAAGAAATTTCCCGTTAGTTTCCGCAGAATGCATCATAATTCACAACAAAGAGAATAATGAACTGGCAGTTACAGACCAGATAACAATTAAGTACAGAACACACGAAGATACCTTTAAAAACAACACGTTCACAGTTTATTCGACCCGATATGTTGATAATACAGTTTTTGTACCTTCCTCTTTTAAATGGAATATAATCTGGACTATGTTATATATATATATATATAATCTGACGGTTCGAATTGGGGGTACGACCACTCAAAGGAGTAACTAGATATTTGTCATAGTTGTAGGCATTGACCATTTTTGCTATTTTTATTGGTTGTACTGGTCGTATGTTCGTATGGTGCATTATGGAGTAATTGATTGACATACATAATAAGTACATCATACTTGACATTTGAAACATGTCTTTAAAGAATACAACTAAGATAGTACACTGATCTATAGAGTTATCCATGTAAATTTATATTCACGTATTTATGCATACATAGATATATGCTCGTTTGTAATTATATGTATACAGTATGCATATGATATATTTATATAAGTATTACATACAATTTATTATGTATTAACATGACATTCTGATGAAAATGTTATTCATACCAATGTACATAATGTATATATGTTATTATGCATGTTCCACATTAATTTGTGGCTTTTCGCATTAAACTCATTCACATACATTATAACTACAACCTACGGTATGTGTTTGGCATAGCGCCAAAATAATGTCCAGAAATCCATGCGCATTCCTCTTCGCTTTAGGGTGGATACACACATGCATGTAATTTCTGTAAGTAAAATCCATGTATTTTACATGGTCACACCAATTATTGATAACATTATTCGCCTGCGCGCGATCGGGCAATTTCGACAGGCGAGACAAGTGAGCAGTTATAAGCCATTATCAAACTAACTGCTATCAAGAAATTTCAGGCCAGTCATAAATTCTTTCATAGATGCCGAAATGAATAAATCATGTCTGATATCTGTTGCTGTTTTTCACGAGTTTTAATTCATTTCTAAAAGTGGATCTGAGTCCGTCGATTTTATACTTGATTTGTTTCTCGTCATTTCAGGGTCATCCAAAATAAAAATAAAGTGTGCAGAATTTGAAGCTCTTTTAGTGCGATTGTGATACACGAGTGTTTAATGTCCCATTAACAATCTGATATGGTGCTCTCATGCCTTGAATAACAGGCATTGGAAAATTAAGACAGACAATACCGGTTCGTTGAAATTCCTCGGATAGTTCCATAGCGAGCTCATGTGATAACATTCATTTCGGATTCCCATGCAAATATCCATTACAGCGCCAACAAATTAATGCAGGTACAGCACTGAAAGTAAAAAGAGTGACACACCCCCCCCCCCCCCATTTTTCACCCAGAATTTACATAATAGTATATGTTTCTCAAACCAAAGGTTGAACAAGTTCCTAACTGTCACAATTTTAGCTTGTACACGCTTGAATTATAAAATTTTGGATCATAATCCATGATTGGGGAGGGGGCTGGTTCTCGAAAGCTTCGAATAACTAAGGGATTTAGTTGAATGTATCAGCCAGGGGGGGGGGGGTCGGAAAAAAATTTCAGGCACGTATGGCATTTTTTCCCTTTCGATCATTTTTTGTACCCACCCACCCCCACCGCCAAATTTATTTCCGTTTTCGGCAGTTTTTTCCGACCATTTTTTGACACCCACCCCCCCCTTTTAACACTAAAACAGAGATTTGCGGGGGGAAATTCACTGTAAACAGCTGTATATGAATTTCTGTGCATACTATTTATCATGGATGTTAACATGGACATGTAAATAGAAATGAGTAATTTTGAGGTCATTCGGCCAAAAAAACATGGCTGCCAGCGGCCATCTTGGATTTCAAAATTTGCAACAAAATACAACACGATAACTGCCTGCAGTCAGTTTACCAGTTAGAATTACATTATTTCTCTCATTCAAACTGATTCAAAGTGGTTTTGAAGCCCAACTCATTGCCAACACACTAAAAACAAGCAGGAATTTTTTTTTTTAGTTGCGGAAAAAATTGCTTGTTGGTGGCTTTGACCACCCACCCACCCCGGCATACGTGCCGGAAGAAATTTTTTCACCCCCCCCCTGTATCAGCCGGGATTATCTGGGCATGAACGTACAATATGTTTAACTTAAATATTCCATAATTGTAAATTTTTCGTATTCATATATAACACAAGAGAGGAAAGGTGACGTATTTGGGAACTCGTAGAGCTAGACAACCCTTTTCCTCCCCGAATGAAGACAAACAGCAACACCACCTTCTGTGCTCTCAAATTCAAAGCTGTAATACTATGTTCATAATTATATGAATAGCATAAATTGATGAATATTATATTAATCACAGACACGACAGAAATGACTGTCAACTACAATTTTTATAAGTCAGGAGTGGCTTCATGGGTGTGGGGGGGGGGGGGTCAGGACTCAGGGTGCTACATGCCCCCACCTCACATGTCGATGAAATATGCAATGGTCAGTCCGGTGGCTTCCGGGATAATATAGCCCCCCCCCCTCATGTCGGGTATCATAGCCCATGCGTTGGGGAAATCCTGGGGCCATCACTGGTATAAAAATCAAGAGAAGACTGACAATGATTTAAACAGAAAGTCCAACATTTGGCTTATCGCGCGAATAATTATTTTAAGCGGCCTGACGACTTCTTTCAGTCAAGGGCTCTCTGTGCGTTCAGAGTTTGACTCACTGTGGTCAAACGATCCGCAATGATTGGGTTGTCAGCGGACACATATTACATTGTCTGTATGATACATGTAAAACGACAAATACACGACATTTACAGAGATTACATGCATGTGTGTATCACCCTAATTAGAGCTGAATTGGACAATCCTTTTCGGTTTTGTGTACAAACCACCAATGTCACTCTGCGCATGTCGGCTTCTGTCGTATAGCCAGGCGTGCCCAGCAAAATTACAGCAATCTTCTGCTTCTTGTTTGAGGAGCAGTATCAAATGTTACCATATTCACATCTGCTGGCTTCTGTTCAGATGGCAATTCCTTTACATCTCTTAATTCTGAAATTGATATGACCACATGTTCAGCTTGTTGTATGTGTGAACGATGCAATACACAGATACGTTCCATCGGTACACTGATCTGACCGCTGCCATCATGTACATTTTGGTAATTGTTGTTATCTAAACATTTCCCTCAATAAATAGGGCTCCTTCTGAACATGTATATATATGTGTATAATGTAGAAATTATACAAATGTGAAATCAAAATAGGGAAAAACACACATAATGGCTGGAATTAGGTAAAATATAAATGAAAACAAGGTAAAACAATGGCTGTATAATCTTAGCATCCATCCACACGAATAATTGACTATTCCCATGTATACTTTTATAACTGAATGTGGGGATCCAATTAACTGGAATTTATGAATCAGGGGATTACACCCTCTAGTATGTGATATAGTTTGCACACAATTATTTTCATTTGGGCAAAAGTAAAGTTCGGTTAACCCTTTCTATACTAAACGGATTTACCCTTTCAGATATAAAGGTATAGATTGGAATGGTATATTAATGATTTGAAGGGTGTTCAGGATAAATTAGCAGACGACAGTCAGAAAAAAGATAATACATGTGCTGAAGGATTCATATTCATTGGTGGGAAATATTCAGATAACAAGTTCAACAAACGGCCTACTAGTCTTATTATCGGAACATTTTCTATGGGAACTACTCGTTAATGAGTGAGTATAGAAAGGGTTAAACAAATCTACAACGGGAAAATAAAAATGGTAAAACAAAATCTACTGACTGGTTCGCAATCAAAACCTGCACACATAACGATATAGCAGAAAACAAACAAACGTGAAAAGAACTAAACTCACCCATGCTGAGACCTCCATCCAGTGGCTTCCCGAAAATGCACTGCAATCCTTTACTTGTGTCAACTGAATGAGTTCGTGTGGCTAGTTTTCTTGTGTGATCTTTCTCAGAACCTGATTAAAATATTTACAAACACATTAAAGATGCATCTAGTGTTCCGGACCTAGTTAAAAGAACAACATAATGCATTTTATTAAACTTTATTTTCTCCTTTGTTGAATTAAACATTTACGTAAAATGTCCGAAATTGACCGTATATAGTATACCCGAAAAGTTTGATATAAACTGAATATTGTTAGAAGCGGACAATTGTCTTCGATTCATATTTATCATTTTATACCCCGAAAACTATATAAAATCTTTAAATGTTTTGTCTTCAAGAATGATGGGGCATTTTTTTAATGCATTTTAACACTTAACGTAATCTTTGCAAGCTGTTTCTGCCACCCCACTGAACAGCCAGGAGTAAGTTGGCACATTTGGCTCACTTGTTTCATTCTGCAAAAGAAATTGGCACTCTAGTAGTATTCTGAGTGGAGGGTTGATACCCGATGTCCGATTAGGGACATTGGTACAACATTTCTATTATCGCGAAAAGTCAGCAATGACTCAATTTTTTTCCATCAGTTATTGAACTTAGCTAATTGAATCTTCGTATTTTGTTTCATGGGTGGTTACTTGATTTATGTACAGCAGCACACGTGTTCAACAATTACGATTGACATATATAGGCTGTTCGTGCAAATAAATAATAGATCATTCGAATGTGTATCTATAAGAAATTTCAATCCGACGTGCATGGGGCAGTTTTAGTGGCTATTTTAAAAACATAAATCCGCGAGAAAACGTTCGGAACGTACCAATGACGTAGCAAGAAGGAGAACACAATCTTGTTAATTAGATGACTTAATCACGGAAAATTGCAGATAAGCTAAGAGATTTACCGCGGATTACGATCGACATAACTCACTCTATTATGGCTTTATAGACAAATAATATACTACATATTCAGTTTGATCTGTATTTCATTCACACAATAGCTATTTGTAATCTTGACATATGTATTTATAAAAATGATGTTGTTTTAATTGTGGCTCGGAGGTGTTAGACCATCTTTAATAAATGAGAAAGATTACCTTCATGTCTTCACCAGCTGAGCAGCTATTTTTTGTTGTTGCAGCGATTCTCGTGTGTTTGCGGTGACCCTTAGTGAGCCCAGGTAACTCCAGGATTTATGTTGATTCATATTAATCCGCCCCACACAAGATCACCGTAGATCACCGCGAACAAATCATCGTGAATCCTGATGAACCACAGTGGGCCTAAATGGGTCCCCGCGGTGTTGATTGTTTTGCGTATCGCACACTCTTTGCGTACTGTAATTCAACAACTGCTACGTTATTCAGTTACATGTATGGACCGCAAGAGTCGATATATTCAATAATTAAAGTTGGTTAATGACATGTTTACCATTTGTGTCATCCATGGACTTGTAAGTATCGTGGTTGACATGGTTACCATTTGTGTCATCCATGGACTTTTAAACATCATGATTTAACAGCTGTAGTTAGGGGTAGTTGACATGCTTACCATTTGTGTAATCAATGGTTTTGTAAGTATCGCGGTTGTCCTTACAATTTGTGTCGTCTGTGAACATGTAAGTATCGCGGTTGTCCTTACCATTTGTGGCATCCATGGAATTAGTCACGTGGTTGACCAGCCATGAGTATGGGTAACTGACATCTTCAAGCTCTGGAAGCTGGAAATTAGTTTAAGATTAATTAATTATGCTTGATGTATATCTATATATATATCTATATATTAATTAACCAGGACGAAAGCTATTGTGCAGTATACACTAATGAGTCTATAAAGGTGTTATCTTTCAATTCCTGTCATCTTATAACTTAATTATACCAATTATTTATACCAATTAAAAAACTTGATATACTTTTGGGAGTTGAGCTATTTGCATTACCCATTCCATTGTTTCCAATCAGTATAGGGAATATTAAAATTGTTTTTTTTTATAAGTTAAAAGCCCACTTCATTTTCGAATGCCCAAATCACATTATACTCAACATATTCCATATATAGTTGATCTGCAACAAGTCCCCAGTTTATAGCGGAATTTAAAAAACGAGTCCAGTAAATTAGGACCAGACCGAGCCTTTTGCGAGGTCAAGACCTAATTTACTGGCCGACTGTTGTAATTTCCGCTATAAACTGGGGACGAGTTGTAGATTCTATTTATTACATGATCGAAAACCTCGACAAAACATACTTACATCAACAAATGGGACGCGAAACTATCATCGGCTTCTTTTAGGTATGCGATGACATTTCACGAAACTATGCGTTGTTTGCCCGCATAAAGAAATAGTCCCAGATAAATAAAGACTCATTTGTTAATGGCGTATATTTAATGACATAACTTTGCAAAGTTTGTTGGAAAAATATTGGAAGCCATAGTATTTTTAGACATATAGCGTATGGAATGTAAACAGATGACAACCCTGAAGTTAAAGGTCACCAGGCACTATTTCCTGTTATTAAACGAACGTTTAATATCTCAACGAGCATATAATCTGGTGCTGAATCATATCCTCGAGTAGATATGCTCATGTTAGACCTATATATTAACATAGGTTCATATTGGACTTATTTGATTCTGAAATAGACCAATAGTGAGCTTATTTTATATTCTTTGTTTATTTTTATTTTTTTTTAAATTTATAAAAAATTTGAAAAACAAATCCGTTATAACCAGTCACCAGGCCAAATTTAATTAAAATCGGACCAGCAGTCTGAGAGAGAAATCCGGACAGACAGACTCTTTTAAATATATATAGATTTTATGTACCTTAACGTATGTTGATATA
This sequence comes from Siphonodentalium dalli, assembly GCA_032622095.1. Lineage (NCBI taxonomy): Eukaryota > Metazoa > Mollusca > Scaphopoda > Gadilida > Siphonodentaliidae > Siphonodentalium > Siphonodentalium dalli. The sequence continues at coordinate 67,769,664 of CP136069.1, forward strand.
CTCCAGTAATCTTTATCGCATGCTGGCAAAATTATATCCTCCACGGAAACTTCTGCCAGTGCTTTCAAGATACAGTAATTTGCGAGCCCTTCTGCATGTTTTCTTATCTCTTCGTCGCTTCTGTCCTGCTGACACTGCAATTTTGCTGGTCTTTGTTGGTTCGCTCCTTGTCCCAAAATGATACGTCTGCTTCGGTTAGAACCATGTCCTCAAAAATTACCTCGGCTAATGCAGAATCAACGGCGTCTTGCGCCATGTCGCAGGCCTTCCGCGTATACAAGTCTGTTGGAGAATAAGCGTCCGGTCTGAAAAAAAAGTGATTGCTTTGTATTATCATCTATATAGTCAATTAAGGGCCGTGGCTAGAAGGTTTCCATAAGCGATGAGGTGCCCACCCTGACAATTTCTACTGCACCCCCTAACGTTGGAAAATTTCCAACTGATAGCGATTTCAGATATAAAAAAATTGGACTATATATAAACAAATATGATCACTACTTTTGGTCTAAAAACAAAAAACTCCCCTCTAATTAATGGTTGGAAGATCAATCAATGTGAACAATTACAACCTATATGTTGTGAAATAATTCCAACAAATGTTGTATGAGCCATGAAATGTCCATCTGTTGAAAATTTGGACTCAAGTGTGTGGGTGGTCAAATCGTTGGTTTCGCTGGGAATGACTTACCCTTTTCTGTACTGCCGAGCGACAAAATACTCCCGATTTATTTGTGAGACTCAACGATTACGGCCTCTCTCACAATAATTACAGACCCTCCAAAATCAACTGTTTTTAAAGTGATGTCAAATACTCAGGTAGGGTGATCAATAGTATATACATAATAAGAACATTTGAACATTTGACTTTGATTCAGTTGTGACTTTGAACATTGTGTGGGTCGGTGCTATACTTTCATTTTCTTAATTGTTATTTTGGTGAAGAATGGTAATTTCCTCGCACATTCAATACATGTTAATTATAATTATCTGTGTAGGGAATAAAATGGTACATAACTATCTGAAATATCTTTTTAGTTTTCTTAGCTCAACTTTGAGCTAGTGTCATGTGTTGGTGTCGATCGTCCGTCCGTCTCTACATTCTAACAATTGAAACATTAGATGGTTAAAATCGTATCCTTTGTGGCCTTATATAGGGTTTTCCCTCTTGTATAGGTGGTTAACCACTTAGGAAAGTAAACCATGTTCTCAGACTTACGGGGCATTTCTTTCATTTAACAAAAAATGTCAACAACATAGAAGCAACAGTTGGAAGCAAAGTTTGATTAAATAATTGTTCAGAGAATTAAAAAAAATCCACCGGTCAAATAAAGCCACCTATTCGGGAGATGAAATGAGCAGTTGGGAGCTTCCCATCCGGGATGGTCGAAAAGAATGAGTGATTGTCTCCTTCACAGCACGCTTTGTTGTTTGAGGTTAACTAAACATAGCAAAACATCATGTCCGGCCGCGGCAAAGTCTGATAGGGGTAGAGCCCACGAGCACTAAGGATAGGATAGGATATTTTATTTAAATATACACATATTAATGCATAATACATTTGACAAATATTATGTTGTATATTCGAGGGGTGGCATAGTCAGGCTAGACTATCTTACTGTCACCCACTTAAAAATGAAAAGATGTTATGATAGGCGGTCATGATTTCTTGTACAATGCACGGCTATATAATTATGTATCACACAATGGTTGTATTATATACATGGAGGGTATACGTCTAGATAAATTGTTTATTGGTTACTCGATGGTTTGTCTCTTTCTTGTCAGTGGGTTGTTCCTTGAAAGTCGAGTAGGAAAGTACTGAGTGAGGTTGAGGATTGCGGTATAGGGGAAGTAACTTATTGAGGGCTACCACACAGTCGGGACATCTTTGATTGTTGCATTTAATTGTTGCAGCATATTTTTTAATGCAATCGGCATGTAAACGTCGTTTAAATGTGTGTCTGGATATGGTGTAAATTCGTTATCTAAGTTGTTCCATATAGTTGGAAAGGAATGAAATGGTAGTTGTTGGGACCAAGATGTTCTTGGTTTTTTTTTAAATAGTGGGTGCTTTTGTCGGGTGGCTGGTCCGGTTTTCCGTTTGGAAAACATGTACGTAAATGATTCTATTAAACGCATATGATACCAATCATGCATGAAAACAGCCGCTTGTACTTTGTGGATGTCGTAGATTTTGAGTATATTTTCTTTTTTAAAGAGAGGTTCTGTGTGGCTTCTATATTTAAATAATAAATAACCATATTAAATACAGATTAACATATAAGCTAAAAGCTAAATCGGGAACACATATATGGTAGCTTTAGTTGCAATTCAATTCTTTATTCTCACCACCAAACAGGTTATCATGAATTATCGAAATATGTATTGTTACAATAGGCCTAAAGCGAAAGAGCCGATTTTTTTACGTGCAATCACGTTTGTATAGCCATATTGTGTAATTGTCATTAATAAAACGTGTTTGGCCTCTGAATATTAATACGTTAATTAATACTTACCTTTCGTCACTCTTGGTCTCTGACGACATTCTTTCAGCAAAACAATAATAACACAATAGTAGAACACAATAGAATATAATGGAACAGCTGATCTAACTATATATATCTGTTGGAACGCTTTTAAACAGTGAACTTCTCTAGATTTTACATCAGTCTGGGCTCCGATTCTTATTGTGACGCCATCGTGTTACAACGTCACACGGATAGCAACCAGGAGCCTAGACCAGACGCTAGCTCTGTGCCTTCACTACGCTAGGGTGTAACGGGCTCTGGCCCATAAGCCATGCCTTCTACAGAGCCCCGTTGTTATTGTGTATAATATGCATAATTTAATTTATCAAATAAAAATCACTTCAGTTCAGTTCAGTTCAAAACGTTCTCAACATGAGAGTCGGGAGCGTAACGTTACGGAGTAGTAATAAGCGGAGTAGACTGAGCCAGCGACGGGACTTGTTCCGCCCAACTCCACGACGAACGTTGCGCCTTAGCGTAGTGGAGGCTGAGCGCTAGGAACGAGTCCAGACTACCAGGAGCCCCGACCGGGGCGCCACGAGAAATCTGGGTGACGTCATATCAACAGGGGCTTGCAACCCGCTCCACTGCTAGTATTTCATATATCGCTATAATGTATTTATGTATATACAATTTAAAATTTGTGCCGATTTGCATCTCAGTGGTGTCTGTAGGGCAGCAGAATGGTAGCGGGGCACATTACACACAAGCAGGGAACGTAAACAACGTTCCCTGACACAAGATCCTGTGGTCATATCAACAATATCATGGTCGCTCCGAATTGAACCTTGAGATTTATTGGAGAAAATGAGAAGTATCTAGGCATACGACGAACGCATGCAGAGTTCCAGATCCACACAGCTGAGTCAGACGTATAGGTTCTATATTGATCGGGGCATGTGAAGGATTCGGAGGACATCCAGTGGTATGCATGGTTCCCGAGAGGGTTTTTTTGTGCGCATTTTTTTTCGTATTTGAAGTATTATATATAGTGATTTTTCCTTGCGTTGACAAATTGGGAGTTTGAAATCTGAAAACAAAAAAAATAATTCCCAGAACAGCTTCTTTTGTTGATAATGGACAGGTGAAAAGATAACATTTTGTCGTCTGCCCAATGGGTGACATTCTCCAAGTATATGTTGTGTATCCTATATACATGGCGTTGGATATGTGTACCTGGTGCATATTATGTTTTTTTCTTGCCTATACACTGTGCAGCAAACCGTATGGTATACTGCCAACGGGAAATCATTACGCGCGCGCCGCGTGTATATTGTTGTCCAAAATCTAGATAGCTATGGTTCGCTGGGCGTTTTATTTATATATAATGGGGTTTTCCGGTTTAAAAGTCGAACTGCGCGACCAGGAGGCCGTGTCCGGTAAGAGGTGTAGTTGGGAATTTCATTTTCGTTTATTGTCCTTTACATTATTATGTTAATAATGTTGTTTTTGGTTTATGACAAGCTATGTCAATTACAAATAAAAGAAATGAAAAAGATAATTTGTAAGTCTTATATTTCAACTTTTATAGATATTTTTCATTTTGCAGCCCACTGATGGTTGTGGTTGGAGACGGCCGAGTCGGCCGCCGGTTCGTTATTTAGGTGCTGATTGTTATTGTAATTTTAACGGAATTCTGAGTTGGTCATTCGCGAAACCAATATATGTTATATTCTATAATTACAACCATGGGTATACAATATATGATCTTGAGCACGTTACCATTTCTGACTATGGTTTTCTTGGTTCAATTGTTCCGCGATTTCATAAAAGCTGTGCGTCTTTTATTATAGCCTACCACACTGCATGCATCACGTTTACCTGTATTATCATAATAAAACTCGACAAATTATTTCTTGATTTATGGTGTGCATGAGTCTGTCCATTTCTATAGCGATGTATGCACGATAACCTCAACAAACAGTCGATTTTAGCCAAATTTGGGTGATGGAATTTAATCATGAATATCTTCCATGAGATCCAAAACCAGTCCTGCCTAGAATTATTTTGGGGAGTTATCCGACTTGAACTGAGCGCGGAATCAAAAGTTGGGCGCGGAGGCAAAGATGTCGGATAGTGATTAGATGAGTCGTACTTTCATCTAATAAATTAATACATGTTCTCAGCGATTCGAACAAACGGACGATCGGTATATTCGAAGCAGATATTCGAAGTATAATATACACTGTTATATAATGATTAATTCCTTAGTGCCATTCGAAAATCTCCTCCTCTGTTTTGCACCGACTTAAATGATCACTTCTATTTTTGACGGCAATAAACCACCTGGAGAAGAACATTTTTTATCTACGTACGCGATCGAACGTATTATAATCGCGTCCAAGAAGCACACAAAGATCTGGAAGTCTTTCGAAACATAGTGACTTATAATTTCTTATTATAGTCCCGAAGATGACCAAGAAGAACCCATGCTACAATGGGTTCCAAGATATTCAGATACTCTCTCTGAAGATGTGCCACACTTTACATTATCAACGCCCAATTAAATTTGCAAAGAAACAGAGCAACTACACATGCATATAATGGTATGTATATAACCTGGTGAGCAATGAGGTGATTCATAATTCCAGAATAGATCTGTCCATAACTACCATCTGTACAGTTAGTCGACTCTAACTCGAGAATAATCTCGAGGTTACCAATGTTGGCCGGATAGTCGACAAAGATGTAAGATGTAAGATTTTTCGTGATCTGCGTATACACGAACGGGTGTTTTTGTTGATATAAACAGCATTTTCTCTGTCAACAATTAAAGACATATTATGGACTTGTTCGGGAGCATGAAACTTACAAGTTAGCATTCAGGCGCTATGCCAACTAGAGGAATGTAGCATTCTACTATCATCACCGAAAATCTCAAGCATATCGCCCGTACGTACCACTCAATAGAAACCATCGTCCGAACTACGCTCAATTGTAAATATTTACTTCTCGATTCGGGACGCAACTATCGGAAATAAACTAACGTAAACGGTTTCGCCATCGAGAGTAACTGTATTTAATTAATATATAAGAATGACGGCGTGTGTTGCCAATTTGGATATAATGTTTGTAAAAAAAAATACTTTGAGCAAGATTATTCTCCATTTCTATCTGATCACCCTACCGGAGTATATAGTCACAGTGTATAAACCGTACAAACATTAAAGGCACGTGAGGCCTTAGTTGTCGAAAATATTCATATTTGTTCCAATCACCGTTAACAGAAAAACATTAAAACGCATACCGTTTCGTTCATATATACATGTATATACCATGACCATCGCGTAAACAGCATGTTATCATAAAGACCTACTATATTTTACCCAAGCAAGAGCCTGATTGTGTTACAGAAGACAGCACAATGCTACTGGCTAATCACACACAAATGGCATAAACGCTCTGTATTAGTTCCATATCAGGAATTCACCCACAAAGAACGCTCTTTATGTTTACCATCATAATATAAACAAACACCAGAAAAGTAACTTTTTATGCTTTTGTTTACATAACAATGGTCAAACATATGACAATAACATACTGTTTATGTGATATTTCTTATTTGTATACGGACAAAGTCTGTCTACATTTTGATGTTCTTTCTGTTTGTGGCGGTTTTTGACGGGTGGAAATATTTTCACAGGATACCCACCGCCAAGGCCAACCGTACCTTTAAATCGGAAGTTGCTTTCGAATAGACGAAAAATTCTATTTTTAGAACGTAAATGTGACATAAATATCACAACACCACAAAATCCAGGTTTCAGACGGACACACGGTTGCACCACATCTATAAACGTAATTATATATTGTACATACACATTTGCCGATCGTTTCGCTCCATTTGAGCGAAAGACTCTGTTTAATAGATAAAAACGGCCTTTGATCACTTCAGAAAATAATTTTCTCGCAAAAATTCCCTCTTCAAATGTAATTTTAACACATATCCAGCATCTGTCGGAAATCCCACTATATTGCAACGGAAAGACCGTTATGTGTGTAACATATATGGACATGCCCTTGGCTCGAGTGTATTCAAAATTTGAAAGTAGAGAGTATTTATTTGGACACCCCGCTATCAGTCTATGTACGCCTAGTTGTTTAAGTTGATGATCACTAGTTGCCAAAAATATGTACGCCAAGTTGTGATGATGGGATTTGTGTGCAAAGACGAACCCATGAATTAGGTTTCCATATTAGAGATACTCGGCCTACCGATGGTCATTATTAACCTTCAATCACAAGAGGAAGCCACTGTTCCGCTCCACATCCGTTTTCCGATTCTGGGATAGGGACCCACCCCATCCAAACTGCTTCAAATGACTATTTTATTCAGTTTTCCTGATCTATCTTTTCCTATCAATGTTCATTATCATGATTATAGAAGCATTCCCACATTTATATACCAACAGCACTGTAAAGTTTCAAAACAATTCTCCAATAAATGTGGGCTGTAGGGTATGCTGATGGATTGACATTTTAAATCCAAGATGGCTGCAGGTGCCCATGTTTGTTTTAAACAAATTTTGGGGAACAATGGAGGCTCCCATTTAGAGGTCACGTCGAAGATCCATATGGAGTTCGGTGACGATTTGATGAGAAATGTGACCTGTAAAGTGTGCTAAAGGATTTAGTCATACAAAGAGTAAAATCCAAGATGGCCAAAATGGCAGCCATTTATTTTACAAAATTTGGAAAAAATCGAAGGCACCCATCGAGAGGTCACAACGAACATCCATATAAAGGTTGGTGATGATCGGGTGAGGGATAGGGCTCTGCATGGTGTGTTAAAGGATTTAGTGATGCAAAGAGTAAAATGCAAGATGGCTGCCGGTGGCCATATTTTTCATAAAAAATCATTCAAATTTGACAGCTCATACTGCCGACAATAAATTTCGTGTCTCACGCAAATGAAACTTGTCTGTTTAATTAAGGTCCCATTTCCGTGTCGAATGGTGATAGAACCTCCATTTGTCAAGTTCATGGATAAATTACATCACACTTAATCGGCTCTATGCCATTTTGGCCGCCATCTTGGATTTGGGTAAATATTCCTCAACTCAGGTATAAGAGGAATCCTAGCTCGAGTATCTCCTGCACATATATATGCATGAGTGTTGTTATGATAACAATAACATTCATTGATTCGAAACATTACATCGCTTTATTAACGTCGATTCGGCTTTGACCTATTATACCGGCATTTGGGAAAACGTGATATCGGACAAAAATATCCCACAATGAATGTATATTATGGTCCCCATGTCTTCGCCAATGACTCTTCTATACGATAAATGTATAACATCACGCCAAGATGCCAATATTTTCCCACAGAGACAAACAAAAGGTGGTGAAATGTCAGAAAAATAGGATATTTTCACATTTCGGCGGCCATCTTGGCCGCCATATTGGATTCTGGTGTCGGATTTTTGGCTAATTTGTAAGGGTTGTATATTAGCATAACGAATCGAGCGGAAAGCAATACCGCATGTGATATCATCTTTACTATAACGGCGATCAAAGAGACCTGTGCATATAAAAAAAATGGCCGCCATGATGGACGCCATCTTGTCTGGAGTCTCTGCGGCCACTTTTTTTCTTGTTAACAACCGAAAACAATTAGAGGAGACATTAAGAAAAAAAATTAGTGGGTTGAAGTTGAGTTCTGGGGGGTGCAGAGGTCGACCAATATCTCCTGGACTAGTGTGTCATAAAGTCAACAGTTAACAACACCTTACTATAATAAGCAATTAGTTTCGCGGATTTATGTGATTATAATTATATAGAATGTTTCACCGGGTTTTCTGCGTCTGGTCCGATGTAAAATTCCGCCGTATTATATAGGCCTATTAATGTTTTATGATTTAATCTGCCTGTGTGATATGATGCATACATATGTTCGTATAATATTGTTTTTAAAGTTGTTTCTGTGTTGTTTTAATTATGTTTTTATTCTGAGTATAACAAATAAAGTTTAAACAACAATTTTAGTCATTAATTGTGAACCGCCCAGAAAACGAAGATTTAATTTGGCCAAATTTCTTTTTTAATTTGGCCAAAACACATTTGTTTTATTTTATTACAGATTTTTAATAGTCTATTTTTATTTGAAGAGTTAAAGGTACTCAATCCGAAATGTCTATTTCCTTGGCATCGGCGGTAAAAGATATTTGATCCGAGTCGAGGAACCGACCCATCAAAGCTCAGAGTGATCAGATCTCGATGTTTGAATTCTATTATTTTAATTTATTTACACACTAAGTGTTGTCATCACTAAATCCAGCATTCTGATTGGTCGGCGCCCACGTGGCTAGTTGCAGTTATTTCTCGGTGAATGCGCATCGCCTCATAACACCAAGCTAATAACAACATCGATACGTCATTAGGTTTGGAAAAACTAACGCGTAATGCTTTGGGCGCATTTTGAATCGCGCAGGATTGACTTAATACTCATCGGGTTTCAACATGAAGAGAAATTGTTCCTGTTAACTTTTGCCAAGGGTGCTATTGGGTATTTTGGGCTGATCTTGTCACGATACACTTTTCGATTTAAATATATTTACAAAAGTGGCTTTTTCGCTAAATGTATATAAATATAAGGATTAACTGTCATGTGGACTATTTTTATGGAGATGTAACGGTGAGGTAAGTGGACATAACTTGTATGTAAAACCCTTCGGGTTTTACACAAGTTATGTCCACTTACCTCACCGTTACATCTCCATAAAAACAGTCCACATGACAGTTAATCCTTATTTAATTGGCCCAGTAAATAGTCGATGAGAAGACTTCTCTGAACAAATTGCGGATGAAGATGGATAACTCTAAAATCAAGTGACTTTTTTATGTCAGATATTTGACAATAACATGTTTTGGGCAATTGTATACTATAGTTGACTGTGATTAACAATATTTTTTGAGCAATTACTCGATTCTTATAACTGAAGCGGCATTTAAAAAAAATTGTTGGAATCTGATGACATGGGGACCATCGAATCGGATTGAGTACCTTTACGTGAAGAATCTATTATTGTGTTATGTTTTCATTTGCATCAGGTTGATTAAATGATTTTTAATATAACTATTTAAATATGAGCCTTTCCATGCCAATGTGCAATTATAGATCCTTGGTGAAAACATTTAGCAAGCTGACATTTTTATTACCCCTTGGTGTCATTCCTCATTATTAACTGCTGGTGGACTCAACCCCACACCAAGAGTTAAGTGCATACATATTACATAATAGAAGCTTTCTTAAAACCTTTTGTCCCATTATTTTGAAGAAAAATGACTCTAGGAAAAAAATTACAGGGCCAGGAAAAATGTGTAAGCATGGCTGCAGAACCAACCACCGCCCCGCCTAGTGTTCGGAAAACAATTGCAGACCCCACCCCTGACGTATACACAATTCCATCACAGAATACAACATATTTCCTCAACCCCCAAATACAGTTTTGTTACATGCGGAGTCGAATAAAAGTAGCTAAGTGTTAATTGGAATACCTTGTTTGATTCAGGCAGAGTCTATAAGTTCAATGACGTGACATTTCGAAGACATAGTTATGTTTAAGTGGGTCGAAAGGAACATATCATTACTGTACGATTCCTGTACAACGTCGCAACTGGTATTGTCGTCGTACACAACTAGGCGTACATAGACTGACGAGTGGGGTGTCCAAATAAATACTCTCTACTTTCAAATTGTGAATACACTCGAGCCAAGGGCATGTCCATATATGTTACACACATAACGGCCTTTCCGTTGCAATATAGTGGGATTTCCGACAGATGCTGGATATGTGTTAAAATGACATTTGAAGAGGGAATTGTTGCGAGAAAATTATTTTCTGAAGTGATCAAAGGCCGTTTTTATCTATTAAACAGAGTCTTTCGCTCAAATGGAGCGAAACGATCGGCAAATGTGTATGTACAATATATAATTACGTTTATAGATGTGGCGCAACCGTGTGTCCGTCTGAAACCTGGATGTTGTGGTGTTTACGTTCTAAAAATAGCATTTTTAGTCTATTCGAAAGCAACTTCCTATTTAATGTTTGTACGGTTTATACATTGTGATAGTGTATATACGTTTTCTCATGTACCATGTATACTGGCTGAGAATAAAGCATTACTTACATACTTACTTAGTGTTTCACATCACTTTAACAGACCACCGGTGCTGTTTACAGCAGGAAACCGGAACACGAAACAAACGGTTACGTAGCGTTTTTCCGAAGACCCATAACTCCGAAGGTCCGATTCTCCGAAGGTCCGATTCTCCGAAGATCATGTTTTATCGCTTATTAAATAGTGTACAGTCCATTGGCGGGGTCAATGGGGCCCTAAGGAAGACCGCCCCCAAAAAACATGTCAAATGTCATGTAAACGTCAGGAAATCCCTCCTAGGCATTCAAATATTCACAGTGTTCCTGCCCAGGGGAGCCCCCGGACCAACGATTGGGGGCGACCCCTTCCATGTATGCGCTCCCCAAATCAGGCCTTCGTGATATGCTTTCGGCATATCATATGCATGATATATCCCCCACATATCCCCCACATATGCTAATTAATGTGCACCCCTAAATGGGAACCCTGGCTCCGCCACTGATGTGCACCGGGTATATTATAACGAAACGCTGCAAGAATGTCAGAGTAGACTAACATGAACAGGGGCGACAAGTTCTTCCCCGTTCACCCCTGTACATATTACTCTGGCATCTCATGGGCCAACGTAACGTTATAGTATCTGGTGTATAGTCAGTGGCGGGCCAGGATTCCCATTTAGGTGGGGGCAGTAGGAACAGTTTGAATATTTTGATGCCCCATGAACGATTTCCGGGCGTTTACATGACATTGGACATGTTTTGGTATGGGCCCATATTGTCTGAAATAGCAAGTAGAGGTTTAATGGGGGCAGTGGGAATTTTGGGACCCCTTGGCTTCGCCACTGGACTGTACACTATTTAGTAAACGATAATACCCCGGTAAAACAAAATCTTCGGAGAATCGGGCCTTCGGAGTTATGGGCCGTCGGAGAATCGGGCCTTCGGAGTTATAGGTCTTCGGAGAATCGGCCCTTCGGAGTTATAGGTCTTCGGAGTTATAGGTCTTCGGAGAATCGGCCCTTCTGAGTGATGGGGTTTCGGAGAATCTGATCTTCGGAGTTATGGGCCGTCGGAGAATCGGGCCTTCGGAGTTATGGGCCGTCGGAGAATCGGGTCTTCGGAGTTATGGGCCGTCGGAGAATCGGGTCTTCGGAGTTGTGGGCCGTCGGAGAATCGGGTCTTCGGAGTTGTGGGCCTTCGTAGTAATAGGTCTTCGGAAAACCGGTCTGACACCAAACAAACCACTACCAGATTTTGTTTAATAGTGATCTGAACGACATTAAACTTGGGATGTTGCCACATAAGATACCCACTGTACCGATTATATACAAAATATTGCAACATTCGGACAATAATTGATTCTACGTGGTTTTAATTCTGAATTCACCTAAATTTGATCATGTTAAGAACTCATAAAACAAAATGCTGTACTTTTTCATGCGGATAAATTTAAAACATCACATGCAGGCAACAATTTCTCAAAACAAAAAATACAACATAATTTAGCCCAATAAATTGACCACGACATTAGGTTGCTGGTCGAACATGTTTGTTTATATCAACAATAAAAACCGGACTACATACATGTGTATACGTATGGGGGGCATATTTGCACTTAAGCGCAATTATTTGTGCTTAAGCACAATTGTTTGCACTTAAGTACAAATATTTGCGTTTAAGCACAATCATTTTCGTTTAAGCACAAATATTTGGGCTTAAGCACAATTATTTGAGCTTAAGCACAAATATTTGTGCCTTAGCTCAAATATTTGTGCTTGAGCTCAAATATGTACAGTTCATTCCCTCAAAAATAATATAGGCTTCCACATGCATGCATGTTTGAAATTCCATTTCCCATGATACTTTGTGGTGGACTCTGCTAATATAACAGGGTGTGTTAGATAATTGCGCTTAAGCGCAAATAATTGTGCTTAATGTCAAATAATTGTGCTTTATAAGCATAAATAGCTTTTGTTTTGCTTAAGAGCAAATAATTATTAAAAGTCTCATATAAGCAGACCACGAAACGCACAGTATGTTCCGGAAAAGTGTGCAGAGAGTGACATATTATCTCTATATTATACAAGACGTCACCAAACTACACATGCATGGACAATGAAATGTTCGCCAATATTAGCTTGACACTGTACGGCACACACATCATTATTGTGTTATTGTATTGTATGGTGTTGGTGTTAATGCTTGGCTCCACCGGACTATATTTAGGTTGTAAGGTGGTCGAGGTGAGGTATTAAGGTCGCTGTGAACATGCCACGTAGGGATTATAGTCGAAGACGAAGGCCATCTATATGTGAGTAATATACAACAAACATTGATAGAACGACGGGGGTTTGATAGGGGATCTCACCCCCTCCAACTTTTGTCAACATTTTCAACAGTCAGAAATGGCATGCCTCATACATCTGTTAGAATTTCAGTCAGAAATATATTGAAATTGTTCAGATTTATCTTTCGATTTATAACCAGAATTAAGTAGTAAATATGCTCCTTTTTTTTTAGACCAAGAGACGTAAATGTTCCTACTTTTTTTGTAATTAGTTTGTATTTAAATGGCCACCGGTCCTCGATCCATGTTAGTATGGTTCCTTCAACTCCACACATCTCGCATGTCTTGGGTTAATGCTCATGTGTTGAACTTTGTCAATGCCTTTGAGAAATAAAATGGCATCCGTTGTTTTTCAGTATATATGCCCTTTTCTGAAATCTCATCTTCCCCTTTACTTTGAACTATGTTGGTGGGTAGCGATGGCATGGTGGAGATGTTCTCTGCACATGTATAGTGATGCTTTTTGTTGAGGTTTTCAGCCTCTTTTCTGTTGTCTATTTTGTGATTTTGTAGCGCTTCCAGTCCTTAAAGACACGGTTGGCCTTGGCGGTGGGTATCCTGTGAAAATATCTCCACCCGTCAAAAACCGCCACAAACAGAAAGAACATCAAAATGTAGATAGACGTTGTCCGTATACAAATAAGAAATATCGCATAAACAGTATATTATGGTCATATGTTTGACCGTTGTTATGTAAACAACAGCATAAAAAGTAACTTTTCTAGTGTTTGTTTATATTATGATGGTAAACATAAAGAGCGTTCTTTGTTGGTGAATACCTGATATGGAACTAATAAAGAGCGTTTATGCCATTTGTGTGTGATTAGCCAGTAGCATTGTGCTGTCTTCTGTAACACAATCACGCTCTTGCTTAGGTAAAATATAGTAGGTCTGTATGATAACATGCTGTTTACGCGATGGTCATGGTATATATGAACGGAACTGTGTGTGTTTTAATGTTTTTCTGTTTACGGTGTTTGGAACAAATATGAATATTTTCGACAATAAAGGCCGCACGTGCCTTTAATGTATGCTCAGTCAGGGTGTTTTGCCCGTAATTGACCGTTATATAATTATGTTGATTTCTATTGTTACCCATGGTTGGCTGTAACGGTGCTGCTGTCTTTGGTGGTATCATCAGTCTATGCATCAATTGGGAACATAACGTTGTATAGTGAACGTCAATGCTGTCGGTTTTTGAAACCTTGGTTCGGAAATTCTCTGTTTAGATTCTGGCATCAGCAGCGGAACTCTATAAACACCCACCCCCAAAACACTGAAATGCCGTAAAAGGCCATGCGTTGAACATTGTTTCAGATTGAGATTCAGAGGCAGAATGACTTAGTGACAGTTTGGACAGATCTGCTTTCGATGATCGGTAGATTTTCCTCTTCTGTTTTCAATGGTATCTATAGCCATGATTCGTGAGCTGGTAAACACGATGTCATGGTCGACTAGACCTGGAATATGGGTCTGCATATTTTGTATGGCCTAAATGATGGTCGGTTTGTGAAGAGAGTATCCAGTAGGTTTTATCTCTGGCTAAAAACGAGACAATTTGCTCAAGTCCGTGTAGCCTATATTGGTACATTATTGATGAACTCCTCATTGTACGTGCTTGTCTGGTACTGGTTTCCGTTTGTAGTCAAATTCCTCCCAATTCATATCAGACAGGTTGATGTCGCCTGAAATCCAGATAGTGGCTTTACGGTGGTTGTCACATAGTTCCCGGTCCTTTATAGTCTTACACACATTAATGCTTTACTCTTGGTTATCTGCGACAACGAATTCGATGTTGCATCAATTCTTTGTTAAATTTTTTGTAAATACCATGGTAAGTACTGCTACGTGTTGTTATACTGACAATGATCGATCAATAAACCGCCCCAGTTGTCAATGTACGAAAGTTAATTGCCACGCTGCGTGGTGGTGTAAGCCTATTTTAGCATCTATAATCCCCAAAGGAGATATAGTTCGTGATTTCGCAGCAGGATATCTTTGTTGCAATATATTATGCACCATGGTCGTTGAGATAGATTGGCTGGCAACTTACATCTGTTCACGCCGCCCTATCGATATATGATAGATCTCTTCTCTTCAATATAAGCGAGATCACGGAGTCGCTACCATATTGGATCCATCCAGCCCCCATTCCACGGTTTAAGTGCTACAGGTCAAAGTTCTGGAGTATAGCATCCCATATATGGAGTTATTAATATTAATTCCCTGCATGGCCCGGATAGATTGTCTGGTGTATCCATGAGAATTAAAGTACTACTAATCAGTTAATAATTTATTTGGCCGCGAAGTCGACCCAACGAAGCAAGATCCACAGACACAAAGAACACATGCAGACCAAATACAAACATGACAAATAATAAGCCGGGACAGTAAGTGATTTGACAAACTCAAACTAAATAAATACACACATGGACACACACATAAACATAATAAATAAGCAACTGAAGGACATGCGATCGTTAATCAATTCATGCAATACTCTGTTCATTGTGCCAATTCTATTTACACCAACTTTACTGACTTCAAAGCCGCTGGTACACGATAAGCGCACTGGTATGAAATTACCATTGCTTTCAATTCAAAACTGATCAACAGATTATCTCATTTTGTGAATATACAATCTACCCTTAATTGGGTGGGAGGGCTTGGGGAAAATGTTTACTAGCCCTGTTAGGCTCTCAAATCGGAAGACCTTGCTTCGTTGGAGTCAATTTACTGAATGACAATACAATGAATTCGCGCGAAAAAGGTGTGATAGCTCATTAATTAACTGCGCCAATAATTTCCTCGATAGAGCAAACAATGAGCGAATGAATAGCGCTCTCTTATTGGATATGCAAATGAGGGTTTCTCTATCTGTGATTAGCGACACTAGTCTTGTCAGGTACCTCTCTGATTTGATTTCTATGCCTAAGGGTGGATACACACATGCATGTAATCTCTGTAATTATCGTGTATTTGGCGTTTTACATGGATCATACAGACCATGTAATATGTGTCAGTTGACAACCCAATCAATGCGGCTATGTTTGACTACAGTGAGCCAAGCTCTGAGCGTACAGAGAGACGTTGACTGAACGAAGTCGTCAGGCCGCTTAAAATAATTGTTCGCGCGATAACCCAAATGTTGGACTTTCTGTTTAAATCATTGTCAATTTGTATACAGGTGATGGACCCCAGGATTTCCCCAACGCAGGGGCTATGATCCCCAACATGATGGGGGGATATTATCAGGATATTCTTACGCATGGGCTATATTATCCCCGTATTGAGGCTATATATGATCCGGAACGCTACAAGGTGGGGTGGCTAACTCTGAGCTATTTAAGTAAAACATATTATATTGTACCTTTTTGCCCAGATTATTCCGACCGATACATTCAACTAAGTCCCTTAACGATTTGAAGCTTTCGAAACCACACGCCAAGCAAGCATCATGGTCGAAAATGTTCTATATCAAGCCTGCATGTATACACCAGATGTGTCGCTTCTGGTGTTCGTGCATTAATAAAATGCCAGATATCACACAGACTTAACTAATTTCCACATCCATAAGAGACGACCTGTTTTGGACTGGCCTTAAATGTCCTGATAATAGAGAGTTTGACTTCGCTTATGACTACTCACTTGTCTGGCCTGTTAACAATGAACCGCCCGCGCGCAGGTGATCAATGTTGTCAATTATTTGTGTGGCCATGTAAAATACATGTATTTTACATACAGAGATTACATGCATGTGTGTATCCACCCTAAACCACTTGGGAATTACGCAATTTGTAAAAAAATACTACCATATATGGAATTCATGAATATTCAAAAGCTCCATATATGGAATGCTACTGCAGAACTTTAACCTGTAGCACTAATACTAGAGCGGACGGAACCGACTTTGGAATCGTTAGTCCATCGGCACCACACACGGGCTTGTGATACATCATTTTGAAGGTTATGACATTCCGCATCGGATAGGATCCGGTGTGAAATATACAAATGAAGCAAAAGATGATTTTTAGCTGATTAAGTGCCAAAATTCAGCAAAAATCCCTGTTTTTGTAAAATTCGGCAAAATGAGAAATAAAAGTATAGAAACGCGAACATTTTGCGCTAAAATATTGTAGTCTATATACCTCTAGATATTTACTAAGATAGTGGTACGATTTCTCTGATATAACGAAGATTTTGTTTAGATTTATTGTAAAAATAGACAAAATAGCGCAATTTTTCAATTTTTTTTGCCTCACTTAATGGGCGATAGATCAATATTGTTTTGACCGAGGATATCGTATATAGTCTAGAAAAGTGCGTATATATATACCGCATACGACAGTATGCTGAATATGTCATCATATTTAACACGTGATGTGTTATGTAAGATTATTTCAACCCTCACCCCAAAATTCATCAAAAAGTCACCGTTTTAGGGAGATTCGGCACAAATGAATACAAAAGCACAGGTATTCGGGAAATGTTTGTGCTACGATATAGCAGGTTACACACTTATAAATACAAAGTAATGAAATGCAATGATTGCGGTGATAAATGTGAAAAATTCTTAAATTTACGTGGAAAATAGACAAAAAATCATTCATTTTCAGTTGTTTCGCCCCTCTTAATAGGCGATTATTCAGTATTGCATTGAATGGAGATCCCGTATATAATATAGAAAATTGTGGAAATATATACTGCAAATGATTGTAGGATAAAGATGTTATTCTTTGCCATAGCTGCTATGTGGTGGTATATTGTGTCACCCCCACCCCAAAATTCAGAAGAAACAAAATCAGTTTTAGAAATTTCGGTATGGCAGAATACAAAAGCACAACTCCGATTAGTTTGTGCTATTATATTGAAGTGTACCCACTTCGAGATATACATTATGATAACGTCATGGTATAATTTACAGATGGCAACATTTCGGAGTTTTCTGATGAAAGTAGACCGAAAATCGTGAAATATAAACTTATTTTGCCCCTCTACATGGGTGATAATTCAATTTCATTTTGAAAAATATCCAGGACAAACTCTCAATAGTTGACGAGACACATAATGCATATGAATGTTTTCGGATTGTATCATCTTCTATCGCATTTGTTTGGTTACGTTATTGCACCCTTCGCCCCAACAATACAATACATTGCAAGATGAGACACACACGGAAATTCCTATACACATTTATGCATTATACACATACCGTATCAAGCTGAGGCTTTTGATAGTCACTTGAGTTGAAGAAATTACATCATTGTATATGTTTACTTCGCATAATATAGCTTCACAGTTGTATAATATTATACGTATTGGGAGGTTTAGTGATTGTTAATAACCAGGTTCAACCACAGTACAAGTAACTTGTAACGTGTGTTGCCATTACCAACGGAATCACCTGACTCACATGACCATTCCGCTTACACGTACACCATCAAACAACCGTTTATACGTTTTGGGTCAAATGTGCAGCATTGCGAAATGTGTATCAGAGGGATGTCCAATCTTTTTCTCAATCAACGAACCTGTGCTTAGTGAACTTTTGTTAAATTCTTCAGCAGCGGTGACCACGCGGTTACTTTTCCCAAATTGGTTGTTGGTACGACTTCCTTTACACCGTAGGTCGTCTGCACCCTGGAACCGATGGAAGCCAAAGTTTGTTTGTATCTGGGTGCAGAAATGTTCTCCAATGCGGTCGAATAGCCTACTCTTCTTCGATACACATAGAGGGTTTTTAGCGACTAATGGGCATGAACTACCCACGAGACGGCACAGCCATTAAGGTGAGCTCGCGATCTCATAACATCTAACCTGCAGCCACCCGGGACTTGATGCCCCCCATGGCTGCCACTTCCCTTTAATCATATAATAGAATATTTATTTTACATCAACAGTACTGTACAAACAGTATATACTCTGTATTTCTGTGGCTCTCCTATCTGGGAGTCATCATCCACGACTTTGCCCTATGGGGACCTTCCCACAGTATTTGGGGTTTTAATGGTTAACGATCTTCTTGGTCGCAGCCATCAAATCGAGCCTTGTCATCAACCTTGCGATGTTCTTTAATTCTATATATCGTCCTTGAATCCCCCTTGTGGTACCATGGCGCCGTTTTGGGTTGGGCCATATTTCTTGGAATTTGACGAGGAACAGATGCCGTAATATATCCAAGGCCTTGGTCATTACATGTCGAATTTATCTCAGAGATGGACTGTGATGTCTCGGACGGTTGTGAGCTATTTTGAGCTTTCCCATTAGAACCAGTTTGGGGCTTCAGTTCATCTCTTATCTTTTTTAGTTCTTCAAATTCTATAGTTTTGCTTTGTGTTGGATCTGCTTCATTTACTGCCCTATCATAGTGTTTAGCCCTATGTGTTTTCAGACTTGACAAAAGCCTCTAATTCAACTGCATGTCTTATGCTCTCACAAAGAGAGCCAAGTCGTGCTTGTTGTACAATGAGCCGTATATATATCTGGATCATACAACCCACCGATGCATTGGTCCTTTGCCAAGGTGTCTCTCAATTCATGTGTTGCAGTATGATATAACATATTGGTCAGGCGTCGGTAACTCCCCCCCTCTTGCCCTTTGTCGCCGTGCACGCAATTGTACCATCTGGTCAGTCTGGTTTTTAGCAGCAAATCGGCATTTTATCGCACCAACAAGAACGTTGTTGTCTTCTTCTCGTCCTGGGAGTAGGTTACCGAGTGTTCCTTGCGCCAATCCTATCAAGGATGCGCATAGATAAAGGCCCATGTCATCAATTTCCAATCTATTTATATTGGAACAAATTTCAAAGTGTGCTTGGTAATCTAACCACGATCTTGTGACATCATAGCTATCTGGTGTTACAAATTGTTTCCGTTTTTCACCGGATTTTCTAGAAAAAGTTTGGTTCGGGCGGTATTTAGAGCAATGCATTACAATGCATGCCTACCGTAAATTATTATTCGCTGTGTTGGCACTTGACAGCTTACGCATAATAACCTACTGCACGCATGAATTACGCGTATGGTGCTACATGTACATCACTAGAATATGTGTTCTTTGAACTTCTTTCTGCAGTTGTCGATTTTCAATAGCTGTAGTTACGATTACGGATTCGAGAAACCCAAGTATATGGGCACGCGAGTTTTGCATGCATGCATCTAGTTTACAACTAACAATATTTATCATGTAAACAACATAATTAAATACAAACATAACTATATCACAATACTGTGCGTGGCAAGAAGATTGAATGCAATGAACGGCACTATTTTCTCCCAAATGGACTCGCAATCGTCACTTCTGTAAAAATGTGTTTAGACCGTACGAAACACATACGTCTACTATAAGCTATACTCGTAATTCTTATATGTATAGTACTACTATAATGGTAGTTCGGGCCAACAACCCATTTGGGAAAAGTAACGACGTGGTCGCCGCTACTGAACAATTTAACAAAAGTTCACTAAGCACATGTTCGTCGATTGATATAAAGATTGGACACCCCTCTGATACACATTTCGTAATGCTGCACATTTGACACAAAACATTGTTTGATGGTGTATATACGTGTAAGCGGAATGGTCATGTTATTTCGATAGTAATGGCAACACATGTTACAAGTTACATGCATGTACTGTGGCTGAACCTGGTTATTAACAAACACTAAACCTCCAAATATGTATAATCTTATACAACTGTGAAGCTATATTATGCGAAGTAAACATATACAGTGATGTAATTTCTTCAACTCAAGTAACTATCACACGCATCAGCTTGATAAGGTATGTGTATAATACATAAATGTGTATAGGAATATTCCGTGTTTGTCTTATCTTGCAATGTATTGTACTGTTGTGGCGATTGGTACAATAACGTAACCAAACAAATGTGACAGAAGATGATACAATCCGAAAACATTCATATGCATTATGTGTCTCGTCAACTATTGAGAGTTTGTCCTGGATTATTTTTCAAAATGGAATTGAATTATCACCCATCTAGAGGGGCAAAACAAGTTTATATTTCACGATTTTCGGTCTACTTTCATCAGAAAACTCCGAAATGTTGCAATGTATATCTCGAAGTGGGTAGACTTCAATATAATAGCACAAAATAATCGGAGTTGTGCTTTTGTATTCTGCCATACCGAAATTTCTAAAACTGATTTTGTTTCTTCTGAATTTTGGGGTGGGGGTGACACAATATACCACCACATAGCAGCTATGGCAAAGAATAACATCTTTATCCTACAATCATTTGCAGTATATATTTCCACAAGTTTTCCATACTATATACAGGGGGGGGGGGGAACTGCAGACACAGGGTGGAAAAAACTGTTTTCTTCGGTTTGTGTACCCCCCCCCCCAAAACAGCAAAAACTGCAGTTTTTTCCACTGACCATTTGCCCCCCCCCCCCCCCGAAAAAAAATTCAAATCTACCCCAGCCGGACAACAACTCGGTTTGACCGGAAACCGAAAAAAACACCGGAGCATACAATTCACGAGAAGGTGCTTGGTAACTTAGTTTAGATTATTATGACTAAAATGGTCATTGTCTACCAGTAGAACGCAGATTTGTACCTCATGATGTCATGACATGTACAAACATGTATATTGGTGATCGCAACGCTTTGTATGCACTTTAAAAAATGACAACTAGTCATTACCTCGACTTTGAAAAAGATGCAAATGAGATGAGTGAGATACCAGCTTATAACTGTTTTCTGATACCATTGGAGGAGAAATTGTTTAATACATGGGATAGTTCTGCAGTAAAAATTTGCCAGATAAGCGATCGCAGGGTAGAATTCTGCATTCGACTGGTAGACACTGACATAGTCGGCATTATTAAGAGGGTTAATGGGGTCAATATCACATGTAAACCAAGACAGTGGTTAGGTGGATTGTACTACTCATGTATATATGATTTGGATATTAAGGTTAATCCATATTCTATAAAATGAGAGAAAATTGAATTTGTGAGTCTGAAAAAAATTACATGCAAATTTTTCCCGACAACCCCCCCCCCCCTAAATGAATAAGGAAAAATTTACGTGTAAATTTTTTACGCCTATGTACCCCCCCCCACCCCCGGTACGTTGTGTCCCGCAGTTTTTTCCGCCCCCCCCCTGTTATATACGGGATTTCCATTCAATGCAATACTGAATAATCGCCTATTAAGAGGGGCGAAACAACTGAAAATGAATGATTTTTTGTCTATTTTCCACGTAAATTTAAGAATTTTTCACATTTATCACCGCAATCATTGCATTTAATTACTTTGTATTTATAAGTGTGTAACCTGCTATATCATAGCACAAACATTTCCCGAATACCTGTGCTTTTGTATTCATTTGTGCCGAATCTCCCTAAAACGGTGACTTTTTGATGAATTTTGGGGTGAGGGTTGAAATAATCTTACATAACACATCACGTGTTAAATATGATGACATATTCAGCATACTGTCGTATGCGGTATATATATACGCACTTTTCTAGACTATATACGATATCCTCGGGCAAAACAATATTGATATATCGCCCATTAAGTGAGGCAAAAAATTTGAAAAATTGCGCTATTTTGTCTATTTTTACAATAAATCTAAACAAAATCTTCGTTATATCAGAGAAATCGTACCACTATCATAGTAAATATCTAGAGGTATATATACTACAATATTTTAGCGCAAAATGTTCGCGTTTCTATACTTATATTTCTCATTTTGCCGAATTTTACAAAAACAGGGATTTTTTGCTGAATTTTGGCACTTAATCAGCTAAAAATCATCTTTTGCATCATTTGTATATTTCACACCGGGTCCTATCCGATGCGGAATGTCATAACCTTCAAAATGATGTATCACAAGCCCGTGTGTGGTACCGGTGGACTAAACTCCTACTTTTAGTGAGCTTTTTGACTTCGTCCGCTCTACTACATGTATAAAGATACCGGTACTTCAGGAAAAGTGTTCGTCGATACAAACGATGCTATGTTCCGAATAAGCGAGATCACTGTTGGATCCATTCAGCCCCCATTCCACGGTTTAAGTGCTACAGGTCAAAGTTCTCGAGTAGTGCTCATTCCATATATATTGAGTTTTCCATATTTGAATATTCAAAATGAAGCTCTATATAATATATGAACGCTATTCCAGAACTTTGACCCGTAGCAATGAATGCGCGGAACTGGGGCTGCATGGGGTGGATCCAATATCATGGCAATATGTATGGTAGCGACTCAGTGATCTCGGTAATATTATATAGTCTCTTGGAAACAATTCTGTGTTGTGGATCGATTAATTGTTGGGTTTAACCGTGCACGTTTCCGTGCCTATATATTACGATGCGTACGAATACGATGTTGTATGTAGGTGTTGCACTGCTGATAAGATTTGCTATGTTCCCTCTCTTGTTCCGTGTGCTTCTGAAATTTAGGGCAAACTTGTATTTCTACTTCTTCTTCTACACATTACACCGAGTCACCGACGCCTTCAATTTACTGAAGATTATGTGGATGTCCATGGGATGCGGGTATATAGCCTCCGCGGTCGAGTAACTTTATAAAGTTCTCCAAAGAATCTCCGCGACCGAGACGAATCGGGATTAAGTGAGCTGATATCAAACAAAGTTGTTGATATTTGGCATTCCACATCTGAAGCACACCCAGCTAGCATTCGGGTTGGCATGATTGTCCATCAAAAAACTATATATACGGTACATTATCCATTTCCTGTCCTCTACCAGGTTCGTTTCGTTTCCCATTCCTACGTCTAAGTTTTTAATGCAACCGTTGGAAATTAACATGGCGGCCGCCATGGCTCGCCACGGTCGAAATATTAGAACTGGACGTATGAAAGGTATTTGCATAATTAGTGAACGATCAAATGTGTAGACAGCATGCTTACAAAGAGCAGATAACACTCCACCCATATGTGATGGATAATTTCGAATATTTGCCTTTTGTTTGCATGAAAAATTGCTTCTCAATTTGGTAACCGCCCCAGCCGATCTTCACTTTCTTTCACTTCCGCATGTCGAAATTCAAGGGTGTATTCGAATCCGTATTCTTCTGTATTCGCAAACAGTAGAACACCAAGACCTGAACGTCTGTACTTGGACACAAAATTATTTGCAGACTCGGGTCTGGATTATCACTCGTTGAATTCAGTCAATCAGTGGTTAAAATCCAGACTCGAGAACATGTTACCTTACTCGTATTTAAATTTGCGCAGTACTATTTTTCGCGCAGATAGGTGCGCGAATTCAAAACTGAGCAAAAAATACTACTGCGCAAATTTAAATACGAGTAAGGTAGGCCTGTACTGTAGTGTCCGCGCACACGATCCCATTTGTCCCCGATTAATCCGGCTGCAGGATAGGCTGACCACACCAGTTGGCTATATAGTATAGACTACATGTATAGTGACCATAGCACAATTTATCCGGCAGCCGGATTTAACCGGGCACAATCGGGATCCTGTGTGCCAAAACTTTATTGGTCTATTCCTGCCAATACTGGCCTGTTCACTTTTGTTCAAATCGCCAAGAAGATGTTCGCGTTTTTGGTAACCTGTCGCAAACAATAAAAAATGTGGTTTCAAATACACCCCATTCGAATCCGCGTTCTTGTGTGTTTAAGACGCAAACAATAGACGCTCAAGAAAAACACGTGGTCTGTGATTGATGCCATATTTGAACACCGAAAACAGGTCAGGAAATGTTCCGTGCTATGATTCTCACTCCCCAGATTTCGATTCTAAACCAGTAAACATGACTTCATGGTGTTCCGAGGCAAGTTCTCGGCAGTCCTCCGATTTTGAGGTGTGTTATTGCACTTGCTCACCTTAGCACACGTGGAATCAAAACTAGCTGCGCGACTGACCGAGCTCATTGGAAAACATGCGTGCATTGTAGCATCGTTGTGGTTAAAGAAAATTGTTCTAACGCCGTGTATATTCACTGCAACAATAAGTTATCTGAGCCAATTGTCAACACCTTTGTAGTTCCATTGCAAGCGTGCCCAGGCGCCTGCAATCACGTGAATGTAATGTACATGGTGGGACATTGAATTGTTTTTGTTGGCAACCTTTTATTTGTCGACAACCTTTGATCTACCTAACGGTTTACATCCCATGTTAAGCTTGAGTCTGATTAATAACTTTCCGAAATTCGAGCATGCATTGTGGTGAAGGATTGAAGATAATTTAATTCTGTTATACATTTATTTTCTGTGCCAGCAAATATTAGAGAGGGATGATGCTATGGTTAATTAAACAATGTTTTGTTTCAGATAACATTGTATTTGTATTTAAATATCTTGTATTTCATAACAGTCCCTTTTTGATAATTATTAGGCTTGCCACGATTATTCGATTAATCGACTTACCTTCGGCAGGTGCGGTAGTCGACGGTTATTTACTTTCGTCGACTAATCGCCCGAGGGGGGTGGGTATGGTTGTGTAACTTGTGTATCGATGTCATGCCTGGACATACAAATAACTGTTAACCGCGTATGCAGCACAATTCCGTTGCGGCGTCCCATGCCTTTGATGTTGCCACCCACATTTGGCGGTCATCTTCAAAGAATTATGTGTGCGACATGTTCACACAGTACTTGCCTGGCTGGCGGCATCCTTCAGTTTGTCTTTGATGTCTGCGCCAACTTTTCACAGAGTCATCGCCGATGTGTGGGTGAATCTGATCAGCTATTGGTTGGAATATCTGTCAGCGTGTTAGGCCGTGGGTGGACCTGGGAAGGTTGCAAATAATTACCATTAATACATGTATTCTCTTTTGGTGCCATTGTAAAAAAATGTCTTCAAGAAAACAATCCGATGTTTGGGAGTTCTTTGACAAGGGGTTACGTATATAATATAAACTATTAATTTGTTTCATTATTTCTTGCAATTCTTTATTGAAAATGTCCAGGTTATACACGGCAGTAATTGTGACTGCATCCCCGTCACCCCAGGGTCCCCCACAAAAGCTCAAATACATCCCACTGTCTACCTATGTCCTCGTTAACTTCATTGTAAGTGCACGCCTTTCGCCGCAATTTCACCGATTAATGTGAAGCATGTGACCTGTCAAAATACGTAGCGGCGGCTTGGGAGTCGCGATCGAGATTAGCTTTACTTCGTGCAATTTTGCACAGTTACTGTCACATCGTACTCGTATGCACTTTGCTCTAACTTTGCCAGAAACATCAGCAATATGGGCACTTGGCAGTATTTAATAGTAAGGGCCTGTTAAAAACTACATCGCGACGAATGAGACTATGAGGGCATGAGTATTCCTTGTTGTATATGCAATAAAACAGTGTAAACACTAAACACGGAACATCGACAGTTTATAACTGTCTTCAAAATAAATGTAAAGAAGTCATCGTAATTTCGCATTTATCACTTGTTTACCTGGATGTAATACAGGGCGCATATCTTACCGATTAATCGACTAACCGTCGATTATAGCTGTCGATTATGAAAACTCATAGTCGTGGCAACCCTAATAATTATTATATAATTCAGCTTCCAAAACAGTGCTCCCAAACTTCAAATGAGCTAGGCGATCGGCAGGTGTAGCACACCTACCATTTTCCACAATCGAAGGACTGGTTCTCGGTGTTTGAATCGTCTTGAAGCTGTTCTGCATGTATGTGTTAGGTGTCTAGGTATAGCTATTGCGAACAGTAAACTATCAATATCTACTAGTAGGTGATTGGTTAAAACATCAAGAACAGTTCAGGAAAATGTTCTTCAGCTATGACTATCTCTCCCCAGTTTTCAATTAAAAAACCGTGCACATGAATTCGCGGTGTTCTGACTGTTCTCAGTGTTTGAATTGTAATGAACCTCTTCTCGGTGTAACTTAAATATACGTACATGTCTAGGCCTTGCTATTGCGAACAATCTGCATTCTTGGGATTTTTTTGCAAATGGTAAACTATCAATATTTTCTAGTACATGATTGGTTTGAACAGCTAAAAAGTCCAAGAACATACTAGTATCATTACACCTTAATTGACGTTATGTTTGGTCATTTTCGGAGAACGTAGCAAAATACATCAGAAATGATATGAACATTCTCTTTTGCTGTATTGTGTCACTATGTTAATCATTACATGTATTCATGGTATTTATTGGTTCAGTCCTGAACAGAGTGCGCTACCAGTAGTCTTCTACTCTACGAAAATCTTGACCATGGGGTTTACAGGCCAGTGTTTGAATCACAGGTCTACACATTTAAAAATTATACGTAACCTATTTTTTTTCTCACCTGGTTTGTAACCCATAGGTTACACAAACTGTTATCACTGCAACTGGTATTATTAACTGTAGATGGGCAACTCATTGAACTAATGTCATGATTTTGAATGTCTCATTTTGGGACTTGATTGAGCAATAATTAGGTGAGAATCAGTTTTATCGCGAGACCTACATAAAACTTTGGTGCAAACTGTTTTTCGTTCCACTTTAAGAAACATCCGACCTCAAAGTTTCAGGCTTGGAATCATCTTGGTGTTTGAATCTGAATTCTTCAAAAATCAATACTATTGCGCAATAGGACTCACAATTCATCTGCTTCTTCAAATTTTTTTATATCTTTTTATATTGATGTATTTTCAGCCCGTTATGATAGTGGTGACGATAAGGTGAAGTTGGACTTATCTGCAGGTAAGACATTATTATATTGTTGGTGTGCAGGTATGTTGTCACTCTCCAGTTGACTACCCAGAGATATTATTTACCGTACTTCCGTGGTTTCATGTTGAAATGATTTCTGCTGTTGTCATGAGCATAAATATTCGTGTTTCCGCGATAACTGAGCATATAAGACCCATAAATATAACAACATTACAAGTACCGTATACTCTTGAGTGTCATTAATCATGCTGGAAATCATAGTCATTTCTTAAATGAGAGTCTGGTTTGGATAGGTTCTAATGTATGTGCAAAATCTGGACACAATCGGTACCTAATTTACTTGTAAATTTTGGTTATAAATATAAGTATTTACTGATTACTGATTCTGAATGTGCATTGAAAATTTCCACAGCTCCCTTCAGACAAATGTTTATGTATGTTTATAAGTATTTAATGATTACTGATTCTGAATGTGCATTGAAAATTTCCACAGCTCCCTTCAGACAAAAGTTTATGTATGTTTTATAAAATTTAAAACCAAAACCGCTTTGGGTTAGAAACTTGTTTGATGACTTTAGATTCCTGGGCCCTGAATAGGAAGCCTTCCAAACAAACAAAAAATAATGGAAAAATGTGGGAAAGTGACCGCAAATAGAGATATTAATAATAACTTTGATATTTGAATCTTCAAATAAAAAATGTAGCTGGGAATAGCAGAATTCTATGAAATGAAACTAAAAATTAAATAATATTTTAACATTTATTTTATGGCCATATGATAAACCGAAACTAGTTTTCGTGCAGTCAACTGAAAGAATTTGTAGCTTTGTATAACAACAACATTAATCCTAATTATCATTTCAAAATTTATTATAGGCCCATATGATAATACGAAGCTAGTTCTGTCGGCGGTGGTTAAGCAGAAGACAGTGTCAAAAGCCAAGAAGGTTGGGTACCTGAACAGCTTCGTTCGACTCGTTTCTATCTACAATGTCAAGGAACTTGGATTCAGTCTGGAGGATATGTTTCTCTGGTGAGTATATGTATAAACAGAACACAATGCACATCTTAATTGAGAATTTATTATTGAATAAGTTGCGGACGGTGCTCGGATATATTTCATAAAAGCGGAGCTTGAGTGAAATGTGGCTATCTGCCATCTGCAATGATAAAATATTCTAGATTATGATGCAAGTTGTGTTCTGTATTTATTCGACACAATTTAATCCATGAATTTGACCACCATTGATACAATAACTACATTTATTGTGATTTAAGTCTGATAAAAAAAATGGTAATTATCTGTGCATTACCCAGAGCGGATTCTTGGCATTATGTTCATCATTGCTCTTGGCAACAACATTAACATGAGGTAGTTCTGACAACATTTTTTCCATGGCTGGGATATATGTGCATCACGTCAACAGGTGTGGAATAAATACTCCTCATTTCTCCTGAATGGACTCTTATATTACCGGTGTGCTACGACCTGTACATCTTCCCCAGATTAACTGACCATTAGATGTTGAAGTAAAATAAATTCAGGTGGGGGGGGGGGGGGATTAATATCATCCATCATGACTTGGTATGTGGGATAGAAAAATCTCACCCTCGGGGCCAGATATTTGGGCTGGGCACAAGCCTTCTGACTTCAGTATTTCAATCAAATACAAGGGATTTATTTACATACAGGAAAAATGTCAATTTGATAACATCAACCTGGTATTCAGGTGGGATCTAATAATACCAAATGAATAATTAACATAGATATTAGTACTAATAGTAATTACTAATTTAATAGACATTGTTTCTGCACTATATTATGTATGTGTCTCTCACTTGAAATTTAGAAAATATCCTATTACATGTATATGAATTAGAGTGATAATGGTAAGTCTCATATCAAGCAGGATAAGCATAATCCATTGAACCAAAAGATATCTGACAATAACTTATAGGCATTTCCAATCCCATACATATATAAAATTTTCAAATGTTACTCTTGAGAAACTTGATCAAATTGACCTCTCAGTAAAATTCAAAATACTGACTCACAGAGCACTAGATTCACTCTCAATAGATTGAATTTTCAAAAATTGTCCGGGATAGATCCCCTGTACCTCCCAACATCAGGATGGGGATACCCCCTCCCAAACCTTCCCATGCTCATTGCAGGCCTTCGACTTTCGGGATATGCCTTTGGCATATCATTGTCTGAAAACAGGTACCCCAAAAAATCCCTGGATCCTTTACTGCAAAGCACGAGCAGGGTTAACCAGGCTTGTCAAAGTACCGCCGGTACCAAGGTAGTCGGTACCGGTACTGCGTTGGAACTGCGGTACCGGTACTGGAGTTGTATTGTTTATTCCACTACATATCACACATTTAAAAGAGTATATTCTAATGTGGTAATTACTGGTAATGTATGGCACTTTGTGCCAGTTTTTGGTGATTGTTGTGGATGACAAATACAACCATGTCAGACTATCCTAATGCACGTATGACACAGAAGCCACACATAAATGTGTGACATACATGTACATGCATTAGTATAGTCTGAAATAGTTGGATTTATCACCCACAACAATCACCTAAAATGTGCCATAATTTAGGCAGCCTGATAGGTGTTAGAACTTTTATGTTTAGGGCTTCAGGCGCTCAAATACATACATCGGAAAGAATCCTTATCTGCTGTCCACTTACAAGCACAACTGACTAGACTGACGCAATAATTTGTTGACGGGTCACAGGTCACGTGACAGGTCAGAGGTGCCGACATCAAAGTAATCAAACTCAAAGGAAACACAGAGTGTTCCAGACTTCCGTGCATGGGCTGCGGGGTTGCAGGCTTCAATGCAATCCCGCCCACGCACGGCTGTCCGGAAAACTCTGTGTTCCCTTTAATGTCGGCATCCGCCGCCACGTGCTTGATCTGTTGACACATAGTAGCATACCATAATGCAAGCGGCAGTTGCGGCACACTTAAAAGAGCAAAGTTCCTTCAATTTTAATCGATCTATTCTGATCTATTTACTGTTTTTGGCGAGTACCGAGAACCGTCGGTATTGAGTATCAGAACCGGTACCGTTAAAACAGCCAAGTACCGCCGGTACCGGTACTGGTACCGTTTGACAAGTCTGGGGTTAACCCTTTGGAGAGTATCTGTAACGTCATATACATGACGTCATGAGTAAATTTAACATCAACGTCATAGCATTAATTATTAACAAGTTCGGGTCAAAAATGTCCAATAATTCGTTTTAATTTATATGCATTTTTTGTTAACATGTGTTATCATAATCGATTGCACTTATACATTCAGGACATTATATTAATCAAATAAGTCCTATACAAATCATTTATAAATCATATGATTTATTGAAGTTATGTCTACATAAAATAACACTTCCTGAAACGACATATATGTTGTTCTACTCCTCAACCGATAGACAAACATATATGTCGTTCTACTCGCCAATTGGTTAATAACTAACCATTGACACTGTAACACAT
This sequence comes from Siphonodentalium dalli, assembly GCA_032622095.1. Taxonomy (NCBI): domain Eukaryota; kingdom Metazoa; phylum Mollusca; class Scaphopoda; order Gadilida; family Siphonodentaliidae; genus Siphonodentalium; species Siphonodentalium dalli. The sequence continues at coordinate 67,800,800 of CP136069.1, forward strand.
GGAATTATCCCCCATCTAAGTTGAGCTACAGTGTCATTGACACTTTCATTTTGGCTCCTTATAGTCCTTACTAGTTACGAAAAGAGAAGCATGAAATACACCATCTTTAACCTTTTCTATACTGAATGGATTCTCCCATTCAGTTATAAAAGTATACATTGGAATGGTCTATTATTCATTTGGAGGGATGTTCATGTAATAAAAGCAATTTGCAGTAGTGCTGGGACGGTTGGGGTTTTTTCCTAACCATATGGGCAAAACAAGTGTTTATTAAGCGTCCCGGAAACGTTGATATACATGCGATCACAAACGATGTCTTGGTCGTACAATGTGTTCCCGTTACGGCGATCAAAGTTTGAAATGTGTATAAATTAATTCAGTTTTGAGCCCAAACAAACTAAAATATAATATATATTAGTGGTGCGCTAGTATATCGATGTCTACGGGAGTTCCGCACCGCATAAACAACGCTTGCTTGCAAAACCTTCAGCGACGAAATATAGTTCCTCCCTTGTGTATATCCCGAGCACGATTAACCCAAACAAGGTACTGAAGGTAGGTATACTGTCGTTTAGTAATGTTTACTAGTGTTTGGGTATAGGCAGGTATGTATTAATCACAGTGGCTACACGATGTTACTTCAATTATTTAATAAACAAATTCAAACAAAATTAAATCGTCGTGATTCATTACGCAAGCCCCAGCCAGTGTTTAGGAATTAAAGTTATCGAACACATCACTAGATATACTCTGATTTCCCACTCCCAGTAGGCCTGTGTTTTTTCTGGATGTGCGACTTCATATTGGATGTTGATCCAGAATAAACGAATCGCGTTTGGCAGGCCTTGCATACCGCCCATTTCTTCTTCCTTTTTTTTTCGTCATCTTCAATTTAGGACTAAATGTCCCCAAACGTTCGACTTCCGTTTTTGTAGGTCTTCTGTCATCGCTTTGAGACGAACTAATGGTAATGACAAAGGGGGGCAGTTTCAAGAAAACAGACATACTATTGATGACGTAGTAAAAGTCTAGACTTGATTGCTTTGATGTATGCCGCGGTGCGCGTGCAGCCGGAACGTCATGTAATGCCGCCAAAGGAAATTGGCATTGAATGTGTAGCAAGTGATTCACAGACTGACACAGATAAGAGTGTAGTTGTTGGTTTCATGTCTAGAAAAGCCGCCGGTGATCAAACAGGCATGTGTTGTGGGGTATATGAATACACAATCAACTGTCCAAATCGCTTCTAAGCGGCTTACTCTCGTTACTTAAACTTCCGTAAAAGATTTCGGCAACATTTACACAGAGTACTATGATGATAGTACAATCGTTATCAATATTAGGGTTATCCGGTTGTGGCCTCCTCCAACCGGTTGACACTCGTAACCGAACCGTAACCGGTTATCCGGACAACCATCCCAGCACTAATTTGCAGATAGACAAAAAGATAACACATGGTCAAAAGGATTTATATTAATTGGTTGGAAAAGTTCAGATAATAAGTTCAGCAAACAATGTTTGTTGAACTTGTTATCTGAACACTTCCTAAGGGAACTACTCATCAATGAGTAAATAGTATAGTATGGGTTAACTGAAGCCAACATAAGTAATGTATTCCTAGAAAGACTAAAATAGCTAATTCCGTGTTTTTCTTTTCATGAAGCCTCCGACTGGGATTTTTGCATGAGGCCAAAGAAGTTAGGGCAGCCACGTTGCGTGCGGTGCGTCATCTGGTGCAGGATGACAGTGCTATTGATGTCATTACTAAAGTTCATCTTGATTTACTTATAGCCAGGTGAGTTGCTCAGTTCTGTTAAAGTCAGGGTTCGCGCTATCATTTGCCTAAAATTTTGGCAAGTGGGTTTTTAATTATGGGATGTGAACTACAGGTACATGTATCTAGTCATAAAACATCTTTGAAGGTGGAGTATTCATCATTTGGGCTGGCTTCCTGACAATATAAAGGGAAACCCAATCAACAAATCTGTCAAACTAGCATAGTCAGCATTGATTGATGTTCTGTATAGTTTTCATTGATGTTGGAATAAATACTTTGAAATGGGCTCTCAATGTATACGTAGACACTGTCACGTTGCATGAAACAGCATATCGTAATTATAAAACTGTTTTTACAGTTAATCCCCCTTTGTCTGTTTGGACCATGGACGCAGTCATTGTAACAATGCATATTACCGGCAACATTGTATAACACTCATTTATGATGTTGGTGTTATATGACCAGCGAGTGTAAGACAGTAGGTTAATCAGCCAAATAAGCTACTGGCCTCTATTTAATTGAATCATTGAATTGAATTATGTTTTAATAATTAAATCTTTTTAGGAGCCTGGATTTGGTTTTGGATAATGAAGTTGAGAGAATTCAGGCAATCAAATTGATTAGAAAATTATGCCATGTGAGTGCCAGTAAAATGCCGCCATCTTTGCTGTACCCACTGGTTGCTATAGTGAATGATGGTGCACATGAGCGCGACAGACTTCTCAGAATCTCCATAGCAACACTTTGTGAACTGGGTGAGTGAATAAACTTAATGGCTTAATTATATTTCTGTTTTCTGTTCTGTATTTATTTTACAAGCCAGTTCCGTCTTTTCAAAACACTGATGATAATTCACTAGACTAGATTCTTTAGATGTTGGTTTTGAACCCCGAGATGGACATCCAGGTATAAAATCTCCTTGTCCCCACACCTGGTTGTAATGAGCAATCTGATTGGCTACAACATAACATTCAAATAACTATGTCCCCCATTACCCTTGACTGCGGGGTTGAAGAGAATGAGCTCGAAAAATTGGGGGGTATATGTGCATGTGAATCATTGGGGAGTATATGAGCATGTGAAACATTGGAGGGGGTATATGAAGCACCATTGAACTGGCAGTTACCACCAATCGTGATGTTGCTCTATGCCATGTTTGATGTCGCCTGATGCTCGAACCATATATAGGCTACTGAATTCTTCTCACTGGTGTGAATTAATGTGAGAGCCGACAAAGACCACAATTAACTTGATTCCTTAGGCCTTAAGAAAATATTATTATCTCTGGAGATTTGACACCTGGATGTCTCTTTTTGAACCCCTCAGCTCAGACTCGGGGTCAATATCAACTAGGTTTTAATACCGGTATATGCCCGGTTAATACCGGTATATGCCCGGTTTTCAAGGAACTGGTTGTGGGAAATTTTAGAGGCTAGGAGCCGGGAACAATCCTGTTCCCTGTCTTGTCGGATACTCATAATTAAAAGTGAGAGACAATCAAGAACAATGTTAAACTTTAACTCAAATTACATTAAAGTTACAAAATAAAAGATCCAGTAACATTCTAGATAGTTATCTGAAACAAATCAAGGAAATGTTCACCATCACAAGTTCACATTCAAAGAATCCGAATTAAATTCTCCAAGTTAAAATGGTGTCTACTAAATGTTACACCTGTATACTATTCTGCAGATGATTTGCAACTTACATTCTGCATCCGCAAAATTATACAGGTGTAAACTCATAACATTTAGTGACACCATTTTACATACTCATGTAAAATAAATGAAACATCATGCTTATACTAATATGATTACATATACATGTGTGGACTTTGGACAAACCTAGATGACTGATTGGAAACATGGTAGATGATGTTAATACACTTGGAACCTGGTCAAGACGACATAAATAATGAAAGTGTGAAGACAATTGACTGTAGATTACTGCACTTTCCAAGGTTCATAATTCCTGGTTCCAAAACCTTGATTTCACGGGATTGGGGAATCGAAATTTAGAACCGGGAACCAGGAATTCCCGGATTAAACCCTAATATCACCATACAGGTATTAAATCTACATGTTCCCCCAATGTTGCCGGGGATAACTTATAAATAATGTACTCCACAATGTTGCCAGATATAAAGCATTTATTTTCAAAACAATGGGCCTACAACTTTAAGTTTCGATTGTTTCCTCTCATCAATTCACATCAATAAGAAATATTCGGTAGCCAACCAATGGCTCAGATGGGGCAATGTCAAACACAACCTGCTAGAATGATACAACTTATCAAAACTGTCAGGGTAAAGGCCATCCTTAACCCTTCCATGACGGGAGCTTCCTGAAATTTTGCAAAAACTCTGTGCCAGTGCATTCTCTTATACATGTATATGCGAGTCTCCCATATAAGAGAATACATTGGCCTAACATATAAGAGAATACATTGGCCTATACTTGATATTGAAAGCCAGTGCATTCTCTCATATATGTGGGGCTCCATATGGGAGACCTGCATATATAAGAGAATGCACTGGAACATGGTCTTTAATGCTGCAGCACAGCTTCCGCCATAAAAGTGTTATACATGTACTCTTGATGCTTAGCATGTTTTTATTCACCACTGCACTGGGTGACCGAGGACATGGTGATTTGAGAAATCCGTCATTAAACTTGCAATTTGCACCCTGATGTGGGGAGAAAAACATGTATCTATGTACCTGGCATAGTAAGGCCTAAAAAAATAGTAATGTTTCCAGTAACCCGTCTGCCACTAGTCCAGACCTCTGTTTCTACTAATTACTACTAACATAAATAAAAATTTTTTTTTTTATCAATATCTGATCATTGTAAAACTGTGCTGGTCAATTGCCGATCTGCATTATTTACACCAGGAGTAGGTGTTTTGAGATGGTGCGCCCTTGTGTATATGGGCCGCTTCAACTGTCAATGATCAATTTTTATTAAAAATACCACCAAGGCTTCATTATCCCTCCCAAAGCCTGCAATAATGTGATCATTGTGTCGTGTTATACCATTTGTACTGCCAGGATAACATATTCAGAATGAATATATTCTGTATATTACTCTTATAAAAGTTAAAAAAAAATTATTGTTTTTTACCGCACCTGTATTTGATATTAGATGAAATTTGATTATATTTTTAGCTGTGAATAATGTGGCTGCAGTTGTACAATGCTGTGGGATAGGAGCGTTGATGAATTCAATTCTACTGTGTCATCCATACACGAGAGTAGCCGAAGCCATCGTCAATACAATTCTGTATCTCCTTAATCAGCCAGAATCAAGGAAAATCCTCGGCCAATGTGTTAACCTTCAGGTAATTAACCCTTTGAGTGCCAGGTCCGATTTTTGTATCAACCCATATACCCTGTGCCAATGCATTCTCTTATATATGCGAGTCGACCATAGGTCGCCTCGCATATATAAGAGAATGCATTGGCCTAACAATTTTTCATCATTTGTTTTTATTTTTTACAATTTTTTACAATTTTAATAATTTTTTAAAAATCTAAAAAAAATAAAATGTTTTTTTTATTTTTTTAGGGCCGATTTTACAGACCGTAAATTAGGGCCGATGAGATCGGCCCCTGGCACTGAAAGGGTTAAAGATGGTCTCTCTTCCCATCAAGTTTTATATTAGAATAAATTATTTATATAACAATGGTCTCATCTATGAAATGCCCTAAAAGTGTAAATGCATTCTAAACCTACACCCAGCCGTTCACTCGATTACATAACATCCAATTGATATATAAATATATATCTACTACAGCCTACCTATTTAAGATATCCCAAATACTAATCCACAATCTGTCCAACTCATTGATTTGACCAGTAACAAATGCCATGAAAATTATTGCTACGCATAACACAAAAAAACTGATTTCCCGATTGGACCCACCAGTCAACACCCCGAACATTGTCAAACCTATAAGCTGAAACATTTTATGAAGAATAGAAAATCATAAACCTTTTTAGCTATTGAGCTATTGCCATGAGTTGGTGTCTGTTGTCCGTGCGTCTGTCCTTGCATCAACAATTTCTTTCGAAATGCCCTACAGGCCGCATCCCATATCAAACTTCATATGTAGTATTTTCAGGGTGATCTATAGATGCGAGCTATCAAATTCTTCCGAATTTCGATGAAAAACATGGCCGCCAGAAGCCATCTTTGATTTCAAATTTGAATCCATCGGCACGCCATACAGCCTGCAGTTATGGCTGTATCATTTTTTAATTTTGCTAGCACGATTGTGATCCCTGTAGATGGGAGCTATCAAATTTGAATAATTTTCAATGAAAAACATGGCTGCTGGCAGCCGTCTTGGATTTTACTCTTGCACTGGCTTACAAATAGCATATTAGGTATATTTGTTGTAACACACACCTGCATGGCGACTCCTTGTTGACAATCACAACACCTCTGCATTGACATTTGTGTTTACATCCTGCCTAACTTTTCCGATTTCCAATCAGTTATGAGCTGAAAATCACAGCTCAAGTTGGCAAGATATCCGCCTATACTCACATCTCTTAGACATGCAAAACTGTGAAAATTTAATTGTAACTGCCAAGGCCAGGGTTTTTATTAAGTACACTGATTTTTTTTGTTGACAGTTGACAGTACCTGACTAGTGAACATGATATATACATACCGGGTGACATTTACACCCATTTGATAGCCTATACATGTGTGATAAGGGTCTTCCCACTGTGAAAACGACCAAATATTAGCACTTACATGTTTATTATCAAGCAGTGAACCTCTTTGTATGAGTTACCACATTTTAATAACAAAAAAAATCCACCAAAAATGCTCGAACCCTCGTTGGCATCACATCGAATCCTCCATGCTCACAACGAAGTCCTCCATACTCACAACGAATCCTCCATGCTCACAACGAATCCTCCATGCTCAACGAATCCTCAGATAGATCTATTACACCATGTGAGTTGAGGCCCACCGGTAACCAGAATGAGGTCACCAGATGATGAATTTGGTGATGCTAGCCTGCGGTGCCAGATAGCATCACTGAATGCACCTTCTTGGGACCTCATTTTCGCAAATGTCAGGAATAATCTATTTTGTTTATCTCTGCGAGAGATTTCCGATGAATGGCACGAAGACATATTTCCGACTAAATCCTGAAAAATTTCCCATTATTCTGCTGTGGTTAAAGGGTCATATACTTTGGGCATTACTGTATGTGTTGCTCTTGCAGGAGTTGCTGGCGCCTTTAACTGACTGTCATTATCAGACCCTGAGTAATTCTTCCGACAAAAACTATGGGTAAGTTAATAAAAAATTTATGATCTATTGCAGCAAGGATTAAGAGATGGATTCTGTGCCTTTAGTTTTCCTAAATTTGTTTCAGTAAATACTGTGGCTAAAAATATGGCATCATAATGTGCCTCCTATATACACATAATGACACAAGTGTGTTGACAAGTGTGTTGATATGTCACGCATGCCAGCGAGGAAGGATAGAATGAGAGTCGCAGCCTTAAATTCTATCCTTCCACGATAGCACAAATGCTGTATCGACAAACCCATCAACACGTATCGTTCACCCATCCTAGAATTAAAAAACAGACTTGGAATGTTTATCCAGGCACATACAGGGCTTATTTTGTCATGTGTGATGATGCTTTTATTTCATAGTTCAGGTTTAATTGTTGAGGCGAACACCATTTATGTCATGCGATGTCATCGTGATTTATGTGGAACATGTTGGACATACGTATTTATAAATATGGCTTCTCATCAGGAACAAGGTGTAATTAAAAAAGGAGATGCACCTATTGTAATACAGGTTTCCTCACATATTCCTTAATGGGAGGAGCTTACCATTGCTAGGGGACAAGGTGTTTGCAGATATAGTTTTTCAGTTTTACAGCACCTACCTTTGTGCTATAATAAACCCAACAGCATACCTTCTTTTCATCTTTAATTGTCAAAATTATTACAAGTGTCACACACAATGAAAAACCGTGTTAAAATAATGGATGAATTTCTAAGATCATTGCACAAATCAAAATTTTGGTACGTTCTGATTTGTCAACTGGCAGTTTTACACTAAAAGTATGCTCTGATATAAAAATTAGAGCGAACAAAGAATTTTCAATTGAGCAAACGACCGGCTCAGTCACTGATTGATAAAAAATATTTGCTAATAATTATTTTATTGAAAACTGTGGAAACGTCCATTGCATAATCGTGTTTGAATGTTGAGCTATGTTCATATGTTGTTTTATATTCTCTTACAGAGAGGAGAAAGAAAATGCAAGGCTGATGAGTCGTGTTGCCTTGGTTACAATTCTGAGGTCATGGCCAGGTAAGGATTGTATAAGTTTCTGCTAGCTATCTTTCTTCCTCCATAATGGTGGAGTATTTATTTATTAATTTTGCAAACATGCATATTAATTACGTTGTGTGATGGGTGCTTGCTACAATATTCTTTCAAGGTCACCCCCTCAAATTCTGGGGCATCATCAAGCTGCGCCCCCAAGGCCAGAGGGAATAAGTTCTGATGAGCCATTTGATCAGAGGAAGCCCCTTCCATGGAATCCCCCAAATGCAGGTGGTCCTGACCAAACTGGAATAAATGTCGATGACATACCACTATGATCGCATGACGGCGGAGGAGCAGGCCCGGATGTATCCCGAAGGTATTACGATTCCAGGGGATCGACTGGACCCCATCTTGTAATGATGTGGGCCACTGCACCATGGGGAAGAGTCAGAAGGCCATTTGGCTGGTGCGCTATGTCTATGAGAGCATATGCGTCACGTGACAACGAGTCTTCCCCACCCAGAACAGCCGCCAAAGGCTACTCCCAGGTGCCCAATAAACAGATCTTCGTGGCAGGAATCCAGGCCGAAATCAAAATACTGATGGAAATTTCACTCTATGTGGAATAATAGTATATCGATGTGAATTTTTTCGAAATTTAATAATCGTATTGCCACTACCATTAGGCACCTGAGAGAAAGGTGCCGGAGCAATCGCCCGTGAAGATTGGTTTCCCGAATCAACCGCATGCAGCACCCGCCTACCATTGGTTCAACTGCCGTAGCAGGACCTGGGGGGCCAGAACTGGTCCTGCCCGAGGTAAAGACTGGTACGGTTGCTCAAAGTAGGTAATCATTGACTAATATGCCCTTACCCAACGATAACAAGTAATACACCCGTGAATGAGCAACCTGCACGGTGTGTGGCCATCAAATTCGAATCATGTTCGACTGCAAGACATGCTGTTAGTTATAACAAAGCAAGGTTAATATACATAACACAATACAACCTAGGTTATTGAATATAAAGTAAGGTTAATATAAAATCACGTTATACCCCTGGCCACGTGATCTTACCTGCTATGACAGGTAAGATACTGTCTTTTCTCGTATATGAGGACGATGAGTTCCGAATGCACATAGGCAAGAACTAGGCGGTTTCCGTTAGGAAAGTGCGCTTACAGCGGACGTGAAGATACGAATGCCTGTATTTTCGTCATGATTGTATCGAATCGTTTTGTCACATAATCAGTGGATATGTCGATGATATACCACTATGATCACATGACTGCGGAGGGGCAGGCCCGGATGTATCCCGAAGGTATTACTATTCCAGGGGATCGACTGGACCCCATCTTGTAATGATGTGGGCCACTGCACCATGGGGAAGAGTCAGAAGGCCATTTGGCTGGTGCGCTATGTCTATGAGAGCAAGAGCGTCACGTGACAACGAGTCTTCCCCACCCAGAACAGCCGCCATAGACGAAGAGCCATGTCATGGCCGGTTTCGGAAATATATTGGCAGTAGATGTGCGCAATATAAACGCTGCGCATGTAAGCTCGCTTTAGACATGTAACAATACAAATGCAGTCCTTTCTGCGCAATATAAATGTGTTGCATGTAACTGCGCATCATACACGAGTGAAAGCTATGTGGCAGAATATCGTTTTGATATATGTGGAAATAGAAGTTAGTGAGCCAAGTGATGGTCTCTACTGGAAAGACTATTGGCAGTGAATCTGGAGCACGTGACAATATGTATTCTTTCTATTTCGCTGTTTGCCGTTATCATTCACTGATGAAACTGCAAAGTATGTCAGTATTGGGATGAAAACTGTTCACCATATGTAAGCATACTAGTAGTCAGTTCTGACAGCATACATGAGGCCCTGATACGATATGATTGTCATGTACAATGTATGGAACTATTACGGCGTGCAATACATCATTGCAAGCTCGCCCACGCCGAGGCATATTAGAGCCTACGGTAAGATGGCTTAGTGTCAGGCCACAAAGTTTTCACTTCATTGCAGGCGGTGAACAATAGTTCGTAGGAACCCAAACTGTACATACATGGATGTAAAGAATGCAACACAATATTTAGAACGTCAGACAACACATCAATTCGAAGTGTGGTTATATATGTGATAACGAATACCATCCCCCTGTTACGGAGTGTTAGTAACTATTGTACTGATGATACAATGAGTTATATGATATTTAATCGTGATAGACAAGGTAGAATTTTCGAAATACCTTGAAGTCGATGTAATGTGTTATTACATTTGTCATGTGTCTAACAAGACCACGCGCTCATACATACTGGCGGGCGTAGATTCGCAGGTATTGATCGTGAAAACAATATTACAGATCGCTCAGTCGAAAGAAATGTGAATTGTCATCTGATAGTGATAACAAGTACTATCTTTCGTATTTATTCATGTAAATTATTACAAAGGAGGATATGGCTGTCCTGTGCAACTTTCTGCGAATTAACAGAGCAGTGCCATGTATGATTTGGCAGTATACATTAGGATACAAAGCAACGGAACTTACGAAATAACCGAAGCGAGTCGACGGAAACTTATGTAAAGTGAAACACGTGTAGCACGAAATTAGGAGACATCGCATACCGTACTACATTGCGTCCTCAATTGTAAGTCATGATAGTCATCACGCCGTATGTGTGGCACAATATGCACTATGTGGTTTTGCCACAAGTAAGCTATGTGCTTCTTTAGTCATTGTCAAGATGGCCATCTTAATTCCAATTGTTGGAAGATAAATGCCGTCTTGAGGAAAACAGAAAACACGGAAACAAATTACGGATACAGTGAAACGAAAAAAGTTCCCGTTTCGGATGTGAGAAATATTAATTAACTATCGGGTACAATAAATTGCAAGTTTGTAATATCAACAATAAATATTGAGTCGATAAACTCGCAACACAGAAAGATACAACCTTGAGAAAATAGAAACGATCCTGTCCTGGCGAGGAGGAATAAAAACTGACTAGACAATAGATAGAATGCGGGTGTATTCATGCGAGACTAATCTGGACACGGATGTGAGTGGGGTCGGCACAGCAATAAAATTTTAACCCTCCTGATTGACACAAGGCCGGAGACGTAATCCATATAGTTCAGTTGAGGGCTTCTCCTTGGCGGAAAAAGTAATATTATTTATAAATATTATATTTCATGAGTATTCATAAGTAAGGCCAGAAAGATATACCTGTGTTTCTGGTGACATGCAAGAAAAAAATAGGGGTGGGCGGGTGGCTTTTCATTTTATTTTTTTACTTTGCTCAAAATAAATATGAATACCCCAGACTGCTTTTCCTTGTTTTTAATGTATATGTACTATAAAATAATAAATCTAAGTACATAATATTAGAATATAGTGTCATTTATTGTTTTATTGAACAAAACATGAAAAAATAAGTTTTATTCGGCTGTGACCTAATTGAAGTGTGGTATAATTTCCGGTTTAACAGTACACACGATGTGTCTGTTTTACACGTAAATTAATCAGTTTACATGGAAAATGAAATCGGATGCAAAATAATTTTGTAAAATTCAATAAAATGAAAATGGTCGGGATGCCGGAATAGGAGCGGGCACAGGTGTTTTTTATTTTGGCCTAAGGGTCATTTATAACCTGGACAAAGTTTTGTCCTCATATTAAATGTTTATGAATATCAGTCATCATGCTCTTCCAAATCTCGGTCGACCGCTGTATTACACCTCAGTAATACCACAGGTCACCTCGATTAATTAATTCATAGCTGTAGTTCTCCTAGTTAGTTTCAACTCCATATATTCTTACTTACGTTCAATGGGGTTGAGTCGACCTGTCCCCTCTAATAATAATTTACAATTAACATTTTACTCAATTTCACAAACGTCTTTCTGAATCCTCAGTTGACAGCAACACAATCAATTTATTTAAGTTTAGCCTAATATACATTCATATCATATGATATTCCACGATCAGTGTTTAGGAGTTTAATTATACAGTAATGTTCTAAATAATCGACTCCTAACCACAGCAGAATTATGGGTAACTTTTCAGGATTTAGTCGGAAATATGGCTTGTTGCCATTCATCGGAAAGCTCTCACTGAGAGTTTTCTGATGAATGGCAACAAGCCATATTTCCGACTAAATCCTGAAAAGTTACCCATAATTCTGCTGTGGTTAAGGAGTCAATTATTTAGGGCATTACTGCAGCTTGTTTGATAGGTATCAACACAAGCATGTGTGGCATTGTGATGAAATCAATAGAAATCAGCTGGAATGATTGTTTATTTTTTGAGTTCGCAAGTTCACGTTGTGCATTCAATTCAACCTCTGATTGATCAAACTTGTCCTGTGGGATTGTTTTGATTATAAAAGTTTGCTGCCACGCCTATGGGAAATCCATGGTTTTCGAGCATAATGCAGATTTTCCCAGCCCCGCATAAACAAAGACATAATGAATGTGCGATAAGTTGTAAAAATTAGTTTTTCCATGAGAATGAAATATCGTATTACGGATAAATTTTGGAGCATGGTATAATATAGTGTCTGATTGTAGTTCTTGATCATGCAAATGATTCCTTGCTGACTGTCACAAGATGTTGCACAGCCTCCAGATAGGGAGTGTAAAGAGTGTCCAAGTCACTGATAGCCCCCCGTATTCAATGATATTTCCAACTAGAAATGCATTTTTTGCCAATAATTATTTATTGGGATGTAATTATAGGAAACATTCATTTTCTGATGTATCTCATGACCCAGTCTCACATATCATGATATGTACATCATCACAATTTATAAGTTTGTAATTCAGCCCCAATGTGGTTATATATACCATGCAATCCCCATCAGCAAATTTTTCAAATTATCACAATTTTAAAGATATATTATGTGCTTATTTCCAGTGTTCGCCCTGCCGTTAGCCATTTTAGAAAATTGCGAGAAAAAAATACAAAGTGGCTAAAATAAATATGCTGGTGGCTAAAAATATGGCTACAGGCATTTTTCGTGTCGACCGCGGACTGAACGACAATTTATTGTAAAGAAAAGAAATTAACCGGTTTAGCACAAGACGACTTAACGTTATTCGTGAGAGTTGATGAGAAGGACAAGATTACGGATGTGTTCGATTAGCTATATTATCGGGCATCAGTTTCACGCCCTGGGCAATTAGTTAATGATCGTTTAGAGGTGGATTCATTTGATGCTCTCACATATGAGTAAACATATATTTTTATGAAATGGCTTCTTGTATAACAAAAGGGCTTTATTTTATGGTGTTATAAACTGATTGCAAAAACGTGAAGTCATATATACGCTCAATTCAATAGCTTCTCACTTTTCATGGACATTAATGCAGTGGACAGTGTTGAATGGGACAATGAGACTCGCGGTCATGACATTAAAGATGGACCTAAACTTAGGCAAGATGTAGTGTTAGCCTGCAGGAAGTTTGCGTCTGTTCTGGTTGATAATTTGAAGAGTAGATTCGCTGATGATGAGGACTCAGAGATCCTCTCTAGTTTGACCAACATACTGTTTGAGCCGTTATATAGTGATAAGCAAGTTATCATAAAGCATTCCAAGCAATTGGTGGATTATTTGAAACAATGCGCGATGATGACATTAATGAGGAAGAAGTGAAAACTGAAATTCAGGAAAGTGTGTAGGATCAAAAAGGAGATGGACGATATAGACAATTATGTTCAGTTTGCGATAAGAATTAAAGAACTCTTTCCGATAGTAATTTAGCGGAATTTCTGTATTGTGTACCAGTGTCAACTGTAGATTGCAAACGAGCGTTTTCTTATTAAATCTTATTAAAACCAAATAGACTGTCTGCGGCATATTTGAACATTCTCATGAAATCAGTTGGGCCTCCAATAAATCAGTTTGATTTCGAACTTGCGTTCCGAAAGTGGAGCGATATTAAATCGCGTAGGATTTTCAGCAATGTTTGAATTTTGAACGTTATTGTTATTTGTTTATGTTTTGTATTGTTATGACTTATAAGTGCTGGCAACTTTGAGTAAATAAATGTTTATAACGTATTACATCTTGTGCTAATTTATCCCACAGTATGTGGCTAACAAAATTGCACAAGTGGCTAAACAAATGGCTACAAAGAATTTCGGGCCAGGGCGAACACTGCTTATTTCACAACTTCAACTTGTTATTTCAGCACTCAGCCGCTATACCCATTTGAAGAATGCACCATTGAACTATTATTGTCGAAATTGTACCTTTCGTAAAATACGACATCTGAACTACCTGAACAAACAGTCCAGCTATCGTCCCAAACAAGTCACCGATAAACAAACGAGCATGATTTTTATGAAAACCCTGTGCCAATGTATTCTCTTATATTTGCAAGTCTCCCATGGGGAGCTTCGCAAATACAAGAGAATACATTGGCATAACAATATTTACCTTGTCCTTGTAAGCCAGTGCATTCTCTTATATAAGCGATGCTTCCTATGGGAGACTCACATTCATTTATTTAAGAGAATACGCTGGCACAGGATAATTAATGCTGCACCAGTCCAGATAAAAAGGGTTAAGTTAGACTGCTAATTGTTTAAATGGCTCATTGCAGGCATGATCCACTTGTGTCATCCAGCGAGTTCAGCCTTGCACTCCTTAGTCGACTGTCTACATCTGCCATATATGGATATGAGGGTATGTACATGTATGTCAATCTTGCATTCTGCAGTGGACTCTCTTCATCTGCTACATATGGATTCTGCATCAAGTAATATATACCTAGGAGAACCAAGCCTTGAAATAGGGTGTCTGTCATTTGCAGAATGATGTCTCCAGAGGGTGAATTTAGTGATGCTACCCCGCATAGCGGGCTAGCATCACCAAATTCACCCTCTGGGGACCTCATTCTGCTTACACCTCAGCAGAATGAGGTTCCCAGAGGGTGAATTTGGTGATGCTAGCCCACTATGCGGGGGTAGCATCACTAAATTCACCCTCTGGGGACCTCATTCTGCAAATGACAGACACCCTATTTCAAGGCTTGTGGAGAACATGCAGGTCATCGTAAAGATGGAGTAAAATTTTTGCCAGAATTTGACTTCTTTGTTCTTATAAAATGCCAACGTCCCAAAAAACCACCTCGTTTTGAGGGATGTGGGGTCTGCAACCTTTTATTTTCATATTAAATACACTAAGTATCTTCTTTTCATCTGTTATTAATTATCACAGAGCGATTCACACTTCTCAGTTATGCAATGACATGTGCAAACACTGGAGTTTGGGCAGATGCTAAAATTACAAGGTGACTCAAGCTTTGCTCAGAGTTACAATAGGCTGACTTCTGGTGGCCCAGGGTGAGAACTTCACCTTGTAAAAAGAGCCCTGAATGAGTATTATGAGATGAATTTTTGACAATGAATCACAGTAAGTGTTTGCATTGGAACATTTTTGTTAGAGCTTTACAGTTTGAAGAAAGTTATCTTTGATTATAATACTGTGAGTTTGATGAAGTTGGACCGTAGGGAATTGTGTACCAAATGTAACAAACAGTTTTTAGCTCAACTTTACTTTATTTCGAGATGTCCATCTCAACAATTTCCAATAGCAGGGCTTATGTTGTACCTTTGGTCAGATCAGTATGAAATTTGTCATGGGTGTTGACATTGACATGCAGATGAGAACCAGTCATTATGGGGTCACTTGGCAAAAAAACATTTGGATTGCAAAATTCAATCCACTTGCATGGGCTACAGGCTGGAGTGTTCATCTGATCATCATGAAATTTGTAGTGGATGTTAATATTAACATGTAGATGGGAGCGAGTCATTTTCGGGTCATTCGGCCATAAAACATGGCCGTCGACAGCCATCTTGTATTTTACTCTTTGCGTGACTAAATCCTTTGACACGGGCTACAGGTCGTACCTTTGGTCGGATCATCATGAAATTTGTTAACATTGACATGTAGATGGGAACAAGTCATTTTGGCCATAAAACATGGCTGCCGGCAGTTTTCTTGGATTTTACTCTTTGCTTGACTTGGCACGGGCTAAAAGTTTCAATTGAAAACATGGCCACCAGTGGCCATCTTGAATTTTACTTTATATATATCTCTTCATGTTGATAATCTAGTATTACTCAGACATTTCAACTTTTCGCATTCCTAATCGCTCCATTGACTTTAACAGATGAAATTGTTCCTTTTCGAAGTTGAGCAACAGTGGCATTGACACTTTCATATTTTATTTGGTTGTGTTTCGTCATGGAATTTCATCAAAATTTAAGACAATATCACATGAAATCATGTGATTATAATACAAATCATCTTTTAATTTTCAGAAAGGTATATTGGAGTTCCTCTTTGAGTTATTCCGATTTCCTCTGCCGACATGGACTAGTGATTTCTCCCAAGCTTTGGTATCAGTAGGTAAGATTGATTATTATGTTTTTAGCTCACCTGAGGCATCACTCCTCGTCCGTCGTCCGTCCGTCCGTCTGTCCGTCTGTCCGTCCGTCAACTTTTTTTTAATCATCTTCTCCTCTGAAACCATCATACCGAATTGGTTCATATTTGGTGTGGATGTTCCCTAGGTGACTCTCATTCAGATTTGTTCAAATGAGGACACTGGGTCAAATAGTTGCGAAACCAGGGCCATAACTCTATTCCTCCACAGTAATTCTTACAACAACTTCTTGTCCATAACCATTGTGCCGATTTAGCTAATATTTGGTATGGAGGGTCCTTGGGTGACTGGTGTTCAGATTTGTTCAAATGAGGTCACCCGGTCAATTAGTTGAGAAACCAGGGCCATAACTCATAGTAATTCTTACAATGACTTCTTCTACAAAAATATTTGGCCGAATTAGCTTATATTTGGTACTGAGGGACCTTGGGTGACTGGGAATCAGATTTGTTCAAATTGGGTCACTGGGTCAATTAGGGGCAGAGCCAGGGACATAACTCTAAAAACCAAAAAATTACATTTTTGCATTTTGATCATATTTGGTGACTGTCATTAAGATTTGTTCAAATGAGGTCACTGTGTCAAACAGTTGCGAAACCAGGGCCATAACTATATTCCTCCTTGGTAATTCTTATAACGACTTCTTGTCAACAACCATTATGCCGATTTAGTTTATATTTGGTATGTGGGGTCATTGAATGACTGGGGTTCAGATTTGTTCAAATGGGGTCACTGGGTCAAATAGTGGTGGAGCCAGGGCCATAATTCCCCAAAAATAATAAAAAAATCAGGAACTCCTTGATCAATTTAACATACAAAAAAAAATATCACCCCCCCCCACATGACCCAGAACCCCACCCTGCCCCCAACCAACAGCATTCCACCCTATCTCATATCCTAACTCGCAGGTAAATAAAGTTTTTTTTTTTTTAAATTCCCATTACAAGGCAACTCTCCTATGAACTGATAGACATAACACATGGCAAGGCAGATAGAGAGATAAAGAGAGCTTCTGCAGCCTTAGGCAGAGTCCCCAGGGAGTGTATTCATGTCATCCATAATTTATATGAGATTAATGGTGTTATCAATGAAGCACCCTTGTTGTTTACATCACTCAGTGGTCATTAAAATCAGATTAATTTCATTTTCTCAGAGTGCCTGGCATTTGTAGAATGAGGTTCCCAGAGGGTGAATTTAGTGACGCTATCCTACACAGCAGGCTAGCATAACCAAATACACCCTCTGAGAACCTTATTCCGCTTAGGCCTCATCTTCTGGGAAGTATCTAGAGTCTCAACATCTCATTCTGCTTAGGCCTCATCTTCTGGGAAGTATCTATAGTATCAAATTTACATTGTTGTTAGTTAAATTTCCCTTCTAGGAAGTTTCTGTATCCCTTAATTTGCAGAAGATAAAATTCATGATTGAGGTGCCCAATGGGTGAACATCACCAATTTCAACTGGGGAACTTCAATCTTATTCTAGGTCTTCCATAGCAGTTGAGGGCCTTATCAGAATGAGGTCCCCAGAGGGTGAATTTAGTGATACTAGCCCGCTGTGCAGGATAGCCTTACTAAATTCACTCTCTGGGTACCTCATTCTGCAAATAACAGACAGACTATTTCAAAGCTTGATTCAAGGCTAGCATCACCAAATTCACCATTTGGGGACCTCATTCTGCTTAGGCCTCATCTTCTGGGAAGTATCTATAGTATCAAATTTACATTGTTGTTAGTTAAATTTTCCTTCTAGGAAGTTTCTATATCCCCTAATTTGCAGAAGATAAAATTCATAATTGAGGGGCCCAATGGGTGAACATCACCAACTTCAACTGGGGAAATTCAATTTTATTCTAGGTATTCCATAGCAGTTGAGGACTTTATCAGAATGAGGTCCCCAGAGGGTGAATTTAGCGTCACTAAATTCACCCTCTGGGGACCTCACTCTGCAAATGACAGACACACTATCACACTATTTCAAGGCTTGTTGTATAATACATTGTGTTGCTTGAGGCCAGGCATACACAATGTAGGAACAGACATGCTTTTTGTGATGCTATCCGGCACAGCAAGCTAGCATCACCAAATTCACCCTCTGGCGACCTCATTCTGCTTAGGCCTCATCTTCTGGGAAGTATCTATAGTATCAAATTTACATTGTTGTTAGTTAAATTTCCCTTCTAGGAAGTTTCTATATCCCCTAATTTGCAGAAGATAAAAATTCATAAATGAGGTGCCCAATGGGTGAATATCACCAACTTCAACTGGGGAACTTAATTTTTATCCTTATCAGATTTGTGAAAATGGGATCACAAAGTCAAATAAGGGCAGAGCAAGAGACTTAACTATTTCACTACATAGTAATTCTTAAAATATGTTTGCAAGAACTAGTTGGCTTATATAGAATGGAATGTTCTTCCTTGACTGCAATTCAGATTTTTTTAATGGGGTCACCTGGTCAAATAGGGGCCAAGCGAAGGACAGTTTCCCTCTTAATATGCTTCCTTCACAAGGACCATCAGGTCTATTTGACTGATATTTATGATATGTATGAAGGGTTCTTTGGTGTCTGGGATTCAAATTTATTCAGATGGGGTCACCCGGTTAAATAGGGTGGGACCAGGGACATAACTATATGTCTCTATAGTAATTCTTAGAATGTCTTCTCAAGGGATTTTGGACTATTTAGCTTACATATAGTATGGAGGAATCAGGAAGATCCTTTAGTGACTGAGATACAGATTTGTTAAAATGAGGTCAACCTGTCAAGAAATGGCAGTCTATGGGGAGTTAACACTTTTGTGTCCAATAAAATCATAGAAATACCAAATTCATTAAAACATCTACCTTGGAACCACCTGACTGATTGGTCTGACATACATGTATTGTGTTTTGGGTCCATGGATAATTGGGCTTCAAACATGTTTAAATGGTTTTAGAAAAAGGCGCTTGTGAGATTGGAAATTTCCAACAATTGAGAAAGTTTGAGGTGTCGGTTGTGAAATTCCAACCTAAGACTTGGGAGTCTGGATCCCGGTCGGGAGGGGACTTGTTGAGCTGGAGGAGGGGGGGTGATCAGTAGTGTACAGTTGGCAATTTCAAGGTGGCGTTTTACCAAGCTACACACTTGTAGTCTCTCTAGCCACATATCCTGTTTAAATCTACTTCTTTTAAAGTGATTATGAAAAGTGCTGACTGTTTTGGTCTCCAGAGTCCCAGTCTTATCAGTCTTTGCAGTCTGGTGAGCGACCCCACAGTCATTGACTGTCTTGTTAACTCCTATTATCAGTCCTTCGATAATTGAATTGAAAAGTACCGCATCAAAAGTTGCGCACCTCACAATCTTGATCAAGTTGACTTAATACTTAACTAATAAAATGCAGCACAGTAAGGGTTGGGTTAACATCGATCGTCGGAGAAGTCATAGCATCAAAGATTATACAACTAAGTGTTTTGTAACCTGTCACAGTCTAATGCGTGTGTTTCGCTGACAATCAAAGCGATCAAAGTAATCCATCGCAAAGCGACAATGTTTTCAAAAACAATTATTGATATTGCGACATCATCACTCACTAATCATGTTGCGAGAAGATTCCAACTCTGAGCCACAATGAAACAGACACCAGCCCGTATGAAACAGAATTGAGGAAATTGTACGGCTATTACCAATTTGACGTAATATGACTTAACAGTGACAATGTGATCCTACTCGTGAGTCCGCGCTTTGCAAACAATCTCCGGAAGGAACTTTTTGGTGAAGTAACCAACAATGAACAATTTAATATTGTTTGAAATGTTATTTTATTAAAATAGCACAAAGCAATGTTATTTGAATGTATTATATACCTGTTTACATGTACATGTAGGTTATTTCCTGGTAGGTGCACCAAATCAAAATTGGGCACCTGGATCCAAAATCAGGAGCACAATAAACTGGGTGCCTGCATTTTTTTAAATCGAAGGACTATTTTATTGGAACTACTTAATTTATATATAAAATAGCAATTATAAACTTACGTACACCATAATTAGAGTTTGGGAGTTCATACTTGTTTGTATCTGTAAGTTAGCAGTGGCTTTTGTGATACCAAATGATTCTCGGAATAAAAGACAACAAAATTTATCGCCTGAAACAAAACATTTACAGTATCAGGTGATAGTTGGCTTGCTGAGGTAGGTCCAGACTCAGACGGATGTATATCACACAGAATGAATTTTTTTTCCATTTTCAGTGCGGACATTTCACAGCCAAGAGGTTAATGTGTGGAAAGTACTGAAAGAAAAGTCAATATCTGATGCTAACTGGCATCATTTTAATACATTGAATTTTTACTTTATAGCCCAGAATCTATATAAAAAATTATGGCACCTCAAATTATTTTTCAGACCCAGCCGGAATGCAGGATTCGTGGCTGTTGCTTGATGGCTTTGTTGTTGGTGAAGGATTGTCGCTTCTTCCTCATCTTGCTAGGACAAGGTACATATAGAATACACCCATAGTACCAAATTGTCATCACGAGTGGAATTGTTGTTTTATCCACAAGCCTTTTGGCAAGTGGTGAAAATGTTGTACTCTCGCCTTTTATTGGTTTATTTTATTTACTAGTATGCCATAATTAATATATTGTATTTGTTATGCGAATTCAACTACTATGGTGTTTTACTTTTAATGTGTATCCGCACTGAGATTGCCAAGAACGACGCTATAAGGAATATGCATAGTAATTCATATTTTTATTTCATGATGTTAGCCTGTTTCTAACTGCAGTGTTCGCACTGGACCGAAAAATCTTATGGCCAAAAGTTTAGCCAAATGAAAATTTGATTAGCCAAATGAAAAAAACTTTGGCCAAATTAAAGCTTCATTTTCTCGGCGCTTCACAATTAATGACTAAAATATTTGTTTTAAACTTTATTTGTTACTCAGAATAAAAACACAAAAAAACTTTAAAAACAATATTCAGCACTTTTTAATTAGCTTTCCGTCTCCATTTGGGGGCACACAAAAAATTGGCCAAAAGTTTAGCCAAATGAAATTTGTATTAGCCAAATTCGAAAAAAATTGGCCATTGGTCAATTTGGCCACCGACAGCGCAAATACTGTTTCTAAGCCATTAGTCACTTGATATTCTAATTCGTATGTTTCCTAATTTTTATAACACTAGCAAGCTATGTTTGATTTAAATACAGGCAATTTTCCTCATACAATAAAACCTCCATAAACTTTCGGACTGGCCCATCTGTTCTGTTTAGAGAGTTGTTCAGTTTATAGAAAATGGCGCCACTATTGGAATATATTGCTGCCTTTAAAAAGAGTAACCAAGACTCAAGCACTGCATTATTTATTGCTGAGAGGTTATTGAATTAACTATGAAAATCAACTACAAATATAAATATCACCAATAAAACACGATATAGATAAACATGGTAATACATAATATAGATAAGACATGAAAATTATCAATTTTATGGTGATTCAATCTGACTTCACAAAGAAGTTATCTACCATTGACTGTCTATGGGCACATGCTGACTTGACTGTCATTGCTTCTGTTATCGCTTTCATTTCCATGACCTCAGGAAGGTATCTGTTGTCTCGAGATATGACAAAGCTCTGAAACTTCTTTAGCATCTGCAAAGGCATCTGCATTTTCATTTTGGAAGATCGATTAAACTGTTATGGTCACTTTACAGCACCGTCGTGTACTTGTAGCGAATTAGTGTTTGGACAACGGTTGTAAAAACAAAGTCCAACTTGCACAATAACTGATGTAAAATGTCAGTGCTCAATCCTTGAAATAGTGTGTCAGTCATTTGCAGAATGAGGTCCCAAGAGTGTGAATTTAGTGACACTATCCCAGGGACCTCATTCTGCTTAAGCCTCATTTTCTAGGAAGTATCTATAGTCTCAAATTAACATTGTGTTTAGTTACTTTTTCCCTTCTGTTCAGTTTCTATATCCCCTAATTTGCAGAAGGAATTTGAGGTGACTAATGGGTGAACATCACCTACTTCAACTGGGGATATTCAATCTGATCCTAGGTCTCCCATAACAGTTGATGCCTAAGCAAAATGATGTTCCCAGGAGGGTAAATTTGGTGATGCTAGCCCACTGTGTGGAATAGCGTCACTAACTTCACCCTCTGGGGACCTCATTCTGAAAATGACATACACACTATTTCAAGGCTTGGGAGCACATTTAGTGTAAACTGCTTCGTGGTTCACCCAATGTCCCCAAAAGCCACAGCACATTTTCACACAATAAACACACCCAATCTACATTAATTTCTTAAGAGGTTGGTCATGCACAGATCTTATTAACAGTCATGTTTGCAATAATTCTGTCCGTTTTCTTTCCATCTGTTTTTACAGTTTTTAGCTCAACTTAAAGTTTGAACTATTGCCATGGGACATCGTCCGTCCGTCTGTGTGTCCATGTGTCTGTCTGTCAACAATTTCCATTAGCACACCCTATAGGTCACATCTCTCACCCGATCATCACTAAACTTCATATGGATCTTCGGGGTGACCTCTATATGGGAGCCATAAATTTTTTCCACAATTTGTTAGAAAACATGACCGCCAACAGCCATCATGTAATTCAAATTTGAATCCATCAGCACACCATGCAACCCACATTTATTGGAAATTGTTTTGAAAATTTACAGGCATGTTTAGCATTTTGATTCTTTTCAGACCGGACCTAGTTGACAGTCATTTGGCAATCATACTGTCCATTTTTACAGCAGCTGGACTGCCGGAGGTTGGTACTATATTTAGAATATATGCTCTAAAAGTATATTTAGAATAGACATAGGCCCATATGTCTAGGGTCAGAATGGAAATAAGGACATGCAAAGTCAATTTCCCATTTCACAGGGCCAAACAAATTCTGAAAAGCATGTGCGCACGTTTTTTAATTTAACTTTTTGTTCCTGTGGCACAGGCCAACAAAGCACTCCCTCTCTGCATCGGCTACCTCTGGGTTTAATTTTAGTTCCCCATGGTCATTATTACCAAAACAGATGTCAATAACAGTTAGTTGATAGATTCCATGTGATTTATTTCATAAAAAATCACCCAATAAAGTATCATTGTCACATTTTGTTTTACTGAGTTTGCAGACGCAATACATCACATGTTTAGCACATGTTTGAACCAAGTTGATCAATTATAAATTGAATCGGGGAGAGGGGGGTAGGTCAGTTTGATATCTCTTCCACACATGTTTGTTTAAATAAACATCCCACAATTAGTTTGTACCAATGAAAATCTTTTCCAACAAATCAAGCACGAATAAAAAGGTTGCATGCGTTGTTTCGGGACCATCACGCAGACTTGAGAAACAGGAATTTTACGTTACTTGCACTAAGGGATATCACATATTTTATGTCACTAAGCAAGTCTGGATTTAATTAATGTGTCTGACATTTGCAGAATGAGGTCCCCAGAGGGTGAATTAACTGATGCTATCCCGCACAACGGCTAGCATCACTAAATTCACCCTCTGGGGACCTTATTATGCCCCCGACTTGAAGTCGGCAGGTATATAGTCTCCGTCTACGTCTGTGGAGCCGTGCGTCCATACAAACATTTTGCATTATTGTTCAGCAACCGCTGGGCAGATTTAGCTGAAATTTGGTATAGTGATAGAGCAGCATGGGGAACAGCTACATGCATAGCGCGGGTTTCGTCCACCCATTTTCACCAGAGCTATGGACCTTTTTTGACTCAGAAAATTCAATTTTGTCCGTCCGTACAAACATTTTGCATTATTGTTCAGCAACCGCTGGGCAGATTTAGCTGAAATTTGGTATAGTGATAGAGCAGCATGGGGAACAGCTACATGCATAGCGCGGGTTTCGTCCACCCATTTTCACCAGAGTTATGGCCCTTTTTTTACTTAGAAAATTCAATTTTTCTCTTGTTTTTTTTGGTTTCCAGATGATAGCGTGAGCTTTGTGGTACGATTGCAAATCCCGTATTTTTGTGGATCAGTTATATGAAAATACATGTCAAATGTGAATTTGGGTATGATCTGATAATTTTTGCCAGAGATATGGCTCTTTTTTCAACTTAGAAATCCGTCCGTACATCCGTCCGTACAAACATTTTGCATTATTGTTCAGCAACCGCTTGGCAGATTTAGCTGTTATTTGGTATGGTGATAGAGCAGCATGGGTGAACAGCTACATGCATAGCGTGGGTTTCGTCCACCCATTTTCACCAGAGTCATCGCCCTTTTTCACTTAGAAAATTCAAGTTTTGTCCGTCCGTACAAACATTTTGCATTATTGTTCAGCAACCGCTGGGCAGATTTAGCTGATATTTGGTATGGTGATAGAGCAGCATGGGGGAACAGCTACATGCATAGCGCGGGTTTCATCCACCCATTTTCACCAGAGTTATGGCCCTTTTTTTACTTAGAAAATTCAATTTTGTCCGTCTGTACAAACATTTTGCATTATGCCTTTATTATGCCCACCGACTTGAAGTTGGCGGGTATATAGTCAACGTCGACGTCCGTACGTACGTTGCCACAAAATGTCACTTATGTGTTTTCGAAGCCATTCAAATACCATTTGGACTCAAATGATTGCTTATGTGGCTAGTCACATAAGCAACCTCATTTGACAGCTGAAATGTGATCTAAGTGGCCTGAGAAAGTCACTTGAAAAAATTGTCCTTTAATAAATTGAAACAATTTGTCCATCAATATGGATGTCCAACCAGTGTTCTATGGACACGGACAGACGGCTTAAGTGGCTAGCAACATTAGCAACCTTATTTACAAATATACAATATTTTTCTTAATCACGCTTTATTTCTTAATGAACTCTCTAAATTGTGAATGAAGGGTTGAAAAAATACAATCTGCTGACTACTTCAATTGCGCCAACCGTAAGTCACAGAATACATTGACACTTGATATGCAGCCTCGCAAGTAGCATTTCGTGAGAACCCCTTTTGAAGCCACGTAAAAACAAGTAGTCACATAGGTCACACCATTTTTTCTAGCCACTTACTCTAGTGATCCGAATAATAGTAGGGGTCGGAATAATAGTAGGGGGTGGAAAATTTGCCAAATTTTAATAATAGTAGGGGTCGGAATAATAGTAGGGGGTGGAAATGTCAATGAAAAAGGAGATCATTGAAGAACACTGATTTAATTATCAAACAAAAACTTATAATAAACACTCCTCGACCCAGCACGGACAACGTCTGGTTCTTGCAGAACCTTTTCAATGTCATTGATTTGAACGGAGAACACTGCGTCAACACTTTTATACGAATTTTCAGTTCCAGCACAAGGCTCGAAAAATCTAACACTCAGGGGATCCTGAGCGGTAACACATGCTATTAATTTTCTTTGGTCGGAATCGGTCCACCAACTACTCAATTGTGTTCTAATTAAAGAAACTTTCAAACGTGAGCCCCAGACGTTGATTAACTTCTTAGTTAATAACGCGTCAATTGTAAAAAAAACACAGACATAACGCGTTGTCACCTTTGTTCGCCTCACTGAATGATAAACAATACCCGCAGAGGGGGGTCTGTCTATTGCAATAGGGTCGCACGAATTGCAAAATAGCGACACGTGCGAGGATGGAGTTACTTCCCATGGATCAAATCATTGATTATATTGCGATGCCAGACGGTTGCGCGAATTCTTTGAACGTATTCCGTTTCATGCATGCCATTTGATTAAAAACTACGAATAATGCGATCATTCATGGAGTATGGGTGATCAAAATTAAATAATCGTAGGGGCTTGAATAAGAATCGTAGGGGGTGGATTTTTTCTCCAAAATTAACAATCGTACGGGTACGGTTATTCGGATCACTAGAGTAAGTTTGTAGACACATAAGGGGCAAAATGTGGGTCCGTACGTCCGTCCATACAAACATTTTGCATTATTGTTCAGCAACCGCTGGGCAGATTTAGCTGATATTTGGTATGGTGATAGAGCAGCATGGGGGAACAGCTACATGCATAGCGCGGGTTTCGTCCACCCATTTTCACCAGAGCTATGGACCTTTTTTGACTCAGAAAATTCAATTTTGTCCGTCCGTACAAACATTTTGCATTATTGTTCAGCAACCGCTGGGCAGATTTAGCTGATATTTGGTATGGTGATAGAGCAGCATGGGGGAACAGCTACATGCATAGCGTGGGTTTCGTCCACCCATTTTCACCAGAGTTATGGCCCTTTTTTTACTTAGAAAATTCAAGTTTTTCACTTGTTTTTTGGGTTTCCAGATGATAGCGTGAGCTTTGGTGGTAGGATGCAAATCCCGTATTTTTGTGGATCAGTTATATGAAAATACATGTCAAGTGTGAATTTGGGTATGATCTGATGATTTTTGCCAGAGTTATGGCCCTTTTTTCAACTTAGAAATCCGTCCGTACGTCCGTCCGTACAAACATTTTGCATTATTGTTCAGCAGCCGCTTGGCAGATTTAGCTGTTATTTGGTATGGTGATAGAGCAGCATGGGGGAACAGCTACATGCATAGCGTGGGTTTCGTCCACCCATTTTCACCAGAGTTATGGGCCTTTTTTTACTTAGAAAATTCAATTTTGTCCGTCCGTACAAACATTTTGCATTATTGTTCAGCAACCGCTGGGCAGATTTAGCTGATATTTGGTATGGTGATAGAGCAGCATGGGGGAACAGCTACATGCATAGCGCGGGTTTCATCCACCCATTTTCACCATGGTTATGGCCCTTTTTTTACTTAGAAAATTCAATTTTGTCCGTCCGTACAAACATTTTGCATTATTATTCAGCAACCGCTGGGCAGATTTAGCTGATATTTGGTATGGTGATACCGTCCATGCTTAATCCGAATTGCTATGGTCGGGGGCAAATGCCACGCGACAGCGTACCTCTTGTTCTGTTTAGGCCTCTTCTTCTGTGAGGTATCTATAGTCTCAGATATAACAGTTTTTACAGTGTAATTGAGGTGACTAATGGGTGAACATCACCATCTTCAACTGGGGAACTTCAATCTGATCCTAGGTCTCCCATAGCAGTTGAGATTGAGGTACCCAGAGGGCAAATTTGGTGATGCTAGCCAACATCCTCTGGGGACCTCATTCTGCAAACGTTAGACACACGATATCCAGGCTTGTCACTAAGTTAATGGTTTTATCAACAACTTGAACATTTGTGGTGAACTAGTTATTACTACAGTCAAATTTCGTTAAGTCGAACGTCGGTATCGTTATCGAACGTCGGAAATATGGCTTGTTGCCATTTATCGGAAAGCTCTCAGTGAGAGCGGAAAGCTCTCAGTGAGAGCTTTCCAATGAATGGCAACAAGCCATATTTCTGACTAAATCATGAAACATTACCCATAATTCTGCTGTGGCTAAGGAGTATATTATTTAGGGCATTACTGTATATATATGGTAAATCAACAACTGTACTGCATCAGCAACATTTCTGCAGGTACCAGTAATAAACCTTTAATTTAGGGCTGGGCGATATTGGCCCCAAAAAATATTGCGATATTATGGTGACAACATCGCGATACACGATATTATCGCGATATTATTTTGGTATATTACAATTGGTAAGTACAATGTACAATATATGCAATATTTCATGAATAAAGTTTGCACAATACATCCCTACGTTTTATTTACGATTTGTGGGTCACGAGAGGTCGAGTAAATGTGTATTGAACAATTATCAGTAACATCACAGATATACATGTATATAATGACCACTCGTCTGCAACAATTGACAGTTTGTCGACAGAGAAATAATAACTTTGAAACAAAGGGATATAATCATATAACACGGCCCACGTGCGTTTTCGCATACATTTTTTAGAGTTATATCCCTTTGACCATAGCGCTCAACACCATGCACACATTAAAGGTACTCAACCCGTAAAGAGGGTCCCCATCTCAACAGATTCCAACAACAACAATCCGATCAGAGGGTCCTATATTACTATTTCTTTGGCTTTGGGGGTAAAAAATATTTGATTCGAGTCGAGGAACCCATCAAACAAAGCTCAGAGTTATTAGATATTGATTTTTGAAAATTCTTATGTTCTCGAGATGAGTACTTATAACTGCCGTCAATTTGGTAACATGCTCGAGATTTTACGCCAAAATTCTATTCAAACAGACAAGGATGGATAACTCTATAATCAAGTGGTAATAATTGACTACGTACTGGGCCAGGAAGAATTCCCGATAATGAAAAATAATAGATTTCTAAAATCGATATCTAACAAATCTGAGCTTTGATGGGTGACTTCCTCGACTCGAATCAAATATTTTTGACCCCCGAAGCCATTGAAATAGTAATTGAGAGGAGTTTTATCGGGTTGAGTACCTTTAAGCACCGCATTCGGTTTCAAATTTCCATTTTATTAATTCGTGAGGAATTGGTTGTTTGTGAGACTATTTATCAGTGGTAATTGGTAGTTGGTAGCACCGTGGGACTTCAATGTCCATATACGGCAGCCCTGGAAATTAGCGTCGACAATGCCACAATGGGCAGTGCCGAGGCAAAAGCCGACGTGAAATGAATTTGCGTCGGCATTTTTTTAGCTGAGGAAAATAAATATAGACAATCATGTTCAGTTAGTTTGTCAATTTGACATTTGTTGAAGCGATAGCAATGCCATGATCCGTACGGCACATGTCCACAAAATCATTTTACTCGCAATTTGCACACATTGAGACGATCAAATCTGACATCGTAATCCGTCTCCAAGCAACCGGTTACGGTTGATAGAGCAAGCTGCACCAACTTGAAAGGAGGTCATTGTGCCAGTCGCATGCACGCGACATACCAATCTCACAGTGTAGCCAACTGATGCTACTATATAGTATCTCTTGATGTTTCCGACGAAGCATATCCAACTTGACAGGCACGTGCTCCGATGTTTTAAAACGTTTTCTACTGCGTATTTCCGGGAAGTTTGGGACTATAATCCGACTATTATACTTACTCTAATTTCGCTGTTTGTTGGGACCATATGATGGGTTTCAACCTACATGGAGAACTTGGGACGGTATTACGATATTTTTATTTCAGACGATATTATTGACGATATCAAAATTAAAACCGGGTATACCCGATATATCGTCATACCGCCCAGCACTACTTTAATTTATTTCATTTATGATTCCAACATTTTAAAATGTCTACTTCCTTTGCACACAGATTTCATGCATGTATGTCATTCGGCAAATCTCGTCAGATTTTATACCGTTTCTTTCTAATAAGAGAGTCGAGGGTCGAGGGAGTCCAGAACGACATGTAAGTGCCAAACTGACTAAGCTGTTGTCATGTTTTTTGTTTCAATATTATTTTTTTAAACATCATTAAATCGTCTGTTATTTTTATCAAGAAATGTCCATTTGAAAATATGTTTATCAATGGTAAAACTCATATCAACAAGCTGACAAACAGATTTCTGAATAGGACAGTTACCCTCGACGATCAAAATGAGTCTTCCTTTTGGGTGGGAGAAAAATGGTTGTCAAATGACTGGATAACTCAAAATAATCTGTCGGTCCCAAGCGATTTGACTTAACAAAGTTTGACTGTAACATAATGACTGCCTGCACTGGGTCTGAGCTAGGATAGGCATTTAGCATAGCCATATATTTAGAACTTTGTCCACTCCGATAGCTGTTATTTACATGATTTCTGAATGCGTTTCTTGTGCAATTCATATATTTCAACCTGACTTTGATGCCTCATTCCCCTCGAGGAATTGGTTTAAGTAACGTTGACTTCTAATTGTGAACTGTTTAACTGGGCTATGATGATATTGTTTGGGCTGAGATGGTCTTTATTTTCTGCAGGTACTGGTTGAATTTATAGTGACATCTGAGTATGAGCTGTTTAACTGGGCTATGATGTTTATTGGGCTGATATTCCTTTTGTTTTCTGCAGGCACTGGTTGAAGTGATAGTGACATCTGAGGGTGAGCTGTTTAATTGGGCTGTGATACTTCTTGGAGAGATTCTCTTCATGGTAAGAATTATTCATTATAACATAATCAGATAATATATGTAATGATGAATGAATTAATATCTCTTTATTACTATTGATGTTCAATAAACTTGGTATTTTCATAATTTGACTGCTGAACTAAGACTTTTGTTCTATAATTGGTCCATCGTTCTAAACTGCAAGTTCATTGTGACTCCTATTACCAATAATACAGTTGCAGACACTAGTTTTATGATACTCAAGATGACTGCAGTATTAAACTGTGAGAAAAGAGACATCTGCATGGTTATCTTCAACTTGAATCAAAGCCTTGTGAAGATTTCAAATGATTCGATTCGATTTGTATTCGACCTTCCTGATTCGTATTTTATCGATTGTTTGCCATGCTGTCTATGTACATACAGTGAAAACTGCAATTTACGACCACTGCCGTGACCGACCACCTGTCTTTTCCGACCAAATTCCTTTTGTACGGACACTTTTCGCTATATAAACGACCTGCCGTGAGCGACCTCCTGTCTAACGCGACCACCGGTCGGTATATCGCGGCAAAACATAAATATTTACTTGTTATGAACGACCAATTCCATCGAAAAAATATATAATTTGTGCACGAAAAAGTAAAACTTTAAATGCACAAACTTATGTACTTTTATTCCCCGTTCTGAACCCCTGAGTCTGTCAGTGTTTGATGCGCGTGAGGGTATTAGTTTCACATGTCAATTAAGGTTACCGGATATTTAAAGAGGTGAGAATTGCTCGCTGGTGATTAAGAATGTATGAATAGAAGACACTTGAGGGTCATTTGGTAGATAAAAGGGTTTATGTAAGCAGTTAATTATGGAGTCACTTTGGCCTCAAGAATGGATTCATGTTTACACTTCGCAGACGCACGGTCTGGAATTGTATTGTTTTACTTATAATCTACGGAAAGCTTAAAATCACCTCGGCTTGAATTACGTGGGCTTCTTCTACCTATATAGGTTCATAGACCGCAATGTCAGTTATATTTCCTAATCTTTTACACTCTGTACCATGGCTGGGGAGACGTTTTTAACTGCGTTATGTCCACTGAGACAGCCGTAGAAGAAAGACAATTATCAGTGAAACCGGCAGCTCAACCAAAGTTAGACAAGTTCTTTCTTGTCAAGCAATAACATTGTGACAAAATTATTAATGTGTGTGAATAGCTGACCAGTTTAATTGTGTTTATAATCAAAGGGGAAATACTCTATTTTTTAATGAATCTAATTCCCCCCCTGTTGTGTTCCCCAATCAGTTGCTAAGAAACAACCTTGACCTTTGTCAAATGTACCGGTGTTCTGACCACCAGCGGAAAAACCAGTTTTCTCTTGGAATATTTTATTGATTTCTCCCACTATACTTACCCAAATCATAGCTTGGATCGTTTGTTAGGGATTCATATTTATTAAACAAAAGATACAACAAAATGTTACATTAAATTAACTTGTTTCAACGCTCAATTAGTGATTTTATTTCCAAAGTTTCTTCCTTCTGACGAAGTTCTGTCACGTGCCCGACGAGTTATCTGGTCAGCTGTTCTATCGTATTATTTTATTTAACATGCATATACCTGTATAATACTCTGTTTTTGTTATTATTGTTGATATTAAGTATATCTTATTCAAGATTAAACATAAGTAAAACACATATAATCTCCATTATTTCAACCAGTGGGTATCACTCATGATATAAAAAAAAAATCTACAAGTGCAGACATCAGATTCAGATACAACCATAGACACATCCTACACTGATACATAAATAGGTCAAACCCATCGTCGCCGACCACTTGTCATGAACGACCATTTATCCTTGGCAAAATGGGTGGTCTCTCATAACAGGTTTCACTGTACAACGTTTTTTTTTTACAAACTGCAAAGAGACGTTGGATATTAACCTTCGATCACACATAATCGTAACAAAAATGTTGAAAATGATCAATAAATAAACCACCCAATTTCTGTATGAATGAAATATGTTCACCAGGACTGCAATGTTACAGGAATTGCATGTCACGTTGGAATTTAATGTAAATCTATATTGCAGTTTCATAATATGCTTTCATTATGAGGTTTTCGAATTATTGTTGAATTGTTGACCGATTTTAGTGTTTCTCCAGACTATTACATGCATTCACTTCTTGTTTGTTTGACACAATGATTCGATACGGTTCCAGATCTTCTGCCTGTTCTGATTTCAGATTTGATTAAAAATGAAACCCCCAATTTGCAGGGCCCTAATTGACCAACATGGATATCAATGTTAATGTGTATATTTAATAAAGGTTGCTAACTGATGTGCATTTCTCAGGAGAAAATAAAGATTGTAAAACATTGGATTCTATTGGAGATATTGATGAGAAAGAAAGAAAAAAATTATTTTTATTTTTGAGATATTTAACATTTGGAAACCAATATTTTTTAATTTTATTTTGGATTGAATATTGTGATTGAGTTAATTATTGATTATTTGTGGGACTCTATTAGTACCTTATATTGAATTACAATTATTTTTACAGTGTAACAGGCTTCTGCCAGCACAATGTTTACGTCATGGACAGTGCTTGCCGACGTTGATGTCATTGGCATCGTCATTTCAGTTATCTCAACAACAACAACAAAGGTTTGTTTTATACAAGGAGGAGATTTCCTCTTTTCGGTTAGATACCATTATTATATATTAAAGATGCATAATCTGATTAAGCATTTCTAAAAATGTTGTTGGAATCTGATTATATGGGGACCATCGAATCAGATTGAGTACCTTTAAAGTGATGACATTCAAAATTCAATTATGAGTCCTCATGCTGCTAGTACTACACAGCTAGCGGGGAATGCAAGGAATCTTCAACACCCGTTCCACAGAAAGGTTCAGTCTGAGTCTCGTCCTCTATTTGCAGATTTTAACTGGTGAATGTTCGCGATGTAGTCATGAGGCTGTGTCGATTGATAAATTGCATATATGATAGATGGAGTCATATCGATGAAAGTGTGTGTCGTAAAAGCCAAATCAAAGATACAGTATGCATTCTGACGCTACCAAATAAACTATCCAGTTGGTTATGTGAACCCACATGTTTTATAATTGTACAAGAGGGTTGTATGTCAAAAGGTTTATAAATGCTCTTTATTACTTTCTGGTATGGGCTGACATGAACAAATTGTAATTTCTATTTTTGGTTGTGTTGTAACTGTATTAGTCTCGGTCATCATATCAGACAGGGTATCCTTAAAAAAAGAGTAGCTAGCATTTATTAGTCCTAGTTGGCCAGGGGATGCAGCTTTTCTAACTGAGTACCAACAGATCTACTGAATGGTATCCACATGCTGGTTGTCCAACTGCGTACCTTAGATGTCTTTGAATATATGCGTACTCCTTCAACTCTAAACCCCATGCACTTCCACAACAAAATCAACATCCATTACTTTAATATATTCACACTCAACCTGAACTGACAAATTAATTTAGCACCCATTTCCATCGATGCTTGGGTTGAGTGCATGGAAGTTTTGTACACATAGTAAATTAAAATTAAAGCAACTATGTGTTTGTGTGCAATTCACATTTCGACCGACGTTATAAGAATTAGTGTATACTTAATATTTAATATTTCACTAAAATAAAGGGTGTTGTAGGGTAGCCGCAAGACTCTCTTTCCACACACACACACCCCACCCCGATCCGACATGGCTGCCATTCAGAAGGATTCAAACAGGGAACCCATGCCAGTTCTTGGCCCTTCAACAATTTTGGTCAAACAAAGAATGGTGTAGGGTGGCCGGTCTAAGGTTTTCTTTGCCCAATCAACATG
This sequence comes from Siphonodentalium dalli, assembly GCA_032622095.1. Lineage (NCBI taxonomy): Eukaryota > Metazoa > Mollusca > Scaphopoda > Gadilida > Siphonodentaliidae > Siphonodentalium > Siphonodentalium dalli. The sequence continues at coordinate 67,835,183 of CP136069.1, forward strand.
AAATTTGGTGTGTCATCTTCTGCGATACAATGCGTTGTCCAAATTTGGGCTACATTGGACTTATGGTTGAAAAGTCCAATTTTGGAACCTATATATATACGTTACCTATTGTTTGTCTATCACTCTCACACTGTGCTCTCTCATTGTAGAATTGCCGGAATTGGAGTGATGTCCCTTGAGCGATTCCACATGATGAAGAGGCGTAAGTTGCGGCCATGTAGCTTGTTTCTCGATGAGTTGATTCAGCATTATGTGTCGTCCGATGCCGTGAGATTACACACGTTCAAACCTCCAATGACTAATGTGTCAGAAGCGTTCTTCAGTAAGGTATGTGGCATCTGATGTGTACAATCTTTAGCTGTGTCGTTTTACATGTGAGTCTCTACAGCATTGTTAACTGTGATTTATGGTTCCAAATTGAGCTTTATTATCCGCCGACCCCCTAGCTGAGGATTTGGGTATATAGTTGAGGGCTCATCCATCAATCAGACTGACCAACATTTCATATTGTAACTTGGCTGTGAATTAGCAAATATGGTGACTGCCCAGCTTTGGGGAAGAATAACACACATACTATGGATTTTATTCATTAATTTTTACCAGAGTTAAAGCTATTTAAAAATGTTTGATTTTTCACAATGTACTAAATTATTTTAAGTTTTTTTGTCGTTTAGTTAACATTAACAACACAGCATTAACAACACAACATTAACCCTTTAATGAAGGGAGCTGAGCTGGTGCAGCATTAAATATCCTGTGCCAGTGCATTCTCTTATATATGCGAGTCTACCAGGGAGCCTCGCATATATATAAGAGAATGCACTGGCTTACACGGTCAAGATAAATATTGTTAGGCCAATGGATTCTCTTATATATGCCAGGGAGACTGGCATATATAAGAGAATGCATTGGCACAGGGTTTTCGATAAATTTCAGGATGGAAGGGCTAAGAATGTTGAATGTTTTTATTTTGAAGGCTATTGGTGAAGATATGGTACAGCAGGCAGTCAAAGACACTCAAGTTTTATCTACCAAAGACAATCAAGAATGGGACTGGGACCTAATAAGTGCAATACTACAGGTATCACTATTCTCAGTGCCAAGACCGATTATTGTATCAACCCATATTTCCTTGATCATTTTTCAAATTTATTGATTATAATAATGTGATACATTTATGGAAAGAGCTCTTCGAGCACTGAAAGGGTTAAATATAAAATTATATCCAATACGGGGTGCAGTAGTTTAGAATGATCGCTTTGAATGGGCATGCCTCATACCAACCCCAAAATTATATACTATACTTAATGTAATTGACCACCTCTAACATAGTGTCACCCTGGTAATACTGCGGTAACTTCCAACACCGCTTCAACACCGCACATACCGTGGTCACACCACGATGCATGCAGTCACGGTTCGCAGGCATGAAACAAAATGCCGTGATTCTCCTAATATCTGTCGAATTTAACAAGATCCTCTTGAACATATCATTTTCTTCAACTTTTGGTGTGACGACCTGCTAATAGACTGCAGTATCATAACCGCACAGTACAGTAACTCAGCCACAGTGATCGTCTCGATACCGGTGTGTATACAGTATACTACCGGTAATGCTGTGGTTATTACCAGGGTAACACCACATTTTTCAAGTCAATTACTTTGAGGACAGTGGTATATATAATTTGGTAAGAGGTATCATACCTACACGGAAGCTTTCCGCGATTTCTGATATTTTTTGGTAAATTTTAGATCTTTTAGTTTGTGCCAGGTAATTCTGTTTTTAAAATCAGTGGTCGCATGAACTCTGCACCTGTATTAGAAGCATGAAAAGAAAATCTAGAGCTGTTATCGCTTTGCAACGTTTATGGTACTACATAAATTTTGTCTCCCAACATTCCGTCGGAGGACTAATGTAATGATCCTCGTCTGTGTGTGCATCGATCCATGTGTGCTTCGCTGTGATTTTGAAGTCGCAGTAATTTTGATGGAGTTATTTCCATTTTTTTACATAGAAATGTTTTATATTTTTTATTTTAGAGGTATTGACCCTTTTTCGACACATTGAAGATGTGCAACATATTTAGTGAATATGAACTTTGTATCATATTGGTGTAATCAAATCCTCCTACGCTTTTTGTAGTAGACAGATTTGAAACCCATAAATCCTTCAAACCTGCCACCTTCGTCTGGAGACATTTGGTCAGTGACCTTTTATTATGATTAAAATGGAGAGAAAGCGGTGCATAAAGTTAAAATATTTTCCAGTTAAGATAATGCAATATTCCGGACAGTCGAGCATTATTCCATTTTCGATTCCAGAATTTCAGTGAATACAAATGGTTCACTAATTCAGTAATTCTGATGGCGGGAAAAATGGAAAACTGACTATTTACTTTGGAGTGCGGATCGCCACGTGGCTATAAGCACAGAAGTCATTAAACTAGTAATTAAAAATCTTTTCAGAGCTTGAAATTAACAGGCTTGTGTGGAATCTTTAATGTTTAATTATTTTATTAATAGATTCTTGGACTACTTTCATTAGATATTACAATTTCTCCTCTGATTCTAATAATCTAATTATTTATATGTTGTTTAATTCCAGTGGCCAGATGAAAAGTTACAGAAGCTAGAAGACCAAACTTATTCCAAGTAGGTGCCAGGCCGAAAATATGGTGCTGGACATTTGCAGAATGAGGTACCCAGAGGGTGAATTTAGTGACGCTACCCCACACAGTGGGCAAGTGTCACCAAAATCATCTGGGGACCTCATTCTGCATAGCCTCATCTGCCATGGGAGGCCTAGACTCTGATTTTAAGTTCCCAGATGGGGAAGATGGTGATGTGCACCCATTGGGCACCTCGATTATGCATTGAGTTGTCTGCCAATTTGGCGATATAGAGAAACTAAACTAAAAAGGAAAAAGAAACTTTCTAAAGAAGTTTATAAAGAAACTAAAGAACTTGTTAACTTTATAATAAAGATACTTTCCAGAGAAGATGAGGCCTAAGCAGAATGAGGTCCCCAGAAGTTAAACTTAGTGATACTAGCCTGCTGCGCTCCTATATTTTTATTACAAATAGAAATTCTCATTTATGGTGGAATTTTCCAAGACCCTTTCCCGAAAAGTATGAATAAAAGCCATCATCATTATGTTGTGATTTACTGCTTTCTTATTCAGTAAATATATTTCTGCAGATTTGTGAAGAGATTGTGCTACTATTACAAGCCGTCCAATCACCTATTCTCCGATACACCACTGAAGAGTGAACAAACAAGGGAGATTACTCTAACAGGCTGCTACCTCGTCGATTTTCTACTCCGATGTGACCAGGTTTGTTGTTTTAGTGTAAACAGGTCAGGCATATTCTGGATTTACATATTATAGTTATATTAAACTATAATATGTGAATATGTATATCACTGTTTTGTGAATTTTGATAAATGAGGCATAACCCAACTTCATATTCCACAAAAAATGATTAAAAAACAGTTTCATACTAAGACGAAATAACATGTCTAGATGCCTGTGATTGATAATAATGATGGCCCATGATAAGGAGGCCCATTATTATGGAGGAGTGATCGTGTACCCATTTTAATGTCATTTAAAATCAACTTGCAATGCCTATGTAATTCCAGATTTTTGCTGAAATGGGCGTTAAATGTTATTCTAAGTCTAAGTCTACATGTTAGGAATGGATTTTGAGTTTGTTGTGCAGATGTGCTCCATGGAGTATGGATGCAAGTTGATCTATGGAACGCAAGCAACTTGACAATAATTTCTTAACCCTTCCATGACTGGAGCTTCCTGAAATTTTGTGAAAACCCTGTGCCAATGCATTCTCTTATATAGGGAGCCTTGCATATATAAGAGGATGCATTGGCCTAACAATATTTACCTTGACCTTGTAAGCCAGTGCATTCTCTTATATATGCAAGGCTCCCTATGGGAGACTTGCATATATAAGAGAATGCACTGGAACATGATCTTTAATGCTGCACCAGTGCAGCTCCCGTCATGAAGGGTTTAAAAGAAGCAATGAATGCATCATACTGAGGCATATATAGAATATGTAGCTAATACCGTCACTTAATCTGTTTATGTCAATGATAGGGATTTGAGCATATATTGTGTGAGGCTCTGCCGAGTCCAATAGATGCCAAACCTCAGTGCAGACAGAAACAGTTTAAGTGACAGCATTAGTTACATATTTTATTTATCCATCTCACTATACTTGGCATTTCTGTCATTTTCCTAAGTTTTTCATTTGTTACTTCGATGACTTATGCATATGAGATCAAGCAAACTTATTGGGTATCATGACCATCTGCAGCTTAGAGAGATATAGTCTGTTGTGTTTTATAGTTATTCTAAGCTGGCCTTATTCTAATGGTTTATATATGATTTAGAGGGAAATTCATATCCTTTTGTGCATTTTATCAATTACTGTGAATCATGGAATTTTATTCCACACCCATCGACATGAGGCACATGTATTCAACGGAAAACGAGCCATTGAATACATGTTAGTGTATACCTATAGTGGAATATAAGCCAGACCTATACTTGTTGACATTGTCGTCAAGAAAAATGACGTACATTATGTCAACAATCCACTTCGGGAGATGCCCCGAATATCACTGGTTATTCATCAGAGTTAAATCACAATAAAGGTAGCAATAGTATCAATGAATGTGACAGTAATAGAATTAATTTATCTGACAAAATGGTGTGGAATAAATACAGAACACAACTTGCTTCATAATCTTGAATCTTTTATCAAACCTGTTGCGGACGTGCATAGTTACATTTCGCTCTCGCAAAATATATCCTTGTGCCATCCACAACTCATTCGATAAAAGATTCTCGATTAAGATGCGCGTTGTGTTCTGTCTATATCCCATAATCACATTGACATCATTCGGATGGGTTGACGTCCCTAGCTACATGTGCTTTTGAATACATAGTTACGTCATGAAACCAGTACCTACCTAATAAAGCTACCTTGACCTAATAAAGCTACCTTGACCTAATAAAGCTATCTTGACGTAATAAACATACTGTTTATTACGCAGGCTTTTTGAGGGCAACAGAGGCAGTGCCTCATACATTCTGATACAAAACAAGTGCAGAGAAGATATATCGGTGCCTTACAGTCTAAAGTTCTTAAGTCAAATTTGGTCATTTTACAGGCGAGACAAAAAACTGAATGGTTTAAATTTGACTGTTTATAAATTTTAACAAATATCTGAAGAGAGGCAAAAATACACTCTTTGAAAATCTATAACTTGATTCCTAGCCAACTTAATAGGCTGCGAGTAATCACGTAAAATTGGTTATTACAACTTTTTGCCAGAGCTATTTTGTTGAATTTTTCTCCAAGATAAGGCGTTTCGATGTCAATAGGATGCATCTCGTTATTTTTCATTTGTAGGTAAACAAGAAAGTCAGATCAAATTGTCACATCATGATATGATAAAATGTCACATGACTGAAAATCAAGCTTCTCATTGAGCTAGAGATGTTATGATTTCACAGAAGCTGAAGCCTTAGCGAGGAAAGTGTTTTTGCATGTAAATTTGATTTTCCCATAAAACCGACTTGCAAAGTTTTGACTGTAAACAAAGCTGCAGTAGTGTGTCTGTCATTTACAGAATGAGGTTCCCAGAGGGTGAATTAAGTGATGCTATCCCACACAGTGGGCTTGCATCACCAAATTCACCCTCTGGGAACCTCATTCTGCTTAGCTAGGCTTCAACTGATATGGGCGACCTAGGATCAGATTGAATTTATCAAGGTGACTAATTGGTGATGTTCACCCATTAGTCACCTTGATTATGCATTTTATTTTCTACAAATTAGGGGATATAGAAACTTCCCAGAAGGGAAAAAGTAACTAAAACAATGTTAATTTGAGAATATAGATACTACCCAGAAGATGAGGCCTAAGCAGAATGAGGTCACTAAATTCACCCTCTGGGGACCTCATTCTGCAAATGACAGACACATAGTTTGCAGGCTTGACTCTAAAGTGATGATATATAAATTTGTAAAATAAAAACATCATTGATCATTGTAATGCACTACTGTTTGATTTGTTTTTTACAGGGTGAGGGACAGAAACACATCACGGAATGGTTGATCGACATTGCCCAATGCCTTGGTGAAGTTAGTATGAGTTTTTATTTGCCAATTTAAAAAAAACTGGACATACTCTGTTTTTGGTCCGTCTGTTCATATTTCGTTTCTAAATGTTAAATGTTAAATTTAGTTCTACTGAACTAAAAATCGATTCAAATTTGGTATACGTATGTTCGCTATCACAAAATACAGGTCAATATAAATATTCTGGTTCAGCCTCCCATTTGTTGCAGAGTTGCAGCCCTTTATTGAATTTTGGCTAAATTTTTTAATCCAGATGATAAATTCAGTTCATGTTAACTGATTGGAATGAAATTTGGTAAGCAGGTTTACAACCATAAGATACAGGTTTAGTTCGATTTGGTGTTCTGTCCGCCAGTTATTATTGTAGTTATGGGCATTTTTTTACTATGTAATTCGGGCTTTCCCTGTTTCCAGATGATAACTTCATTTAATGTTGATAACTCCAAGCAATAGAATCTTTCCGAAATGTAATTTGAATCATGCCAACATGCACATTGTTGTACTGTGGTGGTGCCTTTGTTATTATATGACTATCATTTTCTTCTCCGAACAATACTAGAGTTTAACGAAACATAATATTTTCTGCAATTTTTATTAATTTTAGGTGTATTCACTGATAACATCGAACCTCCTGGCTGAGGCAGTGTTCAATATTCCTGACTTCACCACTCTCTGCTCTCATTACTAATTCCAGGTGTACTCACTGATGTCATCGAACCTCCCGGCTGAGGCAGTATTCAGTATTCTTCATATAACCACCACTCTTAGTCAAAGCTACTTCATTTTCATCAGTCGGTTCTCATACTCAAAAAGAGGGGAGCGATTTCTGGAGCAAACTGGAGTGTTCCAGGCGTAAGTAATCCTACACAGTTACTGTACATCAAGTCAATAATAGCAGTTCAGTGTTAAAGGGGTACTGTACACTAAATCTTGTCATTTATGGGACCATCTCTTTTTATACTCAACAGAATATATGCAACAAATGAATGAATTTGAGCGATGGATTATTGCAAAATACACTCATGCACTCTATGAATGATGCAAATAACATGGTAATTATAATGAAAATGAGTTTATGACTTGAGTCATAAGCTCATTTGATTGTCCCCCGAAATTTTCAGATGACTATTATAATCAGCATGTCTATGAGTGTGTGCGTGCATCCATCCTTGTCCGCATCATAACTTGAGCAATATTCAACAGAATTTCTTGATATTTGGTGCGTGGTCCATATTTGAGATGATGCAGGCCAATTTTGAATGTCGTCATGGTCCTGTGATTTTTGATGGAGTTAAACCCCTTTTTCGACTTAGAAATTGCTGTTTTCGGGTTATCCGCATGGTAACTTGAGCAATATTCTACAGAATTTCTTGAAAATTAGTATGTGGTTTACATTTAAGAAGATGCAGGCCAATTATTTTTACTTAGAAATTGCTGTTTTCAGGTTCTCCGCATAGTAACTTGAGCAATATTCAACAGCATTTCTTGATATTTGGCACATGGTTCTCATATGAGAAGGCACAGGCCAAGTTCTATTTTATTCCATTTAGAAATAACATTTGTGTTGTCTCAATGATAAATTGAGCATTCTTCAAAAGAATCTCTTGATACTTGGTGTGTGGCTCACCTTTTAGAACACGCAGGCCATCGTCTAGTTTGAGTCAAATTTTGCCTGAATTGTTTGTTCTGAAACAGAAGAAAAGATGAAAACCTCATAAATAAATTGTTTATCATATATTTGCAATTCATCGCAAATGATTTACGCTGTAGCACATACTTTCAATCAATTTGAAGGTACAAGTTCACTCTTAGATGTTCTTTTTTAACAGTATGTTGGACCTAGTCAGCGACTCTGTCTCAGAGTATTACGTGAAGTTGGCCGTGTCGTGTTTGGACTATCGACGTGACGGAACAGCTAGAGTCATTCTCAATAAGGCACTGATCTCGAGTAACCAGGTGAATATAATTGTGACATAAGATTGGCCATTCATAGTGGCCACAGATAATGACAAAAGCTTAACAACTATAATTTATTCTGTTACTCAGTAAGATTCAATGGATGTGATCAGGTCTGATAATATGGTACTGGACATATTACATTACAAAATGAGGTCCTCAGAGGGTGAATTTAGTGACTCTACCCCGCACAGCTGGCTCTCATCATCAAATTCAACCTCTGGGGAATTCATTCTGCATGGCCTTATCTGCCATGGGAGACCTAGATACAGATTTAAGTTCCCATATGGTGATGTGCATCCATTGGGATAGCTTCAACAAATTCACCTCACTCTGCTTAGAAGTACTTCTGGGAAGTATCTATAGTATCAAATTAACATTGTTTCTAGTTAGTTTTTCCCTTCTGTGAAGTTTCTATATCCCCTAACAGAATATAAAATGCATAATCGAGGTGACTAAAATGTTAATATCCCCAACTTCAACAGAGGGACTTCAATCTAATCCTAAGCCTCCCATAGGAGTTGAGGCCTAAGCAGAATGAAGTTCCCAGAGGGTGAATTTGGTAATGCTAGCCACCTTACAGGATAGCATCACTAAATTCACCCTCTGGGGACCTCATTCTGCAAATGACAGACACACGCTATTTCAAGGCTTGAATTTAGAATAGGCTGTTTATTTAATTTCTTAGCTTAACATTCATACAAATTAATTCTAACAGTTTTTTTCTGCATGTTTTCTACTTATCTATTATATACAGTTGTGTTGAAACGATTTGTCGATTAGTCGACATCGATGAATTGTTCACAGAAAGTTGACTCCAGAATATATATTAAATTGAGCATGCACTATGTTTTAAGGATACAACACAATATACCAACAACAGCAAGGACAGTGTTAAAAGTTAAAACAGAAGCTGTGCTGTTAAGTAGAATTACTTACACAAGCACCAGTTAGGAAATCGACAATGTCGCTATTAAATAAAAATCGTTGCGTGATGGCCAATAAAAGATAACTGTATCGGCTTTCGCGCTTTGGATCCCCTGTAATGAGAATGGGGGATGTCTATTAGTCGACTTCTACTCAATTTTTGACTGTCGGTTAGTCAACTACGAAAAGCTGTAGTCGTTTCAACACTAATATATAGACATTTCCAAAAAAGATTAATGAACCATTCATACCTTAAAACTGAATGGGAAAGTCCATTCCTTAACCCTTTCATGACAGGAGCTGTGCTGGTGCAGCATTAAAGACCCTGTGTCGGTGCATTATCTTATATATGCAAGTCTTGCATATATAAGAGAGATAGTTTTATTCCTCCATATCAGAAGATAATATGTTACAATCAGTGTAAATGATTATATACATTACATAATATCACGTTATAAAATATAAATATTGGCAATTCATTGTCCATTATAACTATCATAGGAAATTAATGTATATGCGAAATGCCTCTGCAAACACACAAGTAAAGCAGACACAATGTTTAAAAAGTTGTACCTCGTCCCAAATGAGGTGTATTTCCGAGCGTATACATCCACCGAAACAGTATGCTAGTAAAATTTGTCGGTCATTGAATCTAACAAATTGTAAACTTCAACTAGTCAATAATAAAATACCAGAAAGAGTTACGCGTTGTCAGTGCGAATTTGGAAGAACAATTAGGGTACATATGAAACAACTGGTTGGAAAATATCTCATTGAGAGTGATGCCACAGTGAATCATTGTCATATGTCGTTCGGTTGAGAATGTTAGTCATCTGAATACTTAAAGTGGAGAAGGGCTGCTCTTCTCGCCATAAACACCATAATCTACAAGTGCTAAATGGATCTGGTTTAATTTGGGAGAAAAAGTGCATATCTGATTGTGCTTTATAATATATTTCATGTGAGTAATGGGCAACAAGTCGTTCTTTATTCAGTCACTTCCACATTGCTATAGACCGAAAGATGCCTGAGTTAGCAAATGTTACGAGAATGTCATACAAATCGTACGTTTTAAGGATTATAGTTATTTCCTTGTGTGACCATAAAAGCATTAAAGACCCTGTGCCAGGTCATTCTCTTATAGGAGCCTCACATATATCAGAGAATACACTGGCTTACAAGGTCAATGTAAATATTGTAAGTCCAATGTATTCTCTTATATGTGACCTGCCATAACAAATACAGTCGGAAGTCGGGATTTTTTTTTTTTACCCTGTGCCAATGCATTCTCTTATATATGCGAGTCGACCATAGGTTGCCTCGCATATATAAGAGAATGCATTGGCCTAACAATTTTTTATCATGTTTTTTAAATAAATGTTTCTTACAATTTTTAGGACATAAAATAAAAAACATCCATTACCCTGCAGGGAGCCCCACACATATATAGAAGCATATAGAAGAGTGTCGTCTGCTCATGTTTGTCTGGGGCTCTGTATGGGTGAAATTATAAAATTGTTAAAGAATACAAGAAAAAATTATTAAAATTGTAAAAAATTGTTAGGCCAATGCATTCTCTTATATATGCGAGGCGACCTATGGTCGACTCACATATATAAGAGAATGCATTGGCACAGGGTAAAAAAATCCTGACTTCCGACTGGATTTGATATGGCGGGTCACATATATGCGAGAATGCATTGAAACAGGGTTTTTGCAAAATTTCAGGAAGCTCCGGTCATTGAAGGGTTAAAAAAGTGCTGATTAAAATGTTAAGTTAAGTTTGAGTTGATTTTTACAGGCTGGAAGGAAATACTGCACGCAGTTCTTGGGAGTGTTATTACGACTTCACTGTCCGCTCATACATAACTGGATAATACAGTTGTTAGTCACAGAGCTTTACGACACCAACAAGGAAATATCCAATGTGGCCTTGATAGTGCTGGAAGAGGCATGTGAGGTGGAGGTAATGAGCATATATCAAACACAGGATAAGACCCGAGATGATCAAACCAGGCACATCCTGAATTCAACTATTATAGATGAATTTGACAGTACTATATCCACTGCTTGTGTGGAAACTATGGGATCATGCAATTCGGTGCACAGCCAAATTTCACTCTTGCCAATATTGCAACAAATGAACAGCCTCCAGATAAAATTTGTTTTGCGCCAGCTTATTTTATGCTTTTCTAAATGACATTAACATTATGACACAATCGCTGCTTCATAACAATATGTAGACCAATTGAATGTTAGTGACTTCCTTATCACGTGCCATCGTGATTTAATCATTCGCATGGATCGAGACGTGCTGTTTGTCACAAAATAAACATGGTACCAAATTAGTGCGAGATTGATTTTTAATCATTTTTGCGAACTATTATTTTGGATTATCTCTCTTTAATAAAATTCACATAACGGCAATATCCACATTCAACAATTATTTTTGAATATAACTGTAATAATTAAATCCCGGATTTGGTGGACTAATGTATAGTAAGATGTCTATATTTTCTTAGGAATTGCTGGTAGCCTTGATCAAGCTGAAACCTTCATTGCTACACCTTGGAGAACAAGGGATATCACTCCAAACAAGATTCCTATCCATCAACAAGGGCATCAAATTCCTCACTGAATCAAACTTCCTCAATACCTTCATCAGCGAATGGCAGAAGGTTAGCTTTATCCAAGATTTTAATAACAAATATATAATGGATGATATTAACCCATTCATGACAGAAGATGTGCTGGTGCAGCATTGAAGATCCTGTTCCAGTGCATTGTCTTATATATGCAAGTCTCCCATAGCGAGCCTCGCATATATAAGAGAATGCACTGGTTTACAAGGTCAAGGTAATATTGTTAGGCCAATGCATTCTCTTATATATGCGAGGCACCCTATGGGCGACTCGCATATATAAGAGAATGCATTGACACAGGGTTTTCGTAATATTTTTAGGAAGCTCCAGTAACTGTTGAAAGAACTGTTGTAGCATTTCACAATCTTCTGCCAACCTCAAAAGGGGAACAGTCCTTTAAATCTGATACATTCTTGCAATGATCCAATGTGTCTATTTAGCTCAACTTGACAGTCAAGATTGAACTATTGCCATGGTGTGGTGTCCATCGTCCTTGTGTGTATGTGCATGCATCCATCAACAATTTCCTTTGGCACACCCTACCAGCCATATCCCTCATCCGATTGTCAACAAAATTCATATGGATCCCCGGGGGGACCTCCAGATGGGAGCTTCCCATATTTTCCAAATTTTGTCTAAAAACATGGCCGCCAGCCAGCTGTCTGGCATTTCACATATGAATCCACCAGCACACCCTGCAGCCCATAATTATTGGAAAATATTTTGAACATTTACAGACATGTTTGGGATCACCTCTAGATGGATCTTGGATTTTACTTTTTGCATGAGTAAATCTTTGGCACACCCTACAGCCCACATCCCTGATATAATCGCCACTAAAATACATATGGATCATCTGAATGACCTTTTGATGGGAGATATTTTTTGTGTGAATTTCAATGAACAACATGGACCCCGGCAGCCATTTTGGATTTTACTCTATGAATGCCTAAATCCTATAGCACACCCTACAGTCCACATCCCTGATCTGATACTCACCAAACTTCATATGGATCTTTGGGGTGACCTCTAGATGGGAGCTTTTACTTTTTTCTAATTTCATTTAAAAACGTGGCCGCCAACCGCCATCTTGGATTTCAAATTTGAATCCATCGGCATACCCTACTGCCCACAATTATTGGCAAAATGTTTTGAAAATTTACAGGCATGTTTGGGACACCTCTAGATGGACGATATTGAATTTGAACATTTTTCAATGTAAAACATGGGCGCTGGCAGCCATCTTGGATTTTACTCTTGGCATGACAAAATCTTTTGGCACACCCTACAGGCCACATCCCTGATCCAATCGTCACCAAACTTCATATGGATCTTCGGGTGGCCTCTCGATGGAGACTAAAAAATAGGTATCGGTATGATTGTAGGTGATTGTACAATATCATTCATAGAAATTGTTAATTGTTAGTTGAGTGGCGAAATGCCAATAATTGTTATTGGCATCAGGAACTCATTGCTGGGCTTTATGGTACAGTTGTCTCTTCACTATAAAATTTTGAATTTGGATTATTCTCATGAAAATATAGTTCGAGTTTTAATTTTTGTCAAATTGAACCATTTCTGACCAACTTATCCCCCCTTTTGACTTAGAATTGCAGATTATTATTATTGTTTTATTGTTTATAGGATTACCACCTGAAGTATGTGTCGATAGTCGATGAAGTGCTGGCCGAGGCATTCTCGTCCTACGAAAAGAATGGTGACGGAATGTACAGCCGGATTTCAATCAAAATGTAAGTCTGTCCAAGGCATTCGTGTTATATAATGGTGACAAAATGTATAGCCGGATTCTAATCAAGGCATTCATGATAATGGTGACGGAATGTACAGCCGGATTTTTAGGCACTTGCAGTGATTAAATGTAAAACAAATAGAAATGTCTGTAAAAACATAACCATGAAGGATAACATGGAGAAGTAGATAATTTTGTTTTTCCATTCATTATTGATAGTTCTCAAATAAAGAAATTTCACATGTTGAAACCATTGTTATGTAAACAAAACAGTTCCAGGGATTTGTCAACAAACATCGCTAAATGTGTAGTAAGTTCAAATACTTAAGTCTGAACGTGGTGGGGGGTCTGGAAACAATTTTCAGACACTAGACCCAGAAATGTTTTTCCAACCTCAAGGAACCCCCACCAGTGTCCCTTTTAATGTGGTTCTCAGCTGTTTAAACATTTTCAAGTGGAAAGCTATATTTTAAAACACTTATAAGGGAAATTTGGGCAAGACTAGATGTCTCTATTGTGAGTTTTGTTAACAATAATTGAATTGTTCCTTGAAAAGGAGTTTCAGAGACATTTTGTTGTTGTTGTTGTTGTTGTTGGGATTACAGCCAGGAAGTGATAGATCGTCTTAAGTATTTTAACACTTTCATTATGGGAGCTGTGCTGGTACAGCATTAAAGATTATGTGCCAGTGCATTATCTTAAATATTTTAGTCTCCCATAGGGAGCCTCACATATATAAGAGAATGCACTGGCTTACAAGGTCAAGTTAAATATTGTTTGGCCTATGGGAGCCTTGCATATATAAGAGAATGCATTGGCACAGTGTTTTCACAAAATTTCAGGAAGCTCCAGTCATGGAAGGGTTAAGTATCACCCCTATATGGTTGCCTATATTCCTATTGTAGGTGTAAATTGTCACAGGTACAAGATCTATGGTTCTTAGTGTCAACCTGATTATACTTGATGAATCTTACGCTTTTTTAATTTCAGTGAACCTAAGAGTGAGGCCTATTTGCCTGTTCATCTGTTTGGAGAGCTGACTCAGACATTGGAGGGCTTCGAGATGATTTTATCTCAGGTGAGTATCACTTAACTTGGGCCCTGCGAAGCTTCAAAGAATCGATTCGGTGTCGACATCGGTGATCAGATTCGGGATCGATATTGAATCGGCTCTGCAATTCATATATTTTCGAATCGACCTACTCTTTCCCATTTATGGGGACAAACTACTAAATTGTTTATTTATAGAGCTCAATTGATGGGCCAATTGCCGCAATGTACCGTGCTTGACCGTCTGAAGGTCTCACCGGTGTAATTAAGTGGTTACACTGTCTAGATACGCGATTACTTCCAGTGGCAGTCAGTCGCCTTTTCGCGGATGTCATTACGAGTAACACTGGTGGTTCTCGGAAAATGTTTGGGTAAAATATAGTATATCAGTGACTATAATCACTATAATAATTATACAGGTCAAGACATCTACGGTCCATCTAATTTTATATAGTTAGTCTTTAATAGCTTTAGTATCTTCTAATCGAAGAATTCATACCTATGTTAACTTGCCAAGTGTGTTTTGTGTCATAGCTATGCTAGTTGCATACTAATACATTTTAATTCCCCACTGGGCCCTTACTTATCCAATGATCCACCTATATTAACATGTTACAATGGTCCCTCATATTTAAATGCATTCCGATTGACAAGCAAGCCGGGTAATGCCATCTTTTATTAAATGCAGAGATAAAACGCACATGATGATTATAAAGATTTACCTTCCATCAAACGGTATGCACTCTTACAAGTAACCCATCCGGGTACGGATGCGGCCACTCATGTGCATCAATATTCATGCCATTGATTATGATGTGAACAACGTACATCAGTCCTGAAATCCTTAGATTGCAGTCATAGCCATTTACGACCATCAAATTAATAAACTGTGTTATATATATACTACTAGAGTAGTGTATCTTCAGTAGTATTTATTATGCCCCCGACTTGAAGTCGGCGTGTATATAGTCGACGTCTCCATCCGTACGTACGTACGTCCGTTCCCACAAAATGCCACTTATGTGTCTTCGAAGCCATTCAAATACCATTTGGACTCAAATGATTGCTTATGTGGCTAGTCTCATAAGCAACCTCATTTGACAGCTCAAATGTGATCTAAGTGGCCTGAGAAAGTCACTTGAAAAAATTGTCCTTTAATAAATTGAAACAATTTGTCCATCAATATGGATGTCCAACCAGTGTTCTATGGACACGGACGGACGGCTTAAGTGGCTAGCCACATTAGCATCCTTATTTACAAATATACAATATTTTTCTTAATCACGCTTTATTTCTTAATGAACTCTCTAAATTGTGAATGAAGGGTTGAAAAAATACAATCTGCTGACTACTTCACATGCGCCAACCGTAAGTCACAGAATACATTGACACTTCTACTTGCAGCCTCGCAAGTAGCATTTCGTGAGAACCCCTTTTGAAGCCACGTAAAAACAAGTAGTCACATAGGTCACACCATTTTTTCTAGCCACTCACTTAAGTTTGTAGACACATAAGGGGCAAAATGTGGGTCCGTCCGTCCGTACAAACATTTTGCATTATTGTTCAGCAACCACTGGGCAGATTTAGCTGATATTTGGTATGGTGATATAACAGCATGGGGGAACAGCTACATGCATAGCGCGGGTTTCGTCCACCCATTTTCACCAGAGTTATGGCCCTTTTTTTACTTAGAAAATTCAATTTTTTTCTAGTTTTTTGGGTTTCCAAATGATAGCGTGAGATTTGGTGGTACGATTGCAAATCCCGTATTTTTGTGGATCAGTTATGAAAATAGATGTCAAGTGTGAATTTGGGTATGATCTGATGATTTTTGCCTGAGTTATGGCCCTTTTTTCAACTTAGAAAATTTTAATTTTGTCCGTCCGTACAAACATTTTGCATTATTGTTCAGCAACCGCTGGGCAGATTTAGCTGATATTTGGTATGGTGATAGATCAGGATGGGGGAACAGCTACATGGATAGCGCGGGTTTCGTCCACCCATTTTCACTAGAGTTATGGCCCTTTTTTTACTTAGAAAATTCAATTTTTTCTAGTTTTTTGGGTTTCCAAATGATAGCGTGAGATTTGGTGGTACGATTGCAAATCCCGTATTTTTGTGGATCAGTTATGAAAATAGATGTCAAGTGTGAATTTGGGTATGATCTGATGATTTTTGCCAGAGTTATGGCCCTTTTTTCAACTTAGAAAATTTGAATTTTGTCCGTCCGTACAAACATTTTGCATTATTGTTCAGCAACCGCTTGGCAGATTTAGCTGATATTTGGTATGGTGATAGAGCAGCATGGGGGAACAGCTACATGGATAGCGCGGGTTTCGTCCACCCATTTTCACTAGAGTTATGGCCCTTTTTTTACTTAGAAAATTCAATTTTTTTCTAGTTTTTTGGGTTTCCAAATGATAGCGTGAGATTTGGTGGTACGATTGCAAATCCTGTATTTTTGTGGATCAGTTATATGAAAATAGATGTCAAGTGTGAATTTGGGTATGATCTGATGATTTTTGCCAGAGTTATGGCCCTTTTTTCAACTTGTTTTTGGGTTTCCGGATCGCTTGTTTTTGGGTTTCCGGAATTTCTAGTACGAACTTCTTTTGGAATGGTCATATAGACCTCCTCGGATATCCGCAGTTTCGTCCATGCTTAATCCGAATTGCTACAGTCGGGGGCAAATGCCACGTGACTGCGTACCTCTTGTTCATATTATAGTCGGTGTCAAGTCATGATGTGATCACATGTTATACTACTACTGCGTAAGTGATATTCAGTTTCGATTTTCGTTCAAAATATTAAAGCTGGGAACCATGTCAGCAGCAAAATGTTTGTCTGTGAACTCTGGCTTGGTTATTTGTTTCATATTAAAAAAAGTATCAACTTTTATGAAAAATAAGTGAACAATAATTAGAAGGATATCCGATGGTCAGCTTGATTTTTTTGAATGTAGACATCGGACACCCAATTCAATTCGATTCGGTTGTCAAATTTACGATTTGCAGGGCCCTACACCTAACCCATTCATGACTGGAGCTTACATTGGCTTAACAAAATGTACCATGACCTTGTAAGCCAGTGCATTCTCTTAGATATGCAAGGTTCCCTGCATATGCTGCACCATTGCAACTGCTGCCAAGAAAAGGCTAATGAGTCGATTCAGTTCAGTTCTGAATACATGTAATGTGGTCCATTCTTCATTATGTTTGTTCTGAAGAATGGCTAGACTACAACTTATTGTCTGAACATTTCCTAACGGAGCTATTTGTCAGTGAGTATTTAGTATAGAAATATAGCCCTTCCATGACTGGAGCTTTCTGAAATTTTGCGAAAACCCTGTGCCAATGCATTCTCTTATTTATGGCAGTGACTAACACAGTTACCTTTTTTTGTTTTCAGGAGGGGATAACAAGATACTTTGACATGATATGTGAGCCTGTGACCGACACTCCAGGGGATATTATCGAGATCAAGGCTGCACTCTGGGCCGTGGTATGTATTTATTTCATAACGAGGTACTTTGACGTGATATGATAGCCGGTGACCGACACTCCGGGGGATATTATCGAGATAAAGGCTGCACTCTGGTCCGTGGTATGTATTTATTTCATAACAAGGTACTGTGACATGCTATGTGAGCGGAGGACTGACGCTCTGGGGGATATTATGGAGATAAAGGCTGCACTCTGGGCCGTGGTATGTATCTATTTCATAACAAGGTACTTTGACATGATATGTGAGCCAGTGACCGACACTCCGGGGGATATTATTGAGATAAAGGCTGGACTCTGGGCCGTGGTTTGTATTTATTTCATAACAATGTACGGTGGCCGACACTCCCAGGTATGTTATCGAGATAAAGGCTGCACTCTGGGCCGTGGTATGTATTTATTTCATAACAAGGTACTTTGACATGATATGTGCACCGGTGACCGACACTCCAGGGGATATTCTCGAGATAAAGGCTGCACTCTGGGCAGTGGTATGTATTTATTTCATAACGAGGTACATTGACATGATATGTGAGCCGTGACTGACACTCCAGGGGATATTCTCGAGATAAAGGCTGCACTCTGATCAACGCAAACACCCACAATTAACCAATTCTACACCATCGAAAGGGACATAAATACAAATAATCCAATCCAATTTCAACAACAGTAGTGCTATTACAGTTTTTTTTAGTAATTTGATTTTAATTATTTGTTCTATTCCAGGGACATATCGGGTCGTCCAAACTTGGTGCGACATTACTTCAAGATGAAGGTTTGATTCCAGAAATCATCCGTATAGCAGAGGAGTGCCCCGTTTTCTCAGTCCGAGGGTAATTGTTTTAATGTTCCATCAATATGGTATTTTCTTCCAAAAAATTCCACATTATCTTATTCACCTGATTTTCACTATAATGGCACATGTATAAAAACAATAAATGAGAACTTTCATTCACTTGGACCCATTACTGTGAATATCGTTTCCCAAAATACCAGTTATGCAAACCCTTTTCATTGTAACCAACTTTTTTTTCTCTTGGTGTATTGGTAAATAAATGTCTTAAAACTGATTTAACCTTTTCTATACAAATACCCATTGATGAGCATATGTAGTTCCGTTAGGAAATGTACAGATAATAAGTTTCACAAACAGGGTCATTCGTTGAACTTATTATCTGAACATTTCACTCCAAGAATATGAATCCTTCTGCACTTGTATTATCTTTTCATCATACTGTCATCTTCTCCTCATGTTATCTCAACATCCCTCCGAATTAATAATAAACCACTCCAATGTTGACATTTATAACTGAGTGGGACAATCCATTTGGTACAGAAAGGGATATATCAGCTGAGTTTGAACTAGTATCATCTGAGGTTATAATTTTTCGCTCAATGCCAAATTGTGATATCTAATTATTTCAACTATTTACTCCAGGACAGCGATATTTGTGTTAGGACTGGTCGCGAGCACACAATTAGGAGTGGATTGCCTTCGTGAGTATGGATGGGAGAGTTTCCAGGGGAAACGAGACCTTCTTATCGAGCCACCGAGCAAACGTAAAATCAGCGAAATTACCATAAATAGACTGAGTACACGATCAACGAGTATGTCGCTCACCGATCCCGATAGCAGGTCTCTATTATCACTATCACCATCGTCACCCAGTCCGCTCGCATCTGGATTATATGAAAGTTTCCGAAGCAGGAGTCCCCGCCCACATTCTGGTATCTTAGCAACAGATTTGGATACTTCATCAATGTCGTCAAGTTTGAAAAAGAGCAGAACTTTGCCATTGGAGTCAGGGAATTTTAACCGATACTTATCGCTTCCGCCGAGTATGACAAGTAGCAGCGGAAGTTCTAAATATAGATCAACTGATCGAGAATCAAGTACTAAACGGAGGCTGGATTCAGAGCCGGATGCAGTATCGTTAGACTATCAGTTTTCTCATGTTGACAGTCCAGATGAAACACTAATTATTCAAAATGAGCATCAGATTACTGATTCTGAAAAAATTAATGAAAAAGTTGACATAAATGATAATTCAGGAATCGTCATTATAATGGGAGGCGAGGAGAAGAGTAGTGATAGCGACAGTTCCAAAGTTAGTAAATCTCGAGCCGAAAGTTTTAATACGACGGATTCGACAACTAGTGGTTTCGGTTCAAGTGATTCTGGTCCGCCAAATTTGTCTGATCTTCGTGTGTTGAGTCCGATAGCTAGTGTGACATCAATAAATTCAATGATGAGCCAAGACTGTGGAGACAGCGCTGTTCATCCCTCAGTGGAGATGCGGAAAAAGAAAAATTTAACCAGAATTCCCAGTTATCATAGATTATCGAGAAACAGTGAAATTTCTTCATCAAAACTTGAGCATACTCCAACTCAGCAAAGCTGGGAGACTGCTCAACGAACTATACTCGACTACGAGACTTTGAGGAACATTAAAAAACAGAGTGCAGATGTGGAAATGGACATTAGTCTGGGGAGTTTGCTTGGGAGCGTTGGTCGACTCATGCATGCATCAAGTATCGAGTCTTCTAAAAGTCTGGGGGCCAGCACTCTACCAAGGTAAGATGTCATGCTCAGGTTATTTGGCTATAATTTAACATTTTACTCACAGGTGTCTAATAATCGTGATGACCTAATAATAGTGATGAGTGAGCATTTAAGCTGAAATTAATAATAGTGATGGCAATTTCACTCTGTGTCTCAATCAGGGTTCGCTGCCACTTGCCAAATTTGCCATTGGCAAAAATAATTCACAATTAGCTAAAAATATTTTCATTCGGCAAAAGTTTTGGCAAGTCACTTTTTAATTTCTCAAGAAAGTTGTAAAATATAGGTCAATCAATACCATTAATTTCAAGAAACTCTTACAATTTAATTATATTATTGGTGTTTTATATGGCTTTGGAATAGTTAACACCTCTATTAAGATGCAGTTAATCTGATATCATTAGTATCGATGGGTGGAGGGATTACCTGTATTAAAATTAATAATCGGCACCTGAGAGTAAGGGAAATGACTAAAAGTCCTTCTTGTTCAAACCCAGTGGGGTCAGTGTTTGAGTGAAAATCCAATGGATCTCACGTGTTTTACGGATTTGTTTACCCGATGTGCTCTCTGGATTGCGATTGCTAATGTCAATAATATGATATTACAGGTCGTCATTATTACTGCTCCAGACATTCTTTCTTTAAGGCTGATAAGGGCCCTTTAGGTGTGGGTAGAATCAAGGATAGTCCTCTTGGGCTTACTCCTTGTTAGACATATGATTCGAGCTCCTGTTGGAGAGAAAGTCTATTGTTCTTTGTTGTGAGGTTCCGTATTTGATGCATGATGTCATGTATTTATTAATTTCCCTGATTGTGCGTGAGAGTTTTTTTGGCCTGGTGGTATCTAGTTGGAAGGATAAGATTGTTGAGCCTGAGGCACTGCTGAGTGCTGTGTCCGAAACACTGGTTATCCTATGTCTGGTGCATGTGTAGCCACTGTTGATTATTGGTGGAAAGATAAAAGGGAGAAGGTAAATGGGAAACAAGTTTATCCATGGAAAGCATCAGTAATCAACTAATTCTTTGCCGATAGGTCAGCAAAGTATTAGTTGATTACTGGTGCTTTCCCTTGAGAAACTTGTTTCTCATTTACCTTTTCTTATAATTTTGCATTGACAGCAACATGTAATCTGTAAGTAATTTTGTAATATTCTAGCCCAATTCAAAAACCTCTGTAATAACTGACTTCACATACATGTACAAACATAATTCTTAACCCTTTACCCAACAAACCGGCCAAAACCGGCCAAATAAAGCTTCAACAGCCTAAAATATCTTCGGTCTGTCTCAATAGAACCATACAAATATGGATATCATTGGAACCGGCTCCTTGACCACATTGTGATAGTTACAGTTATGCCCTGTGCCAATGCATTCTCTTAGATATGCGAGTCGACCATAGGTCGCCTCGCATATACAAGAGAATGCATTGGCCTAAAAAAATCTTTTTTTTAACACTTTTACCATTTTTTCTTACATTCTTTAACAATTTTATAATTTTTAATGTGTTAAGCCAATGCATTCTCTTATATATGCGAGGCGACCTATGGTCGACTCGCATATATAAGAGAATGCATTGGCACAGGGCCCTTCTGTTGGGTAAAGGGTTAATCCAGAATTTTGCCCATTAATGAAACGAAAATTAAAAAAATATATATATGTAAAAAGTCCCACTTCTGTCGTCTCTTCAAACACAATTTAGGAGTCATTTAACCCTTCCATGACTGGAGCTTCCTGAAGTTTTGTGAAAACTCTGTGCCAATGCATTCTCTTATATAGGAGAATACAAAAGACTAATTATTGGAATAACAATAGTTACCTTGACCTTGTAAGCCAGTGCATTCTCTTATATATGTGAGGCTCCTTATGGGAGGATCTTTAATGCTGCACCATTGTAGCTGCTGTCATGAACCTCAGGTTTAATACTAACATAAGAATTATATAGAAAATAATTATGACACTGAAATTATGACACTGACTGAGCCAAGTTAACAACTATGTGATTATTGTGTTTCAGCCTCACCAAATTCACCCTCTGGGAACCTCATTCTGCTTAGGTCACAACTGCTTTGGGACACCTTTGATCAGATTGAAGTTCCCAAGTTGAAATTGGCGATTTTCACCCATTAGTCACCTTGATTATGAATTTTATCTTCTGCTAATTACGGGATATATAGAAACTTAAAAGAAGGGAAAAGGTAACTAAAAACAATGATAATTTGACACGATAGATACTTCCCAGAAGATGAGGCCTAAGCAGAATGAGGTCCCCAGAGGGTAAAATTGGTGATGCTAGCCCACTCCAGGGGGTAGAATCACTAAATTCACCCCCTGTTGAACTCATTCTGCAAATGACAGACACACTGCACTAAGATGATCTATTCATTATATTTTATTACAAAGAGTTCCAGCTTCTCCAAGTATGACATCTTTCCAAGAATACGATGAAATTTCAATAGATGAGAAGGCGTCAATCCGATCAATCAAAGACTCAGACTGTACAACGGAGTTTGTTGGATTGGCACTCCCAGTCGACATCAATCTTATTCTAGAGGTATATATATATGAAGCGTCAATTTAATTTAGTAAATACACACCTGTCAGGTGTTTTTTTCGAAAAATATAATACAATCTAGGATGAATTTCTGAAACTTCTTACTATTTGAGTGACATCAGGAATATACATTACACAACCAATTGCAAGATTGAACATTTCAACCCATCACTCAAAACTGACCCTGCTGTCAATCAATATTGATGAAAAGCCTAAATGAGGAGCCAGAACCGTTTTTAAATTACTTCAAGCACTCGTCGTTTGAACTGTTAAAGAACTGGGATGAACAATTGAATCTGTCATACATCTCGTTTTCTGTGACACCTCCATATCAAAGTGCATGTACAATCTTTTAAATCGGCATCAAACACAGTCATAGACTCAAAATCACTTGCGATGACTTGCCATAAAGTCAATGCACTATTAATGATCACATGATAAGAAGCTCTCGGGCAAATGAGCTCTAAAATCAATTGTGCTTGAATATCCAACAGCTTATGAACATTATTTGGGATATAATATCGCATGTTCACTTGAATCTGCCATATATCACATTTTGTCATTATGAATAAGCTACACCTTCTTGTTTGAATTGATTATCAGTCAATTAATTAGAACTTAATTTTTAATTGTGAGCCATCTTTTTCATGTAAGGATGACCGATTAACGTCTCCCTAATCAAATCATTTTCGATTTTGAGTTGTCAAAATTTTGATTTGATTCACAGTATATGAACTCCACTATAATCGTGTTGATTTATCGTCTACAAAATCTTCAAAGCATAAAAATAAAAGACCATAATTATGATCAAAGAATTCCATCATGGATTGGAATCATCTGCAACATTTCCCCATCAAAGCGCATGTACAAGCTATTAAATCAACATTAGACACGGTCATAGACTTGAAATCACTTATGATGACCTATCTGTAAATCAATGGACTATTCATGGTCACATGATAAGAAGCTCTCAGCCAAATGAGCTCCGATAATCAATTGTGCTTGAATATCCAACAGTTTATGCAAATTATGTGGGATATAACATCGCATGTTCACACACAATTGCCACATTTATATCGCCAAGAACATACTTCAGAAGAATCACATACATGTCAGAACTTGTAACCACGAACATTGTCAGCCATTCTTACTTTGTGTTGTGGCTTATTGTCTGCAGTGATAAAGCATTTGGCTGAATCGGATCGAATAGTGATTCTATATACAAATTGAATCGGGAAAAATAATGTCTGATTCAAAGGGACCTATGTTACCATCGACTTTATTATGAATGACTGTATGATCGTATCATACGATCAATGGGATAAATTCTTTCATAATTTGGCATTTAAATGCATTAAATTACTTAGGGTATACCCATCCTAGGCAGTATGCCACATAGGGGTACACACTAGCTGACGGCCCAGCTCTTGTGTACGCCTGTTTCACACATTTTAATTTGCGTTTACTTATTTTTCTTTCGTCATTCCTATTCATCTCATTAACTGCAATGCATAACCATCTAACAAATTAACCCCTCTCCAAGTTGAGCTACAGTGTCATTAACACTTCCATTGGGTTATCCAGATGATAACTTGAACAATCTTCAAAAGAATCTCTTGGTATTTGGTGTGTGGTTTACCTTTGAGAACACACAGGTTATCATCAAGTTGGAATCAAATTTTTGCCAATGCCCAAAAAAGCCAGCTCTTTTTGTATTATATTTCACGACTGATTCACCCTCTATTCTGCAGTGCATGATGGGAACATTTTTATTATTTTTATACGCCCGTTGGGACGTACATGTATTATGTGATTGGTCTGTCTCTTTTTTCGTTTCCTGATGATAACTTTAGTAAGTCTGAACTGAATGGACTGAAATTTGGTATGTGGGTTAACTAGCACAAAATACAGGTCAACTTTGAATTTGTGTTCCGCCTGCCAATTTTCAGTGTAGTTACGACCTTTTTTTTTTGAATTTGCACTTAATTTTCGTTTCCAGATTATAACTTTAGCAAGTCTTAACTGAACGGAATGAAATTTGGTATGTGAGTTTACTAGCCAAAAATACAGGTTAAGTTCAAATTTGGGTTCTGCCCACCAATTTTCACCGAGTATTTTGCCACGCCCTAGCAGTGCTCTTGTTATCCAAAGTTAAGTAATCATCAACTTGAAGCTGTTTCAAACGCCGCAGGCTGAAAATGTATTAATTGACATAATCTTTATTTTACAATATTTTCTTTCAGTTTGACAGTGATATTTTCATTGAAGACAAAATGAGCATATCTATGATGAGTAAGTGTTTTTTGCAGGTGATTCAGCCTAGTGATTATATATATATATTATTATATGGACGGTGTTTCAGTCCATGCGATTGAGCTCCAAAAGATTAATCATTATGTATATGGAATGAAGAAACTCTTTAATAAATGTAGATATATAAAAATTACCAGGTTGAAAACAATATTTAAAAGAAAAAATAATTTTAACTTGTCTATAAATTGAAGTTTGTTTTGAGCGCTTCTCTACACAACAACAGAGTCAGTGTAGGCTAAAATTAAGCTCATTTGGCAACAGAAGTTTGAAGTGTGCACTTTTTTGGATCGAATCTTGTCTGCTATTTTCTACATAGATAATTTTAATACAAATTTGTAAATCTCATAAAAATTACTTTTGTAGGTAAAAGTTCTCTTGGGGAGAGTTTTAAGTCGAAGCCAACATCGTCTCAGCATGATAAATCACTGTGTATCAGCTGCTGCTCAGAAAAGGAAATGATCAGAGGTTTGTTGGTTGAAATCATGTCATTTTAAAGACATATTATGTACTTTTTAGGGTGCGTGAACTGATAAGTTAGTATTCAGGCACTATGACAACTGGAGGAATGTAACATTCTACTAACATCGCTGAAAATTTGATAGCGTCATAAAATTTGTATATATATCCAAATTGACAACACACATCGTCATTCTTATATGTGAATTCAATGCAGTGACTCTCGATGGCGAAATCATTTTCGTTAGTTTATCGCCGATAGATTCGTCCCGAATCATTATTAGCTCAATTGTAATAGTGTGTCTGTCATTTGCAGAATGAGGTCCTCAGAGGGTGAATTTTTTTACGCTACCAAATTTTGTGACGCTATCAAATTTTTCCCTTCTGTTTCTATATCCCCTAATTTGCAAAAGATAGACAAGGGAAGCTATCATAGTCCATGCTTACGATGAGCACAAAACAAAAAATACAAATAAAGTCCTCCCTCCAAGCCTTGAAATAGGGTGTCTGTCATTTGCAGAATGAGGTCCCCAGAGGGTGAATTTAGTGATTCTACCCCGCATAGTGGGCTAGCATCACCAAATTCACCCTCTGGGGACCTCATTCTGCTTACACCTCAGCAGAATGAGGTTCCCAGATCTGGGGACCTCATTCTGCACCGTACCACTCCATAGAAAACATTGTCAGAACTACGCTCAATTGTAAATATTTACTACTCGATTCGGGACGCATCTATCGGCGATAAACTAACAAAAATGATTTCGCCATCGAGAGTCACTGCATTGAATTCACATATAAGAATGACGATGTGTGTTGTCAATTTGGATATACTATTTGTAAAAAATACTACTTTGAACAAGATTATTCTCCATTTCTATTTGATCACCCTACCGGAGTGTTTCACATCACTTTAACATACCACTCAGATCACTACCTGCTTTCACATTGCATGGACAAGCCATGGAATAGTGTGTCTTTCATTTGCAGAATGAGGTCCTCAGAGGGTGAATTTTGTGACGCTACCCCGCACAGCGGGCTAGCATCACTAAATTCACCCTCTGTGGACCTCATTCTGCTTAGGTCTCATCTTCTGGGAAGTATCTTTAGTCTCAAATTAACATTGTTTTTAGTTACTTTTTCCCTTCTGTTTCTATATCCCCTAATTTGCAAAAGATAAGTTCATAATCGAGATGACTAATGTGTGATCATCACCAACTTCAACTGAACTGGGGAACTTCAATCTGATCCTAGGTCTCCCATAGCAGTTGAGGCCTAAGCAGAATGACTTCACCAGAGGTGAATTTGTAACCCGCCATGCAGGATAGCATCATTAAATTCACCCTCTGGGGACCTCATTCTGCAAATGACAGACATTATTTCAAGGCTTATGCATGGATGCAACTCGCGATTGAAACAGAGCGTATATTGTTGAAATTTTGCGCTAGATACCCTATTAATCTCCCAGTTGATTTTGTGTTTACGGAATAGGCGAAATTAAATTATATTATTTGAATCTCGGACACTGCCGCATTGCAATAAATGATCCGCATTGGACCGTTTTATTTTGATTTTTGATATTATGAAAACAAACAAAAAATAATAATTAAAAAAAAAAAATTATTTGGTATGTTTTAACCAACATGTCTATCATATCTCTGTGTAATGTGTTCATATTGACTATCATGTATACATATAGTGACAATAGTGACATAGAACATTAAGTAGATGACTACATTGTAGAAAATGATTAGCTGATCATAGTCTGATGTACTAATTGTAACTCCAGAACAATTGAAAGGCACTGTAGGAAATTTAAGATTGCATGTTATTATGGAGAGGTGTCATTCAATAGGCGAGGGAAGCTATCATAGCAAGCCTTGAAATAGTGTGTCTGTCATTTGCAGAATGAGGTCCCCAGAGGGTGAATTTAGTGATGCTACCCCGCATAGCGGGCTAGCATCACCAAAATCACCCTCTGGGGACCTCATTCTGCTTACAACTCAGCAGAATGAGGTCCCCAGAGGGTGAATTTGGTGATGCTAGCCCACTATGCGGAGTAGCATCCAGACCCGTTTACTTTCAAAATTGGAAATAGGGAGATTTGTCCTCAGAAATCAGGAGATTTAGTGAAAAATAGGGAGATTTTTTTTTCAATGTCAGTATCTTGGAAAAAAACTTCATATTTTTCATTTAAATGTCATATAGACTGTTTGTTGCATTGGGTTTTCATCTGCCACAATTAATGGCCTTGAAATCACTGAATCATTTGGGAATAAAATTACGATTTTCCGGTTATGGATCACATTTTATTTCGAACAAGGCAATACAACGATTAAAACTATAGTTACACACTATAAAATGGAGCTATCGGATAATTTTGTCGCCAGAGATATTCAGAAACATCGGTGAATTTAAAGAGAACACGTTTTGACAGAATTGTTTGAGGTCCGTTCGATTAGCGTTCTGTTATTGCGTATACAAAACACGGAATACCACAAAGACGGAAACGGAAGTTTCACCGACACAAAAACGAACGAAAAGTTTAAATCGGCAATATAATAATTTGAGTCGGCGGTTTTAAAGCAGTCGGTCGGGATGAGCAGAAACCAACACTTTATTAAGTGTGGCCAAAAAGGAAGGCTTCTTGTTTGATATATTATAATCCTTGTCTGGACATTGAAGACTGCATTTACTTACTCAACGCTGTTAAACAAAAGAGTCGACATTGTGTCAACATTTTGTCACTGTTTGACTCGCAGGCGATATATTCCTAATTGAGTTGTAACACTATAGCATGCATGGCTTATCACTTAATACAGCCATTGGCTAATTTTTGGTTTTATCTTTTGAATCGGGAGATTTCGTTTCCCTGATCGGGAGCACAGGAGAAATGACACAAAATCGGGAGACTCCCGCCGAAATCGGGAAAGTAAACAGGTCTGGTAGCATCACTAAATTCACCCTCTGGGGACCTCATTCTGCAAATGACAGGCACACTATTTCATGGCTTGTATCATAATCCATGCTTACGATGAGCACAAAAAAATAAAAAATACAAATAAAGTCCTCCCTCCCTCATTGATTCAGAACAAAAATTATCAGACTCTTAATTATTTTTTGTTTTTTCCATAGATGTTGATTTTGTTGTGTTCTGGAATATGGATGCAAGTTGGTCTGACATTTTTATGTGTGGAATGTGCATTGTCATCAAATTGTATCCATACCCCATGCAATATCAACATCCATTCCTTATCCCTTTCTATACTAATAGATTCTCTCATTCAGTTATAAAAGTATACATTGGACTGGTCTATTATTCATTTAGAGAGGTGTGCAGACGACACCCAGAAAATAGATAACACAAGAGCAAAATTATTCATATTAATTGGTAATTACTCGTCAATGAGTATTTAGTATGGAAAGGGTTAAAGTGATGTGAAACACTCCGATTGGGTGATATAATTGAAACGGAGGATAAACTTGTTCAAAATATTTATTTTTACAAATATTATATCCTAATTGACAACACTTATTATCCCCCTCCAAATTAAAAATTTGCGGGGGATATACATGTAGTAATGGGTTCCGTCCGTCCGTCCGTCCCAAATTTGTAAGAGTCATAACTTGAACAAATGTAAATGGATTTCAAAGATTTATGATATATGAGTTCACCTGACCATTACCTAGAATGAGTTCGCAAGCCAGGTCTGGCCAGATATTTTTACCGGAGTTATTGGACTTTGTTTATTATTTTTGTCGAATTTACCAAATAGCAAATAGACGACGTCCCAGGGCTCATTTCCACAAATCTCAATGGATTTCAAAGATATTTGGTATATGAGTTCACCTGACCATTACCTAGAATGAGTTCGCAAGCCAGGTCTGGCCAGATATTTTTACCGGAGTTAGTGGACTTTGTTTATTATTTTTGTCTAATTTACCAAATAGCAAATAGACGACGTCCCAGTGCTCATTTCCACAAATGTCAACGGATTTCAAAGATTTTTGGTATATGAGTTCACATGACCAGTATCTAGAACAATATCGCAAACCAGGTCCGGCCGGATATTTTCAGCAGAGTTATTGGACTTTGTTTATTTTTTTGGTGCAAATGGACGACGTCACAGCGCTAATTTCCACGAATGTCAATGGATTAAAAAGATTTTTGGTATATTCGTTCCCATGACCAGTACCTAAAATGAGTTCGCAAGCCAGGCTTTTTGACAAAATCCCACCTCTTGTTTAGTACATACTGAGAACGCAAACATTATTGAGAATGCACTCCCCAACTGCACAATTCGGCGGGAGATACCGCTGTCTGTGACTGCTTGTTGTTATTCTTATAAAGTAAAACCTATCAAAACCGAACATCCTTCGAACCGGCCCTGCTCATATTTGAATGTAGACCAGAAATTTAAACTTATAAATAATCTCCAGTCCACACCAAAGCCAATACTAGCTCAGCATAAAGTATGTCAAATCTACCGCGCATGCTTTCGGTTGGTATCGCTTACCGCTTTCGGGTTTCGGAGTTAATAATTAATGTATTTGTTCACTTATGGACTAGAAAAGCCTTCCGATGTTCAGAATAGAGAGTTTCCGATTTACAGAGGTCATTTTTAGTGAGAATGCACTTAGGTGAATTAGGGACTGGACAATTTGTTTGGTATGGAGAGGGATTGTTTATAGAGGGTCCAGTTTGGAGAGGTTTTACTGTATATTTATTAACCCTTTGAACCCTACTGGCCGCAAAAGCGGCCAGCCAGAAAACGTTCATACACCCGACTGGCCGCAAAAGCGGCCAGCAGCATTCAGTGACATCATAAACCTATGTAGCATGTGTATACATGTTATAACATTGTTATATCCACTTATATCTATGTAAATGATCCCAAGGAACTTCAGCAGTTCCATGGGTGCATGTGTATGAGTTTGTTGCCGACTAGTTGGGGTAGAAAAACACGCGCATGCGCACAGCGCAGAATTCAACACACGTACATTATTTGAAGCGATTCGGGTAAAGCTCTACATTGTTGCGCGGTTCGCAGGATTGTAGAAAAACACCATTTCGATCCCTCTTGTTGGTTTAAATTAGTATTGAATACATAACCAGTGCTATGTTCTGTCATATGCGAGGAAGGCGCACGCAGTTTCTTATTTGAGTCGATTTGTTTCGCGCATGCGCATAGGATAAAATGATAAATGTATGGATTTTTGTGAAATGATACAATCACATCAAGGATCTCCATAGTACATAAATTTGCGTTATACAGCTGCACGTTTTGACATTGCACCAAAGTAGTACTGTGGAAATGGGTTGCATTGTCACAATACAATCTAGTCCGATCTACTTGCGCGTGCACATTACAAACACGTGGTCAAATCGTGCATTATTGAGCAATTATGTAAAGTTTAAGACTCGTGGCACCATTTGAACATGACCATCACCGTGCCTTTTAGGCGATTTCTAAAACGGGACGTAATGCCATTGAATGCACAGGGAAGTGGTGTCATTCGATCACTTGGGGTATATGCTTAGCAACCATTGTTACCGTTAAATACAAACTACATGTAGGTTCAATCTTCTGACCTGATGTATCTCCAGTTTCACAATAGGGTATTGACTGCATAGAAAATGCCGTTTCTTAGCGCGGAATTATACGACGCTATAAGCTATAATTGCATTATACTTCCAGTTCCGGGTAGTTTCTTAGAAACCGTTACCAGGGAGTGATCGTGTGGCAAAGTATACCGTTCTAAAAAAAATACACAGTGGCCCATGGGAACATACCTGTAAAATTTCAGACCTGTAGCACCATTTGAACATAACCATCAGCATGTGCATGCCAAGAATGTCTAAATTGGGGCATAATACAATTGGATTCACAGGGCAATGGTGTCATTCGATCATTTGGGGTATTTGCTTAGCAACAGTAACTGTTGCTACCGTTAAATACAAGTTAGGATCAGACTTCTGGCCAGATATATCTCAAATTTCACAATAGGGTGTTGACTGCATCAAAAACGCCATTTCCTTGGGCTGAATTACGACCGTAAAAGCTATAATTGTATTTTACTTTCAATATCGGGTAGATGCCTAGCATACACAACGCTGAATTTTTTTTTTGCAGCACTTTGGACCCCCACCCCCCCCCCCCCCTCTTTGTGCAAAAAAAATATTTTTTTCCACTCATGGTTTTGGGACCCCCCCCCCCCTTTCCAGTCACATTTGAATGAAATTTATCAAGCTGGAGAGCCATTATAGGCAAAAACATCAGGGTGTAGAATGTCCAGTGAAGGTGGCTGATGTTGAGAAACAGAATGATTAAATTAGAATGTTCATATATAATAATTATCAGTCATTCGTAATTTGACCATTCTGTTTTTTCAAGCATCATCCAACTTTGGTGTACTTTCGCCACCAGTTAAACTCAATACTAATAAATTATGACTATGAGCACAAGCAATACACTCATGAGATTACAAACATTTATCATGAAAAACTCAACACAACCAGCTGACACAACCAGTGAAACAACTTTAAAAAAATATTTTATCTAATTATTTATTCCAGACTTTGCACTGGACTTTGTGTAATGTGCTTTTATCCATGAAATGCACTCGTGTTTACTTATATATTTTTTAAAGTTGCTAGTTAAAGTGAAGTTGTAAACACACAACACACCCTGACACACCGGAAAATGATATGCTGCCCTGCAGGTTGAGATGAGGTTTTCTAGATAAATGTTTTAAATCTCATATGAGTGTATTGCTTGTGCTGAGACAGTTCAGCTCTTTTTGTTATGCAGTATTTCATAAAGTGTATGTCCTATATATTTCCATTGGAAGTGTGTCCTTATAAGTGTTTTGACTGGTGGTATTAATATAGTTTCATATGAACGATCCACTCCGATCTTATTGGATTTAATGGAGGCAGATGTAGCAGTGACTTTCGATGCAAAATGTATCAGATATATTCATTTTCATTTTATCATTGATGTCGTTCAACTGACATTTCTAAATTGAATTTTGAAAAACGTTAAAGCTGATTGAAGAATTATTTAAGTTAATTTAAACTCAGGTGCAGTTTCAATTATCGTTGTGCAAAGTGATTTACAAAATCTTGATCTAATCTGGATTAAGAAATGAATGAGTTTAACAAGAAACATTGGTTACATTTTCTGGTACAAAATTACCCAAGTATTTCAGACTAGACACTTATCAAACTGTTTCTTGCCTGTTTTACAATATGCAGTGTACGTGGTTAGATGGATCATTTTAATATTAACAATGGCTAAATGGTTGTAGAATGGCGCATATAAATAAATAATATCTCATTATTTCACAAGGTGAAAGACAGTCATGTTTTACTAAGAAAATGCTATTGAGACTGATAGAGATCCATGTGAATGTCTGTTCATTAATAATTGGATATGTAACACTGTAGCACTTTTGTCTTTTATAGTATTAGTAACTTTGTGCCAGAAACATGTTAATAGATTAGAGAACAGGCATGTTCTACATTTATATTACACATTATTTCAGTTTCATATCAGACTTGGAGAGTTGAATTTCAGTTTGATACCACAGATAGTGGTAATGTGATATATGATTTTACTTACTGAAGTTTATGTGGTTTATTTGTCTTTAGAGTTCATTATAATATATTTAAATACCAAGTTGTTATCCAACCCAGGTGGGCCAGCGCAGTTAAAAATTTCACGAAGGTTTACTTAGAATTAGAAGGGACCAAATAATCAAAAGATTCTGAGGCCAACCTGACCACAGATAACTGTACCTAGTATCTTGTGTGTACACTACATGTGTTATTTAGATCATAACCCATCAAAACAATCATTATATAGGCTAAACAGCTTGTAATTAGGTCAAAAAAGGGCAAAAGGAAAAAATTTGCAAGCACCAGAAAACACCGGAAAAAACGTGTTTTCAGGAGCTGCGACCCCCCCCACCCCCACCGGCCTTGTGTCGGAATTTTTTTGCACGACCCCCCCCCCCCCCCCCCCCTGTTTGAATGGAAACTTCATTACTTATTTCTCCATATTTTGTGATAAATTATATAAATAAATTATTCTAATAAGACCTGATGTAAAATTTGCACATATACATTAGTCAAAATCTGGAATCAGGTCTTTTTCTCAACTTTAGAAGCTGTAAGGTGATAATAATAAATAGCAGGTTTCGACTATATCTGCTGGCATATATTGCTTCACAATTATCTCTATGTTTTGCTGATATCTGGATATTTAGAACTAAAGGTCATGATTTCATCATAGCTCTTGTTCATATGTTATATTATGTTATATTATATTGTATAATTCTAGTTCCAAGTGAAACCGGTATAACAGAAGAGGAATCAGTCATGTTTCTTGAATCGAGGTCACGGGGTGCGAGTGTCAGCGAGTTTGATGCCCCGAGTAGTACGACCAGTAATACCAGCTTAGAATCAAGTACGTTATTTTTAGCTCAACTTAGCTGTTGCCATGTGTTGGCACCCATCTGTCCATCTGTCTGTGTGTCCGTCCATCAACAGTTTCTGTTAGCACACCATACAGGTCACATCCGATCCGATCATCACCAAACTTCATATGGATCTTCGTGGTGACCTCTAGATGGGAGATTTCCAAAATACGTTAATAAATATGGCCACTAGCAGCCATCTTAGATTTCAAATTTGAATCCATTGCCGCATCCTGCAGCCCATGTTTATTTGAGAAATTATTGTTTTGAAAATTTACAGGCATGTTTTGGATCACCTCTAGTTTATTACAATTTCCCCATATTATCTATTTAAATTGACCAATTAAACTAATTGATTTTATTAGGCAGGATAGTGTTAGTGAACTTGAAGTGTGTCCTTGTGTTATGCAACTAAATGCATTTTGGTTATATATCTATTTTTAAGGATGTCCCTATAGCCGAGGTGGTTAAGTCATGAATAAGGTCATCGCAGTCTGGTCTTGTCGAGGTTGGCACGGTTCATACCCCGACATGGGGCAAAAATTTTGACCGATTTTCAAGCTTGATCTGAGTTGAGGGACATCTCAATATGCCATTCCGAACGATCCATGTGATGCATGGCCATTTCGACAAGAAATGAGAATTTGTTCAACCTCACTGAAGGAAGCACATTTGATGCAATGATCACTCATACTGAGTCTGTGCCTCCATAAATATAGTATTATGATTATGGTATGATTAAACATGGGTTTTAAAAGGTGATAATTTAAAAGGCAATTCTTAAAAAATGTTGAAATAGCCAACACATAGCTGAATTAGCCCGAGTGTGAAATAATTACGTTTGACCAAGATATGACTATTTATAAAAACAAAATTCTCACTGCTTTTTTCACTCAAGTTGTTGACGTCGTACTGATGATGTCAACCTGGGACTTTGTTTAGGCGTCATAATTCACATGCACTTAATTAGTGCAGTAATACCGATAGCTGTGATGTATCCATATAGGCACATCTTGTTTCATTGCTGCGATCGGCAATTATAAATTATGTCAGGCCAAACATAATTTTTTCTTATTATAAAATAGATCCATGGTAGGACTTACTGCTATTCCCTTAAATATAGTTTTGGCCTCATTAACCTAATTAACATATTATAGACACTATATAGTTTATAGGCCTTCCTACATATGACATTTCAGCCGTGTGTGCAATTCTATTATTAATAACAGAAATTTCAGAATAATGAGCTAATTTTCATGTGCGCGATCGTTAATTTCATTGTGGGTTGTTAGCTTTAAATAAGCCTATATATTGGCCTACGTTTGCAGTCGTTTGCTACATTAAAAAAAATAAAGTTATATTGTTGAAATAAGGAAAACATTACCAAGAAATAGTCTATAGATTTTAAAGATTATTGAATTTAATCGACTAATGAGGCATGTATTCAGACAAGGCATTTCTGAGAAAATTATCAAAAAAGAGACAATTTTAACTTTCACAAAAATCCGAATATTAATGCCATTTGCTAGAAAGATATTTCGAAATTGGCCTACAAATTGTTCAGACCTGAGTAGGGGCCTATTAATAAGTACCCAAATCATGGACAACCGCCAATTAATTTGCATACATCAGGGTTTCCGCCAGGGGGAAATAAATGAGTCCGTATTTCAGCCGTATTGGGGAAACAAATAACGCAACGGAGCGACCATGGTTCATCCCGTGGGGAGAACATTTTGGTATTTGTCACTGAAAAGTAGTAATTTCCTTGCACCTGAGATACTCACAAAGCAATCTAAAGCTACGTATATTACGCAAGTTGATCATTTCCATGGGTGCATTAATTCTGTTGATGGTATCCAGAGCAGTGATCACAAAATTATGCACATGAGACCGCCATCTGATTGAAGACTAAATAAAAGAACAAGCTACCAGTTATAGTGTTTACAAATTTATACGATTCCGACAGGTATATTTAAACACTAAAAAGCGTGTATGCATTGACCATTAATACCTAGATTTGAATTACGTATTTCCAAAAATGAATCCGAAAGTATATATTCTGTCAATCGTAAAACTATTGTGCACTGTGACGTCATACTGCAGAAGATATTTAAAGTGGCATAATATGAATGGTAGCTAAATCGTTCAAACTCCGAAGGCGTAGCTTGTTCAATAGTCTGCATTAGTCCAACAACTGTACTGACGACCACTGCTATGGAACAGAGTTTTTGCCCCCGTGTTATGAAATATAATTGAGTTCTGGCGGGAAATGTGAACATGTGGGTCGTTGTTTATGCATCTGTGTTTGGGGCCCCAACTATTGACTGTACTTTGACTTTATCTCCATATTGGGGGATATGTTTTGCATGGGATCTCCGAGCGTGAGTTGTTTCAAGCACATAAATTCCATGCACAAAATATCCATACTCAGCAGTCTGTCATTCTTTGATGTTACCGCGACATTTTCAATGTGTATTACGCTGTATACAATGTCACTATTTGACGGCACACCAAACTTTGCGTTGTAGTTTTAGCGCTTTTATTTCAAAGGGTTACACTGTACCGGTAACATTTTGTGCTCAATTGAGCGGTCTTTTCACAAGTATTCTGTTTAACCCTCGAGCTCCCGTTGCAGTTGGATTTTTTTTTACGATTAATTGCTATTGACTTTAGGTACATGTGTGTCTCAAACAGATCATCACTGAGGGGAATGAGGCGTTCCACAGACACTGAGGCCTAGTAACGGAAACCCTGATACATACATTCATGACTGATTCATAACTTTGACTTGATAATAGGCCTATTAGATCTAATGTTTTTAAAGTAGCTACAGGCCCACAAGTTTGTGATCAGGCCATATTAAATGATGTTTTCTTGTCACTTGCTTGAAAAATGTGAGTTCTAGATAATGATATTCGCGGATATAATGATATGAGAATGTTCAAACCGTATGCATGAACATGTTCTTTGCGAGAAGTGGAATGATTTGGAATGGCTGTATTTCGGCCTATACCAAGTCAAAATAACATTTAAGAAGTAGAATAATCTGTCAATATATATATATAGAATATTGCAATTGACCTATATGTTTAGTACACGGAGTCATGATTGTTATCAATGAAAATTATGGTGAATATATTTCTGGTAAATATGGCAATAAGTCAGAATTTTTTTTCCAGCTGATTTTATGCCTATATTGATTGAACTGGTGACATGAAATAATTCATGAGAGGCAGGTACGTTGTACAAACACAAGAGTTTTACTGTCTCTAATGAATTATTTCATGTCACCACTTCAATCATGTGATTATTCTGTTTATTATATTCCACTATTAACATCTGATTTACTACCGAATCATACCGCCATTATACCCATGATGCATAAATTTTGATTACGCATATGAATACAAAACGCATTAAATCCGAACCATACCGCCATTATACCCATGATACATAAATTTTGACAGCGCATATGAATACAAAACGCGTTATGTAAAGTGACATAATTCAATCGTGAAATTATTGTTTATAATCACTTGAGAAATCAAGGTAAATCACATATAGGAATGTAATAAATCATTTTATTACAGTCTCAAAAAGAACTTTAGACAGCAGCACTCGAGAAGGGAAGCTTCTGATTCGACTTGAGGTTCTACGCTTTGCAATAAACCTGAGTTCATCAGTCGGCGTTAAAAGTGCTGAGCAAGGATTGCTTAGGTGAGTTCTTTATCTGCTGCCTGTGCGCGGAGACATACCCACCAGGCCTCAAAATATTAGTGTTGAAACGACTAGGGTTTTTCATAGTCGACTAAACAACAGTCAAAAATCAAGTCAAAGTCGACTAAACAACAACCCCCATTCCCATGGAAAACTACCAATTTACTATATGGCTATTGAGTACAATAAAATCACTGCAAGATAACTGCTGTTCTCATTTTTTTTTTTGCATGTGTTACGGAAAACTGTGGCTAGTGATAAAACTGGTGGCTGGTGCCTCTAAATTTGTATCCAATCCAGCTAATTAATACCGGTGTCTTGGCTAAGTTGACTTGGGTTTCATTGTGTATAGGTTTCTCGTTTAGCGTTGCAATATGACACATTCATCATACCATATCCGGACACATTAGTCCATACTCATACTGAATTAAGTACACACATAGTGACAGAGAATATCGATATAATTATTGTATTTAATTAAACTGACGTGACGCGACACAAATTGAAAGAACAACAAAGGATTCAAAGCGCAGCTGCCAAAACCATTATCTTAGATCGGCCATATCGCATTGTGCAACGATTTTTATTTATTATTGACATTGACAATTTCATAACTGGTGTTTGTGTCAGTAATTCTAGAAAATAGCGCAGCTTTTGTTTTAACTTTTAACACTGTCCTTGTCATTGTTGGTATATTATATTTGACCATTGTTCCCTTAAAACATAATGCATGCTCAATGTAATGCAACTAATCGACTTGGGATTCTGGAGTCGATTTTGTTGAACAATTCGTCGACATCTACTAATCAACAAATCGTTTCAACACTACAAAATATGGTGCTGGACATTTGCAGAATGAGGTCCCCAAAGGGTAATTTAGTGATGATACCACATGCAGCGGGCTAGCATAACTAAACTCTCCCTCTGTCTATCTCATTCTGCTTAGACCTCATCTTCTTTGGAAAGTATCTTTATTATCAAATTGAAAAGTTTTTTTGAGCTTCTTTACAATTTTTTTTTCTTGTTTAGTTTGTTGTTTAGTTTGTTTCTCTATATCCCCAAATTGGCAGATGACACAATGCATACTTGAGGTGCCCAATGGGTGCACATCACCATCTGGGAACATAAATGTGTGTCGAGGTCTCCCATAGCAGATGAAGCCGTGGAGAATGATGTCCCCAGAGGATGAGTTTGTGACACTAGCCCACTGTGGGGGAAGCATCACTAAATTCGTCCTCTGGGGACCTCATTCTACAAATGTCCAGCACCAATTTAGAGGCCTGTACCACAATTTAGACTAGACCACCACATCACATGCTGTGGGTTTATACCGACCGTGATTTACAGTTTAAATCCAATATAGAACAGTATAGCAAAAGTACTTCATCGTAACCCAGTTTTATCCCAACTGATTTCACGAGCTGGTTTACGTCGAAGGAAAATTATCAATTGTTTACATACCATTATTACAATTCAAAAACTTTTCTCCAAATGTATTGATACAATTATGCCATTTGCATCTATTGATAGCTTGAAACAAAAATTCCCAAAGGCGTTCCATGATCTGTGTTACTACTGTGACGTGGCCGTGCTGCTCGGATCCTGCTGTTACCGACTGGCTCCAAGGAGATTCCTGCAGGAATTATTCGAAGAATTAGACGGCTCCAAGGTGCGTAATACAAGGTTTCCACTAGGGAATGGGACCCCTCTAGCTACCTCTCAGTCCATTAGTTGAATTATTATGGTAATTAGAAAAAGATCCCTAAATTTAAGCCAAATGATCAGGTTAGGCACATCCTGAATTCAACTATTATAGTTATATATAAATTTTACAGTGCTAAGTCCACTATTTTCCTGTTTTTGTGGAAACAATGAGATCACGCATCCCAGTGCTTAGCCAAATTGCACTCGTAGCAACATTACAGAAAATGAAGAGTCTCCCGATAAAACTCATTTTGCAACTTTTTGCGCCAGCTTATTTTAGTTAATAATGACACAAGGGTGCTTTACTAAATGACAACAACATGATCACTAAGGCACTTTATATGAATGTTTCGCTGTGCCCCTGCTAGCGACAGTATTTGGGTCATATCAGTGTCACACAATGAGCGAGACAATTCCTGCCCACCATTGGTCTTAATCTTATAGGTTTGGCACACGCTTTTCAAGTATATCTCAGCCCAGTTGTGAACCAACAAGAAAGCACATGTCAAAATTATAGGAGTAGGTATATCCATGGTAGATTTTTGGCACAGCTGCATGTTATATGTATTTGTCTCTGAGCCATGACGAGTGTTGCCATGTGTACATGCCTGGGACTACATATCACACATAATGTGCTTTTAGAAGCTGCATGTGTTTTTGAGACAATGCAATTTTTTTTATTGGGTGGGATTCGAACCCCGCCCATGACGGTGAGCATGCCTTCCGACTCAAAGTCCGATGTTTTATACTATTTCTGTTGTATTTTAGTACTAGGATATTACATAGAATTCTCATAGTATTTCTGTTGTCTTTTAGTGCTATAATGTTAAAGAATTCTCATACTATTTCTCTTGCGTTTTAGTGCTATAATGTTACATGTAATCTCATGTTTTTCCTGTTTTCTTCTAGTGCTACAATGAAGCCGTGAAGACATTGGACATACAAGAAGATCAGCTCTCAATAACAGGAGATGTTATCAATGACGCTGGAGAATTCTCATGACATTAAATATTTTTAGTAGCTGCTGTATGAAATAAACAGCTCTCGTCAGGAGAAATCCAGAAGGATCACTCACATAATCCCAGAATTCATGCATGGGGGTTAAGATGTCCAGGCATTTCTTCATGATTTTTTGTCAAATGTAGACCACTAGGTGGGGGATATATCCTGGCTTGTATAATGTACATCTCCCCCAACCATTCCCAAGGCAAATCCAACCTATGTTTTCTCTGAATTATAACAGTGAATTTCTCACTGCTTGCTGACAACATTAATTCAATAGTTAGCATTAAAATCTTGAGGCGATGTAGACCAGGGTTCACGCTGGCTGGGAAATTCTTCTGTGCCAATTTAAACCAAAATTTTTTTTCAGAAAGTTTGGCCAAATTGAATAACCAAAAATGGGATGATCGAAAAAACAGGAAATGAAACAAAAATATCAAGAAACACGCACTAACATAACTGAAAAAATGTGAGTTGGACAATGTAAATGCGCATGATGGGAACCTGCAAAAACTGAAATGTGTCTAGTCGGTAACGTATATCAAAGTGGTAGTGTTGTTACTTGATTAAGAAAGTACACAGTTCTAGCATTTAATCATCATTGTTTTGATAAGCAAGCATGCTAAATTGTTGCTCTGCCACGAGGAAATTCATTTTTTTTGTCATCACGAATGAGATATTTACCATATCGAACCAAAAAGTGCAGATGTTCTGTTTTATTATATGCTCCGCTCAGTTGGCATATGGCTCAACTCGAAAGAAGAGTAAAAAGTGCAAATTTGTATACCCAAGCATGGTAATGAGATTGTACATATAAAATAGTTCCATTTTTCTGACAGACTGGTTGAGGGATAAAGGGACTAACATCATAGTATGTTTAACAAAAACATTTAATTGATCACATATTACAATTTTTTCAATCTGAACACTCAGGACTTTTAATTTTAATTAACTCATCTTGTACCGAATCACTTTTAATTTTAGCGCAGATGGATACGGGTGAGATATCGATATATTGATATCTCACTAGAGAGACAACGGTTTTTATCTGATGCAAAAATACTACTATTTCATAGCTTAGCTTAGCATATAATAAATAAAATATTTTTGTTTTAAATAATTAATTAGTTTATATTCTGAGTTGGATTAACTCTTTCACTGCCGATCGCGACTACAGTCGAATTACCCATACACTGCCGATAGCGACTTGAGTCGAAATCGGGTACATGCTGCCAGCAGGACGGGTACATGTGGTGTAAATATGGCCGTCCAGTGAATATGACGCATATGAGTTCCAGTGATGGGCACATACATGACATTTTTATAAGTTCCAGACTATATAACACCAGGAAACGTGTGAGATAGTGCAGATAAGAGGCAGTCTCTGTATATTGGACTGTATAACGCGAACCGTTATATAAGGGCACTTGGTGATGTCATGGTCACATGTTCTTTTTCATAGGTCACGTGTGTATCTCTCTAGCTATCACATTTTTACCAATAATATAAAATGGAAACTCAAATACAGCAACCTACCCAATATGATATGTTTATCAAATGCTAATAACATAATAAATCGGAAAATACCCAAAACGTACGGCCATACTGGTGTTATATGTAGATCCAAGATGGCCACCAAGGTCACAAGACCAATTTGAGGTGGCCAATGTGGCTCCAACGTATCAATATGTCTATATGGTCCAACAACATAAGTCAGACATTTACGATATATTGAAATGTTAATGCATTACCCGCACCTATACATGTATGTACATGGTATATGTGACCACTCACGCATAAGTTCATGGCAATCGCCACGGTCACGTAACCTATTAAAATATGGGTATACATAGCACATTTTGTACGGGTATGGGTCCCTCCCTGAAAGATGACAACTAACGTGAGAAATAAATGTTGAGAATGACCAATTTCTGGCAATATTCTGCTTCGATAGCACGCATATATACCCATATACGTATGAATAGGCATCTAACGCAGCCATTAGTGTGTAAACCAAGATGGCTGACAAGGTCACGTGACCACTATGATGGTGGCATGAGTGGCTATGAACTTGCGATGCCTATTTCTAGTCACATATGCAGTTTCAACACATTATTCCAAGCGATACTTGAGATACCCTATGTTACTTATATACACCCATAATGTATTGTATACATTGTATACATGTATTGTATGCTTGGCAGTGGGGAATCCGTCTGTGGTGCTGAGTGGCAGTGAAAGAGTTGATAGTAGATTGTTGAAAGTAAAGTTTTTTAATTGTAATTATAAGCCATCAACATAATTTTTCGATCGATCTATGAGCAACACTTAGTATAATTCTGCTTTGTGGAATTATACAGTTGTTGAAACATTTATACTCTCATAGATCAATGGAAAAACAATGTTGATGGCATATAGAAATAAGGCATTGTTGCATTTTGTGTCTTTTCATCTTTTGCCATGAAGACTTCTGTCAGACAGTAGGGATGGGCAGAATATATATATTTACTTATTTATGGCAGGTCATACTTGAGGAGAATTTCTTTGGGGACGAGTCTTTCCTCGAGAAACAAGCTATTTTGTTGATCTGGCCAAACCAGTCTTACTCTGTGAATGTGTGTTTAACAAAATCAAAATGTTTTGGATGTGAAATTGAGTGTAAATCTAATGATAAATGCATGCATATTGTGTATAATTGATGTTTGTTTATTGAATGATAATACAATTATTAATATTATAAAGATTTGTTACTTTTCATTTATTCTATTTGGGAATTATATTACTGACAGTTTGAATGACATAAGGGACTATCTTGTATAGCAATCCCCAGGGTTTTCGTTGGTGGTTTGGGAGAGGAGTGGGTCCTTTTTAGGGTACCTCCCCCCCCCCCCCCCCCCCCCCCCCCAGTAATTTTGTCCTTCCATATCCATCAATAGATCAATCTCATTCAGCTTCCAGCGGAGCAGCAGAGAACGGATAAAATCTTGTCAATATTGTTGACCACTAAGACATATTTCATATGAAATAGCTGGAACAGATACAATGTACAAATGTATGTGGAATATGAATATTCAGTTAGCCAGAAACAAAAGTCTGAATGAGCAGAGAAATAAAATCAGAAAAAAACTGGAATCCAGCTCTTTGAATAACCTTTTACCAAATTTATTGTTTGGAATTTCACCTGAGGGCAGTGTTCACATGTTGAAAGAGCCTTGTGGAGTAATCGAATGCTCTAGGGTTCATTCTAGGGAAAAAAATCACATTTAAAGTTTGAAGTAAGTATCCATTCAAACAAAGTTTGGTGGGGATCAAGCCTTGATATAGTGTGTCTGTCATTTGAAGAATGAGGTCCCCAGAGGGGGAATTTAATGATGCTACCCTGCAGAGTGGGCTAGCATCACTAAATTCACCCTGTGGGGACTTCATTCTGCTTAGGCCTCATTTTCTGGAAAGTATCTATGGTTTCAAATTAACATTGTTTTTAGTTACTTCTCCCCTTCTGATCAGTTTCTATATCCCCTAAATTTTCAGAAGATAATATGCATAATCGAGGCGACTAATGGGTGAGCACCACTTACTTCAACTGGGGAACTTGAATCTGATCCTAGGTCTCACATAGCAGTTGAGGCCTCAGCAGAATGAGGTCCCGAGAGAGTGAATTTGGTTATGCTAGCCCGCCATGTGGGATAGTGTCACTAAATTCACCCTCTGGGGACCTCATTCTGCAAATGACAGACACGCTATTTGCAGGCTTGGTGGGGATCTGGATTGTGTCTGTCCTTAACAAATTTGGAGCAATCTACATTAATGCTCTAATTAATCGACTTCTTAACCACAGCAGAATTATGGTTAACTTTTCAGGATTTAGTCGGAAATATGGCTTGTTGCTATTCATCGGAAACCTCTCTCCGAGAGCTGCTGTGGTTAAGAAGTCGATTAATTAGAGCATTACTGTATCTCATAGGCCGGCATTTAATAATCTTTGTATTTTCATGTACTGTAGCGGAAAGAATATCCCCATGGAATGGGGTTTTTCTTCAATTACTGTTTTGATGGATTATGGCCCTCAGAGTGAAAACTGCAACTATATTACACTCATCATAGGTCATACATGTTTGAATGATCTTTAGTATGCTCATGAGGCAGCATGAAGGGGACAA
Organism: Siphonodentalium dalli; assembly: GCA_032622095.1. NCBI lineage: Eukaryota > Metazoa > Mollusca > Scaphopoda > Gadilida > Siphonodentaliidae > Siphonodentalium > Siphonodentalium dalli. The sequence goes on from CP136069.1 coordinate 67,880,125, forward strand.
TATCCATGTGTAACATGTTTTGTCCATTAATATAGATCTTCTGAAGTTATGGCCCTGAAAATACATCTGTCCATTTATGACTGTCATCTCAGATTGGATATGAATGATCCATGGTATATTCAAGAAACAAAATGGGATGAAGGACATCCACATACTACAGATTTTGTCAAGTCATTGGCCTCTGTTAAAAGCCATCTTTACAGTCGTTGCATTTGTTTTTGATCACAGGGGCTTGTAACACACGTACTCTGTATGTATGTGGAATCAGACACCACATTGGACAGAGAAAGATGTTTTTAAAACTAATGGTTCATTTGTGGCATCTAATCGGAACCTTAATTGAAATAATTTAATATAGCCTCAGTATGATTGAAAGAATAGCATCATGCCATGCAATAGTACAGCATACTAAGTAGTCGACCCCTTAACCACAGCAGAATTATGGGTAACTTTTCAGGATTTAGTCGGAAATATGGCTTGTTGCCATTCATCGGAAAGCTCTCAGTGAGAGCTTTCCGATGAATGGCAACACGCCATATTTCCGACTTAATCGAAAAGTTACCCATAATTCTGCTGTGGTTAAGGGGTCTATTACTTAGGGCATTACTGTATGGTGAAGTCTAGCTGACCAATCAACAAGCGAAGATGTGATTTATCTGTATTGCCGTTCAGCTTTCTTTGACTATAGTGGTCGTTATTTTTTTTTTTTTTTTTTTGGGAAGTCAATTAAAATGTTTTTTATTCAGTTGTCGCTTGAAATGCTCATTTAGTGGGGTTCATTATGTTTTTTCTGAGTTGTTTCAGGAAGTAATGGCTGTGAATGTTTTGGTTGTTTCGTACAGTAAAGGAGACGGCTATTCCCAACGACATATATGCGACCTACCCAATGCCAATAACATACCAGCCGCCAACTTCGAAATTGAAATGACAACTGCTGACAGCCAAACTGACACCCAGGCACACAACATATCGCACTACCACTCCACATTTCATATTGTTATTAATATTATGACTTTTATTTCATTCACATCAGGTAATTACATGTATGACAGTGAGCCACCTTTGATTGCCTAGATTCAATATGCAGAACTGAGATAGTACATGTATATGGTTTTACTTCATTATCTTACAATGATACTTTTATAATGTAAGCTGATGCTGATAACTATTAAGTCCTTGGGGAAATTTAAATACTTTTTATTTCACAGAAACCGAGATTCCAGCTGGATGAGAGATGTACATCAATTTAGTGACACAGTCAGTATAACAAAACAGTTCAAATGCCTAGATTATGGAACATAAACATCGAATTTCTCGATTATAGATCCTAGGAAGTCGGTTGCATATAATGAAACATACACTGTGTTATCGACTAGCAACACAATTTTACTAAACTGATTCTGATACTGAAACAACGATGTTCTAACATAATATTCTGTGTGTCGAATTTTTAAAATTGCCGAATGTTTATACCAAAGAAAAATATGACACTTGTTAAATAGCTGAAAGCAGTGTCTTATCTGATAAACCCTTTCAGTGCCAATTAAGTCCGATTTTTGTATCAAACCATATTTCCTTGATCATTTTTCAAATTTATTGATTATAATAATGTGATACATTGATGGAAAAGAGCTCTTAGAGCTCTTTCCATCAATGTATCACATTATTATAATCAATAAATTAAAAAATTTAATTAAAAAAATTATCAAGCAAATATGGGTTGATACAAAAATCGGACTTGGCACTGAAAGGGTTAAATAAATTGCATCATGAAGCGATAATTAAATGACATGTTATAACGTAGACAATGTGCAAATATTTTATCACTATATACTATGAATTATACATTTAGAAAACACTTTGATTGAATAGACCGAAGCGACAAATAGATTGAGTTTTGACAATAAATTAGATATAAATCTTATTGAATAACACTGAACTAACTTAAGGCAAAACTAAAAAGTGATATATAAAAATTAATGTTAAATCTACATTACAATACTATAAAGTTATTATATAATGTTGTTTACAGTATGTGTTTTTCTTCTACGAGTCCAGGTTGTGGTGAAAAGTCATATTGGACGAGACACGCCAGTGTCGAGTCCAATATGACTTTTCACCACAACCTGGATGAGTACAAGAAAAATTCATACAAGCTGTACACAACATTGTATAATGACATTTTTATTATCCATCTGTATGTTTATCAAAATTTTGGGAATAAAAAGCCTGTATATATCGTATATTGCATCATCAGAAAGCATGATTTGTAAAAGTCAACACAGAAGTGAGAAAAAAAAAACTCAATGCGAAAATGAAACGTCTGCTAAATTCCATAAGTGTTGCGCGTGCATCACAATTTCACCGATTCATTTCGCAATAGAGTTAATTCGTGACGTCACGGAGTCCCGATAAAAAAGTGATATTGCACACTTGGGAGTCCAATATGACATTCGGGAGTCCAATATGACTTTTTCCTGGATTATCACGTGGCGGCTTTCGACCAATCGGAAATAGTTTTAGTTAAGGGATGGGTAATAATACCATGCAATTAACTCCTTCCAAATTGAGGGGTGATCACATTTTCTTTCAAGTAAAGTTCACCTGTAAGCGTACATATTTTTATGTTCGCGTTCGTCCATATAAGAAGATACTGACCAAGATGCCATTTTTATGGTCAATTTGGCCATATTTATGTTGTAGTGAGCCATTAGTTTGACAAATACCCATTTCTGGCCGATAGGGTCCTGCATACCGGTATTTAGGCTTTTTGTTGGGAAAAACTAAGATTTTTGTGATCAATTTTCAAGCAGCCTACATAATGGCAGCCATTTTTGAAATCACATCACAAATCCAACCGAATTGACAAGGGGATCTTAAAAACATAATGATTATGCTAGTGCTATGCTTTTCTGCTTCTTCTCCAATAAAAAAAAACATCTCCTAAACACTGCTAAATTGTGGCAACGACGGCCGACCATTTTGACAACCATCTTGGATTTTACCAGAATTTCACAAATTCATCAAGATTGTCAGGTAGTCAGCCGGTGGATTCTTCAGAATGGTGCCCTAGATCACCGGAATCCGCTGAGAACAGAAGTTTATAGGCTAAACACGTATGATCAAAATATTCAGTTCAGCAAAATCTTCATATCCATTTAACATCCGTACCTCGTTCTGCCTTTTTTAAAAACCAAGATGGCGGCGCCCATGAAAATTATATTTTTCTTCCAATAAAGCGCACATTTTAGTCTTTTCTGACAAATATATTCGCACCGATTTTGATATATTGTCGACAAGATGTTTCCAGTTTATTGTCTTGTTTGTTTTGTTGCGTTGATATTCAGATGGTTAATCTCAGAAAATAAATATTCAGGTGAGAATTTGTCGACACGAAACTGGATGAGTCGAGATAGTCAGACTCAGATACCCATCGTATTCGTAATCTCATGCATTTCACAATGGACAAGACAATGGCTCAGAATGATATGTTAATCGGCCCCTTGAAATTATAATTTTAACTCAATTTGAAGAGCTACTAGTACATGCATTGCAATGGTTTTTACTGTTTTATGTCTGTTGGCAGTGTTGTCTGTGAATACAGGAGAAGTCGGCCCCATACGAAGACGGCCCCGCGCGAAGTCGGCCCCAGAGAAGTCGGCCCCATTTATAACAGAACTATTGTTTAAAATCAATCTTTATTTATTTTATGATATGAAATATGAAACTGATAATATATTTCACCACTGGCTCTACTTGAGCTGTCGCACCACTCTCTATTTTCTTGAATGCTGGGTCGATATGTTCGAGTGGTATGTACAGCAACGCGAAGATGAGTTTGAAAAAGTCGTTGATAGGGCCAGACTTGTAGTATGCTGTCGCCAGGCCGGAATCTTGGATCTTTCGCCACACGGCTTGGCCCCAGTGGAAGTTGCATCCGTGGATGTTGATGTCAGGGTAGACAGTTGTAGCAGCTTTCCATATCTGAAGCTCTTTCGAAATCCACAGTCATTTTTTCGAATGCTTGAGAAAAAATGGAAAGTTTTATCAAAATTAAAATTTTAAATCACTTACCTGTGTTACATATTCGATGAGTCCAGCGAGAACATCTGTCGCATTCTATGGACTCTTGTCGTTCTCTGACAAGAGATTTGCAATAAACGCAGTCAACAGGCATTGTGCTGAATTGAGGAATGTATGAAAATCAGATAGCTGGGCTAACCTTATATACGTCTATAAATCCGAAGTGAGAATAATGAGCTAATGGCTTAAATTAAGTTGGGGACCTCATAATTTGCCCAAATAAACACTATATCAATAAAATTAAGCCGATTTAATCTCTTCTAATTAATGGGGCCGACTTCGTGCGGGGCCGTCTTCGTATGTGGCCGACTTCGCGCGGGGCCGACTTCTCCAGATACCTTGTCTGTCTGTGCGTGCGTGCGTGCATCCATCTGTCAACAATAGCAAACATAGACCAAGGCTACAGGTCACACCCTTATTCCAATTATCACCAAACTTCATATCGGTCCTCGGGGTGACCTGACTGACCTCTGGATGGGAACTTAATTTTTTTTCGGAATTTTGTTAAAAAACATGCGATTTAATATCAGCAGCCATCTTGGGCTTCACAGTTGTATCCATCAGCGCACCCTGTAGCCAACAATTATTTGCAAAATGTTTTGAAAATGTACAAGCATGTTTAGGATCACCTCTAGATGGGAGCTGTTATTAAATTTGATAATTTTTCAATGAAAGCATGGCTGCCGGCAGCCATCTTGGATATTACTCTTCGCATGACTAAATCCTTTGGCACACATACAGGTAAAATAAGATATGATTGATATCCCTCATCAGAATTTGACCAAACTTCATATATAAGTATTAACATTGGGGTGACTTCTTGTTCTTGGATGGAATTGTTTTTACAATTGCATGAAATTCTATATTGGCTTATAGTTCTACAACTATACAGTAATGCTCTAATTAATCGACTTCTTAACCACAGCAGAATTATGGGTAACTTTTCAGGATTTAGTCGGAAATATGGCTTGTTGGGCAATCTCACACGACTTCCCCGTCGAGTAAATTTTGGGCTGAAGTTTGTTTTAAAGTGCCGCCCTCCTCCCCCAAGTGCCGCCCTCCTCCCCCTGGATATGTTGATAATACAATGTTTATATTTTGGCATATATTTTATATAATGTGATCTAGGGGTCCGAAAATCAAGTGGACTTTTAACCTTTTCAAAAAATATTTGTGGTTTGGGTTTCCCCACCGACCCTATTTTAAACCTCCTACCATAAAGTTTTTTTCGTGGTTTTCAAGAAAATCTATTTAATTTTTACTCCTAAAATTTCATAAAATACAAAAAGCAGATTTAACCATCTCAGAATAGGTTGATTTCAAAGTAAAAGTATTGTGTAATATTAACTGTTATACAAAAATAATCAAAAGTAGTTTTATGTCATCTTGCAGAGTAAAATACGCACACGAAAAGTCATAAGAATATGTCAAAATGAAAACAATTAATTAAAAAAATAAAACTTCAAGCCTACCGACCGACCCTCTTTTTTTTCCGGCTTGTAACCCAAACCAGACACTTTAATTTTCTTTTGCCTAAGAGAATACATTGGCCTAACAATATTTACCTTTAGCTTTGTCTCCCTATGGGAGACTCGCATATATAAGAGAATGCACTGGCACAGGATCTTTAATGCTGCACCAGCAAAGCTCCTGTTATTAAAGGGTTAATGGAGAATTTAAGTGGTTGCTGATGATGATGGGATCCTTAGAGATTTCTTTTGACAGATTAATATAAAGCACTGATTATTATTTTCAGGGTTCAATAAGCCCCCAATGTTCGGAGATTATGAAGCACAAAGACACTGGATGGAAATTACTCTCAACCTGCCTGTCAAAGAATGGTTGGTATAACCAGAGAATGACACAACATATTTGCAAGTTAATGTATTGAGGTTGCGATATTAGGAGAATGTCGGTATCCTATATCCAAACAAATGGGGCCAGAATCGTCCATGAAACAACGGAGCTTGAAATGTGCTTTAATTTTTTTATGCTAAAATGGTTTAATAAATAAAAAGATTTAAAATATTTGACATATATATACAACACAATACAATCAAAGGACTAGTTATTGAATCGATTGGCAGATTGCAGTGTTTACCTGAGGTTTTGATTAAACTTTGGTATCTTATTAAACTATTGGAATTTTATTGGTAATTCCGCTGTAAGGCGACACCAATGCTAAAGTATGGTTTACGGAGATCTGATCAGAAAAAAAGTAGATGCAAGAGGGAATAAAATAAAAATAAAAAAGTTTCTAATCAAACAATAATCAGAAAATAGCAATTGATGTGAAATTTTACATGATTTGTGAAATACATGTTATATATCTGTTTTCCGACACTTTCTTTTAATTTCATATTACCTCCGTTTTTATTCCAAGTTACAGATAAAGATACCTTTGCATACAAATACCATAGTGGGAATGCCTACTTTATATTTATTGAAAGAGTTAACCCTTTACCCAACAAACCGGCCAAAACCGGCCAAGTAAAGCTTCAACAGCCTAAAATATCTTCGGTCTGTCTCAATAGAACCATACAAATATGGATATCATTGGAACCGGCTCCTTGACCACATTGTGATAGTTACAGTTATGCCCTGTGCCAATGCATTCTCTTATATATGCGAGTCGACCATAGGTCGCCTCGCATATATAAGAGAATGCATTGGCCTAAAAAAAATCTTTTTTTAACTCTTTTTACCATTTTTTCTTACATTCTTTAACAATTTTATAATTTTTAATGTGTCAAGCCAATGCATTCTCTTATATATGCGAGGCGACCTATGGTCGACTCGCATATATAAGAGAATGCATTGGCACAGGGCCCTTCTGTTGGGTAAAGGGTTAACTAGTTAGAATGTCTACATGTTTGAGGTTTTTTTCAGATAGCATACTATTAAATGTTTTTTTTTGCAACTTTGTGAAAAATGTCATAGGCAATGTTTGGAAACCAGACAATAAAATTGTCGCCTAACATTGTTTATATAGCAATTATTTTTACATGCAAAATCACATTATTGGATTATTGGAGAGTTATTAATAATGAAAATAAGTGAATTTATTTTTTCATGTACTTGTTGATGATAGTTATTTTTTACAGACTTTTATATTAATTTGCATGAACTCATCTTCGAAGGACTTGATTCCCTTTTACCATTTGATGTCATCAAAATTCTTCCATCATTGTGTTTTTATTCTGTCAAGTTTGTAGACAGTTCAATTGCTAAGTTTCAGTTGCAATATCTAGGATGTTATTTACATTATGCATTTCCAATATATTCGACATTTCAAATTGATTAAGAATTACCGGTATGGGATTGAGATTTAAAACCAGAGGAGTTTTCAGTAATTGGTTAGAATAACTTATGATATACACAATGTGACATGTAACATTTGTTTTGTTTTACAGGTACATAAACAGTACAGAGAATGACTTGTTGTACTGGGGACTGGACTATCCACCTCTCACGGCTTATCATAGTCTACTATGTGGATATGTGTGAGTCCTTAATCTCACTAAAGCTATATTTTGACCCTTTAGTAAAGCTGAATCGGTCATTGGTAAATTGGTTACCCAGGATCTCTAAGCAAAGATTAGGATGGATGTTACATACAATGTTATTATAAATATACCAATGTGTGTACGAGGTGTGTGTGTGAGCTGCGTACGAATGTCAACCCCCCCACCATTCCCGTCTATATATCAATTCAATCGTTGTTGTTAGATATTGTTCTGTATATAAATGTATAATATAATAAAAACATTTAAAAAAAAAATTAAAATGGATCTTAAATTTTCTTTGTATATCTACAGTTCGGGAATATGTACAGTCAATTTCATATTGCTTAATTGTTTGTTTCGGTTATTTGCATAAAACTATCCTGCACCAAACCATATCCTTTTAAAAAGACTATGTTTTAAATGTTTACTAGTGTATGCATATATAACAAAATTAATGGTATTGTGGTTTATTCCATACTGAAATCACCAATATGTTTTAAAAATAGCAAACAAACTGACACAATGAGGATTAATTCTGATTAATTGGTAATTTTTTATGTCAATGTTTTCCTCAATCATCATGTTCACGTTCGCGTTCACAGAGAAAAAACTACATAACACCAGCCCTGTTAATTAGCAAAAAAGATTGCCTATGTCAGAAATATTGCTAAAAAGCCTAGGATCCACATACATGTACATTTAGTACAAGTATAATTTTAGTTCACAATTACAACTTGGCCTATTATCATCCATGCCAGATCCTGATTGGGTCTGGCTTTAATAAAATTGCTGATTATCAAGATACAGGTGTAATCAATGTTATCTCAGTAGTCCTTGGCATACAACAATGAATTTTTGCTGTCTACAGATTCCCACAGTGTGACACTAAGACAATGTCTGCAGCAATTTGTTTCAATTTTGCACAAAACATTGGCAGGTTTTGAGATTTGCCTCGGCCAAAAACAAGCCGACAAAATACCGGTATCTTTTTGCCTAGGCATTAGCCTCGACTCAGCCGATAGCCAACACTAATTAACATGATTGTAACACGTATTTCAGGGTGTTCCAATTGTTTTGTAACAGTTAATCTTTTATTTCTCTGGTTCATAAACAAACTAATCCATATTACCATATTAAATCATCTGTGTTCAGGTGTGAATTTGACATTTAACTACAGATATTAACCACCATATATTAAACCTATAGCGATGACAAAGAGGTCAATCAAATATAGAAAGCCACAAATGCATGCTTTAATTAAGGACAGTCTGAGCGCACCCAGGCTATTGACTGAACTTCTGATCGTGTACGAGATTTGGGACGTACGACCAAAGTAACGTTAAATAGCCAAAACCAATAATTTGGAACAGTTAAAAATGCTACTCATATTTTAGAAAAGGTCAAAACGACACCGGAGAGTGTCGTCAGTTGCTGGCGCTTTGATTTAAGACTGACTCTCTAAGTGGTGGCCACAATTTTCTTTTTTGGCACTTAACTGGTAAGAAGGTGTACTAATCAAGCTGTACCCCATTCCCAGACAAAATTACCGATAAGACCATGCTCACAGAGAAGGTAATATCGTGGGCCCAACCCATTCCTGTGTAGTTTCTGTAAATATCGTAAGATCATTTTAAGTAACATTTTTATAGATATTAACCCTTTGAGTGCCAGGTCCAATTTTTGTATCAACCCATATACCATGTGCCAATGCATTCTCTTATATATGCGAGTCGACCATAGGTCGCCTCGCATATATAAGAGAATGCATTGGCCTAACATTTTTTTTTTTTTTTTTTTTTACAATTTTTTTACAATTTCAATAATTTATTCTTATATTCTTTAACAGACTTATTTTGTAGGTTAGGGCCGATGAGATCGGCCCATGGCACTCAAAGGGTTAAATCATACTAGAACAACATATATACAATTTAGTGCACCAATTGTGACTCAAAATCAATGGCAGCCATAAAGTAATATTTATAAATGTTATGCATCCAGCGATGTATATATTTACGTCCATGATGCATCACATGTATTTTTAAGTCTTTGTACATATATCTGATAAATCTCCTACACATAAAGTTCTGCAATGTTAAAATTCTAATGATAATGTTACTGTTACATTCTGATATTCTTCTTGTTATATCGGTTGGGATAATGCTATTTTTGGAGCGAGTTCCGCCCATTGCACTTCTATAATGGACATTTCTCCAAGAATCATGGGTGGGAATTATATTGCTTGTATGTCCTTGGATGAGGTTAAATGGTAGCTTAGAGGGAAGCCTTTCCCAATCATGATGACATCAAACATGCTTATATTAGGGACCAATTAAATGTCAAAGCAACTAGATTTATAAATAAACAAAGCCTAGTTTTCCAGAGAATTTTGATTTGTCGCGTTATCAGTTAATGCATGTAAACAATACATTAAACGATCGTATCATCACTATACCTTTTTCTCTCATGGTAGATGATATATCATTTTGAAGATTAATCACAGTCATATCAGGTGATCAATCACATTCAGTGGTTACGTGAATGCCCAGACTCCACATTTACACGTTTTTGAATGAACGTCCGTTATAGAAGAGCAACTAACTCGGTCCAAGAACAGCATCATCCCAACCGATATCCCAAGCTGTTGTGGACCAAGAAGAATTTGTCTACCACTATATAAGGCTATCCCCTCATGTGTATGATGTCACTGCCCATAGTTCATATTAAATGTTCAAGCCTGCGAATAAAGTATCTGCCATTTGCAGAATGAGGTCCCCAGATGGTGAATTTAGTGATGCTATCCCTCACAGCAGTCTAGCATCACCAAATTCACCCTCTGGGGACCTCATTCTGCTTAGGCCCCATCTTCTGGGAAGTATCTATAGTCTGAAATTAACATTGTTTTTAGTTACTTTTTCCCTTCTCTTCAGTTTCTATATCGCCTAATTTGCAGAAGATAAAATGCATAATTGAGGTGAATAATGGGTTAACGTCATGAACTTCAACTGATGAACTTCAATCTGATGGTAGGTTTCCAATAGAAGTCGAGGCTTAATCAGAATGAGGTCCCCAGAGGGTGAATTTGGTGACGTTGATTATGCATTTCATCTTCTGCAAATTATGGGATATAGAAACTGAAGAGAAGGGGAAAAAGTAACTAAAAACAATGTTAATTTGAGACTATAGATACTTCCCAGAAGATGTTGCCTAAGCAGAATGAGGTCCCCAGAGGTTGAATTTGGTGATGCTAGCCACTATCAAACACGTAGCTGTTGAATAGACCTGATTCACTCTTACCTGGTGTTTTTATATTTTAGTGCAAACTTCATCAACTCCACCTGGGTTGCCTTGGGAACCTCACGAGGACATGAGAGTCAAGATCACAAGTTCTTCATGCGAAGCTCTGGTAGATTTTTTTTAATAGTCAGCCATTACATGATGGGAGCTGCGCTGGTGCAGCATTAAAGATCCTGTGGTACTGCATTCTCTTATATATGCGAGTCTCCTGTAGTGAGCTTCGCATATATAAGAGAATGCACTAGCTTACAATGTCAAGGTATTTATTGTTAGGCCAATGCATTCTCTTATATATGCGAGGCTCCCTATGGGACACTCGCATATATAAGAGAATGCATTGGCACAGGGTTTTCTAAAAAAATCAGGAAGCTCAAGTCATGGAACGGTTAATACCCATATTATACGCATTGAATGTTTAGCAATCTCAGGCTGATTAAGCATCAATTAACCCTTTCTTTATTAAATGGAATCTCCTATTCAGTGATGAAAGTATACATTGGAATGTATATTCAGTCTTTGATACTTTTCAAAAGTATGTTTTCTTCTCTCTATCTAGAGAGCATATTTTGATATTCAGATTATCATTGATTTGCTGGCATGGCAAGCGTTGCTCAGCTGAAGAATGCATAAACTATTAGTGGCCCTTCAAGTCATTTTAAATAGTTATTAGTCATCTGGGGTAAACAGCACCTTGTACATGACTCTCTGTATAAAGTTACATCTCTCTTTTAAGTTTATAATAAATGCTTGTTATTTCTAATTATTAGCAGCAGATTATTAGTGCCTCTTTAAGTCACTGGAGGTCAACAACACCTATCCCGTGGCATTCCTCACGTCATTTTACTTTTGTGCATCAATTTTCCCACATATTTTCTGTGCTCATAATAAACACTGTTTATTGGTCATATAATTTATTAGTCATCTAAGGTCAAATGTGTATTATAATATAAACCCATGACATTCCCCCGGTCAGATGACCCATTTTCCTAGATATCTTCTAAGCTGATAAGGAAGGCTCTTTTTTGCTCATATTTGCTCCTTTTAGTCATCTGAGGTCAATGGCATTTATCACATGACACTCCACAGGTCAATTAATCCCAGTCTTTAAATCTTCACCGACCAGATTGCAATCATTTTGGTATTTAATTAAATTAATTATTAGTGCTCTTTAAGACATCTGAAGTCAACGGGGTCTATCTAATAAGATTACCCGGGTCAAATTACCCAAATGGTCGCATCTAGCAAAAATATATATAAACTAATTATTAGTGCCGTTCTAAGAAATCTGAGGTAAACAGGACCTATCTAATAACGCTTCCCAGGCCAAATTACCCTTATGTACAATTTTCAGTTCCTTTTAGCGAACAAACAAAAAAATAAAATTGAGTTTCCTTTGTATAGATTATCACTTTTTATATTTGTTTATATTTTTAGTATTGCTCGTGGACATGTTGGTGTTCCTTCCTGCTGTCTTTATTTACTTCAAGATACAAAAGCATCACAACCCGTATAAAAAGGTAAGTTGGTGATGCTCTCTCTAAATGCATCACAACCCATATAAAAAGGTGAGATACTGGTGTATTTTAACCCTTTACCCAACAGAAGGGCCCTGTGCCAATGCATTCTCTTATATATGCGAGTCGACCATAGGTCGCCTCGCATATATAAGAGAATGCATTGGCTTAACACATTAAAAATTATAAAATTGTTAAAGAATGTAAGAAAAAATGGTAAAAAAAGATTTTTTTTAGGCCAATGCATTCTCTTATATATGCGAGGCGACCTATGGTCGACTCGCATATATAAGAGAATGCATTGGCACAGGGCATAACTGTAACTATCACAATGTGGTCAAGGAGCCGGTTCCAATGATATCCATATTTGTATGGTTCTATTGAGACAGACCGAAGATATTTTAGGCTGTTGAATCTATATTTGGCCGGTTTTGGCCGGTTTGTTGGGTAAAGGGTTAATGTTCTAAGAATGTGATATAATGAAATCTAATAATATTATATTTGTTCAAATTAGCAACCAAAATAATGCACAATACAATAGGAATGGATGGAGATCCAAAATTGTTTTTACATGCCCTTGTCATCTGCAATCTCTAAAATGCCGACTTCAGTGGCATTAGCGATGTGTCAAGACATTGCTGGTCTCCTATTTTCAAACTATTTTAGTCAAGTGGTTTGATGAGGGATGGTTGGCAGGCATCCGAGCAGGCGAGTGGGTGAATGTGAGGGCCCTAAACCTATATAACATAGCCGTTTATTGATGGATATTGAAAGTTTTTTTTATCTGAGTTTAATGTCATGTGCGACAGCTACACACACACAACTTACGGACTAGAGTTATGGTACTTATTTCTATTTATAGAAATTATATGTCCATTAGCATGATAACTTCAACAAATGTCAACCGATTCAATTCATATTGGATATAGGAATCATTCACAACAAAAGTTGATTGAATTTAAAAAACCAGGTTTGTCCGATTTTTTTTAATTGAGTTATGAGACTTTGGTCCGAGTTATGATTCCTTAGTTTATCCATTTTCAGTGATTCTCAGTCGAATAGGTTAACTCTTATGGGCAAACAAAAAACAATCATATTGTTGAAGCAAACATACTAGACGATTTCAAGTAACAAATTGATGCTGTTTTCTGGTGCGAAAGATACAAATTTGACTAAACTGCATAAATATTATATCCAGTACGGACAAATCTATACAATAACTTTCACAGTCATTCCATCTAAATACTTTATGTTAATTTATTTTTGCAAGGGGTAAAAATCATCCCAAAAATTGATGATGATGATAACTCACAATAAACCTGACCTTTAGACAAGGCGTTATTTATACAACATTTATCTCACTGCTGACTGCTCTTAGGTTCTGAATATGTCAAACTAAAAATCAGATGTAATCGAAAAGTAATTGGTTACATTTTACTAAAGTAATTGTAGTAATAATCGATTATATTTGTACACAATGTAATCAATAATCGTAATTGTTATTATGTATATCAAAATTAATTGTAATCGTAATCAATTACATTGGCATTTAACCACCCCAACCTATTAGGTATTAGCTGACATGCTTGATTTGAGCACTTGTTTGTGGATCACTGACAGTGTGCTAATGTTCCATTGGTTTGAGCTGACGCAATAATAATCGATCCATTTATATAGCAGTAATGCCCTAAATAATCGACTCCTTAACCACAGCAGAATTATGGGTAATTTGTCAGGTTTTAGTCGGAAATATGGATTGTTGCCATATTTCTGACTAAATCCTGAAAAGTTACCCATAATTCTGCTGTGGTTAAGGAGTCAATTATTTAGGGAATTACTTTACCACAATACGAGTTATTTCCAGACTTGAGTCAAGCGTGGCATTCATCTTTAATATCTGCATACCATTATAAGTAAACATACATGAGAGCTTCTTTATTCCCCATGTTATAATATTAGACAAATAAATACAAATTCTGTGTTCTCAGGCACCTCCCTCATCACTGAAATTTTCTCTGAAAAATTGCCAATTTTTTTCTCATTATTTTATTTTAGAAACATTACATTGAAACCGAGTTCTCCCTTAAGACATAACTGGTGCAAGCAGTCACAGTCAAGCTTGAGTTTAATGTGCCTGTCATTCTGTCATTTGCAGAATGAGGTCCCCAGAGGGTGAATTTAGTGATGCTAGCCACTGTACCAGGAAGAATTACTCCATTCACCCTCTGGGCACCTCATTCTTCATGGCCTCATCTGCTATAGGAGACATAGATTCAGATTGAAGTTCCCAAATGGTGAATATTGTGATGTACGCCAAATTGGGAACCTCGATTATGCAAAGTCTGCCAATTTGCGAATGTAGAGAAACTAAACTAAAAAAGAAATAGATTCTATGTGAAGAAATTTCTATAGAAATTTGATAATAAAGAAACTTTCCAGAGAAGGTAAGGGCTAAGCAGAATGCGGTCCCCAGAGGGTCAATTTAGTGATGCTATCCCGCTATGCAGGATAGCATTACTAAATTCACCCTCTGGAGACCGCATTCTGCAAATGACAGGCACACTAAACTCAGGCTTGGTCACAGTACACATAACTTGGTGTGAGATTTGAACAGCATATACATGTAACTATAGTTATGCTTGAAATATAGCCACTTTTTTAAAACTCAGCAGTCCACTAGCGAGCATTAACCCGTTCTATACTAAATGGATTCTCCCAGTCAGTTAAAAAGTGTGCATCAGAACAGTCTATTTTTCATTTGGAGGGATATTAAATTGATAAAATTTGATGACAGTTAAATAAAAGTGCATCACAAGACCTATTTATTGAAGGAAATGTTTTGATAATAAGTTCAACAAATGACCTATGTTGAACTTATTATCTGAACATTTCCTATGGGATAACCACTCATCAATGATACTTTAGTACACAAAGGGTAAAACTCATACCACTGAATTGGCAGCAATGACGTCAAAAATAGACTCCGTCATACAGAATACTCTATACCAGAGAAGCGGCATTCATAATAATGGTCAAGTCTGCAAATAGTGTGCGCCTGCCATTTGCAGAGTGAGGTCCCTAGAGGGTGGATTTACTGATGCTATCCTGCACAGCAAGCTAGCATCACCAAATTCACCCACTGGGGACCTCATTCTATGCAGGCCTCATCTTCTGGAAAGTATCTATAGTCGCAATTTAACATTGTTTTTGTAGTTACTTTTTCCCTTCTGGGAAATTTCTATATCCCCAAATTTGCAGAAGATAAATTACACAATTGAGGTATAAACTAATTGGTGAACATCACCAACTTCAGATTGGGAACTTCAATCTGATCCTAGGTTTCTCATAGTAGTTTAGGACTAAGCAGAATGAGGTTCCCAGAGGGTGAATTTGGTGATGCTAGCCCAGCATGCATACTCAGGCCTGATGTCCGGAATATGGCGTAACAGCCCCCAGATGCGGCGTTCAAAAAAGGGGTCACTAGTCTACTAATGCTCTAACCACTGGGCCACAAGCTTCAGAGTCAAGGAATTAACTTGTGGATTGAGTTATATAATACTTCTCTTGTAATCTTGGGCATGTACAGTAATGCTCTAAATAATTGACTCCTTAACCGCAGCAGAATTATGGGTAACTTTTCAGGATTTAGTCGGAAATATGGCTTTTTGCCATTCATCGGAAAGCTCTCAGTTAGAGCTTTCTGGTGAATTGTATGAAGCCATATTTCCGACTAAATCCTGAAAAGTTACCCATAATTCTGCTGTGGTTAAGGAGACGATTATTAAAGGCATTACTGCACATTGATCCAATGACTTATGGTGTGTAATATTTTATTCTTATCTAATGAAACATTGTATAATATTTTGTTCACATATTCTAATGATGTATAGTGTTTAACTTGCCAGCCTGCAAATAATGTGTCTGTCATTTGCAGAATGAGGTCCCCAGACGGCTATCGCTCATCACCAAATTCACCCTTATGGGGGACCTCATTCTGCTTAGGTCTCTTCTGGAAAGTATCTACAGTCTCAAATTAACATTGTTTTTAGTTACCTTTTCCCTTCTAGGAAGTTTCTATACATGTATTCCCTAATTTGCAGAAGATAAAATGCATAATCGAGGTGACTAATGGGTGAATATCACCAACTTCAACTTGGGAACTTAAATCTGATCCTAGGTCTCCCATAGCAGGTTGAGGCCTAAGCAGAATGACGTTCTCAGAGTGTGAATTTGGTAACACTAGCCCTCTGGGGACCTTGGAAATGACAGACACACTATTTGTAGGCTTGTTAACTTTATTCCAGATGACGAGCACTTTCCTGACGATGATGTATCCAGGCCTGGTTCTCATCGATTACGGACACTTTCAGTATCCTTTATTGAAGGCCTGTGTTTAGTCAGATTACATGAATGTGTAAAACTCTTATAAAGGCCCACTTAACTCCTAGATTACATTATATAAAATATATGCCATATTATATACCATTTGAAACGGGAAGCTCCAAAACATTGTATTATCAACTTATTCGGTGTAATAAACTGTGGACATGTTGTTGTCCCCCGAAAAATATATTGGGGGCTCCGTAATCAACTCCTCCTACAGTTTTGATCGTAGATATTTGAAACTGCAGAGTATTGTTAACCACATATTGGAGATGTGCAACATGTATATAGATGACGGAAAAATATTTTTTTTTACGGAGTTATTAACCCTTTTCGACTTAGAAAATTTCAACATTTTTTTTAATTTCTTCAACAAAGCGGCATCGACTTGCCACGTTTTCGGGAGACACTGTGGTCAGCTGACCTTTTATTATCCCCTGCCAAATTTAAAATTTGCGGGGGATATAGTAATGGGTTCCGTCTGTCCGTCATTCCCGAATTTGTAAGAGTCATAACTTGAACAAATGTAAACGGATTTCAAAGGTTTGTGGTATATGAGTTCACCTGACCATTACCTAGAATGACTTCGCAAGCCAGGTCTGGCCAGATATTTTTACTGGAGTTATTGGACTTTGTTTATTATTTTTGTCGAATTTACCAAATAGCAAATAGGCGACATCACAGGGCTCATTTCCACAAATGGCAACGGATTTCAAAGATATTTGGTATATGAGTTTACCTGACCATTACCTAGAATGAGTTTGCAAGCCAGGTCCGGCCGGATATTTTTACCGGAGTTATTAGACTTTGTTTATTATTTTTGTCGAATTTACCAAATAGCAAATAGACGACGTCACAGGGCTCATTTCCACAAATCTCAACGGATTTCAAAGAATTTGGTATATGAGTTCACTTGACCAGTATCTAGAACGAGTTCGCAAACCAGGTCCGGCCGGATATTTTAAGCGGACTTATTGGACTTTGTTTAATTGTTTGTGTGAAAATGGACGACGTCACAGGGCTCATTTCCACAAATGTCAATGGATTTCAAAGATTTTTGGTATATGAGTTCACATGACCAGTATCTAGAACAAGTTCGCAAACCAGGTCTGGCCGGATATTTTCAGCAGAGTTATTGGACTTTGTTTATTATTTTTGGTGCAAATGGACGACGTCACATGGCTAGTACCTAAAATGAGTTCACAAGCCAGGCTTTTTGACAAAATCCCACCTCTTGTTTAGCACATACTGAGAACGCAAATATTATTGAGAATGCACTGCCCCAACTGCACATTTCGACGGGGGATACCGCCGTCTGCGACTGCTTGTTTTTGTTGAGTTGCCAACGCGTTTTGTCATCTGGATTGCAGTAAAAAGCAGTATTATTTGCAATGCAGGGGGAATAACTCTATATATTAAAGATAGAGTTCTCGCCTTCCATTTAAAAAGTTTGAATTCTGTTGCATTCTGGGAGCCAAATGGGGGAAGTCATTCTATGATTTCAGCAGTTTTCTATTTCTCTGTGGGCATCTTCTGAGACTGTTATTAAAACCGTATATCAAGTCACTATAAAAAAAAAATCGGCGACTCGAAAAATTAGTGGGCCGTTAAGACATATATCACATTAGTAGTCTTTTTCTCATGTATGGATCCTCATGTGTCGAGTCAGATTTACTAGAATGAGCAAATATCTTAAGACACACATCACAATGATAGCGTTTCTCTCCCATGTGGACCGTCATGTGTTTAGTCAGATTACATGAATGTGTAAAACTCTTAAGACATATATCACATTAGTAGTCTTTTTCTCATGTATGGACCTTCATGTGTCGAGTCAGATTACTAGAATCAGCGAATCTCTTAAGACACACATCACACTGATAGCGTTTCTCTCCCGTATGGATCCTCATGTGTCTTTTCAGATCACCTGACTGAGTAAAACTCTTAAGACACACATCACACTGATAGCGTTTCTCTCCCGTATGGACCCTCATGTGTTTAATCAGATTACTAGAATCAGCTAATCTCCTAAGACACACATCACACTGATAGCGTTTCTCTCCCGTGTGGATCCTCATGTGTCGAGTCAGATTACTAGAATGAGCAAAACTCTTAAGACATATATCAGATTGGTCTTTTTCTCCCGCATGGAGCCTCTTGTGTTGTTTCAGATAACTAGAAGCCGCAAATCTCTTAAGACACACATCACACTGATAACGTTTCTCTCCCGTGTGGACCCTCATGTGTTTAGTCAGATTACTGGACTCAGTAAAACTCTTAAGACACACATCACACAGATAGTGTTTCTCTCCCGTGTGGATCCTCATGTGTCTTTTGAGATGAGCTGACTGAGTAAAACTCTTAAGACATATATCACATTGGTAATCTTTTTCTCCTGCATGGAGCCTCTTGTGTTGTTTCAGATAACTAGAATCCACGAATCTCTTAAGACACACATCACACTGATAGCGTTTCTCTCCCGTATGGATCCTCATATGTCTTTTCAGAGTTCCTGACTGAGTAAAACTCTTAAGACACACATCACACTGATATCGTTTCTCTCCCGTATGGACCCTCATGTGGCTTTTCAGATGAGCTGACTCAGTAAACCTCTTAAGACACACATCACACTGATAGTGTTTATCTCCCGTGTGGACCCTCATGTGTTTAGTCAGATCACTTGACTGAGTAAAACTCTTAAGACACACATCACACTGATAGCGTTTCTCTCCCGTATGGATCCTCATATGTCTTTTCAGAGTTCCTGACTGAGTATAACTCTTAAGACACACATCACACTGATATCGTTTCTCTCCCGTATGGACCCTCATGTGGCTTTTCAGATGAGCTGACTCAGTAAACCTCTTAAGACACACATCACACTGATAGTGTTTCTCTCCCGTATGGATCCTCATATGTCTTTTCAGAGTTCCTGACTGAGTAAAACTCTTAAGACACACATCACACTGATATCGTTTCTCTCCCGTATGGATCCTCATGTGGCTTTTCAGATGAGCTGACTGAGTAAAGCTCTTAAGACACACATCACACTGATAGTGTTTATCTCCCGTGTGGACCCTCATGTGTCTAGTCAGATCATTTGACTGAGTAAAACTCTTAAGACATATATCACATTGGTTGCCTTTTTCTCCCGCATGGAGCCTCTTGTGTTGTTTCAGATAACCATAGCGGGTGTAGATTTTTAGACAAATATCACATTGGTATTGTTCCTTCCTGTTTCCCTCCGATCGAAGCAGCTGCTTTCCTGTCTGACAATGTTCATGTGTCATCTGCTTTTTGTCACTGAATTGTTCCCCTTGAACCAGGAAGCATGTAGCTTCATCATTAGCAAACTCATCAGATAATCCTGCTCCTTCACTAAGTGAGTTATTATTTTCAGTTTCTACATCGACATCATTTATTCGTCGCCTGCTTTCTGTTGCTTCTCTGAGTTCTCTCCCTTTGGTCCAAGCAGACTCTTCATTTAATTCACCCGGATTCTTCATTATTGCCTAGATTATCACTGTTCACTTTATAGCTCCCAGGTGTGTGTGTGTGAAGGATTAGTAGATATCTGAAATAGGAGAACAATTTAATGAATAAATTACATCATGGAAGTATAAAATACCCAGGTTATGACATGAATCAGTCATTTACAACTGAAAGACACTTTGTGGTTTGGGCTCCAAAATACACCTGGCATGGGCGGATACAGTCTGCCGCACGTGCTGCTTGAGCGCTACTCAGATACCGTAATGCCCAAAGTAATTTGACCACTTAACCACAGAAGAGTTATGGGTAATTTTTCAGGATTTATTCAGAAATATGGCGAGAGCTTTCCGATGAATGGCAACAAGCCATATTTCCGACTAAATCCTGAAAAATTACCCATAATTCTCCTGTGGTTAAGTGGTCAATTACTTTGGGCATTACTATAATATATTTTATAGTTAATAGAAATCACCACCAGGAGGCCCCACCTGAAGGAAATGAGTATAAGACTACCAAATAATAAAGCATTAAACAATGTTATCTGATGCCAACTTGTTTATAAATTGGTGCCCCTCTGATGTGGCTCTTTGTATAAAGTTTCATTGAGTTTGATAACCATATCATTGGGTGTCAACCCTTGATGGATGATGTCTCTACAAACATTGCTGTAATTGGCACCAATCTGCTTTTATGCATAGTCAACACATGCAATTCCCTCAATTCCCTGTACTGGTATCTATAGCAGTGATAAGCACATTTGGCCTAGGGCATATATACACATGCCAACACATTTATTACTTGTTACCATATGGGCAGGTGTCCATTTGTGGTTTTCTATCTCTGGAATGAGAATCCCCCCCAGTAGTCCAGTGCATTTATCGTTTTACTCAGAACTAATTGCAACAGAATTTTTTTTTGCTGGAATTGTACATATACCCTCTATAAACAACATACTAAAAATCAGCAAAAATCGGAAAAAGGGAAATTAGTGAATTTCGTGAAAAACAATTGGGAAAATTTGGTCAAATCATCAATTTATGGATTTTCATGAATGTATATAAAACATTCAAATTTACAAGTCCTTCAAATATCATGCACATTTTCCTGAATCCAGAACTGGAAACCATTCCCAGATTCCTTAAGGCTTTTTCGAGTTGTGTGCCTTCAAAAACGCGAGTTTACCTGATATCGGAGCCTTAATTTCGCAGAATGAGCCAAATGCCGTATTATATAGTTAATTATTAAAAAAACTAGAGCAAAATTAATAACTTTTTCACTGTTTAAGTAATTTCCTCACTAGATAAAACACAAAATATCATTAATATGTGCATCTATGAATAAGGAGAATAAAATATTCTGAAACAAAATGTGTGTTCCATTGTAAGGACGTAGCCAAATTTGCCTTGACACAGAACTCGTGTGATGAAATGCAATATTTGAGGTCATGTAACTCAATAAATTAATATCCATATGCTCTGCTTTTCTCATAACATTTTGAGAATACTAGATTGAACAAATTGTGAAGGAATTTCCAAATACATTGGTGAAGAAAATAAAATTATGGTCCTATGAACTCTTAGTCTAGCCTCTTTTCCGAAAATGCTATTGTGGGGCGTTTTTGTCAATTTTTAAAGGTTTTTAGGTATATTCAGAAAAATAAACGAAAGTTTATTGTGTAAAATTATTTTATCTGTCCTCTTAAATTATTTTTTTGTTGAGAAAATAGCATTTCAATGGTTATACCAATGAATGTCACTGGATTTCACTCATCATTGTGGAACTTACTCCAAATTTGAACGGCAAAAAAATGGGGTAGGGGAAAGCATATCAACAAAAACTTCAAAATTATCCATCTTAACCCTTTACCCAACAATCCGGCCAAAACCGTACAAATAAAGCTGCAACAGCCTAAATTATCTTGGGTCTGTCTCAATAAAACCATACAAATATGGATATCATTGGAACCGGCTCATTGACCACATTGTGATAGTTACAGTTATGCCCTGTGCCAATTCATTCTCTTATATATGCGAGTCGACCATAGGTCGCCTCGCATATATAAGAGAATGCATTGGCCTAAAATCTTTTTTTAACACTTTTTACCATTTTTTCTTACATTCTTTAACAATTTTATAATTTTTAATGTGTTAAGCCAATGCATTCTCTTATATATGCGAGGCAACCTATGGTCGACTCGCATATATAAGAGAATGCATTGGCACAGGGCCCTTCTGTTGGGTAAAGGGTTAAAGCATAACACTTTTTATTACATGATCCTACCCTTATTCCATTCAATAAACCCATTCTATAAATTGTGATATTAAACGTTCGTTTAATAACAGGAAATAGTGCCAGGTGACCTTTGACTTCCGGTTTGTCGACCTGTTAACATTCCGTACGCTACGTCTCAAAATACTATGGCTTCCAATATTTTTCCAACAAACTATTACGAATGAAGAGTTTGAAAAGTTATGTCATTAAATATACGCCATTAAATGCGTTAAAAAGTCTGTATTTATCTGGGACTATTTCGTTACGCGGGCAAACAACGAATAGTTACGTGAAACGTCATCGCATGCCTTATAGAAGCCGACGTTAATTTCGCGTCACATTTGTCGATTTAAGTTTGTTTTGTCGATGTTTTGGATCATGTAATAAATAGAATCTACAACTCGTCCCCAGTTTATAGCGGAAATTACAAAACTCGTCCAGTAAATTAGGTCTGGACCTCGCCAAAGGCTCGGTCCAGACCTAATTTACTGGACTCGTTTTGTAAATTCCACTATAAACTGGGGACTCGTTGTAGATCCTCTATATATTATCAGCTTCTGCATACATTGTTCTTTCATACATAATTTCATATTTCCTTTGTTTATTGACAGAGCTGCAATATGTTTTGTCAAAATATGGCAGTGAAATGACAAATTGGCATTTTGGGATTGTTTTTATACAACATAGCCATAAAATTCTAAATCAACTTCCGATAACGTATTAAGCAGTTTTATAATGCAACAGGAATGTACACAAACTGGAAGAAAACAACATTGTGTCTAAAATGGCTGTAATTTGGTGATAAAATTGCATTTTGTGATTTTTCCTACCCCAATACCAACTTAAAATTTGGAGTCAGTTTCCTGAAAAATTAAAGAAATCAAGTGACATACTATGGCATAACCAATGAAAGGCTAATTTTTTAACACTAAAGTGTTGTGGGAGGAAAGTTCAAATAATTTTACACATTAAAACACCCATTGT
Source organism: Siphonodentalium dalli (assembly GCA_032622095.1). NCBI lineage: Eukaryota > Metazoa > Mollusca > Scaphopoda > Gadilida > Siphonodentaliidae > Siphonodentalium > Siphonodentalium dalli. Next base: position 67,903,652 of record CP136069.1, read on the forward strand.
TTTTTGTGTTTATGGCCCAAAACCTTTTATAATGGACAAAAATGCCTCAAACTGGCATCTTTGGAAACAAGCTAAGACTAAGTATTCAAAGGGCCATAAGTTGATTTTCTTAAATAATGTTCTATTAATACCTTTACAATTTGTTCAATCCAACTTTATTAAAAGGTTATAAGAAAAGCATGGCATATGGGTATTAAATTATTGAGTTACATGACCTCAAATATTGCATTTCATCACAAAAGTTCAGTGTCAGAGGAAAAATCGGTTAAGTCCATACAATGGAACACACATTTTGTTTGAGAATATAATCTTCTTCTTAATTAGAGATGCACATATTAATCATTTGTTGTGTTTAATCTAGTGAGGAAATTACTAAAACACTGAAAAAGCCTTTCAATTTGCTCTAGTTTTTTTAATAATTAACCATAAATAAGGCATTTTGGCGCATTCTTCGAAATTGAGGCCCCGAAAATGGGCCAAAATCAGGTAAACTCACGTTTTTGAAGGCACACAACTCGAAAAATACTTAATGAATCTGGGATTGTTTTCAGTACTGGGTTCAGGAAATTGAGGTCGACGCAATACACATGCTATTTGTAGGATTTGAGAATTTGATTGTTTTTATTTTCATCCATGATAATCCATAAATTGATGATTTGACAAAATTTCCCCAAATTTATTTCACGAAATTCACCAATTACCCTTTATCCGATTTTTGCCGATTTTTAGTATGTTGTTTGTGTACTTATTCCAGCAAAAAAAAATTAGTTCCGGGTTTGGCATTTTTTCTCATAAATGCACTGGACTACAGGTTTTCTATGACAGGTGCCTGTCAGCAGCGAGCTTTTCGCCCTTGTACATTGTATAACCGCGTCATTTTGATTTTGATAGTTTATCGAACAACATGAAATGAAACGCCTCAACAATGTTGAAGTACTTTAGACCAAAAATTAGAACAGGAGCAGAAAATGATGACAAGCCACCAGAAACCAGTGAAATTATAGCAAAAGTCACTAACACCACCACAACCTCTGATGCCGCAATTGACTTTAAAGTCAAGGTGGTTTAAACTACGATACAGCTGATCGCATAACAGTGAAGCTGCAAGCAACTTATTTGGACATTGTAAAAGCCTATTCCGAAATTGCTATAATTATTGACACACTGGCAAACGTGCGGGAAAATATTGACTCATATTTTTCAATGTGGATGCAGCAAGCAACTTTTCTAGCGGATAAGGTCGGAATTGACTTGAGCATTCCCAGAGTTTGCGGACGTCAAAAGCATCATGCAAATGCAGTAGTTGATGGAGAGCCAACAACAGTAGAGACACATTTTCGGATAAACATGGCAATACCATTTTGTGATCAATTCTCAAATGCATTGAAATCGAGGTTTAGCCAGGAGGCGAAGAACTCTGTAAAAGCATTTTGTATTGTTCCGTCTCTTCTGGCTAGTGTTCCAAAGTCGTCCTTCGTGAAAGATGTCACCAATTTCGCAGAATGATATGCTTTGTACATGTCATCTGTACATCACATCCTGTTAATGTGAGAGATCTGTGTCCGCCTGAAGTCGTATATGAGAGCAACTATGGGAGAGGAAAGGCTGAATGGTCTTGCTCTCATGTAGGCGTACCCCAATATGGACATTTCTTATCCGGACATTATAGACGACTTTGCAAGGAGACAATCTCGTCGTATGTTAATAAAGGACATTGTACAGTTGTACTTGACTAAATATAATACAGATATTTTTTAATTTATACTACATAACATAACTGAGTCAAACTCTATAAAATTGATGATCTTATACGTGGGATTGTATTAGTTTCTTTTAAATTCAAGCATGCCATTCCAGAATTCCAGATAACAAAATGAGAAATTCACACACAAAATTCGATATATTATTATTACCTGAAATTGCCGTTGGAAATACCTGAGAGGCCATAGGTTTATGTCCAATGAATTTCTTTCCGTGAGAGCATAACTGTAATAATTGAACTTATTTGATTTATTACTGATCATTATCCCAATTATATATTAGCTATTTCGCTACCGAAAAAAACCCAGCGAAAATGATCTGAACTGAGTCATAAATACAACGACAATAGGCCCAGATTTCGATTTCAGTGCATCCTGGGGGGGGGGGGGGGGCACCCCCTCCCGTGCCCTCTCCCACTTGGCCTGTGGCCAAGGCTTGGTCTTTGGCCAAGATCGTCAGCAGCACTCAGTTCCACCTTCTAGATCTGCCCCTGCCTGGTATCATATGTTGATAAATACTTGTTAATTAAATACAGTTAATCCCACTTGATCCCATAGCCTCGGGGCAAGAGGAGTTTAATCCCATGTGCGGGATTCCAATATTTTTCCCATATTGTGTGTACATTTTTACCACTTTTTCCATCATCAACTTCACTCATTGAATATTGCTGTTGTTTTCTATATTTTTTGTGAAAAATCCGGTTGGGTGATCAAATAGAAATGGAGAATAATCTTGCTCAATGTACAGGTAGTTATTTTTACGAATATTAATCCAAATTTCCAACACACACACCGTCATTCTTATATATTAATTAAATGCAATGACTCACGATGGCAATGTCATTTACGTTAGTTTATCACCGATTGTTACGTCCCGAATCGAGATGTAAATATTTACAATTATACGTACATGTAGTTCAGACGATGATATCTATGGAGCGGCATGGTCGATTTATTTGAGATTTTTGGCGATGGTAGTAGAATGCTATATTCCCCCAGTTGACATCTACAATGTTTATAGGAATCAAGGAGCTAAATGTGTTCTAGAGTCGGGGAGCGAGTACACCGTGGAATGCTAAAGGTGAAGGTAACGGAAGAATGACCTTCACCTGATACATGCGACACGTTATTAAAGTATGACATCGCATTTATTTGATTTGTATATCATATCTAAATAATATTGGTGAATTAATGGGGGAATGGATTTTTGTGAGCGGGAAATTTATTTAACTAGTTGCTGTAGTTGTGGGTTTTTCCAGATCAAATTTGGCTGTGGGATAGCCCTGTCGTACACTTGGGAATTTATTTTAATAAGTAAACACATGACCTACTAGTATGATTTTTCTTGTGTTTTCGTGATCAACTGGTGTCAATCTAGCCTGGTATGGCCTGCAGGCTTAAATTCAGTGAATTTGGCCGAAACGTTAACACTGTCGCCTATGGGAAACCGTTTAGTTCAGTGATTCAGTTCCTATAAGAAAAATTTGAATTTTAGGAAATTTCACGTCTTGCCATGATAAGTTGTTAATTTCATATTATCTTATTTTCAAATGATAATGACCACATTTTGGACAGATTTAAAGAAAAAACTCATGGATTCGCCTGTAGATAGTAAAGAGAGTGATAAATCTGGGAGTTTTGCATGGACATCAGGTACCATCAGGGGGTCTAAAGCCCCCCCCCCAATTTTGAGGAGTGTTAGTTCCCCCCCCCCCCATTGGGAAAAGGTGGCAGTTGACCTAATAGCTTCCGGCATCCAGTAGCCTTATCAGGGATCGTAGCCCCACTCCACATCGGTGGGGGGGGGGGGGTGATGGCATCACCACTAGAGTTACTGCCGTGCAAGACTGTTACAGCAGATTTGTTAAACACTGACAATATGCCCTGCCATCTGGTAAAATTTAATGCCTGAGGCTTTGTCTGATGTTGTAGGCTTGTAGCATTATGTTTAGATATTTCAATTGACTTATGGTTGCTTCATATATTGCTATTAAAGTATTTTTAATTTAAATTTTCTTTTAATTTTGGTAAATGTTTATTATAAATTGCCAAATTCTGCATGAAAAGGGTTAAAATTGGACAAGATATCCCTCTCAAAATGTATATTAACATTTCGTCTTCAATTTAGTAATATTATGGTGTATAAGGGCATATTTCAGTTGTACGAGATGCATCATGCAGCTAATAAAATTGAAAAGAAAATCTAAAAATTTTGGCTTTATTTTGAGGATTGACACTAATATTCAGGATGCCTCATATTGAAAAAATAAACCACTACTGCCCGATATAATCCATGTTTATATATATAGGAATCAAGGAGCTAAATGTGTTCTAGAGTCGGGGAACAAGTACACCGTGGAATGCTTATTAAAAGGTGAAGGTAACGGAAGAATGACCTTCACCTGATACATGCGACACGTTATTAAAGTATGACATCGCGTTTATTTGATTTGTATATCATATCTAAATAATTTAAACTGGCGAATTATTGGGGGAATGGATTTTTGTGAGCGGGAAATTTATTTAACTACATGTAGTTGCTGTAGTTGTGGGTTTTCCAGATCAAATTTGGCTGTGGGAAGCCCTGTCGTACACTTGGGGATTTATTTTAAAAAGTTAACACATGGCCTATGATTTTTCTTGTATTTTCGTGATCAACTGGTGTCAATGCAGGACATCAATATTTTGCGAAGAGCGTTCTGAGAAAGTATAAAATGAAGTATGATCTGAAGTAGTTTACAGGTATGACATTTTACCCAAATATAAATTAAATTACAAAGATATTGAGAATGTCACTTTAATCATTACCATCAATCTATGTGCATTGTTGCTTTAATTATCAATGCACAAAATAAATAACTATTTTATTGTAACTTACACTGTCCAGTTATTTTTTTTAATTCAGTGTTTATATATAGATGGCATCATATTTTTCTTTGCTGACCCTATCATTATTTTTTGTAACACCATGAAATTTGTACTGCTGACATTCACATGTATGTGTCACTCCAGGCAACCTCAGTATAATTTCCTTTGGACCTCTCAAGTTAAAATGGTATTTACTATAACATTCAATTGCTTAGACATTATATACTTGAATTACAGATAATGTGTATTAAAAAAAATAAAAATAATCCTGTGTGTTATAATTTTATCAAATTATAAATTTAACTAAAATATATTCACCTGAATTTAAATTATCAGTAATAATCCTATAACATAAAGAAAATCAACATTTAAAACCAATGACTTGTGATAGTCTGTGCTCACAGTACATCCACTCTTTGTGACATTTGAGAATTAAATGATCCCATCTGCTCTCCAGCTATCTTCACTCTTCAGCAGGTCAGTGATTATGTAACACTGGTACCCATAAACTGCATGTAGAGTCACAGGCAGTAAATGTCTAATTAAATTGTGGGATTGATTACAATGTTAAAGACTGGTATCTATTATTAGCAATGAGAGTTACTGTATTAGCTCAGGTCACCATGTTTACTTATAAATTGGTCAGACTTATGAAGATTTAACCCATTCAGTGCCAAGTCTGATATTTGTATCAACCCACTGTATATATATTTCCTTGATAATTTTTCAAGTTTATTGATTATACTAATGTGATACATTGATGGAAAGAGCTCTTAGAGCTCTTTCCATCAATTTATCACATTATTATAATCAATAAATTTGAAAAATGATCAAGGAAATATGGGTTGATACAAAAATCGGACTTGGCACTGAAAGTGTTAAGTTACTTGTCATAATTTATAATTGTTAATCACAACCTTATATTAGAACTTCCAAGTACAACAATTAATGATTTTTATTAAGGAATTTTATGAGTGCCTTTTATGTGTCAGCTTTGAGATAAACATGGGTGATAATTAGGGTGGTTGAACAATGTTAACACCATGAAAAGACACATTTAAAATGGGACTATATTTATTCTTGAAGTTGTTTTTTCTTCCTCTTTTGTTGTGAAAAGGAAATCAATATTAATTTTTTTTAACCCCAGCCGTTTCGAGATCGTTTTTCCTTGCTGAAATGCGATTATATGTGAAAACAATTATCTCAAATTCATTGCAAAGCTATACGAAATTTATTAACCTCTTTCACTAAATTCGAAATGAACCTCGCTAAAGCTCGGCTCAAATTGAATTAGTGCACTCGGTTAATAAATATCATATAGAATTGTGACTCATTAAAGATCCTCTATTAAACATTAAACATTTGCCAATCATGATCGGCCTCTCATTGTTCTTTTAGTTTCCTTAACCTCTATAAGATATAACTGCATGAGTCTTGGATTCACACTATGGGCTGTTATTAGTCTCAGTGCAGGCCATGATCTGATTGGCTCCGTCCTGTTTTGTCTCGCACTGAACTATAAACAGATGGAGCTCTATCATGCGATACCATTCTTTTGTTATCTGTTAGGATCATGTATAAAAAGTAATAAGGAAAACAGGTAAGGTTTTAATGTACACTAATGCCCTAATAATCGACTCATTAACCACAGGAGAATTATGGGTAACTTTTCAGGATTTAGTCTGAAATATGGCTTGTTGCCTTTCATTGGAAAGCTTTCACTGAGAGCTTTCCGATGAATGGCAACAAGGCATATTTCCGAAATTAGAAATTCTTCACAACATGTATAATTTGGTTCGAGGTTGTATTCCTACATTTTTCAGACAATTATTTTAAAATGGCACAGATATTTACAACCATGCAAACCTGCACATCTGCAATTATGTGCTCAATCTTACTTTTTAGTGGAGTCATCCAACTTTTTCGACTTAGAATTTTTTTAAACATGCATAATTTTGTTCCAACTTGTATTCCTTGTGTTTTATTTTTATGAAAAAAAGTTCATATTTTCATAAGGCTACCCTTAATATAGCCCGACTACAGTGCAGGGGTTATGTGTTTCATTTGGTTTTAATAATATTAATAGAAATAATCCATCCACCTACAGTGTATATAGCACATTCCACATTAATTTCAATATGCTTTTCACCCCTTATTGCCTCTGTCATAAGGCATGACACCATTGCCATCAGCAACACTGTACTGCTAAAAACATATTCATATCTCAATTTCATGCTGACAATATCCATCAACTCTCGCCATTTACTCCCTTAACAAATGAGTGGTGTGAAGTAGTCACAGTACGAGCAACCTTGCTCAAGGGTCACAACTTGTGTAAGTCTGCTGTGGCTACAAGCCGGACACTATATCCATTCGGCCACCGAGTTCCATTATTATCAGGCCAAAGAAAATAAAATGTCTGGTTTGGAAATCTGGCTAGAAAAAAAGTAGGGTCAGAATATAGGCTTATATTTTAATTTTTTTTATGAATTTTTGTTATTTTGACATTATCTTATGGCTCTTCATGCCTCCTTCTAGATTGAAATGAGATTAATTCTGATTTTCTTTGTATAAACTGTAATAGACACAATGCTTTTCTTTAGAAAACAACATATTCTGAGACAATGAAATGTTTGTTTTACTTTTATGAAAAAATTTACAGAATTTTCTGAAAATTTTCTTGACCCTGAAATTTTTTGTTATGGTGAGGGGCTTAAAATAGTGTCGGTTAGGAAACCCAAACCACAGTATTTTTTTCTTTGGCCTTAACATTATTTTCAGTGAACCAATGCCAACTGTTATGTTGAGTTCTTCTTCTCAGATTTTTTTCTAGGCTACTGAAGCTGATGAAGATAGGATTTGTAGTTGTAATAACATTTGCGATCTGTTGGTGGCCGTTCTTATCAAATAAAGATGCTGTGCTCGCAGTTTCAAAACGACTTTTCCCATTTGGTAGAGGACTATATGAGGTTGGTGTATAATTAGGCCGATATGAAAATAACTTGATACTTGTCCCCTCCTTTTGTGGCACAATCAAGTGTATAGGTAGCAAATTTACTAGCAATACACAATTTCCAGTAACTTTTGGAAACTTAGGAGGGGCTATTTTCTTATAACTAATCACAGAGTTGGCCAGTCTGGGTGAACGTCGACTCTATATTTGAAAGATTTTTTAAAATACATCGATGATTGACAGGTGTCCCCACGTGTTATTTGTTGTGCTTCGCAATAACAAGGCCTGTGTCGCGACAAAAACTTACAGAAGATAATATTTGTCGTGTGTGCGACTATTCTTTTTCGGGAGATGAACTCGCTGCATCAACGGGAAAGCTGCATCCGAGAGCAAAAAATAAGGTCGTCATCAAAAATGATGCTTTAGAACTATTTAAAAGCATAAAATTAAGTCATTTCCTCGGTGTTTAACTTTCAGATGACTTTTTTAGTTTTACGACAAATAATTTGATTTGCAAACCATGTTACAATAAAGTAAATCAAATACACGGACATGAGTGAGTTCTATTTATATTTATGGGAGGCCAAGTTGGTACCATACGCATGCCTATCTAGGCTATCTATCAGGTCCAGCACATCCTTCAAATTAATCGGAATCGTACCGAATATATAATTTCGAAGCCATTTTTTCTGTCTCTGTTGTATTTGCAAGCGCCGCTCTGTTACTATATTTAGAAGTGACACTATGGGAGTCTCCGCCCACTAACACTTGTTTATTAATCCATACGGTTTCATTGGACGGAAAATAATTTACGCAATCAATCAGATTACGGAATCCCGAGGACTTGGAAATGAGATAGCGATGTTATCCGTCAGACCTAATATTCAATGTTGTAATGAATATTTAGGTATGAGTTTACTCAGACTGAGAGTTGGCCCGCACTGAATACGAAAATCATGTTACGTATCCACATTTCTTACTTTATTTTGAACTATCACAGCTTTATTCAGTGCCAGGGGCCGATCTCATCGGCCCTAATTTACGGTCTGTAAAATCGGCCCTAAAAAATTAAAAACAAATTTTTTTTATTTATTTTTTATTTAAATATTTTTTTTTTTTTTTTTAATTTTTTTTTTTTTATTTTTTTTGGTGGAATTTTTTTTGGGTATGCTTAAGCATGCTATAGCGAATTTAAAAACAAACTGGTTAAAACCTTAGGGGCATGTTATAACTCAAAACTATCACCAAGTATTCATAGTAATAATTTTGATGCCCATGAAAAATGTAAGATTCCCTGGCACTAAACCTACAAAATAAGTCTGTTAAAGAATATAAGAAAAAATTATTAAAATTGTAAAAAATTGTATAAAATAATAACAAATGATGAAAAATTGTTAGGCCAATGCAATGCATTCTCTTATATATGCGAGGCGACCTATGGTCGACTCGCATATATAAGAGAATGCATTGGCACAGGGTATATCGGACCTGGCACTGAAAGGGTTATACAATAATTAAATCATCAAACCAGTAATGCCACATTTAAAGCAGGCTACTCTTGTAATTATGTCCCACAGAATCTTATTTTCATATTTTTAGACCCCCCCCTACAATCCTTCAAAATCGTGTACTGCTACCATATGGACATTTACCCAGGCATAACTGTGTATTTGGGCTATATTCCAACAGAACAGTTGGTATTTTTTTAAAAGACTTATATCTCAGTACACATTCAATTGCACAACACAAGTAAATAGGACAATATTTTACAAGATGCAAATACATGAACACACAGTTACCAGTATGACTATGCGGTTGTTGTACATGTAATAGGCTAATGGACAGAGGACTTTTTGAGGCTGGATTTGAACAGTCTGTTTATTTCACATGCACAGGATTTGTCTGAATGCATAATTAAGATAACAACCTTGACATTTAAACCTCATCATGCCTCCAATTTGTGCAAATCTCAGGAAGTTTTTAGCACACTTTAGAAGAATCTAAATCCCGTCCATGATCAACAATTTGAAATCAAGGTTATGCATCCTATTTAATTAATGTTCTAGTCAAGACAAGCCTGGAAATAATCCCCGGTCACAGTCATTAAACCACCGAAAAGCTCAAATGACTAGTGCATGTATGCTTGTACCTGTCATTATGACCAGTGTTCTTTTATGTATAATGCACCAATAAAAATGCTGCAATATTTTGTTTATTCAATGTGTGTAAGACAATAAATTTGATACTTGTAACAAACTACTTATTTTCAATGCTTTGATAACACATATATTTGCTTATACGTTTTGCTTGTGTTTCCAAAAAATAAAACAAACAACAAAATGCCCACTCGGCTGGGGAGTGCAGTTACATGTATGTTAGGTGATATCAAACAAAGTTGAGAAAAATCAACTATATTGTTGCAATGTTGCAATTGATTGATAAAATACAATGAACCTATAACAGTATCCCGCAACAGTTATCATATACTGTGTGAAAATATATATGACTGGCACAAAATTAATAATGACCATCACAAACCAATTTGTGCCTGTCATTTTGAGATGTACCACAATACATTGTACGAGTTATTTCCAGACTTGAGTTAAGCATTGCATTCAACTTTAATATCTGCATACCATTACAAGTGAATAGACATGATAGTTTCTTTATTCCCCATGTTACAATATTCGCCAAATGAAAAATAAATTCTGTGTTCTCAGGCACCTCCCTCATCACTGAAATTGTCATTGAAAAATCCTTGCCAAATTGTTTTTTCTCATTATCATCTCAAATTGAGATCTAATTGCCTGAGAACACAGATATTTTATTTTAATGGCCTTATACAGTCGAAGGATCTGTGTAATAATGAATGATTTGTATTTCAGGATAAAGTTTCCAATCTGTGGTGCACATTATCGCTCGTCGTAAAACTGAAACAAATTATGCAGCAAGACAAACTTGTGCTTGTTTGGTAGGTTTTCAACCATTTCTATACTAAATGGATTCTCCCATCAGTTATATAAGTATACATTGAAATGGTCTATTATTCATTTGGAAGGATGTTCAGGAAATATGAGCAGATGACAGTATGACGAAAAGATATTAATTATATAATGATGAACACGCTCTCTTCTATTGAGATGACATATTATTGCGTAGTTTCCTGATTTAGATGCGCGTGCATTTTACAATGATTGGAAATATTCCTTATTTTGTGTTGACCTAATTTATATGGTATTTAGAACATGCACGCGCAACCTACAACTTACTAGTGACAATAATATCGTAAATTCATTATTTGGTGTCTGACGTAAATACGAACTGGATTCCACTCTTTTCAAAAATAGTTCTAATTAGAGACGTTTTCTGTCTGATCATTCCCCAATAATGAAGTTGCGTATATTAGCTGGATTTTGAACTGCCAATGGGTAGTATGTGACAATTAAAATGAGACTTGCATACCACATAATTTGATCCCCGCCTTCCACAGCACCCTCTATAAACAGCGGAAAATCTTTCTTCAGTCTTCGGCTAGCGCCAAGCATTTGTTTATATAACAGATTTTGGTCCATAATTTGGCTTTTGTTTATAAAACTCAGCGTACATACTTGACAATAACATACTATTTACGCGATATTTATGATTGGTATGAGAACTAAATATGCCTATATTTTAATATTCTTTCTGTTTATGTTGGTATTTACAGATGTGACTATTTAACAGCAATACCCACTGCAAAGGCCATCAAAACAATAAAAATATGCACACAAAGGGGCCACTGCAATGTCTAAGATCTAAATGTGCACAAAGCACATATGTGACTCGCCATATCAAATCCAGTCGTAAGTCGGGATTTTTTTACCCTGTGCCAATGCATTCTCTTATATATGCGAGTCGACCATAGGTCGCCTCGCATATATAAGAGAATGCATTGGCCTAACAATTTTTTACAATTTTAATAACTTTTTCTTGTATTCTTTAACAATTTTATAATTTCACCCATACAGAGCCCCAGACAAACATGAGCAGACGACACTCTTCTATATGCTTCTATATATGTGTGGGGCTCCCTGCATGGTAATGGATGTTTTTTATTTTATGTCCTAAAAATTGTAAGAAACATTTATTTAAAAAAAATGATAAAAAATTGTTAGGCCAATGCATTCTCTTATATATGTGAGGCGACCTAGTGGATTTGATATGGCGGGTCACATATTTGAAGGGGCCCATGTCTCAAGCGCTTAAAGGGGCCGCAGGGATGCTGAATAAAGTTTCCCTTCAGGATTCTGTTTCAGTTAGTTTGATAATAAAGATACTTTCCAGAGGAGATGAGGCCTCAGCAGAATGAGGTCCTCAGAGAGTGAATTTAGTGATGGCAGCCTGCTGTGTGGGGTAGTGTCACTAATTCACCTTCTGTGGTCCTCATTCTCTTATTGTTTTCTTTACAGCTTGTTTACCACTCTTCTAATGTTGCTGCCCTCATCTATACATCTACTCATGAAGCCAACAATCAAGAATTTCAAACTGGCTTTGGTAAGTTGGTGGGTCTCTATTGTCATTTGGTTTTTACACCCCTTTTAAACTTGGCACAGATATTTAGTACCATGGGAACCTTTGAACCTGCGTTTATGAAGTCTTTCTGACTGGTTTTTTTTGTCAAGTTATTTTCCTTTTTCGACTTAGAACATATTCGCAACATGCATATTTTTGTCCAAGCTTTTTTCCTACATTTTTTGGTCAATAGGTTTGGATTAGGGTTAGGGGTTAGGGTTGTGCACCTACAATGGAAATCTGTTATTTTATTATTTTAACTAAATGTTTATAAACATGTCAAACATCTTAGAGCTTTAAAAACATGTGGGGGTATCCTTAGTCCCATTGGGACAGTCGCGTACACCTCTAGTTGCATTGAAAGTTGCTTTATATCGCTGTATAAAGGCGAATTGACAAAATGTCACATGAACGGTGGTGATATAATTCCAGGATTTGTTCTATCAGAAGACACTTGTTGGAGATATTGTGAAGTCAGATTTGCGGTGGTGATCATATTTATTCTAACTGAATTCATACTGATTCATAAAGAAAATTCCAATTTTTTGTCTCCCGAAATATTTATTTTTGGGGGACTATAGAAACGGGCTCTGTCCGTCCATTCGTCGCACCGTCCGTTCGTCGCACTGTCCGGATGTCCGTTCGTCCCTCACACTTTTGAGTACCTTCATGGTGTAATCATCTCATCCTACAGTTTTCATCCTAGAGATTTGAAACTTCAGAATATTGTTGCCCATATATTGAAGATGTGCAACATGTATATAGATGACGGAAAAAATATTTTTTGACAGAGTTATTAAACCTTTTCGACTTAGAAAAGTTCAACATTTTTTATAATCTTCTGTATGAGGGTACCTTCGTGGTGTAATCAACTCCTCCTACAGTTTTGATCGTAGATATTTGAAACTTCAGAGTATTGTTACCCGCATATTGGAGATGTGCAACATGTATATAGATGACAGAATAATTATTTTTTTACGGAGTTATTCACCCTTTTCGACTTAGAAAATTTCAACATTTTTTTTAATTTCTTCAACAAAGCGGCATCGACTTGCCCCGTTTTCGGGAGACACTGTGGTCAGTTGACCTTTTATTTAATTTGAACTTGAAAAAGAACCTTAATTTGAAAAAAAACTCAATTGATTAAACCCTATCTCATTCATTCCTCCATCAAAATTTGCTCAAGTTACGCCTTGCGAATGAAAGTGAATAATTTCTGTATCTGTTGTCATTTTGCTTTGGGGAACAATTAGGGCACCAGGGGAACAAATCTCTTTGTCTGACACTGAACAGTCATCATTGATTGTTGATCATTTTCATCAGAAAGATGTTTAAAGATGGTCTTATTGGTCTAGCTCTTCCAAGAAAGTTTTATTTAGATTCAAGGGTGTAAAATAATAGGTATGAATCGAGGACACCTGTCTGAAAAACTTTCTATTATTAATTAATATAAATTGAATTAGGAATTTTCATCACATCAGCGGGACAGTTTTAGGGGTTATATTTTTTAACAGAAACCATGCGAAAACATTCAGAGAATCTCAAAAGTGTACAAAGACATCTCGATTTTGTTAGCAGCCTCAATCGCCGCAAATTTTATTTATACAATGATTCCACAATGATCTTACGATCGAAATAAACTGCTTTATGGACAAATAATATACCCAATCTTCAGTTTTGTCTGTATTTTTTCACAAAATTGCTATTTGTAGTCTTGGAATCAGGTTTTATAAAATTTATGTTGTTATTGTAATTGTGCCCTGGAAGAGATGACCATCTTTAGACAACGGTTTTGTAGAGACAATATCTTTATCTTGAAACTCTTGCAATTAAAATCCATTTATTGAGTAATCAACAATGACTGATAACTATTAAGTATTAACATCATCAATGATTCCACTCATTGTCCCATGTAACGTCATTTTATATTGATGGAACTGCTGCATTTTAAATCTAACAATTATTGTTTCATTTGAGTACTGACTATTTTAATAACAATTATAATTGCATTATTTAATTTTCAGATTAGTTCATCTTTAGTCTTCTTCCTGTTTTCATTTCAAGTTCATGAAAAATCCATCTTGCTTGCTGCAATGTAAGTATTTTATATTTTTCTTCTATAAATTGACCAATTTGACTTAACCCTTTCAGTGCCAAGTCCGATTTTTGTATCAACCCATATTAGAGCTCTTTCCATCAATGTATCACATTATTATAATCAATAAATTTGAAAAATGATAAAGGAAATATGGGTTGATACAAAAATCGGACTTGGCACTGAAAGGGTTAACAGAACACAACATATCCCCCCAATGAATTCCCTGATGGCATAAGGCTATATGCCCCGAGAGCAAGCCTGAATATAGTGTGTCTGACATTTGCAGAATGAGGTGCACAGAGGGTGAAGTTAGTGACACTATCCCTCACAGTGGGCTATCGTCGCAAAATTCACCCTCTGGGTACCCATGTTTACTCATTATTCACCTTGATTTTGCATTTTATCTTCTCCAGATTAGGGGATATAGAAACTGAAAAGAAGGGAAAACGTAACTAAGAATAATGTTAATTTCAGACTATAGATACTTCCCAGAAGTTGAGCAGAATGAGGTTCCCAGAGGGTGAATTTGATAATGCTAGCCTTCCATGGACATGCTATATCCAGGCCATAATGTTATATGTTCCGAGAGTGTAAAGGTCTTTATTACATGATCCTACCCTTATTCCATTCAATAAACCCATTCTTTAAATTGTGATATACAACACTCATTTTGTCTTCCGGTTTGTCATCTGTTTATAGTAAGTATGCTACATCTCAAAATACTATGGCTTCCAATATTTTTCCAACAAACTCTATATATAATGAATGAAGAGCTTGAAAAGTTATTTCATTAAATATATGCCACTAAATACGTCAACGTGTCTCTAGTTATCTGGGAATATTTCTTTACGCAGGTAAACAAAGCTTATTACGTGAAACATCATTGCAGGCCTTATAGAAGCCGATGTTTTCATGTCCCATTTCTTGATTTAAGTATGTTTTATTGATGTTTTGGATCATGTAATAAATAGGATCTACAACTCGTCCCCAGTTTATAGTGGAATTTACAAAAAAAGTCCAGTAAATTAGTTCTGAACCGAGACTTTACTGGGGACTCGTTGTAGATCTTCTATTAACCCTTTACCCAACAAAGCGGCCAAAAACGCCCAAATAAAGCTTCAACAGCCTAAAATATCTTCGGTCTGTCTCAATAACACCATACAAATATGGATATTATTGGAACCGGTTCATTGACCACATTGTGATGGTTACAGTTATGCCCTGTGCCAATGCATTCTCTTATATATGCGAGTCGACCATAGGTCGCCTCGCATATATAAGAGAATGCATTGGCCTAAAAAAAATCTTTTTAAAAAAACACTTTTTACCATTTTTTCTTACATTCTTTAACAATTTTATAATTTTTTCTTATGTTTTTTAACAATTTTTATAATATTTTTCTACATTCTTTGACAATTTTATCATGTTTAATATGTGTTAAGCCAATGCATTGGCACAGGGCCATTCTGTTGGGTAAAGGGTTAATGAAATTGGACTATACACCATAGCCATCTGCAACAAGTTTGATTTCAAGATTCTAATATACATTTCATTCCATATTTTGCCACTCTTTTATTAAATAAGTACTTCTATTGACTGGCGGGTTCCCAGTGGCTCAGAGGGTAAGACCCATAGCACATTATACTTTCAGAAGCCATCCATCGCTGGTGAAGCTGGTTTGAATCCTGTATTTGATGTATTTATCAACAATATCAATTACCGGAACATGACATGAGGGAGCAACTGCTAGATTTAATATGCGACATGAAGATTAGATGCCACTATTATTATGATCTCTGTTGGGAATGTGAATTTCCTGTGTTAACCCTTTCATGATGGAGCTGTGCTGGTGCAGCATTAAAGATCCTGTGCATTATTGTATATATGCGAGTCTTGCATATATAAGAGAATGCATTGGGCTAACAATATTTACCTTGACCTTGTAAGCCAGTGCATTCTCTTATATATACAGGGCTCCATTTGGGAGGCTCGCATATATAATAGAATGCACTGGCACATGATCTTTAAGCTGCACCAGCGCAGGTCCCATAATGAACCTCATAAAAGTGTTAACATATAACTTTTCTCATTCCAGGCCTGCCTGTTTTCTGCTCTCTGAGCATTTCTTAACAGCTGTCTGGTTCCTGTCTATATCTACATTCAGGTGAGTTCAAGGTCCACACCATGTTTGGATGAATTTTTGCAGATTATCAAAAATATCATCAACTAAGACAACTGTCTGGAAAAGTTTCTATCAATTCCATTACCACAGGCACTGTACTTTATTTATGCCTTCACAGACAAGTAATGTACCTAATCTTCTGTTTTATCTGTATTTTATTCCCAAATTAGCTATTTGTTGTCTTGAAATCGGGATTTATAAAATGTATGTTGTAATTGTGGCTCAGAAGAGATAGACCATCTTTATCCCTTACTACATGTATATTAAATACTCATTGGTGAGTAGTTCCCTTAGGAAATATAACTAAGGGATTGCCCATAAAAAATGACAGGTATATAAATGTTCTTTATTACTTTCTGGTGTTCGCGGGCATGACCAAATTATCATTTCTATTTGGAATGGCCATGCATCTCATTTTTATCACTTGAGGCATGCATGGAACATTTTATTTCCCTAAAAAACTGTATTTGCTAGGTCCCACAATGCACATATATATATGCATTCTCATATATATGCATGCACATATATATTGAACACAACAAAATCAACATATATTAATACTTTATTACTATACTAACTGAAACCAGCTCCTTTCGGTAGCCTTTATTCAGCGCCCCTTGCACAATGATTGCACGGCCTGCAACCCCTGTGTGTGCTTTGCGGACATTTTGATCTTAACCCTTTGAACCCTGACGACCTGAACGTTAAATGACCCCAAACCGAGGCGCCTGACGTTATATAGTGTTCCGACGACGTAACCCATAAAGCTCTTAATTGGGACGTATATATACATGTATACACGCTCAACTATACGGCAATCTACTATGCTAACTGAACAAGTGTGCGGTGAAATATGTCACAATGTATTCCAAAGAGACAGTCTATTCCACGTTCAATATACATGTACATGTATATAGATATATTGCGGCTTCCTTTGGTCGCGCTATATATTTATAACGAAATTCTTACACTTTGTCTACAATAGAAGGCGCTTCTCAAAATGCACCTGTGTGCTTGCGCGAAGAAACAGACCCCCTGTTTCCAATTTGGCTGATAATATATCAGAGGTATGAAGATGTGACTCATTCGCGCAAAGTATAGAAGCACTATTCTAGTTAATTTGGGCTTTGATCACAAAATTTCTAACGAAATACTTCCCGTTTTCCAACGATAAAAAGCGTGTTTTTTCTCGAAATAGGCCTCTGCGCATGCGCGAAGAAACAAACCCTCTGTCGTCAGTTTGTCGATCAAAGTCACATGGGTAAACATGTAACACGTGTGTGCAAAGTAGAAGTGCAATTCTGGTTGATATGTGCGTTTATTGAGCTGTAATTTCGTGTCAAATATCGTCTGATTTCCGGACCGGTATTACGGTCTCCCGGGATATAGGAATATAAGGATCGGACCGGTATTCCGGTCTCTCGGGTTCAAAGGGTTAAACAGGAGAGGAGAGTTGCGTATGGTCACCCCAAGATTTATTGTTTTGAGGATATCTGAACACAGAAAAACGTCATGTCTGACTGTGGCAAAGTGTATGGGGTAGAGCCCGCAGGCTTTAATATGGGGTGTGAGCTGGTGCCTGAGGTGTCCATCAGCTGGATGTTAGGTTGTAGTTCGTAGTTGCTGAGCGAGCCGTGTTGGTTCGCTGGAATGAAGAGTGGAGCCCGTGTTAAAATATTGTTGGTTGTGTTAGTTTTTAAACAGGCTCCCTTCTGGGGGCCTTTATTTAGCAGCATATAGGGGCCACATTCTTTTATATATAGAGAGATTTACACTCAACTGAAAGATTAAAATACAATTTAGCACCGACAATGTTGTACATGTAACTGTACTGGTCCCTGTCGGCACGGGAATGTGGCTTTTCTAACCTGGCGGGAGGTCCTACTGCGTCCATTCACCGTCTTTCGATTCCAAACTCAATGTACAACTTCCATAACAAAGACAACACTCATTAGGCCTACTTATATTCACACTTGACTGGCAAATTAAAAGACCATTTAGCACACATTTCCAACGATGGTAGATCGTTCGATTCTACACCCCATGCACTTCCACGACAAAATCAACATTCAGTATTTATAGCCTATATATAATAAATATAAAAATATATATGAATTATTATTCTTTGGTAGAGCTTATGGAAGTTTCTTCTATACAATAGGCATATGATGTCATTTCGACAAACATCGTAAGAAATAGTGTCTAATTGAGTGCAAATACGATCTCAGGTTTTCTTTGACCATCGACATGAAATTTGGTGAGTCATCTTTTATGACACAATGTAGGCCGTGGTCCAAATTTGGGCTAAATTAGACTCGTGGTTGAAAAGTTGTAAACGTGCCAAAAGTGTGACCAAGTTAAACACACACAGATACACAGACGACGGGTTTTGTATATATAGATAAGTTCAACAAACAACCGTTTGTTGAAAAAATAACCGTTTGTTGAACTTATTATCTGAACATTTCCCACCATTGAAATATAAATCCTTCTGCACTTGAATTATCTTTTCGTCTGTATGACGTCTGCTAATTTTCCTGAATGCCCCTCCTAATGAATAATAGACCATTCCAATGTATACTTTTGTAGCTGAATGGGAGTATCCATTCAGCATAGAAGGGGTTACAACTCTTGTTTCTATTCCACAGTATGTTGCCGCTTCTGATAAAGGATGGGCTTCTGTTACCATATATAGCATCATCAGTGTTGTTCATCAGTCTAGCATTTATAGTTCATCTGCATAATCCAGAAAAAGATACTTCAGGGGGCAGGACTAATCGCTACATGTTCTATATTGTGAGTACCCTAAACGTTTCTTTCTGCGAAGATTGTCATTTAAAAATAAGAAACAGTAATGCCCTAAATAATCGACTCCTTAACCACAGCAGAATTATGGGTAACTTTTCAGGAATTAGTCGAAAATATGGCTTGTTGCCATTCATCGGAAAGCTCTCAGTGAGCAGAGAATTCTGCTGCGGTTAAGGAGTCAATTATTTAGGGCATTACTGTAACAATAACATGAGTTTCTCATGCATTACATACAGTTTATTAGCCCATGACAGAAATGATGAACAGCCCAAAATTCTACTTGAGGCCCGAGACGTCTGAGGCCGCCAATAGAATAGAGGGCTGTTAATCATTACTGAAGGGCCGCTAACAGTACCGTAATGCCAGAGAAACTCATGTTATTACTATTATTACAACTCATGTGCAAGAACTGAACAGAAAGGAAAAAGTAACTAAAACTATGTTAATTTGAGACTATAGATACTTCCCAGAAGATGAGGCCTAAGCTGAATGAGGTCCACAGAGGGTGAATTTGGTGATGCTAGCCTGCTGTGTGGGATAGCGTCACTAAATTCACCCTCTGGGGACCTCATTCTGCAAATGACAGACACTATTTGCAGGTTCGCTTTTCGACTTCTCACTGATTTAATTATTTTTCTCATTTCAGTTTTTGCTCTCACTGGTCGGATGTATGGCACTCACTATATTGTCGGCTAAAGTACGGCCACCGAAAAGTCTCCCTGATCTGTGGGCGGTGCTCGTATCCGCATACTCATTCGGACATTTTATCTCGTTTCTTGCTTATTTTCATTATTTACAGTTTTATGATGTATTGATGTATAAATTTGCTGACAAGAAAAAGAAGAGACATTGAACTTGAGTCTTATTTGTCTTCCTGCCCCCAAGTATTGACCCATTTTATATCCCCGTAACAAAGTTATTGGGGGTATTTTTGGTATCAGCTTAGTCATCAGTCTTAGTGTCTGTTCGAGGACTCAACTTGAGCGAAGCTTGTATTCATTCATTTTTATGTTTACCCATACCATAGTGTCGTTGTCCGGATTGACCATTCGTCGTTCATCCGTCTGTCTGTCCGTCTGTCTGTCCGTAGACACTTTACGAGTAATGCGATAACTCAAACATTTTCTTTCCGATCGGAACCAAATTTCGTATATGGGTTTCTCAGCCCAAAATACAGATCGAGTTCGAATATGGGTTTGATCCGATTAATTTTAAAGGAGTTATGACCTTTTTTCGAGAAACAAAATAAAAAATAAAAAAATTCGATTTTTTTCAGATTTAGCTCCTTACTAAATTTAGCATATACAAATATTAAATTTTGTTTGGACTTTAATAACAATAAAAAAAAAAATTAAATAATAAAAAAAAATTGAGACTTTCATTTATTTTAGTTTTATACGATTAATTAGGTGTGATATCCTGTTTTGAAAATATGAAGATTTTATTGCAATAGTTTCATGTAATATAATGATATCAATAAATTACCATGTGATCATCCAACATCCAGAGTATATGAGAGGACATTTTATAGATGTTGTCATTCCAAGTGAAATATGTTATGAAATGAGTGATGACATATGATACAGAGCTCTGGTGGGTCAAGATAACCAACACTGGTGGCTGGCTGTTTGTTTATTCTAACTGTCAAATTGATTAATGGCAGCATAAGACTGGTGTTTCTCCTATTCTTGAAATTTCATTACAGGGTGAGATAAGGGCCCCCCTCACCTATATAAGTGTCTTCTAAATTTCATTAATTTGCTTCAAAAATAATTAATCCTTTCCAAGGTTTCCATAGACACATGCTATAATGTACATGGACTCTTCCTCATATCTCTTAATATCTATTGGGTATCTTTGCACACTATTCACTTCTATCAATATTGGTATTGACTGATTAATTGATTTTTGAAAAATATATTAACCCTTCAGACACGTGCTTTCAATTTGAAATTAAAATAACAGCTGATAGCCAATATGATTTATCTATGCAATGGGAAACAGGCAGATAAATATACATGACTATTGTAAGTGATGACTTGTTTTGAAAATCAATATGGTAGATATTAGTATTTCCAGGAACCTTATTTTCCCATTTGTTCATATTTTCATGGTTGATTGAATTTTAGGGGCTACAGAGCACTTAGAAGATTAACATTGAAGGTTGTGGCTTTTAGTGTCCAAGCTACTTGTAAAACATTGTGATGTGTGAAACCATTTAATTGAGGGCTAACTTACTTTCTTTTATATGAACGATTTAGTGGTCATAGGGGCCAGCATCCTCATCATATTATGTCTGTATAACATTATAAATACTTTGAATTGTATAAACTACATATATTTTTGAAAACCATACACCCCTGTTATGAAACACTTAATCTTATTTAATACACAGGTCAGATCTGATCTTATATCTGTCCATGTTTGATAAACAAATAACTGGGGAGAAGAGAGGGGGGTAATTAAAGTACCATTTAAATATGAGATGGAATCCCCTACATGTATGTCGTTCTAAGCAGTCTGGCTTGTCAACAAATTATAATTTTTCTTTAGAAGTGAATAAATTTTGAATATCTGGCATGTCAAAAGTGGCAAAGATAGGGATTTATCACTTTTGCTTCCAATAACTCCTAAACATGTCCTCCGAAATCACTAAACCATTGGATCTCACAGTGAGAGGTCCTTGGGTGATTAGGGACAGAGTTATGAGATTTAAAACTACTCCTCCCCACCCCAAATACTAACCCTTTCTTAAGACAAATTATTTGAGCTTTTGATTTCAAGTTGGGTACTGATATATGGATTAATACCTGTGATCATATCTTTGACAAATTATCAGTTATGGCTAGTCGCTATCGCCAAGGTATGGGTTAAACATCTGCCGATCGTGATCAGCCTCTCGTTCAATCAATTTTTTTAAACTTGGCACAGATATAATAATAATGATAATTCTTATATAGCGCGTATCCCTGCGAGGGCCCTAAGCGCTTCACATTATTACCCCAGCTGTTGAGTAATGCCATGTTGAGCAATCCTTAAACGCATGCTGCCATAATGGCGCTACACAAGATTGCTCTTGGCTTACACTTACCCAACAACCAGGTCCCTATTTCTCGTCTAGGTACGACAAAGCGACCACAGTACAAGTGACCTTGCCCAAGGGTCACAACCTGGCGCGAGATTTGAAACATCGTGTGGCTATATATAGCACACACACACCGCTTAATCTGGCCAAGTTACTGTTTTGGAGACGATAGTCCACCGGCCGGGCGCGAACTCACGCCGGTGCAGTAACACCATTAACCCTTTACCCAACAGAACGGCCCTGTGCCAATGCATTCTCTTATATATGCGAGTCGACCATAGGTCGCCTCGCATATATAAGAGAATGCATTGGCTTAACACATATTAAAAATGATAAAATTGTCAAAGAATGTAGTAAAATATTATAAAAATTGTTAAAAAATGTAAGAAAAAATTATAAAATTGTTAAAGAATGTAAGAAAATTTTTGTTTAGGCCAATGCATTCTCTTATATATGCGAGGCGACCTATGGTCGACTCGCATATATAAGAGAATGCATTGGCACAGGGCATAACTGTAACCATCACAATGTGGTCAATGAACCGGTTCCAATGATATCCGTATTTGTATGGTGTTATTGAGACAGACCGAAGATATTCTAGGCTGTTGAAGCTTTATTTGGGCGTTTTTGGCCGTTTTGTTGGGTAAAGGGTTAAAAGTCTGACACTCTAACCACTGGGCTACCACTTCCAGATATTATGGGCACATGTGCACCTGCAATTATGAGATTGTGGAGTTATCCCAATTTGTAAACTTATAAATTTTTCGTAACATACAGAACTTTGTCAGGGCTTGTATTCCTACATTTTTTTGTCAATTTAAAAAAAACTTGGTACAAATATTTATTACTATGCGAATCTCTGAACAATGAACTCGGTCCTACTTTTATTTTGTGGAGTTATCCCCCTTTTATTATTGAAGAAATTTTTCAGCAACATGCATCATTTTGTCCGAGCTTGTATTCCTCGTTTTTTTTTTTTTCAAAAACAATTTTGTTAATATGGCTATCCTTATTGTAGCCTAATTTCACTGTGGAGGTATACTTAGTCGAACTGGGATGGTCCAACCTTCAGTTTAAACTGAGCATATGATGTTTGTGGACTGTTCTTATATCTGTCCATTCGTCTGTTCTTTTTTAGTTTCCGGATGATAACTTTAGAACCTATAGTCATCCTGAATTCAACTTTTATAGTTATATAAGATATAAACTTGTTTTTAGAATAAACGAGCATATGCTCGTAACAGTAAAAATGCTATGGTTTGTGTCAGTTCCTCATATATTATTTTTTTGTGCGTTTGTATTCACCTCAACCATTTTTAATGCGTGGTACTCACCAACCTCGAAACCATGTGATTCCTCACCGTGGTAACTATAATAGTTCAATTCAGGATGTACCTGACCTGATCATTGATCAACTGCATTCTCTTTTGAATTTTAAGACACAATGCACATTAGCCTGTAATTAGTGTGTCTGTCATTTTCAGAATCGGGTCCCCAGAGGGTGAATTTAATGATGCTATCCCGCATAGCAGGCTAGCATCACCAAATTTACCCTCTGGTAACCTCATTCTGCTAAGGCATCAACTGCTATATGAGACCTAGGATTAGATTGAAGGTTCCCCAGTTGAAGTTTGTGATGTTCACCCATTAGTCACCTCGATTATGCAATTTATCTTCTGCAAATTAGGGGATATAGAAACTTCCCAGAAGTAACTGAAAATGTTCTTCCCAGAAGATGAGGCCTAAGCAGAATGAGGTCCCCAGAGGGTGAATTTGGTGATGCTAGTTACTGTGCTGGATAGCATCACTCATTCTGCAAATGATATTCACACTATTTGCAAACTTGAATGCACACATTTGCCCATGAATTACAACACAAGTTCTCAGAATATGAAACACTTGGAAGGCTTTTAATTGAATTATATTAGAAAGAATAACTTTTTAAAGAACTATTCATTGTACTCTTTTTGGCATTGGCCATTTAAAATTGTGGTAATTTTCTACAATTCCTCTACTCTTTATAGTAGAACCATAATGAATATCAAGGTTCCAGGGATGGCTGTAAAAAATTGACGTGGAAATACTCAATTGTGTTGCTATATTCCTATACATTTGTGAAAAGGTAAGACCCCAGGCTGTTTCTTTAGCTTATTTCTACCCCAATGCTTTGACAAAATATAAAGAATTATATCAAATTCAACCCGGCAAATGTCAAGGTATTTAGCGAATATAACTGCTACTATACCAACCGTTCCATTCTGTCAAAATAAATTTTAACACTTTATTTCTGTTGAATTCGTAGTACAGGTTGCAACATAAAACTAGGAGATGCGTGTTTTCGAATGGTCGGTGTGGGTATGGGTCATACAAAATGCTGTTCTGGTTTTGATGTTTATTAGCACTAATTGTGGTCACAGGGAGAACTGAATGTATATGACAATGAATGAGAAATCTACAAGCGGTACTGACAAAATAATCTACACAAATAAAGGGCCAGGAACCTACGTCATAATTTACTCGAAAATAGCGACAAAATATCACACCTGGTAATTTCAATATTAGTTTTTATTTACATTTTACAAAGATATCAGCAAGTTATTACAGTAATGCCCTAAATAATCAACTCCTTAACCACAGCACTGAGAGCTTTCCATTGAATGGCAACAAGTCATATTTCCGACTAAATCCTGAAAAGTTACCCATAATTCTGCTGTGGTTAAGGAGTTGATTATTTAGGGCATTACTGTAGACTAATGAGCCGCCCTAACAACTCAACTCAGATACTGCAAAAGCCAGATATCGAACATTTGTTTTAAAGTAGATTTTGGCATTAAAATTTCAAAAAATCGAAAAATGGTGAACAGTCATGTTTAACCCTTCCATGACTGGAGCTTCATGACATTTTGTAAAATCCCTGTGCTAATACATTCTATTATATATGTGAGTCTCCCATAGGGATCCTCACATATATAAGAGAATACATAGGCCTAACAATATTAACATTGATCTTGTAAGCCAGTGCATTGTCTTATATATACGAGGCCCTCTATTGGAGACTTGCATATATAAGAGAATACAGTGGCACAGGATCTTCAATGTTGCACCAGTGCAGCTCCCGTCATGAAAGAAGATTTTGGCATTACAATTTCATAACCTCAAAAACTGGTGACCGAAGTCACTTGACATTTATATCTTCTCAGCAGACATGTTTATATGGGGAAGAGATTCATAGTGAGCTAGCACAAAATGATACAATGCTCATTTGCTGTCTTTTTTGGTTGAGTTATTAATATACATGATTGTGAAGAAAAAAACGATAAATAATCACTTTGATATGAGACAATTTGCCGCCATTTTCGAGAAAATTATGACGTATTTACAACGTTCCCGACCATGAAATATAGGGCACCAAAAATGTTGCCCACAAAAGCAGGATTTCCTTGATTTATACTTATCAACACATGATTGACAAATACATGTTTCATCCCCCATTCCACCTAGAGTCTAGGCATTCAGAGGCTCCAAATAACAAATGACGAATAATTTTAGGCTCATATAATTTGGGGGGGGGGGGGTAAAAAAAAAAATCCGAACACACGAGTGTGCAAGAGCACCCAAAAGCTATTTTTTCCAAACAAAACAATACTTCCTCCATTATTTTCCAACGATTTTTTAGAGATAATGTAATTTTAACATAAAACTACATTTTTTAGACAGTCAGTATAGATTGTTTCTTGTAAAATTACTAAATACCCTGTACATGTCAGTCTTGGTCAGTCTGGCCATAAAATGCATGGACACATTGCATAAGCAATAATTGCCATGTCAAACTGGGCTTAGATCATATACACCGACATGTAATAGGTAGTTAATAGGAAACGGACCATAAGTGGTGAAAATTGTAATATTCTTCCGATAATAGGGGGGGGGGGGGGTGGTTCAAAAATGCCAAATGCCGAAATGGAAAATATTGAGGGATGGGTGGTTCCCAAAATATGGCCACAGTAAAAAAGTATCATATTTGTCTGAAAAGTTTTCCTGACTTTTTCGCCCCTGTATAATTCAGAAATAGTTTTACCATTCAATCAATTGTCTGAGCAAATAGTATGTAAATTTCACAATTATACTGCCGATATGAGTAATAGTTGTTCCAGCCTGAAGATATGGCTTAAAGAGGGTTATGATTTAACTGTCAAGATAGGATGGTGATTATGCATTAAATACTATTTATCCTTAAAGATATATTCCAGATTCCAGACCAAATTTTACGAAACTGATTTAACTTTTTATTCAGATTCTATAAAATAACATTTTTTTATTCAGATTCTATAAATAACACCTTTAGAATAAGAATTTACAAGAAAAGTGCTATATTTTTATCTTAAAGTTTCTGTGCATTAATATCATATAGTTTTGATGATTCAGAGGGTCACCAAAAAATAATTTGTTAATTTTTCAATAACAAAATAATATTCTGTGGTATCTATGGGTCCAGTTTACATGTCATATTTCGTTTTCAACAGAATAAAGCAAAAGCATTTTTAAATGAATTTTGTTATGTTGTTGTTGTAACTGGAGGTCTGGAATCCTGCACACATCTTTAAATTCTTGGAAAATTAAAATCGAATGAGGTTTCTGCGTTCTAACTGCCTTTATCAATATCCGACAGGCAAGAACATAGCCCTTACTGACACTGAATCAAAAAGAAATCTATTAATATTAAAGATGGATTATCTCTTCATAAACAAATTTAAAATAGTTTTGTGTGTATAAAATAATAAATGTGATGTGAAGACCTCTTTCCGGAAATGCTTCTATCAATTAATATTTATTTTATTTCGAATATATTCTGATAAAATGAACTGATCAAAAGGGACATATATTTGTTCTAAGTTTAGGCGATGTTAGATAGTGATAGAGATTATTAGAGTTCTCCGATGTCAAATGTCCCAGATTGATTGTATTGTGTTATTCCATAGTTGTAAGCGATAATGAATCTAATTAAAGGTACTCAACCCGTAAAGAGGGTCCCCATCTCAACAGATTCCAACAACAACAATCCGATCGGAGGGTCCTATATTACTATTTCTTTGGCTTTGGGGGTAAAAAATATTTGATTCGAGTCGAGGAACCCATCAAACAAAGCTCAGAGTTATTAGATATTGATTTTTGAAATTTGTTATAAACTCGAGATGCGTACTACTAACTGCCGTAATCTGCTCTGGATGTGTTCTCCAAATCTATTCAAACAGACAAGGATGGAAAACTCTAAAATCAAGTGGTAATTTTAACGTAATTTTGACTGAGTTCTGGGCCAGATAGTATTCCCGATAATGAAAAATAATAGATTTCTAAAATCGATATCTAACAAATCTGAGCTTTGATGGGTGACTTCCTCGACTCGAATCAAATATGTTTTACCCCCGAAGCCATTGAAATAGTAATTGAGAGGAGTTTTATCGGGTTGAGTACCTTTAACGTTTATTTGTGGCAAATTTACAGATAAAAATTTCTGGTCACTGTTAACAGTAACCACTGTTGGTCATTAGCTGCTAAACGATCACACGTTTTTATACCAGAAAATATTCGAAATATAATCAATATTAATCGATAGAAGCGTTTCCGGACAGGGGGCTTCGATTTATATCTTAAATGTTATACTCCGGAAATTATCAAATACATGTTGACAAAGAGATAGACCATCATTAAAACCACAGGTTCAGTTTCATCTTTAGAATTATAAAGAACGTCCAAACATTATTAAAATATACAAGCATTCAAGGTATATTGTAACTCATTCACTTTTCTTGAAGACATGCAAACACTAGCCATTTTTACAGAGCATCTCCACAATATCATGAACATGAATTCATCTCTGACTTCAGTCTTGTTTCATCTTTACTAGCACTGACTCATCTAACCTGGATCAACAGTATACCTTCATCAAACCACTAAGGGACGTGGCTAGATGGTTGGGTGGAGGTGTCCACCTTCCCATTTCCAACTGCACCCCCTCTCCCTCAACCAGACCTATTAAACTCCCGGTTTTGCAGAATCAGAA
The DNA here is from genome assembly GCA_032622095.1 of Siphonodentalium dalli. Taxonomy (NCBI): domain Eukaryota; kingdom Metazoa; phylum Mollusca; class Scaphopoda; order Gadilida; family Siphonodentaliidae; genus Siphonodentalium; species Siphonodentalium dalli. Next base: position 67,932,018 of record CP136069.1, read on the forward strand.
TTCTATTTGTGAACCCCATCCCCATTGGGTTGGAACTTTCCAAGTGGTACCTCAAGCCTTCCAACTGTTGAAAATTTCTAAGCTGACACCCCTCTAAGATTTGATAATTTCCAAATAATGGCCATTTCAAGACATAATTTTTAACAAAAATTAGAAAAATGCTGCTGTTGGTCTAAAACAACAGATTCCTCGTTTGACCTATATGTGGTGCAAAATTTCAAACTAATGGGTCAGGCAAAAAAATTCCAACTGTTGCACATTTTGACGAAAGTTGGTAGGGGTTAGACATCCCCTCCCAACACATCCCTTTCGCCACATCCCTGAAACCACTGTTCTGCTCGGATATTTACACGACTCTTGGCTAAGACTCCTGCAGTTGATTGTGATTGATTGTTTGTCAGGATTTGCTCAGAATCCTCGCTGTTGATTGGTTACTTATTTAGATGTGCTCAGAATCCTCGCTGTTGATTGGCTGTTTTACTTTGGTGTGGTGAGAAGAGAATCCTTGCTGTTGATTGGTTGTTTTTCTTTGGTGTGGTGAGAAGAGAACCTTGCTGTTGATTGGTTGTTTTATTTTGGTGTGCTGAGAATCCATGTTTATTTTGGTGTGCACGTTTGGCAGGAGACTGAACACAGCATTCGTAATCGGATGTTGTATTTACAGTAGCCGTTCTCAGCCCAGAACTGACAAGAACGTTCATTAAAATCTGTACAACCTGCAAAAGAGATATTGATATCTGTATGTTTAGACCAATGCCTGAAGGGGTCGTGTCACCACCCACTTTTTCTGGTATGCATGATTCAGGTGATTTTAAGCACAGGTATTTGGCACAATTGACCCCACTACCCCAAAGACATATATATAAGACATATATGTTATCGCTGCAGTGAATTGATCTGCCCATAATATCACGTCTCATTGAAGAGGTCAGATCGCTGGATCAAACAAGCCGCCGAAGGCGTGGAGTTTGATCTAGCGATCTGACCTCTTCAACGAGACGTGATGGAAAGCCCAGATCAATTCACCGCAGCGATAACAGGTTTATTATATGACAATCTTTTTATTTAAAAAGCACAATTTATGTAATTAATTATGAAATGAAACCACATGAAGGCCACTAGCTAGTAACAAAAATAAAGAAGGAACTGTTTTTTGTGTAATAAATAATCCTGATTTTTACGGACAAGCGCAGTATGCGAGATTGAGAAGGGTGGTATGACAATGGATCAAACTGTAGCTGATCCGATGGTTGGGAAATGATCGCTTTACTATAGTGGTATTGGGGAAAGAAAACTTTATCGGTTGATTGTATCAAAAGTTACAGGCACCAGGACAGAACAATTCTGGCCAAGATTTCTGGTCGGACATTTATTGGGCATATCGGCTGAAAAACATTTACGATCAGACCAGAGTATAGCCAGTTTTTGTCGGTGACATTCGTCAAGACTTACATTTGATCAATTTCTGCTAAATTTCAATTCATTTCAGCTCATAAAAGAATCTCCCCTTGTACACATGACAGGGATATGCAGTTAAATAGCTTTCATGAAAGTGGGAGACATAATTTGTCTCCCATTTTGGCGAATGTGGGACAAATTACGCTTCGCACATTCTTGAGAGCTAATTAACTGCATAGTGCCATAAGAGCAATAAGAAAATCTTTTATGGGTTGAAATGAATCAAAATTTATCTGAAATGTGAGTATAATACTATTGATGAATTTCAACGACGAAAAATGGCTGTCCCCTCAGAAAATTCCTTTAGTTGGTGTGCCCAGTAAATGTCCGACCAAAAAATTGGCCTGAATGTTTCTGTTCCAATGCCTGTAACTTTTGATACAATCAACCGATCGAGTCGGGTAATGTGCCAAACTGAACCATGGCCTTTCTTGAACAAGATAGTCGTTATAGTTTGATTAACTAACATAAATATTTTAGCACAGCGTGATAACAATGGGTTGTGGGAATTTGGGTCAACTGATAGATAGTTACCTTGTCATATATATATATGTCTTTGGGTGGTGGGGTCAATTTTGCCAAATACCTGTGATTTTAAGTGGCTAATAGGTTAACATCACCAGCTTCAACTGGGGAACTTCAATCTGATCATAGATCTCTCATAGCAGTTGAGGCCTCAGCAGAATGAAATTCCCAGAGGGTGGACTGAGTAATTATACCAACAATTTCAAACGATCTTCTTGAAAACCACGAAACAACTTCAGGGGGTCATCATATAATTAGTACTACACACATATATGCCTAACGTTGTGATCTGCTTATTGACTCTGTACCTTACTCGTATTTAAATTCGCTCATCACCGTGCTGCGCGAATTAAAAACTGACAAAAATATTTTCATAAAAGTCCTGTACCTGATGAAGTTTTAGTTTTCAATCTTTCCTGAAGATAACTGTGTATATTAAACACCATCGATGGAAATTCACACCGAGTAGAACATAACAGCACCATCATTTGGTTGCGAAAGTGAGTGTATATGCTCGTAGTAATTATTCTGGTACGCGAATTTAAATACGAGTAAGGTAAGAAAATCCCAACGTTATAGGCACTTTTTCCTTGGCATAATAAATACATACAACTATAGCCAATTATGGTCTCGCACATGATTCATTATTTCAAAATGGTTATTCGTGAAATTCTAGTGAAGAGTAATTAACTGTTGAGTATACCTATGTTATCGATCTCGGTAACAGTTTCTGGTGGCTGTGTTGTACGTTCACTCTCTTCGTTTGCGTAATATTCTTTGTCCTCCGGACCTACATGTACATAGAAATAAAAATTCAGTGAATAGCTTACTCATTTCATTCCTGAACGGATTCTGTTTATTCATGTTGATGACATACAGTAATGCCCTAAATAATCGACTCCTTAACCACAGCAGAATTATGGGTAATTTTTCAGGATTTAGTCGGAAATATGGCTTGTTGCCATTCATCGGAAAGCTCTCACTGAGACCTTTCCCAGCCAATAAAGCATTAAAGACCCTGTGGCAGTGCATTATCTTATATATGCCAGTCTCCCAAAGTGAGCCTCGGATATATAAGCGCTTACAAGATCAAGGTAAATATATTGTCAGGCCAATGTATTCTTTTATATATGCGAGGTGCCCTATGGGCGACTCGCATATATAAGAGAATGCATTGGCACATGGATTTACCAAATTTCCAGGAAGCCCCATTCATGAAAGGGTTAACGGTACTAACGTAGTCGTGATAATATAAGCAGACGACAGGAAGAGAATATTGTGGATACCAATTTAGTCAGTCATTATGTTCAAAAAACAGAATGGCTCTTATTAAAAAATTATGTATGAATATACATATTATTTAAGAAATGAATGTAGTGTGTTATTGTGGGATATGGCGCTCTGGTCATTTGGGCACATTGTGTGAATCCCACAACGACCGTATCCCATAATAACACACACCCACTACTTTTTGATGATTTATTCCCATAAAAAAGCTGAATGTACTATCTATTTTCACAAAGTCTGCCGTAGAATTTGAGACTAGCCTATGCAGGACATTAAGTCAGCCCAATTTAAGATTTCCAAGCACTTGGCAAATTAGGTCAGCAATTTGTGACGTCATATTCGCGTGTGTTACGGTCTGTGTGTTATTGGGGCATGAACCGGGTGACCCAATTGGCAGTACTGTTGACCAATCACCGAACGGGATTTAGTGTAAAAATGACGGGCTATGTAAATATACACCTGTACACACTGGTATGTGAAATCAGGATTGAGTTGACAAAAAATCTGTGAAATTCCATTTCCACTCAAACCTTTTACTGGATGGTGTCAAAAAGTATTATATACATGTATGTTTGTATATATTTTTAATTTGACCCTGGGGTGTAACATTAATAAAATAAATAACGTTGCCTATATCACATACCAAATGCATTATATATATCGGATAGAATATATTACCTTCATATCTGTCCGAAAATTCTCAGTATCGTTGCTTCAAGTAAAAATGTTTCTGACTGTTGAAAATTAACACAGGAATGGCCATGGGGCATATATATAAATACCAACCCTAAAATATATAGCCCACTTCCCCATGCCACGGTATAAGTATGATGTGAACTTACGATCGAGTTGACAGTTCTGGCAAGTTTTCCTGCACTGAATGGCCCGTACGTTATAGCTCCTCTGACACATATCCTCAGCGTCCATCCTATTACATTCCTCCTCTCCATTTCTGTCTTCACAAGACGCTAGAATCGGAAAACACAATAGTTTCCAAATAAATTCAAGTCTGCCTTATGTCACCAATAAGGCATAATATGCAGCAACGGTCTAATGGGGCTTCTCTCATTGCCAAAATCTGGTCATCCTTCCTTTGGGGCACAGTAATATTGTTGGAAATTTGTGTCAAAAACAATAAATATCTACACCTCTGTACTATATATAGCTCGCGATTTTGACACAAATTTCCAATAACTGTGTTTACCGAGGGGACAGAGCCTTTCGCATCACCACGCCTATGGAACAGTCTTCCGGATGGGGTTATCATGTGACCTAGTTTAATTCAGGAAACTTTTGAAAATATGCACTGTTCAGAATATATACGTATTCAAATGAATAACGGTTTTACTATAAACGACTTCTAATGGAACCTGTACATATATCATAAAGCGCGTATTTATGAACACATTTTGTGAAATATGTGCTCTACAAATGTGCATTTATAATAATGATAATGTTACACATTGAGAAATGTGCCTCAAAGCACTAGACATTTAATCCTCAAATTAAGCATAATAAGTGGTTGCACTGACACATGGTCTGTAATGCTGCACCAGCGCAGCTCCCGTCATGAAAGGGTTAAATTAGAATATCATTCACGAACCTTGTCCTTGCAGACGGTGATATTTGATCGGAGTTGGTTTACATTATAGTATTATATGTCAACATAATCTTTCCGTTCTTGGAAAAAAAAAGGTCTTTCTCTTCCGAGCCTCAATTACAGCAACAACATATTTTTTATAAATCCCGATTCAAATACTACAAATAGCTATTTTATGAATATTGGGTATATTATTTGCCTATAGGCATAATAAATTGGTATTTAGATCGTAAGATCGTGCTGGATTATTCAGATTAAATACAATTTGCCTTGATTGAGGTGTTAACGAAATAGAGTTGTCCTTCTTGGTACGCGTTTGGAATGCTCTGAACGTTATCGCGAGGATGTCTGTTCTAAAATAGCACGTACTGCCTGATGTGCCAGACTTCGTCCTGGCTATTTAGGAACAACGTTGAAAAGTATTAGGAGATAGAAAAAAACTATTGTTCGATCGGTACAGAAACATGCCTGTATGAGCGTATATGAGCGAGGTCAAGGACACGGTCGCACGTGAAATTGGATGCGCCCATATTGTTCCCGGTCGGCCTACACACCAAATTTGAGTCAGATCGGTCGAGGTCCAGAAACATGCACATACGAGCGATGGCAAGGTCAAGAACCCGCCAATATTTTTCCCGAGATCAAAGTATAGGCCTTCACACCAAATTTGTGTCGGATAGGTCGAGCAGTTTTAGAGTCTATAAACACGTACATGTACGTACATACATACAGACAAACAAAAGTTCCAAAATATATTATAGAAAACACTTCCGCTGATGTGATGAGAAACTCTAAATAAAATGTATATTAATCAGTGTATTAATTGGTAGAAACTTTTTGGGACATGATCAGGTGTCCTAAATTCATATCTATTATTTTACAACCCAGATTATATAGAAAACTTTCTGGGTAGAGATTGACATTTTTAACTTTATCTTTAAATATTAAATAAAAGGGAAATACGATCATTACCATTAGATTAAAAATGATAACTCTAGAACGAAAAAGGCCAACAACGTCATTGGAAAACCTCCAGATGGCTAACATTACAACCAAATTCATTCCAATCCGAAATTCATATCCCATCATTATTGATTTATTTGCTCCGACGGAGAGACCGACGGACCCAGTTAGTCTAAAATGGTCACTGTCACCCCATTTCGTTCAGTTGGGTACCCAGCGTTTTAAAATTATCAGTTGGGTACCCTGCTTTTACAAAATTTACATTTGGGTACCCAGCTTTATGAGAACAGTCTGCAGGACCCACGTCCTATGTCTACAATTATTCTCCGATATTATTTTCAAACATCGTGACGAATATATATCATAAATAATATAGTAATATAGTATTCACAAATTTATTTGACATGTTCATTTCGAAAACGACTGACTACAATCTCTAATAAAATCAAGATTTCATAAAGCTGGGTACCCAATTGTAAATTTCATAAAAGCTGGGTACCCAACTGAAAATTAAAAAAAGCTGGGTACCCAACTGAACGAAAGGGGGTGACAGTGACCATTTCGGCACCAGTGGTGTCTACCAATCCTGTACAAACTTTGCAGATGTAGGATATTTAATGCATGGTTAAAGCAACCACGACAGCAGGGACGTGGCAATAGGATTTCCTTGGCCTGGTGTCTACCTTGAAATATTCAACAACTACACCCCCCATGAACCAGACCATAATGCCATGTCCGCGAATTTCCATTGCAGTCTGTTATAATGGGCGTGACAGGTTATTCTCGTCTGGAAATAAAACACTTACTGTATGGTGCTGCTAAACGTCCTGATTGATCACCATTCGTCTCTTCTGGAAAAGAAGTGGAAACAAACACTAATAGACTCACTATACGACATGAGAATCAGATTTATAGTATGATCATCTGCTATAATTGATTAGGTGATACAGCATAATGGGTAACAAAAGGGAATCATGGCAGTGCGCTATCAAACAATGGCCCATCAAATGCAACAAAACAGTAATGAGGACTAACACTAATGAATCCTTTGTCTATCATAAGGCTGAATGGTAGATGGTGGGCAGTGGTATATTGTCAAGTAACAATGGTGGGATTAAAGAAGTCTAGGCACAGTATTTGAAGGTATGGACATAATTATATAGAATGTTAGATGTTAAATAAAACAAAAATATTCTGAGACCAGAACATGAGGATTTAAAGGCCAACTTAATTTTCGAACCACCAGATCACATTATACAACATATTCCATATTATATACCATTTGAAAGAGGAAGCTCCAAAACATTGTATTATCAACTGATCCGATCGAATAAACTGGGAACATTTTGTTTTTGTTGAGGTACTGAGGTGTGTTCTGTGATTAATTTTGATCCAGACTGTACTATAAAGTCTATTATTCTCAATGGAAGGGGAATAACTCTATCTCTTAGTTTGAATTCTGATGCATTCTGGGTTGACAAGGGGGAAGTCTTGGAATGAATCTGAGAATCTCTATCATTTGGTGGACACTCCAAGGCCACAGCTATTCCATATTCTGGTGGAATTAATATATATATATATATGGTTCCTCTTCCAAATGGTATATAATATGGGATATGTTGTATATAATGTAATCTGGTCATTCGAAAATTAAGTGGGCCTTTAAATTGTCCCCAAAATCAGAATTGCCCAAAATATTTACCGAAAGATTATTCGGCCCAGCGTGAACACGTACATTTCAAAATACCATGCTTCAATTAAATATCGCGCTATACATGTGCGTGTAGCTAGGGCCAGGTATTTTTCTCTGGATACATATACATATTAGTTTGAAGACCAGAAATTTCACACGAATTCTTACTTTCGGTCATAATTCAAACCAGAAAATTTGACCTGCATGTTAAAACAGAATTTGAAGACCTGAACCAGTCTCGCAATACGAAAAGTATGGTTCTCCCAACATCTATATTGACATTTGGTTGCTGTCAGTTTAAATCCCAACTGCAGCTAAATAAACATTTTATGTGTGGGCGATTCGGGTGTTCTTTGTCCGTATTTAGCTAATTAAATTGGATTAGTTAATTGATGCTGTCTTTATTCCAAAAACTTACAACGCGCTGTTCTATTTGTCCGGTGTATAGCATTGCGTCCTCTCATCTTGTTGCAATATTATGCCACACCGTACTATGAAGTCTGATAGGTGTATATGCAAGCTTGCAAATTATAGTGTGGCTGTCATTTGCAGAATGAGCTAGGTCCCCAGAGGAGGGTGTATACAGTGATGCTACCCCGAACAGCGCGCTAGAATCACCAATTCACCCTCTGGGAACATCGTGCATTCTGTTGAGACCTCATCTTCTGGGAAGTATCTATACAATAGAGACCTTTCGCAAAATCACTATTACGATTACGGATATGATATATTGTCCTAGTAAGGTGGACACCATCACAACTTACATACGATGGTTAATTTGTGAGACGGCATTTGCCCCATTCTATTCAGTTACACATATATATATGGTCGTTGAAGCTGAATTTGGGGATCAATCCCGAAAAAATTGGATACAAGCTGATTTTGGTGTCATTCGACGCGGAAAAGCTTAAGGAACAACATATCCAAAATCCGCAAAAATCCGCTTATGGGAAAATTCAGGATCCAAGATGGCGTCAAAGATGGCCGCCAAATGAATAGTTTTCCAGTCAAAGCCCACTGACATGCAAAATCCTCAGTGAATATGGAAAAATCTCACAAAATCGGATTCCACATTGATAGTGACATATGTTAGAACATATATAGAAATAATTTGATTGTCAATTGTGACAGACTTCTGTCAATATAACCGCCGAATTCGAGAAAATTATATTTTCAAGTATATAATTTTCTAAGACAACAGTCATTTATATTGGCAAATCATATTTGTCTGGGATACATGCTCATTTTTAATCATTTGAACCGGTAAAGCCTCAAAGAACAACATATCACAAATTCGCCGAAATCCGCACATGGACAAACTTTTCAGAGCACTTTGTATTACAACACAATGTTAGACTCTCAAAGTCCGTTTTCATAAATTTTTGTAACCGGTTACGAACATGGACGAATTTATGCGCTTGATTTGTCTATATAATCAACTAGAACTGCGATTTGTAAGTACATAATAGCGAATAATACGATAACTAAGTTTATGTGTACCACTGATATATACCTTACTCGTATTTAAATTCGCAGTGTACTATTTTTCGCGCACCCATCGGTGTGCGAATTTAAAACTGAGCGAAAAATAGTGCGACTCCCAAGTTTAATCTAAACCACAGTCCATAGGAAATACAAGATGGCTATGTTACTGAATTTACATATTTTATGAACGGTTGAAAAGACAATTACGCCTTTACATGTATGCATATATTTACATTCGACCAACCTCCATCAAGACCATTGCTCACAATGCCCAGCGACAAATAAATCATGGTAACATAGACATTGTTGAAATGGTTGTATTAGAAATAATAATATTACAGGTGGCCACAATTTTTTTTATGTATGTAGTTACTAGTTTGTTGTCAAAACGATTGTGTATACACATATCATCTCCAACAATGATCGAAACTTTCATCAGCTTCAAGATATACGAAAATATCACGGAAATATTACGAAAATAGTTTTGTCAGTTTTGAATTCGCGCAGCTAGATGTGCGAATTTAAAGTGCGCGAATTCAAAACTGAGCGAAAAATAGACTTCGCGAATTTAAATACGAGTAAGGTATATAAGCTGGCTGGCAATATCTATAATAAGCTTCTAGGCAATGTCGCTCTGTAGTACAATAAAGAGCGTTTGCTACCGAGCACGTGATATATGCTTGTTCTCACATATGCGCATTTTAGGTCTCGCCTATCGGCTACTTTTTCGCAGATAGTTCCAACGCTTGTATTGTCTCATTTCGGTGCTTGTATTGTCTCATTTCATTTCGGGTTGTGTATGTCCAAGTAGTGACAGTAACTGTTACTATAGTCATACTTTGATTTGCAACAGCACTGGATTGAAGGCTTATAACGTTTCTCCTGTTGAAACCTAACGGTGCTAATGTACGATGGAGACCTGTTACTATACATGTTCTATATTTCTATGTATTCAATGTATTGAGAATCCATATATCAGTTGGTCTTATATTGAATACAGAGTCATGGCAGTATTTGCGAACCGCAAGAAGTTACGCAATTTCGGGATGACATGTGTGTTTTATACCCACCCGGTTTTTATGACAAACCTGTCGTCATCGTTTCTAAGAAAGGCATTGTGACATTGATCAATTTATGTGATAAACCTGGGGGGGGGGGACGACCTGAAAGATTATTTGAATGAGCGCTATCAGATGACACCATTCGGTAACGTTCTTGTCCATTCGGATTGCCGTAGAGATTTCACAGACCCAAAAAGGCGACAACCGTTTGGTCGAAATAACTCCCAATAAACAACTTAGATATGGTGTGTTGCCATTTAATTTCAAGACAGACTGTATTTTCTGTGGTACGCCTGCCACTATAGATCCTTGACATCCAGACAAATCAGGGGTGATGAAAGTAACAACCCTCCCGGTGCGGGATATGTATGGCCCCAACACAGTTACACATATGATTTTGGGAAGGCAATATCAAGGGCAATATGTGACATTTCTTAACTGATGCTCTTACAAATAAGCTGATTTAAGACATTGTACCATCTACAGAAACAGGTATAAGTCCGACGAGCCCGGGTGGCCGAACAGTGCAGAAAGTGAACGTGCTCGATGCTTCGCCAGATCTGATGCCACAGAAGCTATAAATAAGTCTGACGAAAACACAATTCCTAGAATCGAGAAGATTGAGATGAACGCAATAAGTGATTTATACAAAGCCATTGAAAGTAGAGTAATTCCTACAACTGCTGTGCCTGGGTCTGAAACTAGAGAAATGTTTGAGGAAATATAAATCGTTTCTTACTGAGAAATCTCCGACAACAAAGTTGTGGGTTCCGTATATGGAATATGTGAAACGTTGAAGAATTTCACCAGAACAGAGAGGACAGGAAATTGGAGTCTACATCTCGCTACTGTGGGACAAATGCTCAATCTATTTGCCGCAAACGGTCACGCAAAATCGGAAATGGGTTTCATGTTGTACGTAGGAGCAATATATTATGGGCAGGATTGTCAACATATCTCACAATAGAACAAGTCCGTATGCGCTCTATCAAAATCATAGGAGGGCTTACCAGGGGTACAGGAATGGCAGAATCTGTCCGAATGCAGTGGATATATATCATGAATAGGTGTGGCGAGATTCATGATGCCACGGCAGAATTAACCAAACTTAGACACACCACCAGTGAACAGCACGAGGGGTTCGGGCAAGTATAGGAGCAAACGTGACTCTGGTGATTTGATAAGCATACTACGTTGGTTTGACGAACACGAGCCTTTTGATTTGAGTGAAGGTAATTAAATTACGCTCCATGTCGTCTGAGTTAACATCTAGTGATGGGGACGGTGTTAACTGTATTTATTCTGAACGTGTCGGTTTCGAGATCCACAAAAAGCTCAACAACATGAGTATCACAGATGCTTATCAAAAGGAAGGATCAAATAAGATCTCTTGACCATTTATATCCTGGGATCAGAGTCGAGAATCCAACTATGCTATTCTCACGATTAATGTAAACATATTTTTATTTCCAAATACAAAAAATAACAAAATATATAGTTGACACATATATACAAAATAGAAAAGTCAATGTATGGAAACGAGGATCTGACAACAACCCCAAGGGCTTAGATGAAGTCTTCTGCTCTTTGGCGACATGCCCCCTTCCCCTTCGAGAATTAAACTGTGCTATTCTCACGATTGATAACAATTGCACAACGCGAGGAGGACATGGTTAAAGAACTGACAACAATACCAACATCACTATTCAAGGATCATGTAATGAGGAAACTCGCAAAACGCCCAACTAGCTAAAGCGTTGACTGAATCTGTCCAGGGAAAATTGTGATCTGCCGGAGCAAGCCATCGCTGTTATCGATGGTGTATATCTCTTCTCCACATAGTCATGTGGGCAAAAGTGCACATAGCGAGAAGTTGCTAACCAATGAAACATAGAGTTGGGTGTATCATGTTCGATGGTTATGGATAAGATCCATCGATCAAAGACCACGAACACCGACGGCGAAGTGTGGAAAACATGTGCAGATGTTCAACCCAAAGACAACATGGATGCTCCCGTGAATCAAGATATCTTTCTCTCAAACGAGAACAATAAGTGTCAGTTTATTGATTTGTTGAGTCAACTGCTCAACGCAGATGGTCGCACAGCATACAAGAGTAAAGGAGACGCGGACACATTGCTAGTTGCCTCTGTCATTGAATACGCATCACATCCCAAACGAGTGAGTGTGACAGATGCCACGGACATACTGGTTCTATTGCTGTATCATTGGACATCAGGTATGGCAGATGTGTACTCCCTTTCAGAAGGAAATTAGACTTGACATTTCTGAAGATGATAACTGAGTACACGACGGTTTCTTGTATGTTGTTCAAGTTGTTTGGTACATACTATCAGGGTCTGCGCTGGACCGAAATTTACTTTTACCAAATAATTTGCCAAATGAAAATATTTTTTGCCAAATTATATTAGCATTTGCCAAATGATATCCATGATAGTATCATTTTCTGCAACATTAATTATTATGTTTCGACACCTGCGGTTTGAACGTCTTTTTATATCGATAGAAAAGCAGTTAGTTAATAATTAGTCATACTCTCATCTCTTTTTGAGGTTTATCATACAGCAATAAGCCAATCACAGAACAATACAATGGTAGAAGGGTTGCTTCATCAGAAGGGCACATCACAGGAGGATTAGTATTCACTTCAACCATCAGTACTAATGCTATGAGGTTAACTGCATCTTAATAGAGGTGTTAACTTTCCCTAAACCTTATAAAACACCACTAATATAATAGTCCAGGAGATATTGGTCGACCTCTGCACCCCCCCCCCAGGACTTAACTTCACCCCAATAATTTTCTTCCTTAAGGTCTCCTCTAATTTTTTTCACTTGTTAACAAGAAAAAAAAGTGGCCGCAGAGACTCCAGACAAGATGGCGTCCATCATGGCGGCCATTTATTTTAAATGCACCAGGTCTCTTTGATCGCCGTTATAGTAAAGATGATGTCACATGCCGTCTTGTTTTCTGCTCGATTCGTTATGCTAATATACAACCCTTACAAATTAGCCAAAAATCCGATACCAGAATCCAATATGGCGGCCAAGATGGCCGCCGAAATGTGAAAATATGCGTTCTGACATGTTACCACCTTTCGATTGTCTCTGTTGGAAAATGTTAGAATTTTTGCGTCATGTTATACATTTATCATATAGAGGAGTCATTGGCGAACACATGGGGACCATAATATGCATTCATTTCGGGATATTTTTGTCCGATATCACGTTTTCCCAAATGCCGGTATCATAGGTCAAAGCCGAATCTCCGTTAATAACGCGATGTTATGTTTCGAATCAATGAATGTCATTGCTATTATAACAACACCCATGCATATATATTTGCAGGAGATACTCGAGCTAGGATTCCTCTTATACCTGAGTTGAGGAATATTTAACCAAATCCAAGATGGCGGCCAAAATGGCCACCAGAAATAAAAAATCGCCGAAAATCGCTGATTTTAACAACAGTGAGCATTATTGTCATGACAATTCCACACCTGCTTAATATTGTAAGTTGGGAACACTTAGGCGAAGAACTTTCCTTGTACCATATCCAAATAAAAGTCCCCCAAATCCAAAATGGCGCCCACAATGGCGGACAGATTTTGAAAAATCACCGAAATTCCCTCATATTCACATCATTGGGCATTATTGTCGAGACAACTCCATCCATGCGTACAGTTGAATTGGAAATACTGGGGTGAAGTAATTACCTTTCATCTCATGCAAGAAGTGGTTTTCCAAATCGAAGATGGCGGCCAAAATGGCGACCGAAATTTGAAAACACGCCTATATTCCTTTACTTTCTTAGGATGGGCGTTATTGTTTCGCGATTTCTAACCACCATTACATGTTGATATGTATGAAGTATTCATTAGTGTTTGGCAAGTGATACTCACATTCAATATGGCGGCCAAACTGGTGGGCAGAAATTGAAAAGAAGCCGATATTATCACATACTAATTTCAACTTTATGTCATAATATTGATTTGTATAAACGAAACGGTACATACTATAAGCCATCTATTAGTTCCAATGTAAGTCGTAGTCTTTTGGAAGGATGAAAACTCACAATCGCGATGTGGCATTTCAAAATCCATTCTCCACTAAGGGCTCATACTGGCCGTAACCGTATATAGGTGCGCCGAATAGTCATATTATGACTTCCAAGAATCAAAACAACAGCTTATTCTGAATTGCCACATTCAACATTATCTAGACTCGTTTCCGTCTCTTCGTCAGATTAATCTATCTCACTCACAACAACAGTTCATTACTCTTCTTTGTAGAAGGGTGCCACTAATCGGAATGTTTCAAACAATACATACATGTATGCCGGTGTCCAGCTCACGTGTTTGTTTCGAAAGCTTGGAATTCTTAGCTAGCTTCATTCGTGGTATACATATAGCTCATGGTATAATTCAGATGCTATATATGGGGTATATGCGTCATCTTGTGCGATACACTATAAAGGTATTCGGTCGATGCATATACTAGCTTTCAGAAGGACCTATATATCTGCGTATTGTCAGCTTTGGTGGCCTAATGGGGATAACAACGTTCACACCTGGTGATCTTCCCAAACACCCACTTCTCAATATATGGTTCATCAATTCACATACTCATCTAATGCACTGACGTACCCGGACAACTTTTGTATATGGCTTCGAATGTTGAAAGCCCGACAGTTGACGGATGTATTTCTGCTAAGGCGTAGAAGACCATAATGCATAATATACCCAAACTCCTTGAACATGATCATAAGAACAAGCTTGTTGGCGTCCAGCAATCGTCTCACCGAACAGATCCAAGCAGATGATAACAATACATACGGTGCTAGTTTGTGGGTATGTGTCATGATAGTGGAAATGAAATTGGACCATGACTGCACCGCCCCTTATTTTGTTATGTTTTAGATTCAGACAGGATCTCATGTGTGGCTTTGCTTTCCTTATATGCTAAGATTGTATGTTCCCATCCGTTTGGAAGCCGTTCTTGAACAACTGGACCAGGAGTATGCCATTGGCTACTGTTGTATAAGCCCCACCAAGACTGTGTGTAGTCTTAAAGGCGATACCTTTGATAGTTGGTATGGTTCAAGAAAGTACAAATGCCATCAACAAAAGGGTGAAATATTCAACGCGAAGAACATCCAGAGGAATGTTACGTTGATGAGCTCTTGAATTCAGTTCAACAAACGTTGGTACACCAAGTGATTTCTTGGTAACATCACCATTGCGACCATTTTCCTGCACGAGACATTAACTACTATATTCTAAAGTTATATATATAAAGCTATATGATCATAAAGTTCGCGTTCCCCAACGTCCACATCCATTGCCATCGAGACTGTAAATTGTTCTTTAAATACATAGTGAAATAAATGCACCACAGTTCCTGACATTTTCTTGAATAATACCGCCCACATACTGACACTATCCCCGAGAGAGGATAACAAAATACGCATACATTCATGCTACAAAGACATTATCCTTTAGTCCATCCGACTGTTTTGAGGGAGACTAGCATAGTATTATCCAGACAAAAGTGTACGTAGTTGAATCAGAAAGGCTTCGAAACGGATGTGGAAATACAATCTTACCACACCAAATAAAACCGACACGCATGACATTCGATATATTAAACATACACCAGGTGTAGGGGTGGTGGTGTATACAGTGGCCCATTTTATTCCCACTATCATGGCGCATGTCCACAAACTAGCACCGCGAGCATTGTTCTTCTCTGCTGGGAGATATTCGACGAGACAACTGCGGGGTGTCACACAGTTTGCTTCGGATAATGATAATGGCCAAGAAGTGTGGGTAGTCTGTACACTAGGGTCTTCTCCTTAGCCGATAGACATCTGTCCAAGGGAATGAGACAGCTAGCAACCTTCGAACACTGTCGAAGTTGTCCACATATGCCAATGCGTTCGCTGAGTGTGTGTTGACGAACCATCTATTGAGAAGTGACTAGCTAACTGGTTCGCCAGGTGTACATGTCGTTATCCCATGTGGTATGAGACACATACATAGAGATGACCTTCTGTAAGCTTGTACTCATCGGCCATATGGCCTTCCTAGTTCAAGATGATGGACAAATATCATATTTAGCAATTATTTAAAATCGTAAGCTAGACACCGGAAAATGAATTGTTTGAAACGTTATTATTAGAGGGACCCTACTCCCAGGAAGTGGTGAACACTTTGTCGGTGTGAGCCACCTAGATTTATCAGACAAAGAAATGGAAGCTGGTCCAGATAATTATGAATCAGAATCTGTTATCAGGTAATTGTTCTGATATAACTATTCGGCGCACCTACGCTTACGGTCATTATCGGCGCTAAGTGGAGACTGGATTTCGAAATGCCACATCGCGATATTAATGGTGGTTTTTCATCTTTCCAGAAGGATACGAGCTATGTTATGCGTTTTGATAACTTTAAGTTGAACTAGTAGATGGTTTATGTACAGTTTCGTCCATACATACCGATATTATGACAAAAAGTTGAAATTAATATGTGAAATTATCGATTTCTTTCCAATTTCTAGCCGCCAATTTAGCAGCGATCTTGGCTGTGAGTATCAATTGCCAAACCCGAATGAATAATTCATGTTACTATTCCATGTCAACATGTAATGGTGGATAGAAATCGCGAAACAATAACGCCCATCGTAAGAAAGTAAAGGAATGTAGACTTGTTTTCAAATTTCGGTCGCCATTTTGGCCGCCATCTTCGATTTGGAAAACAATTTCTTGCATGAGATGTAATGTAATTACCTCATCTCAGTATTTCCAACTCAATTGTAAGCATGGATGGAGTTGTCTCGACATTAATGCCCAATGATGTGAATATGAGGGAATTTCGGTGATTTTTCAAAATCTGTCCGCCATTGTGGGCGCCTTTTTGGATTTGGGGGACTTTTATTTGGATATGGTACAAGGAAAGTTCTTCGCCTAAGTGTTCCCAACTTACAATAGTAAGCAGGTGTGGAGTTGTCATGACAATAATGCTCACTGTTGTTAAAATCAGCGATTTTCGGCAATTTTGTATTTCTGGTGGCCATTTTGGCCGCCATCTTGGATTTGGGTAAATATTCCTCAACTTAGGTATAAGAGGAATCCTAGCTTGAGTATCTCCTGCACATATATATGCATGGGTGTTGTTATAATAGCAATGACATTCATTGATTCGAAACATAACATCGCGTTATTAACGGAGATTCGGCTTTGACCTATGATACCGGCATTTGGGAAAACGTGATATCGGACAATAATATCCCGCAATGAATGCATATTATGGTCCCCATGTGTTCGCCAATGACTCCTCTAGTAGTAGTAATATCTTTTAATTACGTGACATGTGCATGTTAAATTACAAACAATTTTTAGACATTTAGTTTACATCGCGCACCCGGCCCTATTGGGCCTATATGTCACCCTGAAAATAAGAGTTAATTAATTTTTGATAAATGATAAATGTATAACATAACGCAAAAATTCTAACATTTTCCAACAGAGACAATCGAAAGGTGGTAACATGTCAGAAAAATAGCATATTTTCACATTTCGGCGGCCATCTTGGCCGCCATATTGGATTCTGGTGTCGGATTTTAGGCTAATTTGTAAGGGTTGTATATTAGCATAACGAATCGAGCGGAAAACAAGACGGCATGTGACATCATCTTTACTATAACGGCGATCAAAGAGACCTGGTGCATTTTAAAAAAATGGCCGCCATGATGGACGCCATCTTGTCTGGAGTCTCTGCGGCCACTTTTTTTTCTTGTTAACAAGTGAAAAAAATTAGAGGAGACCTTAAGGAAGAAAATTATTGGGGTGAAGTTAAGTCCTGGGGGGGGGGGGGGTGCAGAGGTCGACCAATATCTCCTGGACTATAATGATTGACCAATATTTTTCAAATTGCTTGAGGAATTAAAAAGTGACTTGCCAAAACTTTTGCCAAATGAAAATATTTTTTGCCAAATGAAGTGGTAGCGCGAACCCCGCATACTAAGTATGGCTATTGAATATTTCCGAAATGTGGCTGCCGTATTTTCATCCACGCTCACCTTTCGTAAGCATATTATATTTATGTGTCGTCTGCCCCATGTTTCAGTCAATGTAGCTTCCGTTTTGGTTGGATAGTTTCCATATAACCCGGAGTTCGCGTGCTAATGGGCACTGACTCGAAATATCACCATTTTGGCCGCCATCTTGGACGCCATCTTGTATCCTGACTGCTTATGCTAATTTTTGTGAATTTTGTATATGTTTGTTTTGGTTCCTTTCTGCGTCAAATAATATGAAAACTACTTGTACTGAAATAAGAGATATCAACATAATATACATTTGCATTAGAAATATATTTATATACACTTAAAAAATATAATTTCCCCGAATTCGGCGGCCATAGTGATAGCCACCTTCCCCCAGAGACAAGGAGTTTATCACTATATATGTTCTAACATTACATATGTTATTTTCAATGTGGAATATGTTTTGGTGCAAGCTGTTCCATATTTACCGAGGTTTCGTATGTTATTGGGCACCGATGGGAAATTTACGTATTGTGTCGGCCATATTGGGCGCCATCATGGATCCTGAATTTTCCCGTGAGCGGATTTTTGCGGATTTTGGATATGTTGTTCCTGGTGTTTATCCAATTTCTTCCGGGTTCAACTCTCCCACGACCACACTAATATATTTGATGGAAAAAGTAATGTGTGTCTCTTTCAGATCCCATGATATTTGCCGTGTGTTATACTCAATGTTAGAGCGTCCCCACGCAGGACTGGTGGCACATCCTTGACACATATGCACACAATTAAACTTCGTGAGGTATATTTCATCTCACATAAGAACCCCTGTGCGTAAATATCGAATTTTGGCCATATACCAGCTGCATATACTGGAAAAATACTGTCCATATCCATCATCGTAATCGTGATTTTGCGAAAGGTTTCTAATATTAGTATGGCCATTGCGTTTGGCGGTCGTTGTCCCTTAGTGTGCATGTGTCATTCATCGTCGTCTTCGTCGACATCATCATCATCGTCATCATCATCACCACCACCACCATCAGAATTATCACCATCATCGTCGTCATC
The DNA here is from genome assembly GCA_032622095.1 of Siphonodentalium dalli. Taxonomy (NCBI): domain Eukaryota; kingdom Metazoa; phylum Mollusca; class Scaphopoda; order Gadilida; family Siphonodentaliidae; genus Siphonodentalium; species Siphonodentalium dalli. Next base: position 67,951,227 of record CP136069.1, read on the forward strand.
ATTATCATCATTATCATCATCATCATCATCATCACCATCATCATCATCATCATCAACATCATCATCATCAGCATCATGTCATCAAAAGAATAATCATCCTGAACATCGCCATGGTCGTCGTGACATCATCATCGTTATCATCATCGCGTGTCATTGTCATCATTATCGTCATAATCATCACTATCGTCGTCATCATTTCCGTCATAGTCGCTGTCTTTGTCAAGTTTCTGCATGAAACAATTTTATCGTCGGGCATGGCATGGACCTTTAAATTTCGAATTTATAATCTAAAGTCAGAATTGCATGAAAAAAAATAATGATATTGTTTATCTCACACACAATTTTTTTTTTATCGAGGAACCTTGTACTTTACAATGTGCCAATGTTTTGTTTGATGTCTGAAATTTCAAGAGGAGTGATTGCATGTATTTTATGTGTTTAAAGATGCATTATCCGATTAAACACCCCTAAATACCATTGCTTTGGCTTCGGCGATAACAAATATTTGATTCGTCAAGGAACCTACTCATCAAACCTCGGAGTGATCAGATATCGAATTTTTAAATCTGTTATTTCTCGAGATTTGTACTTTTTTTCCCCGCCTGGCAAATATTCGTGTCAAACCGACCAAGATGAAGATGGATAACTCTAAAATCAAGTGGTAGTACGGCGAAGTTTCGTTGAATAACATATTGATAAATAACACGTTTTGGGAAATTTTCTACCACATTTGGCATTATTTTATTGTAATTGTTGTAATTAATCGATTCTAATAACAAAAGCGTATTTTGAAGAAATGTCGTTGTTGTTGTTGTAACTTGATGATATGGGGACCGTCTGATTGGATTGAGTACTTTTAATCATTGGATACTAGGCACTATGCAATCTATACCTGGACATAAATCGCACGTCTTCCTGCAGACAACTTGAACCAGTTTGTTGGTGTCACACGATCCATACGTCTTCCATGAAACACATATCCTTGTCTTGTATTTGTTACTACATTCTGAAAAAAGATATTTAATGTCAATTCTGGTCATTTGATTTGATTTGATATGATTTTGATAACATCTGAAAACATAAACACATCACACAATCAAACACATTGCCGCACATAATGTATAATATATAATATATAAATTAATTTGCTCCAATGGGAGCCAGCTGGTCTTTTTTATACGTCTTCCATGAAACACATATCTTTGTCTTGTATTTGTTACTACATTCTGAAAAAAGATATTTAATGTCAATTCTGGTCATTTGATTTGATTTGATATGATTTTGATAACATCTGAAAACATAAACACATCACACAATCAAACACATTGCCGCACATAATGTATAATATATAATATATAAATTATATAAATTAATTTGCTCCAATGGGAGCCAGCTGGTCTTTTTTATACATTTAGTAGCGGTGGATTGATACTGACCGAGGATAACATGAAAAGCGGACCTAGGTCCATTCATTTCCATCACAGTCTCCTGTGACCAGGTCACATGCAGTCCCATGTAACCAGGTCACAGGTCTATTGAATATCATATATGCATATGTATTCACTTGGCAATTATGACATTCGTCGCAAATTTGTACATGTTCCACATGTCGAGTGATAAACATTGGAGTGGACCAGGGGTATCGGAAACAAATACTTTTTAATCTTTGGTCATTTGTGGGACCCGCCCACCCGTTGTCCCAATCCCCCCCACCTTTAGCAATTTGTTTTCAGAGCATTTGTCAACACCCACCCCTTAGGAAACACAAAAGAAAGTTTTTTTCGGAAGATATTAGAATTTTCACAACTTGCTGTCTGTTTCGTATCAACTATTGCTCAGTTTGTCATGATATTGATAACTTATGCAATGCATCCATGCATTTTATGTTCTGAGTGACATAGACTGACATATACTTAGTACTTAGTAATTTTACAAGAAACAATCTATACTGACTGTCTAAAGTCAGTTTTGATGTTAAAATTGCATCATCTCTAAGTTTTAAGGCCAACAATAGTTGAAAAGGAGGAAATATTTGTGTGATCAGCGGAAAAAAAATGCAGTTGGGTCCTCTTGGCGACCCACCCATCCCCTCATACATGTTCAGAAAAAATAGTTTGACCCTCCGCTGAGTGGATGAAAAGTTAATTCTGTGTTCCATATTCCACTCAACTCACTGTCAACGTTTCAGAAATTGGTCGCATATGGCTATTGTTTGTACTTTCATAGTTCGTGGTTACATGTTATGAACTTGTGTCTTCGATTATCCTATATATGCGTTGGAGAATGCGGAACTGAAAATAATTATTGTACGGTATCATATAAGTTTAATACGGTTCAATTAGATATGGCTTAAGGCTGTCACATGTTGTACATTTATATATATCGATAGCGGACGACTGTTTTGATGACAACACTGCAGACACTAAGAATTTATGTATGCATGTTTTTTAATAGTGAAGTTTACTAAGTCCGATGGCATGAGAGCTGGTGGAGCGTTGAAAGACTCGCCTTTCTCCAAATTGAACCAGAATGTCCTATAATACTTGTAGAAGTATATCAGATCACATTAGCTACGCTCCCACGAGGCATTCTCTCACACAGTAAAAGTGGTATGCCGAGTTTCAAAAAACATATAGTTTTAGATTATAAAGAAACTATTTTCCTGTCCAAATTTGATGCTATCTTCGTGTCATTTTTCTATTCTGAACTCAGTCGTTACGCTGGAAATGCATAAATAAAACAGTGTCTTTATGACCTGATGTGTATATCATGCACATACACAAGTGATTCACGATATAGTATGTGAGTAAAAACAATTTCACTTCCGAAATAATTAACACTATGGTGAAATGATTGGATTCCGAGAAACCTCGAATATGATTTTTGATGTTTTCACCTATGGTATATATAGGTTCTTTGCCAATAGGCTTGAGGGCTTGCATCACGAATCTCTAAGCTGGCTAACGCCAGTAGAGATCATACTCTACCAGTTCAAAACCTGGACACTTTTTGATGCTCTGGCACGTTATGACGGGGAACTATTTTTAAATTCAACAAACGAAGCAGGGATTATATTTCTTTGCTAATAATTGTTCATCAATAATCTACTTCACAGTAGGGTTTAGTCCCAGCTCGAGATTGCATGAGATTTGTGTCATTTTGTGAGTCGACATCGCAATAGACCTTGAAGTAATAACCCAGGAGAAATTCCATAATTGTAAGCGACGCAATGCAAAATCGCTCACAAAGTCTTTTAACCCTTTACCCAACAAACCGGCCAAAACCGGCCAAATAAAGCTTCAATAGCCTAAAATATCTTCGGTCTGTCTCAATAGAACCATACAAATATGGATATCATTGGAACCGGCTCCTTGACCACATTGTGATAGTTACAGTTATGCCCTGTGCCAATGCATTCTCTTATATATGCGAGTCGACCATAGGTCGCCTCGCATATATAAGAGAATGCATTGGCCTAAAAAAATTTTTTTTTAACACTTTTTACCATTTTTTCTTACATTCTTTAACAATTTTATAATTTTTAATGTGTTAAGCCAATGCATTCTCTTATATATGCGAGGCGACCTATGGTCGACTCGCATATATAAGAGAATGCATTGGCACAGGGCCGTTCTGTTGGGTAAAGGGTTAAATAGTGCAATCTAGAGCAGGGACCTCCATCTTCAGATAAATACATCATGAATGAACAGGTATAAACGAAGAAATATGTTACCAGTGTTGTTTCTTCAAAGTTAAAACTCCCTGTCATAACACCAAACAGTTCCCAAGTTTTGAACCGGTGGAGTATGGTCTCAACGGGCATTAGCCAGATTAGAGTTTCATGTGTTTAAGGGAACGATTTATCGTTCAGTCCAAATTTTTCCGTTCACTTTCAATTTTGTACCTTTGTCTCTCTGTGCATTTCATCTGCATGGACGTGTCCGATAAATATTGACAATAAAGCCAGTAGGCTGGCAACAATACTGTAATCCATCTCACATGCGTCTCACCTGAATGGACGCGTCCGATAACTATAGACAATAAAGTCAGTAGGCTGGCAACAATACTGTAATCCATGATCAGTGGTAAGAAAGACGGATGAAAGGTAACATCAGCTGAAAAAATACGATTGGGATTATAAAATTCAAAAACAAAAACCCAAAATGATAACGCTTGTGATTCACACCGGGGTACACCACAGACAATCTGTATACAGCCGTATGAATTATGAGATCTAGTTATGTAGCGAGTTAAAACATAATATTGCGATATATAGAAAATAAAAAAATAATTTGTTTGACTTCGATAACTCTTTTCGGATTACGTGTATATACATTTTTTTTATTATATGCTTGCCATTAGATAGTTGGAAATTGCCGCAGCCGTAGAACGTTATAGCAATAGCATGGACCGATCGAAACAATGGATAACACTGACTGAGGTGATGGATAACATAACCTCTCGGAGACCACTTCCGGTTTTAACGGCGAATTGCATTAAGTTTCAACGCGTATCAATAACAGGCGGACTATTTTTGAACTATTACATTTTGACGTTTAGAGAAAAATGTTTTTCCCTGGATTGCTCGACTGTCCTTTATTATAATAAACTGTAATTATTGAATTGTGTATACAATAATATCTCGCATCTTTTCACAATAAAACAATAGGGACCATATATCATTGTCGTGTGTGCTCCATATTTGTCATTTAGTTGTGAGCAAATCAATCAATCAATGGGATGTAAACATGGCCACTTCAAAGTTTTATAACAATATGCAGTAAACTGTAGATAAAAACTATCAAACTTTTAAAATTTTGTAACGTAGCGCGTATAAAACAGAGGATACCTACGTGTATTGGTTGAATATCCGGATTATCTCATTCGTGGCTACAAGGAAATAGATAATCCGGGTAATCAACATAAAACCCGTACGGTATTTTCTATATATTAGTTTTTATGAGTGTTTACCGACCTATTTTTTATCATTGGAACGTGAGAAAGTATATTATGGAAGATTGGAAGCGGGACCACCCGACCGAGGGACCACCCGACCCAGGGACAACCCGACCCGGGCCTATTTCTGTCTGGTTTGTCCCGATCGATTTTCGGGTGGTTTGTCCCATATTTTGATTAAATATTTTTTTAAATCCCTGGTGATGTCAGATTTTGAGGGTAACTTCACGAAAGAACGAGAACATAAATAGCTGAATTTATTGTTGGTGCTGTGACATCACAATTACAATTTACTGAGGAGAACACCACTCAAAAACGTGTGGCACCACCAGGGATGACAGAAGTGTCACCAAGCATGAGGAAACCTACAGTGTATATATTAATATATATTAATATAAAAAGGATTTTTATCTGAAGGTAATATTTAGTTGTTACATTTATTAATCAAATTAATTTTATAAACAGTGATTACATAGGATCTGTCCCTAAATAGAGCATGAAATGTATATAGGTTAATAAATTTATAAATATGTGACAATACAGTCCTTGAGAGAAGGGCAATAAAGAAAATTATATGATTGTTATATTTTATTCTTTAGTTGGGTCGGGTTGTCCTGGGTCGGGTTGTGCTGGATCGGGTTGTCCCTATAGGTCGGGTGGTCCCGGGTATATCGGTTCATGTTGTCTCTGGGTCGGGGTGCCGTTCCCGTCAGATGAAAGTTTGAATATTTACCAGTCGCTGCAAACGCTTGACGTTGAGAACACAATATGTCGCTTTAATTAATTTAGCTTTTGCACTCCAGCGACCACGCTAAATGGCACCGAAAACGTCAACAGCCACAGGGAGCCGATAAACGGAATGTAAACAATATTTCGTTTCTATTGACATATTTGTCCCTATTTTTGTTAGGAAACTAGGATAAAACGCGTGTATGCATAAATGTGTTAGTGGGGGTCACATAGTCAACATGGCCAACAATGTCCAGCAGAGAATCCAGGTCACACACTTCTCTGAATAATTCCTCCACATACATTATACGGTGCCCTGCAATCGCTTTCACCCGATTGCCGCCTTACCATGCTTACCGTGCCGAGATCGCAATAGCTCTATTGAGTTTGGAATACATAGTCTGTTCGCTGCTGTCCCATATAAGGGCAGTATCACAGGGGTCCGGGAAAAGTTTTTAAATTTTATTATATTATTTTTAGATTTATTTTAAAATTTTATTATATTTTTTTTTAGATAATATAATATAATACAAAAAAAAATCCCGGACCCCTGTGATACTGTCCTTATATGCGTCGCCCGCATACATACGTATACGTGCTCCGTTCCTATACGTCAATGTAGTACACAATATAGTTGTACTACCACGACGTATATACCCCTGTGTCAAGTTATCTGCTAATGTGCTGGTGGGTCCTGCTGAAATGCTATAATGCTGTATAGGGCACATCGATGCTGTTAAAAAAATACAGTTCTAGTCCAGGCACATTAGGGTTCACTAGGGAAACAAATCGGGGAAAGCTTATATTTTTCAGGGATTACTAAGAAGATGTGTATGGACAATGTGACAAAAGTCCCCTAGAATCCGAGTTGAGCTTTTTGAGATATCTAGATTTTTCCGAATGGTTCAAATTCTGACGAAATTCCACCAGGCCATATATAGGAGAATGCAGTCAGATGTAGGCTAATTTACGGACTCAATCTTCTCACATATCCGTCTATCGTGGAGCAGGTGTCGCTAGATATGTGTAATTGATGCTAGAGCTTACTATCAGTCGATATTTCGCAATTGTGATAGCATTTATTGCCGAATAGAGCATATAAATCGCATGATGATTTAAAATGTTCCCCATAAAAGAGGGTGAGTAAAGATATTCAGACGACAATGAGTTGACATATGAACCATTATACTAGAACAGAGGATAATTCAGAAAAGGAAGGTGATAAGCTATATCAAAACATCATCATCCTTAAGATTTTATAGCCGAACACACTATCCCTAAAACGTAGGCCAATAACGCCATGGCTTCGAGTGTCTGAAAGTCAAAAAAGACCACATATTAATAGTCCAGGCGTTTGGTGTAATTTTACAATCGAGCAAAGGGTGATAAAACATGAAACTTGGCACATAGGTTCCTTATACACTATTGATCATTTGCAGATGTGTAGACATCGGGGCAGGTCCTTCCTTAGCAACGGTTGCTAAGAAACTATCTGACATTGAAGAAATACAAATGTGACTGATACTGCTACATAAGTCTGATATAATGTCAGTTTTAACAGTCTAAACTACGTCATGTAGCATATTTATGGTGAAAATAGTATCAGTTGTTGTTAGTGTGGATCTAGCTGACCGGAAACTTACCATATTTCGTACTTACAGGGGTGGTAACGGTTGCTATGGACATACCCGAAATCGAAAAATACCGAGCCGACTGATATTATGGTAGTTTTAACAAACTAATATAAATTACGTCATTATCATGTTATGGTGAAACAATTATAATAGTTGTTGTTAGTGTGGGTTCAACTGAAAAAATTACTATATTTTTCTTACTTATATATGAGTTTTAACGGTTGCTAAGGACATACCCGAATTCGAAAAATGCACATGTGACTGACATTATGGTAGTTTAACAAATTAAATGTGGCTTTGATACTTGGGTTGTATCATAGACGGGCATATAATTCAGGCGTGAAAAATCCACGTGCGGATTTACAAATGCGATATCCCCTCTTTCTGTCGCATGCGTGAAATTTCATGGTGTATTCTTGATCTATCTGAAGTCAAATAGTATCACAGGAAAAATCGTATACTAATCTTATTATCGCTATTAACCCTTTACCCAACAGAACGGCCCTATGCCAATGCATTTTCTTATATATGCGAGTCGACCATAGGTCGCCTCGCATATATAAGAGAATGCATTGGCTTAACACATATTAAAAATGATAAAATTGTCAAAGAATGTAGAAAAATATTATAAAAATTGTTAAAAAATGTAAGAAAAAATTATAAAATTGTTTAAGAATGTAATGATATCCATATTTGTATGGTGTTATTGAGACAGACCGAAGACATTTAGGCTGTTGAAGCTTTATTTGGGCGTTTTGGTCGTTTTGGCCGTTTTGTTGGGTAAAGGGTTAACCCTTTCTTTACTCAATACGCATTGATTGGTAGTTCCCTTAGGAAACGTTCAGATAATAAGTTCAACAAACGACCATGAACTTATTATCTGAACATTTCCCACCCAGGCACATTCATTCTTTAGCAGTTGCATTTTTCTTTTCATCTGACTGTCGTCTGCTAAGTTACCCTGAACACCCCTCCAAATGAATAGCAGGCCATTCCAATGTACACATTTATATCAGAATTAGAGAATCCATTGTCATCCCATGACTCTCTACTCTGGCAACGCCCGTAGAGATTATATCCCACCAGTATATATACAAAACCTGCAGTCTGACCTCTTCTGACAGGGAACTTTATAACATTGAACAAACAAGGCAGGGAATATACTTATTTTTTATATTTGATCCTCGATGATATACGTCAATGTATGGGGTGGACCCAGCTCTGAATTGCTAATTTTTGTTGACTTTAGCGAGCCGATATCGCAAAAAAAAAAAAAAAAAAAAAACCACACATTTAATCAATTACCCTGGAGAAATTCCCTGATTGTATAAGTGCCCCCAAAGCTGCACAAATTCCTTTAAATAATTTAATCTTCAACTTAAACTTTTTATTCAGTCTTTTAACATGAGTACATATAGACTGTATATATTCACACCACATTTACAATGATAAATGAATCACGTGATATAGGACAAATATGTCCTAATTTGGAAGAACCTTCCAGGAAAGCCACCGAGGGCACAAACCCGACCTTGAGTTGGGGCCTTCGCCTACTGATGAATAAACTATTAAGCAACTGGGTCGATATACAAAGAAATATAATTATTCCCCTCGCTATTTTTTCGACAGTATAAGATTCCCTGTCAAAACCTCAAAAAGTTCCCAGGTTTTTAATTGGTGGATTATGATCTCCACGGGCGTTAACCAGAGTATAGAGATTAGTGGCATGATCTAAGATAATCCATGTTCCATAGAAAGGGTTAAAAAGAAACACGATAACACAGATAAACGAAACGTAGGCAATATTTTATACTATAATTTTTAATCTTATATTACAGTAACCAAAATTCAATGGGATAAAAATTTACATTTTTTAATAATGTGATGACACAAGCACGCCTGTATCTTTGAGGGGTGTTATTTTACTCTAGTTTCAATAGTCTATAGATGTGTATGATTATTATTCTATTATGATGCTGCTCGACTGCGACCATGTCAACTCTGCATACAACTAGACAAACGCTTTTTTTCCTTTGAGCACAATCCCATTGTTGCAACCGTTCCCTGATTTTTGATAAAGCACACCAATTCCCAAGGCTGGCGAATGAAATAGTTCAGTGATTATCCCATTGTTAGGCACACGCAACTCATAACAGACAAATCGCACGGGCGCTTCAAAGTGGGACCAGTTGTTACGCCGAGTTATGTAGTAACTGACGAGTTTTGTGGTAGCTCACGAGTTTTGTAGTAAAATCGACGAGTTATGTAGTAATTTGGGTTACGAGTTTTGTAGTAAAATGTCGACGAGTTTTGTAGTGAAAAACAAGCTAACGAGTTTTGCAGTAATACTCGTCGAGTTTTGTAGCAACAATTTTTAGTCAGTTTCAAAGGCGGGTTTGGACTTAATAAAATCGTATATAGTAAATGCAATGTTTTTTGGTGTAAGTGTTTGTGTGGTGGACGTTAATGACGTTGTAGCTCAACTTGATTTTGGTCCCTCGTCACTGCTGCGTCGTTTCTCATCAGATCTGAGCCAAACTTCGTAACAAGAAGTAATATGGCCATGTTATTAACTTGAACCTGGCCCCCATTACGTCAGACGTCTCGTCCTATTTCTTAATACCATATTGTATTGGTGAAATAGAATAAACTATCTATCTTGGTGGAAAACCAAATGTGGTTCGTCATTTTTCTCTCAGTGCATAATGGATTCGCGGCTTGTGCACTCTAAGAAATAAACTCAACCAACAGTAGCCGTGAAACAAAAGAGAGCGGCGAGTCATGCATGGGTACCATACAGTTATTGTTACTTATAATCGTTTCACTTTGTTTTTGCAATATAGACAACTCTACGCCACCTCTTGTTTCTTGGTTCGTTCTTGTGGATACCCATGTGATTTGACAAAGTAACACTCTGCATATTCAATTATAATACATGTAGTTGAAAAATCAAAGAAAAAACGTGAACAGTTCATGTGACAGTAATAGTGGACAGTCAGTCCATTTGTTGCTGGTAAGCTCTCCCACAAACTGGTCAACCAATGAGGGATACATAAAGTAAGGAACACGAGAGTATGTGTGGTGGGTAGATAGATAATTGTATTATGTATTGTCAATATAACATTGTATTAAGAATATGGTACCGTGTAAACCAACAATTTTTTTTTTTTTTACTACAAAACTCGTCGACATTTTACTACAAAACTCGTAACCTGAAATTACTACATAACTCAGCATAACTCGTCGATTTTACTACAAAACTCGTGAGCTACCACAAAACTCGTCAGTTACTACATAACTCGGCGTAACACCAGTCCGTGTTGTTTCGGACATATCTATTCACATTCAACGGCGATCAGTTCATGTTAATCACGTTGTCGGGCGTGGCTAACCGGCGATTGTGTCCAATCGTGGCAAGCGCACGGATTGTGCGTCGTGGTCAAAACACGCTCAACGGCACATTTCCAGTTGATTGCGTTATGTGGATCAATTGTGCTCGGTCAAAGCACGCGAATAGTTCTTTACCAGAATAAATAACGCAAGCGATATTTACTATTGTACGCCATAGAACAATCATGATCTTGTTTCTTATAATTTGTTCCCCCATCACCCCTCTGATGTAATTGTTCTAAACCTAGTTTCAGCTTACTGCGCAAAAGAGAAATTAAAAAATACTTGAAATCAACACCAATCTCACACCACAGGCATCGCGAAAATCCACACAATCCTCCATAAGTAATACGTCGAAAACATTCACAAAAGCTATAGTCGACGATAACGCTCGTTATTGTTAACCGCATTTTGGCGACATAAGCATGGACGCTCTTTTCTGTGGTGTCCTGTTTCCGCCACATACTTTGTTGGCTTCCTTCGTTTCCCGCGTTTATTTGTCCCCCCCCCGCTTCTTTCTATTCCTTCGCGTCGAAGCAAGCAAAATAATCTCAATGATGTTTTTTTCGCTTTCGTCGTTTAATTTTCGCTTGCTTTGTTTGATTTTTTCGCTTCCTTCGTGGCGAAGGAACCGAAATAATTGAGATTATTTCGCTTGCTTCGCCCCGAAGGAACCAATGCAAGCCAAAAAATTGAAGTAAGCCAAAAAAACTAAATGGCGGAAACAGTACACCATATACTTTTCAGTCGATCATTGAATTTTTGTTCTATGTTTGTAAGCGTGATGAAACGTCATCCGTTTAAATGCGATATATGGACACCACACGAAAAACCTCGCATAAATGCGCTCATTTGTCCGATTAAGGTGGACCCCCCCCCCACAACCGAGACCCCCTATACCTTCGACCCTGAGTAAATCGGATGACACACAAAACACATATATGAACTCTCTCGACTGATAACCATACACGCATGCATCGACTGTCACTCGGTGGTTAAATACGACATTAATTATTTAAAATTGATAACAAATTGATGTTTGATTAGCGGCCAGAATAATTATTTGGAAGGACAGTGAATTTTTGACCCCGAAAGAACGTCAAATATTTATTCAATCCGTACATATTGGGTAAACATATAATTTCACGTCCATAAACGTTTTCTTGTTGATGCTAAGCTATAATTGAAGATGAAATCGCTGAGTTGCAAATTTAGTTGGTAGCTGTCAGAAAATCGTTAGAGAGATGGATCCTACATTGAACTTATGTATATATAGCTATATATACACTTTCGAAAGCATGGTGATAAGAGCAATATTGACAGTCCCCGTGTCATGGAAAACACAAGACTGTGGCGCCGGTTGTGGGATCTGATTGGGGAGGGGAGGCGGGTGGTCTGGATCCCGGGAAGTAATAAACCACGTGGCACAACTCACGTTTCAAATAAATGATCAAAGCTTCGCCTCCTCTTCTATACTGACAGTAAATGTTCAGTCTATCATTTCAATGACCAAGTCTTCTCAATACACAACAGCTTGTGATATCGGTTCGGTTGATGCAACAAAACCGATATACCAAGCTGTTGTCAATCGGGAAGACCTGGTCTAGGTTATTTAAACATTTTACATCATTTGTCTGCCTTATCCTATACTATATTCACCGTTTTATCAAACTGTTGTAGGTGGGTCCCCAATTTCTCTTGGAAAAAAAACTCGCATTGCCGGGGTGGTGCATGGGTACCAAAAATCAAAATATAAAAAAATTCAACCTTCTATCCTGGATTTTTTTCCGCTTATTTAACAATTATAAGTCATACATGTATAATTATATTTCGTAGATTGTGGGATATATATGTCTGTGCCCCTGTAATTTATGTCACAGTCGATTAATATATATCGATGACTCGCAAAAGGAGTAATCACACGTAAATATGACACATCCGATTTGACACCATACAATAAATTGGTTATGAGTTTTGAATTTTTACAATGATAGCCAAAACTCCAGTGGTTGTCTCTGATAAAGAGCTAGATCATGCCACGAATCTCTACTCTGTCTAGCACCCGTAGATATCATATTCCATCATTACAAAACCTGAGAATTATAGTTGATGTTCTGACCCCTTCTGACGGGATCTGTATAACATTGAACAAACGAGGCTGGGAGTATATTTGTTTGTTTATATTTGTTCCTCGATAATCAACTTCAAAGTATGGGGTAGTCCTAGCTCGAAAATGCATGCTTTAGTGAGCCGATATCACAAAAAACATTGAATTAATTAACCTGGAGAAATTCCATGATTGTAAGTGGCGCATAGAAAATTTTCCCATAAAGTCTCGAACTGGGACTTTCGCCTACTGATGAATAAAGTATTAAGCGACAGGTATTAACAAAGAAATATATTCCCCGCGTTATTTTTCGACTTTATAAGGTTCCCTGTCGAAACTTAAAAAACTTCCCAGGTTTTTTTACTGGTTGAATATGATATCTACGGGCGTTAGACAAAGTAGAGATTCGTGGCATGATCTAATAAAGAGCATCCTTGCCGAACTGCAAAGACAGAGTTCAGTCCCATCGCTGGTCTTACCACTGCCATAACGTATAGGCATATAGAATGTATTAAATTTAACATTTAATCATCTGATTTCATCTAGCCAATTTCAAAATGAATATTGACAATTTGACAGTTCAATTTCTCAGAATAATGCAGAATGAATTGTATATAACCGACAGAAATATTATCAATTAATAACAAATGTAAGGTTTCCTTACATTCTGTATACGTGATGGCAGCGTAAAACTGATGGATGTTGTTTTTGTTTTGTTTTGTTTTGGTGGAATATCGTGATGCTTATATAATGGCGATTGCAAATATTTTTCAATTTTATTTTGCCAGCATGGTAATCAGAAAATTGGCTTACGCAATTTCCAATAATTTGCTGTCACGTTGTGATATTGTGTAGGTCGTTTGCATTCGAGAGTAGGTTAATTGGAATCTGAGAGTATATTCGTGCAAGATCTTGATTTTGAGGAACATGTATATAGCCAGACCTGGAAATCTGGAATTAGACCCCACAGCACGACAAATAGTTTTCGTGGCTGGCTCAACCAATTTCGTGGCCTGTTAGCTAGCTACGACGGCTCAGTAGCGACGTTCGTGGCTGACGAAATATGGCGGCTCAGCCGGCTGAAACGTTATCATTCAGCGTATTTTCATTCAGAAATTTTCATAATTCCCGGTTATATGCCCCGTTTGTTTTAGCGTTTGTGGTGAACCGGTAGAATTCCATACCACATGTGCTCTTTTTGTGTTGGGCTTTTCCATTATGGCGAAATTACACGAAGGACTGGTATCGATGTACTATGTAGTTTCCCATCTAATCGGTATATATTACATTAGGACTTCTGTCGACTTCATACTACTAGATCATCACTGGCATCTTGCGATATATATGCATGCATCATTGAATGATGAATCCGATAGTAATGATATCATATTTCAAACTATTTTCTATTATATTCGACAGGTTATGTGCATATATTGGCAAATGCCAATGATGTCTGAGACTGAGTCGTGTCGAAATAAACAATTTATACTTTAACACCTTCAATACTGAATGGATGCTCCCGTTCAGTTGTATGAAAGCATGCAATGGAATAGGCTATTCAACATAGCCCGAGTGTTCTGATAATATAACAACCATGCGCGTGTCCATGCGAGTATGCCAAAATATAGGCAATGCGATTTAGTTCTTTGCGACTCACAGTACTGTTGTGCTTGACATATAAGCCCATGCACACGGCTCAGCCATTTTACAATTCCGGCGGCGGAGAGTTTTTCATGTGGCTGGCGTTAGAGATAATATGGCTGGCGGCGGCTTGTGGCCAACATAGCTGGCGGCGGCGGCGTGCGATGGCGGCTTCGGGATCTACCTGCATGGAATCGACTTGTACTCAGTAATTCATTCACAAATAATTTATACGGTGTGAATGTGTTAACACCGGAATTATTCGTAAACGGTGTAATCCCATCACCAATAAAATTATAAGGCAATAAAAAGCGAATTCGTTCTCCGACAATAATTCGAATGATGTGATGTGTCAAAATATGTGTGATGCTCAGCCAACCAAGGAACACGTCAGCATGAAACTACAAAGAGCGTTCATTGTCAATATTTTACTGAGCATTTGTCTCACTTTTGTTCGAAAATCGAAAACGGATGATACTTTTTTGGCCAGAGTATTAAAAGCAAGCCAGTGGTATGTTCGTGTATTGTATACCCGAATTGCGAAAACATAATGTTATGTTCAAATGAGTCATTTAATTTAAAATTTACACATGTGGGTTTTTAACAATTTCACATACCTCGACAAAGAGCGTTCATTGCAGAATATAATCATGAAATGTTAAAAATATAGAGCGTTTGTGTCACTTATTTCACTTGTTGTAAAATCGGAAACAGCTATATAGCTTATAATTTTCGTTCGTTTAGTTTTGTCAGAATTTGGCATCTCGTAGTTCAGTGTCACGGAATTCCGCGCACATATTTGATTTCTTCCAACGAGCCATTTCCGTTTAAAATTAACAAAGAATGTTGACCATTTAACATAAACGTCGACGAATTTGTAATAATCGACCTGGCATTTTTCAGTTGGGAATGGGTTAACACCAGACTGATTCGTTAGCGGTATAATCCCTACAAAAATAAAATTAGAAGGCTATAAAAAGCAAATTCGTTCTCCGACATGACCATTAATTCGAATTTGATGTGCCAGAATGCGCGCGGTGCTCGGCCAACCAAGGAACACCTCAGATAAAAGAAAACAATGACTAGGTAACAAAAGATCAAAGGCCTGGTAACACAAGCCGACAGCGCAGGTGAAAACTCCGCATGTTCCCGCCGCGATCGACTGTGATGAGGCAATTCGAGGTTTTATCCACGAGAAACGCGAATCTAATGACTTACACGTTGTAAGTGGTAACTAAATTAATGAAATGTTCTATTTTTTGAAGTACATACGATACTGCAGGGTAATGTAACCCTTCGTCTGTATAAAAACGTACCCCGTCTGGGAGAGTACAATATACGTATATATACGACCATGCAGTGTACTGTGTATATAGCACCCAAGTCTGTATATATGTATTCCAATACCGCGATAAAAACTCTTCTTCATTGAAGAAGAGTTTTTACGTTTTTTTACAATTGAGTCGCGTTATATATGTGTATACAATAACACAAAAAACATTTGATTCATATATATCTTACTCAGGAGGATATGTTATGTATATCTTTGACAAAGTTTGAACGGAAATCTAATGACTTACACGTTGTATATATGTAAATGGTAACTAAATGAATGAAATGTTCTATTTTTTTTACGTACGATACTCCAGGGTAAAATAGCCGTCTGGGAGAGTATGGTACGTACATTGTATATATACGACAATGTAGTGTAGCATGACAATACTGTGTGTGTATATATATAGTATACCCAAGTCTGCAAAAAATTCACAAGCTTTTATCGTAGAGAATAGGCGGGTTTAGTCCCATACGGGTATAACTTGTTAAATGTTACCGTAGCCATCAAAGGTCATTTAGGTCACGTGAGAATTTCGTCTACACGTTTAGCAGTTTTATATCCAACGTGTAGAATACGCAACTTGTAGCAAAATTTAATATACATATTTCTAATAACTGAGGAGAATATACATGTACATGTAAGACATTCCCACGAACGACCTACGCGCCTCCGCCGAAATCTAATTTTTATTGAAGAAATTTAAGCGTATCGGTGGTCGCAGTGCGGACAGTTCGTCGTTACTACCAAATATTTTTTACCTGTTTTGCTACGTTGGGGCGATATCTATAAACTTGTATGTTTGGCAACATAATATCATGTGACTTTTCCCGATACATGCATCTCCATAGTAATATTATAGCATGTGATGGGTACAAATGCAGTTTCCCAGTTGGACCCTCTAGTTACGCGCTCTCGATAATATACACGTGTACCGTATATACTAGAACGTATCAGTTTGTATATGAGCTACATGCATATCGTGAATTCAAGATTCAACGACCCGCGTGACAATGTTATATAGCAGATTGTTCGCACGTGCATAATACGAGCATTGATGTGCATGAAATTTTGCAATAGAAACCGTGCAGCATTGCAATGAATTATTTAGCGCTCCGCGTGTATACTATTATAGAGATTCTTGTTTCGCCTAGGCGCTAGGGGGGGGGGGGGGGGTTATTTATAGAAATAGGAATATTTGGGACGGATTTAAAAGTCGAACTGCGACCCGGAGGCCGAGTCCGGTAAAAGATGTAGTTTGGAATTTCAATTTAGTTTATTGTCCTTTACATTATTATGTCAATAATGTTGATTTTTGGTTTGTGACAAGCTATGTCAATTACAAATAGAAGAATGGAAAAGATAATTTGTAAGTCTTATATTTCAACTTTTATAGACATGTTTCGTTCTGCAGCCCACTGGGGGTTGTGGTATGAGACGGTCGAGTCGGCCGCCGGTTGTTAGGTCGGAAATTTCCAACCAGTTGGAAAGTTTGATTTATCAGATAGAAAACTGTAATACTATATATACTATGCGTAGTTTGAAATTCTAAGTTGGGTACCAAACAAAGACTCTCCAGCTATATATAAGGCTGATTTGGCCACTTTCACTGGGTTTCTATGATAAAGTTACCCAATTTGAGGGCTATTGTAATAAAGTTATCCAGGTTGAGGAACATTGTAATAAAGTTACCCATGTTGAGGAATATTATGATAAAGTTACCTAAGTTTAGGAGATAAAGTTACCTAAGTTTAGGAAAATTGTGATAAAGTTACCCAAGCTGGGAGAAAATGTGATAAAGTTACCAGGTTGAGGAGAATTGTGATAAAGTTATCCAGGTTAATTTAATGTCGCGTGACCAAAATGGCCGCCGCAAGACCTTAGATATTTATATATTTACGGTAAATGAGGATGACCCTCAATATCCTTGACTAAACTGAACAGTATCGATTTATACAAATACACAAACATGTTTCCGAAAGGGAAGGAGATTATTAAAATGGCTTTGTTAGAGTTGATTTATCTTTAACTGACAAAGTTGTTCCAAGAAGTGATATGAGTCATATGATGGTAGAAAGAAAGAACGTTTGATTCACTTATGTACGACAAAATGAAAACAGCTGGAAAATGGCTGTGACAATGGCAAGTATTTTTTAGAACATATGAGTATATCAATATTTCGTTTATTTGTCAACATATATTTACCTCCTTCCAAATTACGTAGACAAAATTTGGAAGTGCGAATGAGTCATGACCGATTAACATGAGTTAACTTTTTCACATTTGTTCCTAAAAATTAACTGGGTAAATTTATCACCTGTTTGGGAACACGGGTAACTGCATCACACACACACAAAATCGGCGAACGTGACCAATTCAGACTATCTATATGCCCCTTGTCAGGTACAAGTAGATTATATTCTAGTTCGTATATATACGTTGTATAAAGTTGTGTCATGAACCCAACAGCGGGAGTTATAGCAGACTGCTCCCACGTGTATTAGTACGAACACAGATGTCAAAATATGGCATAAAAACTACATCGCATTCCATTGATATATAGTAGCTCGTTATGTGAATGTAGTAATCACATGCAGTTGTTTTTTGGTTCTTTCAATAACACATAGCCCGGGGTCAGAATTCGGCGAAGGTCGCAGACAGCGGTTCAAGTCTCCAGTATGGCGTCGCGGAATGGCCCCGATGCTGTTGCTTTGCGGCAAATGATAGAAATGAAAGAAGGGAATGCACCGGGTACCATTTTGTGTTGTGATTCCCAGTCACGCGCTATGGTTGGACTGATAATGACAGAACCACGTGAGAAAATCTAGCTATAAAGATGCAGTATAACGAAAACTATTCTACTCATATATAACTCCAGACACGCATATGGGCTGTGCTTTCCAAGATGCAACCAAGATCTGGAATCACATTCAACCTAGCGACCAAGGCACCACTCACTATGTGTCTAAATTTGAAACGCCGGACAATTGCAAAACCAATCTCTACCAGTGGTGTCTCTTACCGATAACCCCTCTGTTAAAATACCAATTAACTTTTCATCTGCTACTAAATTAATCTAATAATATCACCGAGTTAATGCGCAAAACATGAAACTTGAATAAAACAATGGGGTGCATCGGTTGTCCATGTGCATGGAATGTGTCATTCACATGCCAATTCAATAGGAGATAATAATACTACTACGGTATACGTATACAAAATAGTCCCACGCAAATATGACAATTAATTGGTAAACTCATTACTTATGGACTGATTTGAACACGATTCTGGTATTATGTGATCAGTCTGTGTTGTCGGCGACAGAATTATTATTGAACACGTATATTCTCAAATGTACAAGAATCTTGTAAATTCTGGTATCTGGACAACGTCGATAACGCGAGAGCTCGTTGCAAAAAGGTAGAGCTGAATTGGTTGTTGGATACGGTTATATATGTTTATTAGAATATAACCGAAATGTTATATTCATTACGGACTTGACACGGCACTCAAATACATGGCCCATCGGTGTTCTCTAAGAGAGGAATCTTACATGTAAATATGGCCCCTCTGTGTTCTCTCAGAGAGGAATCTTACATGTAAACATGGCCCCTCTGTGTTCTCTCACAGAGGAATCTTACATGCATACATGGCCCCTCTGTATGCTTTCAGAGAGGAATCTTACATGCATACATGGCCCCCACGGTATTCTCTCAGAGAGGAATCTTACATGCATACATGGCCCTCGGTATTCTTTCAGAGAGGAATCTTACATGCACACATGGGCCCCACGGTATTCTTTCAGAGAGGAATCTTACATGCACACATGGCCCCCTATGTATTCTATCGGAGAGGAATATTACATGCACACAATATATAATTATTAGCAACGAACAAAGGGAATGTATTGGGCGCCATTTATGTTGCGACTAAAATCACACTCTGTGGGTGGACTGATAATTGTAGAAACACGTGAGAATGCCGACAGTCTGAGACAGTACAGAGTATATGACAGAAATGAGTCATCTCATCGACGTCCCACGATGAGAATGGGGAAGGGACCGCGGAATGCATCTGGTGCCATGTTGTGTTGTTGTTCCCAGTCACGCTACATTGGTGGACCAAGAAGGCAATACGGATACAATATGTCGAAAAATATTCCCCTCATACAGGGAAGTAGACCATGCCATGAATGTCTATTATGGTATACGAATGTATAGAGATCATACTCCTTGGAACGTTTTGAAGTTTTGACAAGGAACCTTATAAAGTCGAAACCTTAACGAGGGGAATATATTTCTTTATTGATACATGTTGCTTAAATAGTTTATTCATCGGTAGGCGAAGGTCCCAGCTTGGGATTGCATTATTTAAGGGACTTTGTGTGAATTTTTGCTTTGTGTCGATTGCAATCATGGAATTCAATGTATTTTGCAATATCGGCTCGCTAAAATCACTAATAAGCATGCAATTACGAGCTTGGACAACCTCACAATTTGAAGTAGATTATCGAGGAACAGATATAAACAAAGAAATATAATCATTGCCTTGTTTGTTCAATGTTATAAAGTTCCCTGTCAGAAGGGGTCAGAACATTAAAACGTTCCCAGGTTTTGTATACTGGTGGAATATGATCTCTACGGGCGTTAGCCAGAGTATATATTCATGGCATGATCTAACAGGGACTGGCTAGAGAATCTTCGTTTTTTTGGGTGTGCATATAACTTATATAATTTCTAACTGCACCTCCCTTGTAGACCAATTTTCACCAACACTATATATATGAAACGTCATTTGCATTTGCACCCGCTTCTTCATCTGGTATTTTAAATTGATACACAAGTAGATCATGCTATGAACCTCTACGCTGGATTTCAATCGTAGAGATCAAATTCCACCAGTTCAAAACCTGGGAACTGTTTGAAGTTTTGACAGGGAACATTGTATAGTCAAAATAATAACGCGGGAATTTATTACTTTGTATATTACCCGTTCCTTAATTATGCAATTCACCGTAGGTGAATGATTCAACTCGAAATTGCACGATTTAAGTGACTTTGTGAGCGATTTTACTTTGCGTTACTTAAAATTATGGAATTTCTCCCAGGTAATTTATTCTGTGTTTATTGCGATATCGGCTCAGAAAATTCGCTACAAAGCATGCAATCTCGAGCTGGGACCACCCCCTAATGTAAAGTGAATTATTGAGGAACAACTATTAACAAAGAAAATTATGTATCTTCAATGTTATAAAGTTCCCTGCCAGTGGAATATGATCGCTTCGGGCGTTATCCAGAGTAGAGATTCGTGGCATGATCTAATACACAAACTGTCCAACTTGTTAGAAATGTCCAACCTTCAACTGATGATCATTTCATTTTATAATTTTGTGTAGGAAATATTCTATAGTCTTGGTCTAAACGACATAACAATAGAGAGACCGACTACATATGCCATAATGCGGTGAAGGCCACAGTCTGGGGTCGCGGAATGACCTCGGTGTTGTGGAGTATTATATCCAGAGGTGAACGAACGGCATGCTTCATACGCCATTTTGTATTGTGATTCCTATTCACGCTCCATAGATAATGACAGAACCAGATGAGAATCCAGACAGATAAAAATATATATTAAGACACAAAATAGTCCGGTCATATCATCCTCACGAACACAGATGAGCTTTTTATGTTGGTCTATATTGGGTGTATTGTCGTTCAGTCGTTATAGGATACATCGCGACCGTTTCAGTGTTACGGGTGGAGGAAAGACCACACAGAGGGTTAATTTCATCGGGAAATCGCCACGCGGCACATAGAAACCACCGATATCTGCTGATAACAAGGATGTGTGTATTGTTTCTGTCACATTTTGAATTTGTGATTACAGTTATGTCTGCTGACTGCCTGGTTATGTCAATGATCCGACACGATGTCGTTTTAATGTGACCCTGCTGGGATAGTATCATGTAGTACACCCCGCACATATCAAATTCCATACACACATACTTGTTTAGATATACGATAATGGTAAATCCCGGGTATAAATTAATGGCAAAATAACATCTGTTTAGACTCATGATATTAATTATTGTGCAAATATAATGTTACACAATACACGAGCTTTCGATCCTTCTAGGGATCTTTATCAAGTGAAATGACTCCGCTTGATAAAGATCTCAAGAAGGAACGAAAGCTCGTGTATTGTGTAACATCATATTTGCACAATAATATATCTCATGAGTCTAAAAAGGTGTTATTGTGCCATTAATTTATACCGGGATTTACCATTATCGTATACAGAAGACTCATACGGCTATTTCTCAATATGTTTAGATATAAAGTTAGTGTATGTTAAATGAGTTTTAATCGACCAACCATGGCTACAAACAAGAAAACTAGCAACGTTTTGGGACAACTATCTCGACGACCCAAGCGACAAGGGCAAAGCAAAGTATTGAGTGTTATGTGCCAATCGCTCGTTCCCGAGGCTGCAGCACCAGGGTTTATATATACACGTTCGCTTGATACATATTCCAGCTCATCGTCTGTTGATTCGACAAAGGACACCGGATCGACCATGCACACTATTGTCAAGAAGAAACCCAAAAGTGGAACTGAAATTTATGGTTGAATTCACAAAAACGATAAAAAAAAAAATAGACATTGCCTGTGTTGACTGTGTAAACTGGCGAATTCATCCGCGAATCAATTAAACATCGGGGACTCGATCTTCCTCGTAGTGACCTCACTGCCAAAACGATCCTCTTGGACCATACCAAAGATCTAAAGTGTGATATGAAGACTGAGTTAGAGGATTTGGGCCCGGCGTGTAATCAGATTCGGTGACATACTTGACGAACGAACGTCGCAACATAACCGACATTATATCAACGTTAATCTTCATACCGCAGACGGCTTGCACAACGGAAGAGAACACACTCGAAATTGTCCAACAGAAGCTGGAAGATTTCGGACTCAAATTCAATGTTGAAGGCATGTCAGACATCGTTTGTTTCACAACTTACGGGGTTTCGGTCATGATGTGTTTTGGTCGCAAACTTAACGAATATCTTTGGCTTGTTATGAACATGACATTCAGCTATAGCTGTCGAGGATGTCCTGTATATATACATACCGGGCATAAAACATGAGACGATGGCACATATGACGAATGGTCCGCAGTGGAACCAGTAACATTGGCTGTCCAACCGCAACAGGGGCGGGCATGAATTTACTTCGAGCTGAAGATGCATGTGTTTACATTTCTTCTCAAGTAGAGGTCCGGTACTCTTTGCAAGTTGATTAACTTTGCAATCGAAACTCATTTTATGAAGAAAGAAGGCCGTATCAAATACCTCCACAACACTAGTGTGTGCATAGGTGCACAGCCGAAATTTGGAGTTCTCAAGATGAGCAAGAAGAACAGTTGAAGGATATGGCCAAATACATGCACATTTGTTTAATCTACTGCCACCAGTCGAAGGGATTGACACCCCAGACATTGAAAAGATAGTAGAAAAGCAACCAGAAACTTTGGCAGAGGCCAAGGACAGGGAGTTCGAGTCGATCGAATCGTCAGCAGCTAGCCATCTTGTGCCGGTGATAGCACACAGAGGGACTTTTGAGATTTCACCCAACCGTCTTGACATGATCTACACATATGTGTGTGCAATTCCGTGTATCAGTTGTGAGGCCGAAAGAGCATTATCTGCTTGTGATCAGTTCGCTATTAAAATACGAGCAAGATTGGAGGATGACCTCTTAGATGCACTGCGCATTATACATATAAGATATGTCACCAAACCGTCATTGTCGACATGGAATAATATGCTTAAAGCTACATGTATGGTGATACAATGTACATGTTCCGTATTCTGGTATTGAAAAGGCCATTATGCGCGTGTGCTTGGAGCTTCATTGTCATTTTGTCTTACCGATTCTTAATATATAATTTTGATTAGGATAACTTACGGAATGTTTAGACACAACAGAAATGGATTATAACAGAGAACTATTAATATTGTTAACACAATTCTACGATAACTGCTTTCTGGAATATAAATGTGTCATTGTATGTCGGATTCCTGATTAAAATTCTATCAAAATATCAGGCAAATGTACATTGAAAAATACGTTATTCTCCTCTCATTTACAATTCACATATGGCATAACCCTCGCTCCCCTGAACAACTACACTATTAACGTACATCTGATTAAGATTACCAATGATGATATATGGGAGGTATATGTACCGCGGTTCCGGCACTGGTTTCAGCACGGAATCGATACCGCATTTCCTGGTTCCGAAAGAACTTTGCGAACCTGTCCGTCACCGTCATGACGAGCGCAAAATTAAACATCATGTTTCAGTGCATTCTCTTATATATGCGAGTCTCCCACAGGCAGCCTGGCATAAATAAGTCGTTGCACTGGCTTACAAGGTGAAGGTGAATATTGTTAGGCCAATGTATTCTCTTATATATGCGCATATATCGCATATATAAAAGCATGCATTGGCACAGGGTTTTCGTAAAATTTCAGGAAGCTGCAGTCATAGGATTAATAACGCAAGTCTTCAACTGATGGTGAAACTGGTTCAGTTCACAGTAAGCGCGATCATATTTATAGGTACGAGGGATTCAGGCCATTTCATGGCCATTTCATGGATTCATCACATATTTTCTTAAGCGGTTTCAGTATTCGCCACACCCTCTGCTAACTGGTATTCAGACACATACCCTACTAATTGTTTTTCAGTATTCACCTCCACCCTCTGCTAACTGGTATTCAGTAGCACACTTTGCTAATTGGTATTCAGTATTCACCACACCCTCTGCAAATTGGTATTCAGTAGCATACGCTACTAATTGGTATTCAGTATTCACCACACACTCTGCTAATTGATATTCAGGATTCGCCCCAACCCTCTGCTAACTGGTATTCAGTCGCACACTCTGCTAACTGATATTCAGGATTCGCCCCAACCCTCTGCTAACTGGTATTCAGTCGCACTCTGCTAATTGGTATTCAATATTCACTCCACCTTCAGCTAACTGGTATTCGGGATTCGCCCCACCCTCTGCTAACTGGTATTCAGTCGCACACTCTGCTAATTGTTTTTAAGTATTCACTCCACCCTCTGATAACTGGTATTCAGTCGCACACTCTGCTAACTGATATTCAGGATTCGCCCCAACCCTCTACTAACTGGTATTCAGTCGCACTCTGTTAATTGGTATTCAATATTCACTCCACCTTCAGCTAACTGGTATTCAGTATTCACTTCACCCTCTGCTAACTGGTATTCAGTCGCACACTCTGCTAACTGATATTCAGGATTCGCCCCAACCCTCTACTAACTGGTATTCAGTCGCACTCTGCTAATTGGTATTCAATATTCACTCCACCTTCAGCTAACTGGTATTCGGGATTCGCCCCATCATCTGCTAACTGGTATTCAGTCGCACACTCTGCTAATTGTTTTTCAGTATTCACCTCACCCTCTGCTAATTGATATTCAATATTCACCCCACCCTCTGCTAACTGGTATTCAATATTCACCCCACCCTCTGCTAACTGGTATTCAGTCGCACACTCTGGTAATTTGTATTCAGTGTATACCCACACACTCTGATTTAAACAATATTTTATTTGCCCCAATTAATATAACATTTATGATGAACAACATTTTGATGATGGAAACATGAGTAGAATAGAAAATGGGAAGATGATTTAGCAGCAAGCAGATATCTGCTTGTGTTGAGCTATCTCCCACACACTCTGCTAATTGGTATTCAATATTCACTCCACCTTCCGCTAACTGGTATTCATGATTCGCCCCACCCTCTGCTAACTGGTATTCAGGATTCACTCCACCCACTGCTAACTGGTATTCAGTTGCACACTATGCTAATTGGTATTCAGTGTACACCCCACACTCTGCTAATTGGTATTCAGTACTCACCTCCACCCTCTACTAACTGGTATTCGGGATTCAGGAGGTGATACCCACATATATAGCTAGGTGTTCCGCGTAAAAATGAGGGTAATATGTTTAGTATGTTTGTATATCTGGACGAGTTTTCCTGCGCTTGCCAGTGTCATTTGTTTCCAGGCACAGTAAAATCAGCCCACTGTGCATGCTAGGATAAAGTTGAACTTCATGCGCCAACTAACCGTTCATCGCGAAACCAGTTATATCCGTGATGTGTCACGTGTGATTCGATATACATGTAGCACAGTTAGATTCTTTAAAAAAACGACATTCTGTCTTTTACAACATTCGTGAACAATTAGTTATATTTTAACGGATTACATGTATGTATACACCCATTATAAATGCGCGACAAGGTCTTTGGTAATTAATGTGACTACACTCCAAACAGTACACATAATGTTTATGGTTTAAACATGTTTATATTTGTCTAAGTACATACATATAAGTTGACCCAAACCGTTAGAGGCACACTGGGTTTAATGTCGATGACACGTGTATTTTCTATAGAGATTAAAAAGAGCGCATGTCATCATTTAGTCTATATATACCAGAGTTGTCTATCTTACCGATATTCACCTTCACGTGACACAGCTCCGATTAAAATGTTGTGATATATATTCAATTAAATTTATAATATAACTGGTACAGTTTGGTCATCATTTTTATCAGATTAAAGACAACAATTGGCACCGTTTAAAAATGCCTGGTCCGAATTGACACCAAATTTGTCAAAATGTCCTGAGACAATTTTCAGCTTATACCAGGCACTGTAGCTCAACTTGCAATTGGGGAGGCGTTAATTTTTGTATGAGCAGTCAGTAGAATGATAAAGCAGGAGGAAAGTAAAACAGTTTCAGTAAAGGGCTTGTATTGTGTAGATGAAAAAGTTTGTTTTCATTTAAAACATTTCACCAATAAAATTGGGCTGGAGAGTGTGCCGATGTTTCCACATATGAAATCCAAGATGGCTGCTGGCGGCCATGTTTTTTAACGAATTTCTTGCGAAATCGATGGCTTCCATCTGGATGTAACCCTGAATATCCATATGAAGTTTGATGATGATCGCTCAATGGGTGTGGTTTGTAGGACGCGACGTGCAGGATTTAGTCATAACAAAGAATAAAATACAAGATGGCTGTCGGTGGCCATGTTTTTCATAGAAAATCGTTAAAGTTCGATAGCTCCTATATCTACAGGTGATCCTAAATATGCCTGTAAATTTAAACATCTCACAGTACACATATGGCACATGTATATTGAAACGATCACAATATATAGGCCGATAAATATATGTCAAATACTTTTATATGCATCAGAAAGACTTCTCCAAATAATTGGAATTACATATTACAAGGAACAAAACGTGTTATTTGACCAGTCAACTGTGGTATAAAATTGTCTAAAACCTGTTATTTATCAACATTTTGTTCAACGAAATTTTGCCGGTTTGTCAAATATCTGACACAAAAAAGCCACTTGATTTTTGAGTTATCTATCTTCATCCGCAATTGGGTCCGAGACCGTCTTCTCATCGACTTTTTAGTGTGCCACTAAAAAGGATCGGTGGTGAAAAATAATAGATTTAAAAAATCGATATCTGATCACTCTGAGCTTTGATGGATGGGTTCCTCGACTCGAATCACAATATTTTACCCCCCCCCCCCCGAAGACAAAGAAATAGTAATTTGCGAGCGTTAATTCGGATTATGCATCTTTAAAATGCCTCATTACGCGCGGAGGACTACCAAGCTATCGCATTGTTCACTCAGCGATTCGGGAAGTTTGGAGTTACGTGTATAGTCAGTTTGAGGAGCGGTAGTTCAGTTGGTTAGTGGGCCAGCCTCTGAGCCATACATCTTCGACGCCGTCGTGAGTTCGACTCCGAAATGGTATCGTCGGGCTTTGTGTATCCCAGTACCACGATGCCATGATTAATGATCTGAAAATTATTTCAGGGGAAAAGAATCGCAGACACATAAAAAAAACGTACTGGATAAATTTCGTACCTCCGCTCCTCTAGTAATAGTGATATGTTCAGAGCAAGCTGCAAAACAGAGTTCAGTCCCCTGGCTACGCGATGTCTGAAGGCTGCCGGCATGTGTATTTTCTTAATTAAAGCTCACATTTTTTTATTGAAGTGTTTTGTCAGTTGCAATTCATTCTGGCTTGATCTAGACAATTTTCAAATAAATATGGACAGATCAGTTTCTCAGAATATACCTACACAAGTCTCAAATAAATAAATGTGAAATTTCTTCACATTACGTATAGGTGTGGGCAGCAGTAAGTCATGTGTAGGGGACTAAACTCTGCATGCATGGCGCTTGTGTTCAGAGATGACAATGTGCTAGGAACACCGTCGGATCAGGAGCCGTCGGACTCACGGGACAAGGTACGAGTGTACACACGTAAAGCATGGTTAGTTAACGCCACCAACAATAACACAAGCAAAAACTCTTCCGGTGACGCCGATAAAAGAAAGTGTTGGGACTCACGAACATAAAAACGACAGGAAAAATGAATTCGATGAAAATTATGTTCCTAAGGTTCAGCGGGACACGCAACAATTAATTGTTGGAGCCGTAAATTGTTCATAATAATGCTCGCTAGTGCCACCCACATTCCGGATCTTCTATATATGTTTATACCGACTTAATATGCCATAAAATGTCTTAATTATTTACAGAATTACGAAAAAAATAAACTTAATTAGCACTGATTAATAAAGAGCGTTCCTCGTAGTACATTCATTACTCACGAGGAGCAAAACATATTAATCCTATACACGCGATCAGAAGAATTTAACGACAGGAGAAATGGAGCTTGATAATAATTATGTTCGGAAAGTCCGAAGTCACGGGGCTAATGACGATAGCTGCGCTGGTGCAGCACTAAATATCATGTGCCACGCATTCTCTTATATTGGAGAATATAAGCGAATGCACTGGCTTACAAGGTCAATGTAAATATTATTAGGTCAATGCATTATCTTATATACGCGAGGCTCCATATATGGGAGACTCGCATATGCAAGGGAATGCTTATTAATCTCTTTTGAATTTCTCCCGTATCGAAATAGGTCGATAAATAGCTGAACTACCTTTCTATATAAGAGCATTCTGTGACGGAAAAATACGAAGTGCGAAACAAAAACAGCAATTTTACGACATGGACCAGAAATGATCGTTCCGGATGTTAGTCTATTCCTGATATGGTAGTAATGAAGAGCGTTTGTCTGACGTCTGGCGAAAACATGGAAACGGCTGGTAAATGGCTGTGGCTTTGGCAGGTATTTTTCAGAGCACAAGAAGCCAGTATATCAATAGTTCGTGTATTTTGAAAGCTTATACGCTTAAAACAGCTGGAAAGTTGCTTTAGAAACGGAAAAATGACAATCAGAAGTGTTTTTCAGAGCATATGAAACCGGCTTATCAATTCGGGTTTTTTCGACCTATCCTATCCGCCCTGCAAATTACGTAGACAAAATTTGGAGGTTCGAATGAGCCATATCCGTTTAACAGGCTTTGATTTTTTGTCAGGCGAATAGAGGCGATCGTCTCTGATAAAGAGCGGCGTCCATAATGTTGTTTCCAAAAAGTGATAGATAATTAACCCTTTAAGTGCCAAGTCCGATTTTTGTATCAACCCATATACCCTGTGCCATATACCCTGTGCCAATGCATTGGCCTATTTCAATTTTTCATCATTTGTTATTATTTTTTTACAATTTTAATATTTTTTTCTTATATTCTTTAACAGACTTATTTTGTAGGTTTAGTGCCAGGGAATCTTACGTTTTTCATGGGCATCAAAATTATTACTATGAATACATGGTGATAGTTTTGAGTTATAACAAGCCCCTAAGGTTTTATCCAGTTTGTTTTTAAATTAGCTATAGCATGCTTAAGCATTCCCAAAAAAAATTCAACCAAAAACAAAAAAATAATCTAAAAAAAAAAAGGGACGATTTTATCGGCCCTGGCACTCTATATACCGTAAATTAGGGCCGATGAGATCGGCCCCTGGCACTGAAAAGGTTAAGAGCAAACTTTCGGCGTAAATCTGATGGATGTTTCATGGATTTGTAAGATGCCTGTGCCGATGGTGATTGCAACTATTTTTCATTTTTCTTCTGCCTTGTGTTAGGCTGAATATTAAATTTTTTGACTGAATAATTTGGTGTCAAATCAAACTGAGCATTCTTATGATAAATACATGGTATTTCCAAATATGCCGGTGTTGTGGCGAATGTTTAATTCGGATGTGCAACCTCCCCCCATAACTCCGTCCCTGGACAGATATACTCACGAAAACGAAGTCATCAAGACATATTGATCCGAAACACGAACAGAAGAAAATGTACAGAAATGTAGCTCGATAATAGTTATGTTCTGAAAGTCCAGCGGGAGACAGAAAAGTCACACAACCAGCAGAGAACAATGTGTATTTCACGTATGCCGTACACGCTCCCTCGCGCGATACAAATGTTTCCGTGTATCCCACTCGTGTATCCAATATATGCACAGACTCGCGCGGTAAGTCCAACCCTGCATTCTCTCAATGAATAATATGTTCGGAGACCATTCACACTGGTGTCCCCGGTTCAAAAGTCACACGATGTTTAACTGCATGGTCTCATCCCAAATTGCAAGCCAGAGGTCAGTACCCTGCTATGTTGGACTGAACACTGCCATCACGTACAGAATGTGAGGAAATCACTCATTATTTTTTATTTAAGACTTATGTCAGTTACAATTCATTCTGCATCATTCCGAGAAACGGAATGGTCAATATTCATTTGAAAAATTGGCTAGATCAAATCGGAATGAATTGTAACTGACACAACTTTTAAATAAAAAATGTTAGTTTTAATTACGAAACTATACGTGATGGCAGTGGTCAGACTAGCGTATCGAGGGGACTGAACTCTATCTCGCAGCTTGGTCTCATCCCTGGTTAAGTGTTGCTGCTATAATTCTCTATATATCGTGTTAGTGGGCTCTGCATGGTGAAGTGTCATGATGCTGGCGGGGCTAAATGATAACGTAGCTTTATTTTTTTCTAAATTTGTCATTTTCGTAATGTTTGGCTAATATGAACGATTCAAGGAAACCCGTAGAGTAGTCAAACATAATTTATTACACACCGTTCCATCATCTTATAGGCTGTGTCATTTGTTTCAAGCGAAGTTATTACACACACATGTTATACGTGTGGAATCGGTCGACGTATACAAATGACTTTCGCCTCGACCATGAAACCGGAACTATAAGCTTAATGTATCACCACACATCATTTATGTATGTTAAGACAAGCCGTGGCTGTTTCTAAATAAACTTCGTTTTAAATAAAGGATTTTAGGACAGGTGGCGTTTAACCCCATAGGGAGCCTCGCACATATATATATATATATATATATATAACATAATGCATTGGCCTAAAAATATTTACATTTACCGTGTAAGCCAGTGTATTCTCTTATATATGCGAGGCTCCCCAATGGGACTCGCATATATAATAGAATGCACTGTATGGCACATTATATTTAATGCTGCACCAGCGCAGCTCCCGCCATGAAAGGGTTAATAAACACAGAACGACGCGTGTATATGGACGCGTGTATGGACGCGTGTATGGACGTGTTTGTCGATGCGCCTCTCATTCTATATCCTTCCGCGTTAATACTCGTGCATGTCGTATCGCAGAACCCAGTCACACATTCGCGTAGTTCTGCATATTTATTACACACCACTCTGAAACAAACCGTCCTGTCCTCTTCAGTCGTGCCTTCTTCTTGGAACGATTCACACACGTCGTGTGTAAAATCGGCCGACGTCGACGTCAAACGACGTAAATGGCTTTCGCCTCGACAACGAAACCCGACCAATAAAATTAACCCTTCCTATATTAAATACGCATTGAAGAGTAGTTCCCTTATGAAATGTTAAGCAAATGCATTCTCTTATATATGCGAGGCGACCTATGGTCGACTCGCATATATAAGAGAATGCATTGGCACAGGGCCGTTCTGTTGGGTAAAGGGTTAATAATGTATTTCTCCGTATAGATAAAGGTCCCAACTCGAAATTGTACAATTTATGTGACTTTGTGGGCGATTTTGCCTTGCGTCGCTTACAAGCATGGAATTTCTCCAGGGTAATTAATTCAGTAATTCTTGCTACATCACCCAAGGGAAGGGACTGAGAAATGACAAGGTTGCGCCATTGCCCGTCACAATAGCATTGGCCATCTTAGTATGACTGGTTGTGCTTTCGGTGTATATCGAGAAAAATAGCTTTGCATGGGGCCAACATAATCCCATTGACCGACATCGCCAAATTAGTGAAAGGGCTGAGACATGTATATGGCGCATCTACAATAACCCCCCGCATGCATCCACCAACTGTTGGCTGTGGACTGTGTCGGGCAATGGCGCAACCTTGTCATTTCTCAGTCCCTTCCCTTGGGTGATGTAGCAAGAATTACTGAATTAATTACCCTGGAGAAATTCCATGCTTGTAAGCGACGCAAGGCAAAATCGCCCACAAAGTCACATAAATTGTACAATTTCGAGTTGGGACCTTTATC
Source organism: Siphonodentalium dalli (assembly GCA_032622095.1). Classification (NCBI taxonomy): domain Eukaryota; kingdom Metazoa; phylum Mollusca; class Scaphopoda; order Gadilida; family Siphonodentaliidae; genus Siphonodentalium; species Siphonodentalium dalli. The sequence continues at coordinate 67,983,601 of CP136069.1, forward strand.
TATACGGAGAAATACATTATTAACCCTTTACCCAACAGAACGGCCCTGTGCCAATGCATTCTCTTATATATGCGAGTCGACCATAGGTCGCCTCGCATATATAAGAGAATGCATTTGCTTAACACATATTAAAAATGATAAAATTGTCAAAGAATGTAGAAAAATATTATAAAAATTGATTTTTTTTTAGGCCAATGCATTCTCTTATATATGCGAGGCGACCTGTTCAGATAATAAGTTCAAAACACGACCATTTGTCGAGCTTATTATCTGGATATTGCTACCAGCGCAGCTCCCGTCACGAAAGGGTTAAATTATGTGTTCCCCCTTTTGTTACGTCCGATGATCGCAACAGGTCGATATATTAACGACCCCTGTCCGATTTAACGCTAAAATGAATACTTCTTCACTTTTATTATATTTTCGTCATAGTATAATATGCTCATTTTTCCTTAAAGTGACGTGAAACACTCCGGTATGGTGATCAAATAGAAATGGAGAATAATCTTGTTCGAAGTAGTTGTTTTACAAATATAGTATTTACATATTGATAACACACACCGTCATTCTTATATATTAATTAAATGCAGTGACTGTCGATGGCGAAATCGTTTTCGTTTGTTTGTCGCTGATAGGTGCGTCCCGAATCTAGTAGTAAATATTTACAATTGAGTTCAGTCGATGTTTTCTATATATGCAGTGGTACGGTCGATTTGCTTGAGATTTTTGGCGATGTTAGTAGAATGCTACATTCCTCCAGTTAACATAGTACCTAAATACTAACTTATCAGTTTCACCCACCCGAACAAGTACATATTACTTCTTTAACACCCCTCCAACTGGATAATAGACGGTTTGAATGTATAACTAAATGCATGGGAGAATTCATTCAGTATAGAATGGATTAAATCATAATCAAACATGACACAAGACAAACCCAGTCTGTTTCTTAATAAACCTTGTATAATGTCTAGGGTGGGTTGTGTATAATAAACACAGAACGACATGTGTGTGAATGTGTTTGTCGATACTACACGTGTGCCATCGCAGAAGGAGAGAAATCGAGGCTGTGTAACTCGTTTTATCTTTCAGCAATGGCACGCGTGTCGTATCGACAGACCCATTCACTCACTCTCGCCATTATGTGTATATATTGTAAATTATGTTGATAATTGCTGTGTTGGCTGTTCTGTTGTAATATAAAATGGGTTCTGTCGTTTTGCAAACAAACCTTCAGCCATTATTAAAATATTAAACAAATATTTATGTTTTTGATAGTTTCACACAGACACCGCTCGGATTAGCCAAACACCGCGAAAAATGGGAACTTTAGAAAAAAATAACAGCATCAGTTTGCCCCACCATCATCAGATAAATTTAACAGGACCCTCCAAGATCATAGCATTGGCACAGGGCATGACTGTAACCATCACAATGTGGTCAATAAACCGGTTCCAATGATATCCATATTTGTATGGTGTTATTGAGACAGACCGAAGATATTTTAGGCTGTTGAAGCTTTATTTGGGCGTTTTTGGCCGTTTTGTAGGGTAAAGGGTTAAGGGACATATTAGCTGAGAAATATATTACCTGCAATGATTTTTTTAATGTTATAAATTTCCCTGTCACAACATCATAAAGTTCCCAGGTTTTGAACTGGCGGAGTATGATCTCTACGCGCGTAGCTAGAGTAGAGATTCATGGCATGCTCTACCTTAACGCTATCTGTAATAATACTTAGTCACTCCTATAGCCTCGTGGAGGTCTCATATTTAATACGTGTGCGAATGTTGTATACACGAATTGAGACATGATATAAAAACATCTAGACATGTGTGGTATATATCTAACACGTCCCCTCGCACGCCCGTGCACTAAGGATGCCAATCAAGTGGAGTAACGATGGTTATTTCTCAAGAATAGCTGATATTCATAGCTTTATTCACAATAATTTCGCTGAGAAAATACCAACAGGTCACGGTAATATTAGTGACCCACAGAACGTTATCTGCGAATGCTATTGTGTTGTTCTTCCTGAGTTAGTATTGTATTGGCTATTGTGATGTAAAAACATTGCAGAGATTGAGAGATAGTTAATGCGTACGCAGGAACGGACAATGGGTGCATGGGGTAACATAAAATTAATCTTGTACATATATATAGCGGATCTCTCATGAGTCGCAACTCTATACGAATTTAGTGGACGAGGTTAATAAATTTCGTATATAATTGCGACGAATTTGAGATCCATTTGATCACATAAATCACATTTTAGGAAGGAAAATTGATCTGGAATCGGCTGGGGTTAAAACAAAAAATTATATTGATTTCCTTATCACAATCAAAGAGAAAGTAAAAACAACTTCAAGAAAAGATATAGTTCCATTTTAAATGTGTCTTTTCATATTGAAAAAATTGCTCAACCACCCTTATCACCCATATTTATCTCACAGTCAACACTGGATAACCAAACACAAATCGAATATCATAAGTATATTCTCATTAACATAATAATAAAGTTTCAGCATTGACATCGACAGCATTGTGGTAAGTTCTTACGTCAGTGCGCGTACCGATAATACACGTGTCTCTTACTAAAAATATAAGACCGTGTTTATATAGGGGCTAATAATGTGATAAAACATGTTGCTGCATGTCGTAATCCGAATACATATCTGCGACAGCGAATTCCATCATTTCCATCATTTAAAGCAGCATGCAGTGACTGGAAATACCAGGCTCGAAAATAGGCGAAAATTGTTCTAACTAAACCGTAAACGAACATTTTTATCAAGTGTGTAGTTTGTATGGCACCACTTATCATTTCACTGTTCTTGTTGAATGTTCGGCTTAAGCCACCATACATATGCTGGAAACGTTTAGACAATATAGTACGGAATATTTAGTTGAATTATCCAACAACTCGAACGCTGGAAATATTAACTGGAAAATTTTAACCAAACTGTGTGGAGGGTGGTATATGTGCACATTTATTTCCCATAATGCTTTTAGTAATTTGGCCTTGTTCAATGGGAAAGGGCCCAGTTTGGACACACCTCCAGTGGTCGATAGTGTGGCTTTCGACTTTCTTAGTTTAGACATTTAACTATTTTTTCGATTAAGGTTATGCATGCAGTTATAACCGAGACGTTTGAAGACAAATTATATAACGCGCGCGTTATAGTTAATTTTCTTCAAACTTTTCGGCTACAACTCATAACCTTAATCGAAACAAGAGTTTTCACCAATAGATCTAAAAAAAATTACAAAGTCCTCGCGATCAACAATTATATCTTGGGAACAAACACTAGTCTGTCATTTATGCATCCAGTGAAAGAGAAACTTGATTTTCATAATTTGTGTTGGTCGGATCAATTGAAACGAACAACGCTGGCATCTTGCCAAACAGGTGTGTAGCTGCAGTTCTTTCCGGGAGAGTGGCGACGCCGATTAGGGTTATCAAAAAATATTAATGGCTATAATAAAGTGACAACATATATTGTTTTATTGGTATTCAGTTCCCGGCATTATCTGATAGAGTACGATTACATTATAGAGCTTTATAAGTCTAAGTTCGTAAATATTATATTGCTAAAGTATCGATATTTCAATGTATTCCGTTTGAGACATATATAACATAAAAGACGAAGGGCAAACCACCAATTCAGAGTCACTTGAGTACTTTACCCATGCTAATCATTTAATCAATCTCTTTTACAAACCCCTTGAACGAGCTTTATTTTGTTTATCAGATCGAAACATTGGGAAACACATGCATGCATCTATTGTTGGCCTGCATGCGAACATGTCTCGTGCATGATACCATTCATTTCCTTCGATGTACTTAAATTTATCAGCGTTCAAGCGAGAACGAAAAACACACATTTTCCTTCCGTGCTTCAAATTGGAACATGGACACAAACAAAAAACTGCAAATTATGCATCCACTTGTTAGGGTGGAGACACACTTGTATGTAATTTCTGTATGTAAAATCCATGTATTCCATGTATTTTACATGGTCACACCAATCATTGATAGCATTAATCGCCTGCGCGCGATCGGTCCACTTCAACAGGCGAGACCAGTAAGTAGTTATAAGCCATTATCAAACTAACTGCTATCAAGAAATTTCAGGCCAGTCATAAACATGTCTGCTTCGTGGACGCCGAAATCAATAAGCCCTGTTTGATATCTGTTGCTGTTTTTCACGAGTTTTAATTCATTTCTAAAAGTGGATTTGAGTCCGCCGATTTTACACTTGATTTGTTTCTCGTCATTTCTTGGAAACATTGTCATCCAAAACAAAAATAAAATATTCAAAATATGAAGCTCTTTTAGCCCTCTACCCAACAAACCGGCCAAAACCGGCCAAATAAAGCTTCAACAGCCTAAAATATCTTCGGTCTGTCTCAATAGAACCATACAAATATGGATAGCATTGGAACCGGCTCCTTGACCACATTGTGATAGTTACAGTTAGCCCTGTGCCAATGCATTCTCTTATATATGCGAGTCGACCATAGGTCGCCGCGCATATATAAGAGAATGCATTGGCCTAAAAAAAATCTTTTTTTAACACTTTTTACCATTTTTTCTTACATTCTTTAACAATTTTATAATTTTTAATGTGTTAAGCCAATGCATTCTCTTATATATGCGAGGCGACCTATGGTCGACTCGCATATATAAGAGAACGCATTGGCACAGGGCCCTTCTGTTGGGTAAAGGGTTAGAACGATATACGGTTTGTTGAGAATGCTCGGATAATATGAGAGCGAGCTCATGTGATAAAATTCAATTGGGATTTCCATGCAAATATCAATTACAGCGCCCAAAATTAATACAAGTACAGCGTTGAAATTAAAAAGAGTGACACCCCTCCCCCATTTTTCACCCAGAATTTACAGAACAGTATATGTTTCTCAAGCCAAAAGTTGAACAAGTTCTTAACTGTCATAATTTTAGCATGTAGAGGCTTGAATTGTAACATTTTCTACCATAATCCATGATTGGGGGAGGGGTGGTTCTCGAAAGCTTCGAATAACTAAGGGAGTTAGTTGAATGTATCAGCCGGATTATCTGGGCAAGAATGTCTAATATAATGTTTTACTTTAATATTCCATAGTTGTAAATTTTGCGTACACATGCATAGCACAAGAGAGGAAATGTGACGTATTTGGGAACTCGTAGCAATACAACCTGTTTTCCGAATGAAGACACAGCAACACCACCTTCTAGCGGTACCTTCAAATTTAAAGCCGTAATATGTCCATAATGATATGAATAGCATAAATTGCTGCATATTATATAAATAACGCGTAGCAAACAGACACGACAGCTTTGACTGTTAACTACATTATTTATAAATCAGGAGTGGCTTCAGGGGAGGGTCATGACTCAGGGTGCTGCACCCCCCCCCCATCGAGGAAATATGCAATGGTCAGTCCTGTAGCTTCCGGGATAATATAGCCCCATGTTGAGGATCATAGCCCCTGCGTTGGAGAAATCCTGAGGCCACCACTGGTATAAAAAAAAAGAGAAAATTGACAATGTACAGAACGTGCACCATTTGGGTTATCGCGCGAATAATTATTTTAAGCGGCCTGACGACTTCGTCCGAATTAACGGCTCTTTGCATGTTCAAAGCTTGACTCACTCTGGTCAAACATAGCCGCAATGATTGGGTTGTCAGCGGACACATATTACAGGTGTGTATGATCCATGTAAAACGCCAAATACACGAGATTTACAGAGATTTGCAGAGATTACATGCATGTGTGTATCCACACAAAGGAGCAATGAGTTTTAATTATCTTTTCACCGCTGTGTATAGTTTTAACGACTCACATTTTTTTAAATCTCCTACTTAATTTCTTAGTTGACCAATTGTTTTTGTTGTTGTGATTTTTGTGTGTGTCATTTTAAGTAAAGCGCATTGAAACTAATTGATGTCTAATGCGTTTTTAAATGTATATATGACAATAATAATAATAATAATAATAATAATAATAAATGTAACAACTGACTTAACGATTTTCTCGATAACAGAGTATATTGGAAACAATTTAGACGAACGCTTTGCAAGCTTGGTGTGATCAATGCATTCGAAGAGAAGTCATTAGTACTGGCCATTGGGAGATGATCGTTTGAATTAAATAGTTTGGCCCAGTTTGAAATTCTGAACTGGATGAAACTTAGTAGTATAGTACAAGTATATGATGCGCTTGTGCCAAATTCCGACCCGGTAAATTTCACTATCCATATCGAAATACGTATAATTCGTTTATACACATTATATATGCCGAGAAAAGACACATTCAAGACTTAGTCTTAGAATTTATTCAATTTCCTTCAGTACGAAACAATAAAGATCGTTCATTGTTAAGCTATTCCACATATGGTATAAATAAAGAGCGTTTCTCCCATTTCTGCGCGAATTTTTTTAAACTGCCATAAAAATAGCTATGACTTCTGTAAGTATTCAATGTCCATATAGAGATATCTGATGCATGTACAGTGTATCGACCTATGTTGTCATCACTACCAAATTACGTATGTATAGTTTTATATTCAGATGAGCCATTCCGTTAAACAAATTTAAAGATAAAAATCAAGTTTTTCGACAAACCACCGATAAGAGCAAGAGCAGATCATGGCTCTACTGATCTCTACTGTGAATGGCTATACGCCCGTAGATATCACGTTCTACGCCCAGTAGACAACCTGGGAACTTATTGATGCTGTGACATGCAGGGAAGTGCACAGCATTGTGAAAACAGTGTAGTAATAATGGGTTTCTTAATTAATAGCTGTTCCTTGATAATGTAGTTCATTATTTGTAGGTGTAGTTCCCTACTAATTTCAGTGACTTTGTGGGCGATTTAGCTTTGCGTTACTTACAATCGTGGAATTTCTCCCGGGTAATTAAATTCAGTGTTTATTGCGATATCGGCTCAAAACAGTGAGAAAAAAAAATGTAATCTCAATCTCGGCCACCCCCTACTGTGATGCAGATTATTGAGGAACGCATATTGGCAAAGAAATATATTCTCTGCCTTGTTTGTTCCCTGTCAGAACGGGTCTGAACACCAAAATATTCCCAAGTTTGTGCAGGTGGAACATGATCTCTACGGGCATAGCTGGGTTAAGGGCATGATCTAGAGCGTGAGTAGAAATGAAAGTAAAACACATTGACTCATAGGCCCTAAAATGTATCACAATGACACCGGACACCCACTCGAGGAAGAACTTATGTTGAGCTAATATTTACTTTAGCCCTGTTATTATTCAGGTTCGAATGAATTGTTAAAGATTAATAGGAGGATAAACTCCAGATTATTCACACTTCGCCTTGATAACCCTGATTGTGTGCACCCGACTGTTACGGGTCATCTTAGGGTACGTTAAAACACTGGCAATTTTGACGGTATGGTTTGCAGGCATTTCTTCGCAGAAAACGATATGGTGCCATAATATGAACGGAAACAATCAAATACAATGCATCTCTACCACAGCTAAGTACGTGCGAAGTAAAATACATGTATGCAAACGAATGCCTGGTAAATTTGCAAGTGTATATATGACCATACCCTTAATGGGTTCAATCTAATTATATTCTGGTATAGAAAACATGCACACAATGGTTTTACGGTGTGAAATCGGACAAGCGATATAGACTGTTTCGTTCAAGGGCAATTGGGTCTCCCACCCTATATAGTTGAAAATCGGTGAAAATAGATCGGGGTGTGAAATTTTTAAATAAACACCCTGATGAAATGCCAATCAGGTAAGCGTAATGAAAAGCATCAGAAATATCAGAAAATAACAAAACACGCATTAACTAAACTTGTCAAATAAGATTTAACGTCCATACCATGCATATGTTACCCGCACCAGTATATATGCGACAAAGATGTGTATGCACAGTTTATCTTTAAACGTATGAATTCCCTCGAAGGATTTGCAAAGAATATTTTTGTATAAAATCTTTGAAATAATTTATAAACCAACATTTGGTGTTATTTATATTTGTTTCTGCATGCCCAAGAACATGACATCTAGGTGAGAATTATTTTACTCTGTAATCCATTATTATTTATGGTTAAAAAAATGTCCAGTTTGGTACATCAATGCATATCAGTAGCATCTTAAAGGGGGGCGCTACACTATATCCGGCCATTTATGGGACCATCTCCATTTACACTCAACATAATATATGCAATAACTGAATGAATTTGAGCCATGGAGTCATAAATTCAACGTTGTTTGCATCGTTCACAGAGCGCATGGGTGTATATTTCACCAATCCATGGCTCAAATTTCATTCATGTGTTGCACCTCTGCTGTTGGGTATAAAAGGAGATGTCCCATAAATGACCGGATTTAACGTACAGTCCCCCTTTAATCATTCGCATTCCCAGCTGCAAAAAACAGAGACAGGATTCGTCATCTCCAGTATTTTCTATACTACATGGATTCAGTTATAAAAGTATACATTGGAACAGTATATTATTCATTTGGAGGGGTGTTCGGGTTATTAAAGGCAGACGCAGACTGGAAAAAAACAAAGATAATATAAGATCATAAGCCATAAGGAATCATATTCATTGTTGGGGAAATGTTCAGATAATAAGCTCAATAAACGAATTATATATGATCGTTTGTTGAACTTATTATCTGAACATTTCCTAAGGCTAAGGGAATTACTCGTCAATGATAATTTAGTATATAAATGGGGGGGGGGGGGGGATCCGGGTAGGTGGGTTGGTCCTGAGCGCCGATAGCAGATTTTTCCAATACCATGTATTTTTTTCCAAATCGATGTTTAAGCATACATTTTGACAACTAAAATTATATTAAATGTATAGGCCTTATAAACTGGTCCAATATAGAGCATTAATCATGAGAGGGGTCTTCCAATTTCAATATTTCCCAACAATTGTTCTTCTATCACACAATACCATGGGGTGGGTCCCACTTCTTACGAGGAAAAAAATTGAACTTAAAAATTTAAATATTTTCCATCAGTTATCATGTTGTTTTTTACATTCAATTATCGCTGCGATGCCAACGTCAGCTCATTTAATTCTTCTGGTGCTTTAAATTGTATGAATGTTGAAAGATAAACATAATTATTTCCTTTATTATTGTATGAGTTCATCGTAAATTGGGTAGATGGGGCATTGGATTACTTGCATGTACCTACCGATATAATGAAAAGCTGAGTAAGTGAACATAACATGCTAATTATTACAAAACAAGTATTCATTACTGTTTCTGCCACATGCATGGCTTGGAAAGCGCTCCACTGCCCACTCCCCTCAAAATCGGCACTGCCCATATATGCACCGCCTCTATATACGAGCCTGCTCTATACATCATGGTAATATATGGTACATGTGTCTCATGTATACTACAATGACGTAAAGCAGGAACTTATATGCTAGTATAGGTACGGTGCATAAGGTCAGTGCCGGGGGGGGGGTGGTAAATACACTGTATATTATAGGTACGGCGTATAAAAGTAGTGCGGAGGGATGGCGGAACAGCGAGCTTCGGTGTTTCTGCCATTTGCAAAGAATTTTAATCAGTGTGTTCTTCAATTACTTGTTATTGGTTAATGGAACAGACTGCAAACGGAAATTATATAATTAATACAGAGATTCGGCGACAATTTAGTCATCTAACCGGGGCCAGTTACAACGTTAGATAATACGCTGCTGTGCATACACATCATCATCGCATATATACTGGTGCGGGTAACCTATGAGTATGGACGTTGAATCTTATTTGACAAGTTTAGTTAATGCGTGATTTTCTGAGATTTCTGGTGCTTTTTATTAAGCTTACCTGATTGGCATTTCAATCGGTGGTTATTTAAAACATTTCACACCCCGATCTGTCTGCCTCATACGTCTATTTTCACCGCTTTTCATGAAATGTTAGGGGAGGGACCCAATTGACATTGAACAAAACTCGGTGTTGGAGTGGGGTCAGAGATCGGAAAGGAAAAAAACTTCCCGGGGTGGTGGGTCTAAAAAAAAAAATCTCAACCTTGCATGTATCCTGGAGTTCTTTCTTGTCCCAGATAGAAATGGTTAAACCAGGTTTACGGAAATTTCTAGGTTTAAACCGACACTTGACAGCTAAATCACAGATTAAACTCGAGGCCACAGGTCTTAGAGATGCATGGGTCATCTCTGGTTTAAAGCCGATTCAGCCAAACCATGGTTTAGCAGTAGTGTCTATACAACATCGAGCTAAATAATAGTACGTGCCTAATGCAATCCACACGGTCGCGGTCCATTGCTTTCTATCGACAGCGAAACTCGACGATTGGGATAAAGAGCATATGTTATAGTTTTAACTCTTTTTACACAAAAACACCATCGATGAGTAGTTATCCCATAAGAAATGTTCAAATAATAAGTTCAACAAACGGCTATAGGGTTGTTACAATTTTTACACTAAATACTAAATAATTTGAACCAGATTTAGTCAGAAATTTCCAACTGAGGTTTATAGGGCAAGACATTTCCTGATGTTGAATATGTTGACCAACGTATGGGGGCATGTCACACCAAAGTCACATCCCTGTAAGTAAATGAGTGGATGAATTACCCTATACTAAGACAACAGAACAAATGACCTTCGGGTGTAGCCCGGTATGTTCGTGAATAGAGCATACTCTTTGGTGTGAAATGTTCAGATATTAAGTCTGACAAACGGCTTTTTGTTGAACAAATTATCTGAACATTTCTGAAAGGAACAAGTCATCACATCAGATTCGTGGTCCAACGGTTCAGTGTCTCAGTACACGAAAACTCATCAGAACTCCCTGAGAGCTATGCATATTTACTGCCCAGAAGACTCGATGTTAGTGACATCTCGATCCGCGACTTTGGCATATATCTGGGCCGACAGTGGTCCCACCATATCGCGTGCATATTGAGAATGATACGGAATTTTCAAACTATGTTCAAACCTATGCTTCATTGATATATTCAGCTATATCCCAGCAAATTTTCGGCAGCGTAAAAGAAGGTTATACTGACGAATAGATGTTATGGAAAATTCGAAAGAGCAAAAGCAAAAACACTATTGAAATAATTCGCTAAAATTTGGTAAATGGTTTGATATGGGAGAACCGACTGACATCGGGTGGGTAAACATTCCTGCTTCGTGTGGACGCACACATGTGTTGACCGTAACAACGGTTGTCTGTTTTACGATTACTAACACAGGTATTCCCATATCATATTTACGTGAAAATGACTTTCCCGCATGGTCCGTTTTGATGATACCTTACGATTTGGTGATACCAGGTACACGGGGGTGAGGTATAACATCCCCATGTGCGTGGATCACGAATGATCGATTATCGGGATTAGAACCAGCTTCGCTATTGCTGGACGGCTTATGTTGGTCTGATGTACCTGACTAGCGGAGCCATTTATTCCTAAACGGCCACACATGCAACACTTAAACACAGGATGAATCACGGTCGACCGGACTTCAACTTTATTCGCTGTCTCGGCGGTATGCACTGTGTACCCAACAGAACACTCACAACAATTGGTCGTAAAAACCACATTTCGGCAGTTAACGTTTTCGATTAAACACGTGCTGTGTCAACCATTTGATGCAGGTTAATTGAACCCATGAATTCTAAACTAAATTATTTTGCATACAGACAGGTGTATTGGGTAACCCTTCCACCCGAAAACTATGTCTGTTGCTTTGTGTCGTAACCCATACCGCGAAAATGATGTCGTTCTAAACAAGTCAATGTTAATTCAAACCCTAAATTATTAAGTATTACTTGTTTTATATATAGACAGGTGTATACATTGGTTAACCCTTTTCCATGGAAAACGTGTTTACGACTTAGTACAGCTGGAGGGGTCATGTTACTACATTTTCAGAATTTTGCAGATTTGACCACAAGGGCGAGTTGTTAAAACGAGTAAAATATAAATATTTTTTTTTATCAGTTTAAAATGAGCGCAACACTTTAAAAATGCATCGATAAACAATAAGTATGCATTGTTTTCTCGATGCATCTTTAAAGTGGCGCACTCGTTTTAAACTGATATTTTTTTATTTATAATTTTACTCGTTTTAACGACACGCCCCTGTGTTTTGGACCAGGAACCAGTCTATTCAACTAGAGACATTTAATGCGCGCAAATAAACAGACACGCGAGTCTTGAGTCACAGAAACAGTGAGGCACTGGTAATAGAGAGATGGAATATTTCATTCACTAAGCAATTACATCACTTTTGAGACCAAAATCTGTTAAATTTTGCCTTTACTTCCACGAAGAAAGGTTCATTTGTACATAGGGGCCTGTGTCAAAAACAAAATGACTTTAATTTAAAATTAATTGTTGAATTTTATTTTTAGATTAAACGAAATTTAACGAATTTAAAAAAAAGATTTAAATCAAAATTTTGAAAATCTTAACGCCGTTTTAACATCAACCGGGATACATCAAATCACCACACCACATTTGATTTAAATCGGTCTAGTCCAGGGATCTGGGGAATATATTTCTTGGTTACTACCTGTTCCTTAATAATGTACTTCACTGTATGTGAAGGTCCCAACTCGAAATTTCACAATTTATATGAATCTGTGAGCGATATTTCGAGTTGGGACATTCATCTACAGTGAAGTACATTATTAAGGAACAAATAATAACTAAGACGTATATTCTCCGTGTTATTGTTTCACCTTTATAAGGTTCCCTCAGAAACGTGGCGACAGGGGGGGGGGGGGGTTGGGGGGGGGGTGTCTCACCCCCCAACTTTGGTAAAAATGTTAAACAGTTGGAAATTTCATACCTGCCAAAACATTAGTTGGAAATTTCACACCAACAAATAGGTTGAAAATATTCTTGTAGTTTGATTTTCAAACAACTTATTGGGGGAATTAATTGTTTTTGGACCAATATTTGCATAGTTTCCTATTTTTATGTCAAAATTTTTGACTGAAATGGTTATCAGTTGGAAATTTTCCAACCTTATGGGGGTGACAGGTTGGAAATTTCCAACACTTGGAAAGCTTGTGGCCTAGTCCCTCCCCCGTGGCCAGTCAAAAACTACTAGTTAATTTAAGAAAACAATATTGTCATACATTTGGTCAACATTGTCATTGGAATTGTCATCAGTTTGAAATTGTCCAACCTAAGTGGGGGTGTCAGGTTTGAAATTTCCAACTCTAGGAAGGCTTGATGCTAGTCTAGATGCTAGGATTTAGCGATTTTCTTGTTCAGATTTCAAAATTTTCGCACACCGGGCCGAACCATGCCAATACACTGCTAATTAGTTTAACAAAACAATATATAACTACATTTGGTCAAACTTGTGGACTGAAATGGTCATCATTTGGAGAATTTTCCAACCTGAGGGGGAGTATGAAGTTTGAAATGTCCAACATTATATAGGAAAGCTTCAGTTGAGGCCAGTCTAGGATTTGCGATTTTCTTGTTTTCAAAATGTTCTCACACCGGGCCGATTAACCATGGTCAGCCCGGTGTGTTCTGGTCTCTTGCCCGTAGCCGTGTGCATTTGTCTGACCCTCTATTAGCCACGTCCTTGGGTTCCCTGTCAAAACTTCAAAAAGTTTCAAGGCTTTGTACTGATGGAATATGATCTCTTAGAAGGGCGTTAGCCAGTGTTGAGATTCATGACATGATCTCTATGAATCTATTTGCACGATAATATGTTGACTGCCGTTGTTCATGCAGGATGTCTCCTACATACAACAACCGGTACGGCTGGGTCATTCGGTTTATTATACGTTATATGGTACATATACACCCTTGTTGATCCGCAATGGGTTAATGTGTGTGAGAATTTAAAGGATAGATAATTCGGATGTTACTGCCCAATCTGTTGCCAAACAATACAAGGTGTACCGCGATAGTGTTACAGTAATAATTGGCGATTTTCTAATGGTTGTTTGATTTGTAATATCGCGCGGTGTGGCGGATAATGACTGGTTTTGCGATATCTTCCATTTATTTCTCTTAACCCACCCCTGTGTCGCTCGGTAACATTCATGTACACTGCGAACACAGGCAGAACTATGTGACTAGAATATAAGTGAGTGGTTCGGGGTGCTAGCCCGGGATTGTCGAAAGGGCCGAGAGGCACCTCTCCTTAAAGGTACGGTTGGCCTTGGCGGTGGGTATCCTGTGAAAATATTTCCACCCGTCAAAAACCGCCACAAACAGAAAGAACATCAAAATGTAGACAGACTTTGTCCGTATACAAATAAGAAATATCGCATAAACAGTATGTTATTGTCAAATGTTTGACCATTGTTATGTAAACAAAAGCATAAAAAGTTACTTTTCTGGTGTTTGTTTATATTATGATAGTAAACATAAAGAGCGTTCTTTGTTGGTGAATTCCTGATATGGAACTAATAAAGAGCGTTTATGCCATTTGTGTGTGATTAGCCAGTAGCATTGTGCTGTCTTCTGTAACACAATCAGGCTCTTGCTTAGGTGAAATATAGTAGGTCTTTATGATAACATGCTGTTTACGTGATGGTCATGGTATATATGAACGAAACTGTATACGTTTTAATGTTTTTCTGTTTACGGTGATTAGAACAAATATGAATATTTTCGACAACTAAGGCCTCACGTGCCTTTAATCCCTCATGTTTTTGCCTTTAATGTGAATCAAAAAAAAAAAGGGAAGCATTTTATAATTCTGTTTATCGCTTTTTCTTTGAGTTGGGTTTTTCCGTTGAAGATGGTGGAGATTTCTGTTGTTGTAAGATACGTTCAATTTATTGGTCTTGTAGACGTTGAAATTCTTCACTATTTTTCTTCTGCTCCTCGAGTGCCCGTTTCATGAATCTGTCCGCATTGGCGATGGCTTCTTCTACAGAACGGGTGCTGTCCTTGCCGGTGTTGTTGTTGCTGATGGTGGAGCTGGGGCACACCGGGATGAGATGGAATTCCGGTGTCCGTGGTGGCATGCTGTCCAACTCCACGTCGAAGCTGGCGGCAGGAACATCTGGGGTGGTGTCCACGTCCCTGTCTCCGCTCGCCTCGACGACGACGACAGCAGGGACCTCCGGCAGATCCACGGAGTCCCTGCTGGCTGGTACAATGTCGCCAGTCTCCATGCAGGTCGAGTCGTCTGGGCGTCTCTCAGACAACTTCGACCTTTCGGCTGTGACACTGGACGGCTGAACCACACGGGGAGGGGTGACCGGTCGATCAACGGTCACCCCATCATCTTCTTCCACTTTGCCCGTCTGGCGGCGTCCCTTCTCCGTCTAGCTGGTGTCTTTGGAGGCCCCTTCTTCAAGTTACGGCTGGTGACGGCGTTCCTGTCCCGGGCAGAAGATCTCTGGATACCAGCATCCACTGTCCGGAATTCAACGCAAAGAACCAAATAGCCCATGTTAGCTTGGAGATTCCAACTAACAGTGTCCACTATCTGAGATCTTTGCATTGCAGCCAACGCGGCGTCAGGGATTAGCTCCATTGTCCGCCCTAAGCCTAATCCAAAACCGTCTCACTCGCCGACATCAGCACGAGGACGGATGCTCCCAATTAAGGTTACAGTCCGCACAACTCACTCGTGCCAACGCTCTGACAGAGAGGAACTAATGCAGCCAAAGCAATTATGACTGGTTCGCTCCACTCCCTGCCAGAGTAGAATGTGACTAGAATGTCTACGCTGGGTGAATTTATGCACCTTACAATTTCTAACTACTCCCCGTTAGTTCAGTGCATTTATGAGAAAAAAATCCAAACCCGGAACAAATAGCAACATATACTCATTATAAAAAAACATACAAAAATAAACAAGGATCAACACCGGACAAATTGGTGAATTTTGTGAAATAAATTGGGAACAAATTGGTAAAATCTAGTAAAATAATCATTTATGGATTTTCATCGATGTATATAAAACAAATTGAATTAAAAAGTCCTGATTACAAAACAGACTACATTCCCCATATTCGGTATGTGCCTTCAAAAAAGGGAGTTTGTATGATTTTGGAGCCTAATTTTTTCAGAATGAGCCGCATTCCATATGTTATAGGCAAGTACATGTATCTTAAAATCTAGAGAAAAATGAAGGGCTTCTTCACTGTTTTAGTAATTGTTTCACTAGATTGTGCATACACGTATTACTTTATGCATGTATGATGAAGAAGACAAAAATATTCTAAATCAAACTGTGATTTCCATTGTACGGACTTAACCAAATGTACCTATGACACATGACTCGCGAGATGAAATGCCATATTTTAGGTCATGTAACTCAATACCTTGATATCCATATGCCCTGCTTTTAACGCCACACGTTAAGTATACTGGTGGTGCTTAAATCAAAAGTCACAAAACCGTTATTTTTGAAGACTCATGTGAAGAACAGCTTAGTTTTGCATGTAACACGATGTCACAGCAAGACATGCATGCACTGGATTCAGTACTGCCGTAAGACTGCCAATTTCTCGTGCAGTATAGACGAGGAGTGCCATATCATCCAGTGTCATTATCTTTTGTAGACTGTATATTCACCAAGGAGAGGTCCACCTGTCGTTAACCGAGAATACTGACATTTGAACATGACCGAAAGTCCAGCTTACGCGAACATGTTCCCTCTTAGTGAACCCAGTGATTTTCTGAAAGTCGACACTTCCCAATCAATGGTATTCATTCAATCATGTGGCCACTCACCATATCGTTAGTTATAATATACTAGCTGATGTGCCCGACTTCGTCCGGGCTATTTAGGGATTTATTTGTGATCGCCTCCTTCTGGGCAGAATATATACAGCGTCGGTCCCGAAACGTGCCTATATGAGCCTATATGAGCGAGGTCAATGTCAAGGACATGGTCGCATGTGAAATTGGACCCGCCCATATTGTTCCCGTGATCAAAGTAGGCCTACATACCAAATTTTAGTCGGATCGGTCAAGCAGTTTTCGATTATGTAGCACACATACATACATAAACACAGACATAAGTTCAAAAATATATAATAGGCTAGCTTCGTCCGGGATATTTAGTGATTTCTTAACGATCGCCTCCGTCTGGGCAGAATATACAGCGTCTGGACAAGCTATTGTTCGAACGGTCCAGAAACATGCCAATATGGGCGTATATGAGCGAGGTCAAGGACACGGTCGCACGCGTAATTGGACCTACCCATATTGTTCCCGGGATCGAAGTACGCACCAAATTTGAGTCGGATCGGTCGAGGTAGAGAAACATGCCCATATGAGCGTATATGAGGAGGTCAAGGACACGATCGCACGTGAAATTGGACCCGCCCATATTGTTCCCGGGATCAAAGTAGGCATATACATACCATATTTGAGTCGGATCGGTCGAGAAGTTCCCGAGTCTATAACACGCATACACACAAAGACAGAACTTCAAAAAATATATATAGATATTTGTCACAAATACGAGATTATCCTCCAAAAGTTTCAACACATTCTGATTACCATGCAGATCTGAAGATATTTCAAATCGTGGGCGACGATTGTTTGTTTTGTGTCTATTTATATTTCCTTGTATGTGGATATTTGTAATGTCATTAATTTTGTAATGTCATCTTCAGTTTATTTATTGTGTCAATATTTTGTTGGGAGATGCATGGGTGGGCTATTGTAAACTCTATAACTGGTGCCCCACCCATTAAACTGAAATTTGAGCTTAATAAATATAATTAAACTGCATCAGATCTGAAGATATCGCCGAAAACATAAGGGTGGTGGGCTTACCATTTTGAGCCACCAAATACCAAATACCAGCCTTTTATTTTAATCCCGAATACAATTTAAGACGGGGAATGAATTATGAATACAAGAAAACAGCTGGATATGAATTCCGCTAACCGAATGGCAATGTCATGAATCCCGCGTACCTAGAGGGGTGATGTGACACTCTATGTAATCGTATGTCGTTTATAAAAGGTCGTGTGACAAGTCTAAATGTAATAAACATCCGTTTAAAAGAATCTTTTATTCTGGTTTTTATAGAAAATTTAGAAGGCAGTATGGCGTGTCAGACCTCATGATGTCGGTCATGGAATAAATGGCTCGACTGTGGACGCCATACATTTTCTGTGCCGTAATATAATAATGGTTTGTGACTAGGATCGCTTTCATCATGTAGCTGGTTTGAAGGTGGTTTGAAGGATCAGAATCTTTGTAGAGGTAATCCTGCAACAAGAACACAATAGAACATAGATTTAGCTAGGGATAGTTTTCGAACGAATCACGTCCTGCGTTGAAGGTGGTGTATCTATTTCGGACCATGCAATTGCAACATCAACAATAATAATAACACCATAATTTTTATAAAACCCGATTTCAACACTACACATATCTTTATTTGTGAACAAAACACAAAAAAGAACTGACGATTGGGCATATTATTTGTCTATAAATTCATATACTTAAGTGGTTTATTCGTGACGCATCTGAGCGAAATATGTTCGATTCTATATATAGTTGACAATTTTGCCTTGATGGAAGTTGCCAACAAGATAGAGTTATCCCTCTTGATACGTTCCGAACGTTTCCGCAGATGTAATGTTCCACAAATATTCCATTTGACCGTCCCCTTTGAAGGTAGTTATTATATGAGAAAAAACAACGTATAACTTGTTCTGACAGCTTGTCATCGAATGATATCTATAATGTTATAACCCGGAGTCTGCATAAAACGGGATATGAAGAAATACTGAACATTTGACACACACAATCATGTGCAATCATAATCGGGGAAACATAGTGTTACACATGCATATTCCACTTAAAGATACTCTGTCCAATATGACAACAAATTTTGTCAAAATTGACTAACATAATGTCCAGCTCACCAGGCGAAAGAAACACGAAAACTAATTCCAATCACTATTGTTCGTACAGCACACGCATCGCGAAAGCACACAAAAGCATCCATCCGTTTTAAGTCAAAACGAGTACATGCAAACTTTCATAACCGCGAGCGCTCTTTATTATTTACCTTGTCGATATCTAGATATCGAGGACTCATATCAATGTGTTCATTTCGGGTTCTTGACGTTTCGGCATCTGGTCTTTTCGGAACCTAGCAGGAATTTTAGGCACCTGGGTTTTAGGCACTTGGGCGAAGACGTTTCGGCACATAATGTATTTATTATTTTTTACATGATTAGCCAGGTATTGTTTTTTTTAGATATTTTTTTCAATTATGAACAGTGAGTCTAATTTCACTACATTTGGCTTCTTATATAAATGTGGCTCAATATTTTGTCCCAGCTCATAGTTCAGTATTACTCCTTGTGACAGAATCTCTCGTTGACTTGTGACTTTGATTCCATTTGTTCTTGTATACCCATACACATCCCGGTCAAGTGGTTCTGCTAATATGCTATGATGCTGGTGGTCATGCTCAATTGCTATGATGCGGGTAGGGCAAACTGATGCCGTTGCGAACAACTGCCGTTATTGTTCTGAAGTTGTCAATTTCGCGATATTTGACTAATCCGAGCCATTTGAGAAAAAACCAGTGTGTGCTGAAACATTCAAGAACATATATATTTTTGAAATATATAATAATGCCTGCGCTCAGTGCGCTGGTGTTTCTAAAACGACGAAAATAGCAATCTTGATTATAGTCGATTTTCAACTAATACAACCAGTATTGAAATATTTCGCAATAAATATGATTTGAAAGTTTGATACGCATAATAGCTTTTCTGGTATATCTTCAGATTATCGGAACGCCGCGAAAAAAAAGAAAGAAAAAAAAAGTACAACGGTACTTTTTGTTAACAGCATCAATTTGCCTTAACAGCATCATACCAATTCAGCAGGACCAACCGCATCATAGCACATTAGCAGGACCACTTGACCAGTGGTAATTCACGGTACGCTAAATATCAAATTGAATTAAAGACTTGAATGATACACCGTCTTTAATTTGATTTTAGATCGAGAATTTCTTCTGAAATCCCTCTGACAGGAATCTGAAATCTCTGTCGAGATGCAACGATTTATATGTTAAAGATCCACGTTCCGATTTAAAGGCCCACTTAATTTCGAACCACCAGATAACACTATATACAATATATTCCATATTATATACAATTTGAAAGAGGAAGCTCCGAAACATTGTATTATTAACTGATCCGGTCGAATAAACTGGGAACATGTTGTTTTTGTCGAGGTACCAAGGTGTGTCCTGTATTTAATTTTGATCCGGACTGTACTATAAAGTGTATTATACTCAATGGAAGGGGAATAACTCTATCTCTTAGTTTGAATTCTGATGCATTCTGGGTTGACAAGGGGGAGTCTTGGAATGAATCTCTATCACTTGGTGGACAGTCCTAGGCCACAGCTGCTACGTATTCTAGTGGAATATATATATTGTTTGTTCCTCTTCCAAATGGTATATAATATGGAATAATGTTATCTGGGCATTCGATAATTAAGTGGGCCTTTAACGACAAATAATCCGGAATTTTCTAATCCAATTTTCTGTGTGGCAGGAAAAAGGAAATGGACAAATACTTGCAACCATCATCATTCGTATCACATGTATTTTGCGAAAATCCACAAAATGATGCATAAATAATACGCAGAAAACGATCGCAAAGCTCGATAATAATCGAGAATGCTCTTTATTATCTACCGCTACTTTGGGCGACATAGTCATGGATTTATTTATATAAGAGCTTGGCTGACAAAAATTAAAATATGTTCATACTTCCTCTTTTAAAAGTCGATATCTGGCCATTAAAGCCGCATCGATCTAATTTATTTCTGGAATCGAAAACGTAGGGTCTACATCTAGTGGTTTTTATCAACAATCGGACACGCCATCTTTAATTGCGTGTTTTTAGTTTAACCCTTTCTATTCTAAATGGATTTTCCCACTCAATTATACACGTATACATTGGAATAATCTATTATTTATTTGGAGGGATGTTAAGGTGATAAAAGTAGACGGCAGATAAATACAAGAGCAGAAGGAGCCCTATTTATTGAGGGAAATGTATAGATAATAAGTTGAACAAACCGAATGTGTCAACATATATCCACCTTGAAATTTCCAACCACCCCCTTGAACCAGACCAATTCTCATGTTCGCAGAAATCTATTACCACCCCTTCGGTTGAAACTCTCCAACTAATACTAAAGCGTAAATTTTTTTGAAATTTCCAACATGCCAAATAATCTTATTATTCCTAGTGGTCATGAATTCAAAGAACGCTTGCCGTCATCCAGGTAAACATCGCAGAAACTTCGCTCTTCATATTATCATAAAAAATCATGACTTCTACTAATGGATCGGGAACGAAACTTCTTCGATACTCTGAGGAATCAGTGTAGCACCGGGAAATGGCTACAGAAAGTAGGATATCTGCAACAGTTTTCCGGTATTTCTGAAGAAAATATTGACTCTCCCGTTCATTGAGACCTCCTATGCCATTGTTTATGTCGCCATTTTGTCCCAGTCGACCCATTGTTTATTGTAAAAATCAACTCAACAACCTATTGTACTGGAATTATGGCCGTGAGAAATTTCCACGCTTGAGTAACCACAATACTACGGGAGTACTTCTGATTGAACTACAACGAGCGGGTGCTACGCTTACAGTTATAACAATGAGCTCAGCAGAGCTCCGGACCTCGAAAAATTCACACGTTCGAGTGATTACAATTATGACGCTATTGTCTTCTCTGTGTGCTCTCCAATAAACAGTATCAGCAATGGATGGCATATTCACACAAACTGACATGGTGCTAAATGGCAGTGGAATCGATGGCCAGCACATGCTTCTTGATAACTCAATGTGTCCCATAGCATCAAGCACTGTAGATACATGTATACCAAAACAGACAACCCAGCACACACCAGGAATAAATATTGACTCTGGTGATGGTTCTACACGTCCACGTACATGTATCAACTCGAATCCAACCAAACTTAATGAAACAAGTTCGTTGGTCACTGACATCGCTGCTCAACATGACGATCACAAAAGATCAATCTTTGACACATTTACTGCACGTGTAAGATCGGGAGTTGTGTCCCCATTCCTAATGTCACATATCAACCATATGGTAACCGCTATACATAACACCACAAAAGATGAATTTGTTAGCAGGTTAGTGACATCGTGTGATGGATCGGAATCGGTTTTAGAGAGCTTGCGACAAACTATATTTGGAGAAATTAAGATGCAGGACTTTACTATTGTGTCTAATTCAGTCTTAAAGCGACGTACAAATTCAGCGAAAGGCACAATCACAACAAAGTTGGCCACTGATATTTATAGCCTGTTACAGTGTATGTTGGATGATGATTCAGTACACATCGAGGAAATGCTGAGTTCATCAAAAAGCACGAGAAAACCTACAAAATCCGTCTCGTCTCAGCCCAATCTAACAACTGGTAATAATAACCAACCTCCCGACGTATTGAATGAAACAGTGACTGAATCTGCAACTAATGTCCCACATATACCTTATGGTGAAATGTCCGGCAATGTATCTCTGTTGAAACAGACTTGTGCGCGGATTGAAAATGAATTAACGACGACTCTACCAATGATCAACGGTCGCCTAGAATCACTAGAAATTTGCATGTCGGATGTTATGCGACGGTTGCAGGAAGTGGAAGACGCTGAAGTGATCACAAAACTGTCCTGTGAGAGGATAGAGAGCGACAAATGTACCGGTGTTGTCCGCCTTAAGAACGACATAAAACAGATGCGACAAGTTATCGATGGAATATTTGATTTTTTCGGAGACATCACGTCGAAATTCACATCTCAGGGTGGCCTCAATAACACACTAAAGGGGAGGATAAAATCACTGGAAAAAAATTTCAGTTCAACCAAACAACACCTTGAGCAGTCTGCCGATGAACATAAATGTGAGGAGAGTTGGAAATCTGACCTGGGTGCATTTTCATCGAATATGTATGAGGAATTGAATAAATTCGCATACAACGTTCTTCGGACCATTCATTCGCCTGCATACTTTGAGAACATGGCGAACATGTTGCTGACCTCAGATCCAGCGATGTCATACACGCCCACTCCATCACCAGCACCAACCAATGTGATAACTACAGAATCACATACAAACCCACAACTCAACTTATTCAATGATGTCAAAGGTGCAGACAGAAAACCCAAGGTATCTGAATCTAGACATGCTGCAGAAGACAGTGACCGCCCAAAGCCAGATATTATTGATACCGTGATACTCGGGGCAAGCAACTGTGCCGGCATCGACCTGGATAAAGCCAATGTTAAAAACTTTTCTGTTAGCGGATCGAGTTTTGGTACAATAACTGAGCTCTTAACTGACGTCGAGAAAGACCAAAGTGTTGGCAAATATCCGGAGTATGTTAAGTGTGTATTGATTCATCTGGGAACGAATGACATATCCATCAATAAATGCAATTCAAATTCTGTCACACTGAATATCTCCGACGCTATTCCTATGATAGTGAAAATGTTCCCAAACGCCAAAATCAAGCTTTGCAGCATTCCACTGAAGAAAGGCAGAGGCACTTACACAGACAAATATAACGATGTGGTGAGTGTTACAAATGATTTTATGATCCAAATGTGTGAAAGGAGAGAACAATGTGAAATTCTGAACATCAGCGAGAAATTCTCGACTATACACGGCGTAAGGAGCGAGATGTATAGCAAACGCGACAGTCGAGGCATTCATTTCAGTACCACTGGCAGAGCATCATTGATGGACGCCTTCTTATCTGGAATTAATTTGGATAAGCCTAGTGCTAGTTCGCGACCAACCGGAAGTGCCAGTCAAAACAACGCTAGGAGCCCCCCGGCGAACTTGGATCCCTCTGCAGACAAGTATGTTGATGACAAATCATCGCACCGAAAAAGAGGATCACTTCATTCAGATAAGACCCCCACCCGACAAGTGGATACCAACCACGACGAAAGTAGCCAGGGTTGGTCAAAGGGACCAATCAAAACTAGACGTGTTTTCGTTGGAAATCTCAGCGCCGAAACTACCAAGGAGGACATTGAAGATCGTCTGGATATGCTCGGTATTCGATTCTCTATTGTGAGGCTATTTCATGGCCGCCCTGGTAGGAACTCCACCTCGGCCAGAATAAATGTTCATATGGATGATGTGCCCATGGTTTTCGAAAACAATGTGTGGGAGCCCCATGCCTTCTGCAGATTCTGGCTCTCCAAACGAGGTTTTAGCGAAATGAACTTAAGCAAGAGCTATTCCTTTGGCTACCAGGATCGATCGTCTCGAATGAGCTACAGCAGTTATCGATACAACAGTGAGCCGACTGAAATGCATGTTAACAGTATCAATGTGAGCGGTTCTGTTGCTTACCAGCAAGAAGAGTAACTCTATCTCGTAAACCCAATAGTCACTGTTACTGTTATAAACCTAAGTTTTTCTTTTCTAGCTCATATCTCACATCTTATTACTCATATATTTTTACAACTTCTTATATATCACCTCTCAATATGCCTACTAATGAAAACTTGTTGACTATTGGCACATGGAATGTCACTGGAATATTGGGGAGTAGTAGCTACCTCAGTCGGTTGCTGAGTGATGGATATATAGATATCTTTGGAATAAGCGAGCATTGGCTCCATGAACATAACGTACACTTTCTCGATACGATATGTAAATCGTATTCTCACAGCGCCGTGTGCGATTTCTCACAGCGACTCCCACTTCAAAGGGGAAGATATAAGGGTGGTATCGCAATATTTTGGCACAAACGATATGACAATTGCATATCTGTTATTTCATGCGACGATGATCGAATATGCGGCATACAATTACAGCTCTCCCCAGATAATTTCCTCTATGTTTTTCAAGTATATCTCCCATCAACAAACTACTCGACTGAATTCTATGCTGAGTACGTTCAGAATGTGTCAGATCTAATCGTTACATATTCATCATTGGGCAATGTCATTGTCATGGGTGATTTCAACGGAAATTTAAGCAAACGAGATGCGCGTAATCTTTGCTTCCATAAACTTCTTAACGACCGTGAATATATTTCGGCAAACAACACCAATAGTTGCACGGGGCGACTTGCAACGTTTGTTCCTCCCGGTTCTTCAGATGGGACAATCATTGATCATATTCTTGTTCACCAAGACGATATTCAGCGAATTCTTCGCGTAGCTGTCCTTGATGACAATGAGGAGAATACATCAAATCACAGACCTATTCTCATGACAATATCATATGACGTAGTACACTCGCAAGGGAAATCTCCACAAGCTACATGGGATTGGAGAAAATTTCTAGCTAACGAAATTATGGTTTCAAATTATCGATCCTCGATCGAGTCTTCATTGCCTGAACTTAATGCATCTGATACACGCGACCTCGACCATTGTTATAACAAAACCGTATCGAGTATACAGTCAGCTTCGGAAGCGTCCGTTCCAAAAAAATCGTTCAAACCGTATTTGAAGCCATACTGGAATGCTTCGTTGACATTGTTACACCGCGAAATGCGTACATCTAGAAATGCCTGGTTATCCGAAGGTAGACCAAGAGGTGATTCGCATGCGAGCTATGCTAATTATAAAGCATCAAAATGTAGGTTTAGGAGAGAATTACGTAGATGTAACTCGAAATTCATGTCCACACAAAATAATGATATTGACCATGCCGCTGAAATGGATCAGGAATTGTTTTTCAAGAAGTTCAACTCAATCAGATCGAATCGTAAGGAAACAACCAGTAACTTATTTGAAGTCAATGGCAATATCCTAAGAACACCAACTGATATAATAAATGCGTTCGCAGATTACTATGAAAATCTTTATTCGCCTCTTAGTTCTGACACATTTGACAACGCACACCACATAGAAGTCAATAATCGAGTAGAGAAACTCCTTGATAGTCCGGTACACGGTGCTCTAGATGATATACTTACATACACAGTGTCACCGGAAGAAGTTACTTCAGTTCTGAAGTCAGTGAAAAAGGGCAAGGCAGCTGGATCTGACATGTTATGTTACGAACATCTTATATACGGCGGCACACAGCTACATGCTCATATTGCTAAACTTATATCGTTAATGCTCGATTATTCACATATTCCACACCAAGCAAAGCTTGGGATCATTGTTTCATTATACAAGGGGGGTGGCAAGCCTAAATCAAAATTCGATAGTTACAGGGCCATAACTCTACTACCTGTGTTTTATAAACTCTTTGAAAGAGTTCTTCTGAACCGCATTGAAAGAAATGTCCCAACTCTCGTCGTGACACATGCTCTGCAACATGGCTTTCAGAAAAACATAAGCTGTTTGATGTCCTCTTATATAGTCCAGGAAAGTATCTCATACGCGTTAGAAAATAATTCTCGCCTCTTTTCATGCTTTCTTGACGCTCACAAAGCGTTTGATACTGTCTGGGTTAATGGTCTTTTGTTTAAACTACAAGAACGTGGAGCAAATGGGAAAATTTTGCAAATATTCAGTCAATTTCTCCGTGGAGTCTCATGTACCGTACGATATGGAAATCTTAGTTCTCGGGTAATAACAATAAGTCAAGGTACCAGACAAGGGGAAACTTTATCACCAATATTCTATGCTATTTATATAGATGATCTACTAAAAGAACTTGAATTGTCGAATTTTGGTCTAAGATTGCATGGGATCAACTGTTGTTCTCCAACCCAGGCAGATGACATGACGTTACTATCGCTCTCGTCTCTTGGCTTACAGAAGCTATGTGATGTATGCAGCAATTATAGCAGAAAGTGGCGTTTTTTATACAATGAAAATAAATGTAAAGTTATTGTCTTCAATGTGAAGCCCAGAATATACCATTCTCCACGAACTTGGTTAATTAACGACCGTCCAATTTTAGAAACGGACACAATAACGCATCTTGGCATTCCTTTGCATAAAACAATCTTTCAAAATATACTCACTGAAAGCATATGCTCAAAATTGCGTTCTACCTACTTGATGCTCACCAACGCTGGCCTACATGCAGGTGGTATAACACCCCAAAGCTCTATGATCATTTACAAATCTATTGTACTGTCGCGTGGCCTCTATGGTTCTGAATTTCTTTCTGACACTTCTGCGACAAACAGGATTAAAATAGAACGGATGCACCGTTTTTGTTTGAAGCGTATACAGGGTCTACCGACTGCTTGCAGAACTGATATAGTACTAAGCATGGTTGGAACATACCCGCTTGAATCATGTGTAGAAGCCCGAAAACTTTCATTGTTTGGATCGCTCTGTCGCTTAGCACCTAGTAAAGCATGCAAAGCTATTTTTGAATGTAGACTTCATCACTTTGTTCACTCAACAGCAACACACATCTCGTTTATAGGCGATGTTGTTGCCATTGTTGAGAAATATAATCTTATGGATATCGTCGATGAGTACATACGTTCTGGTCTCTTCCCATCAAAAGAGATATGGAAATCTCGTGTAAAGACTAACATACAAATTGTCAATGAGGCAGAATGGAACATGCGTGTGACATCAGACATAGCTTTCACCCGCTTTCTGAGAATTCATCATACGCTCAGTATGAGCAAACTCTGGCGTTTATGCCGAAAATTTCCCCAAAACAAACAATGCTACACCACGACAGCACTGGTTATCAATGCAACCACTTGCCGAGATGAAGGGAAATGTCCTAATTGTGAGCGCATGTATGTCGACAAAGTCAAACACATCCTAATTGACTGTAAGGAGTTGACACTGATACGAAACAACATGTTTTTTGGCTTAATCGACCGTTATGGTATATCTTGTTTCATTGCCGTTGACGAATTAAATGATGATGACATGATATCCCTTCATCTCACGCACGTCAGTGATAGCATACAACACGTTATTGATGATATTGATTGTTTTACTAACTACATGATCGGATTTACTGCACAACTGTGGTTGGCATACAACACTCTCGCGCAAGCGAACGGAATGAATACAACTCATTCCAATGTTCAAAATATGTTAACGTGGCGTTTGAAACCACCGTGATCATACGTCACTATAATTATGCGTGCATGCTTCTGTAAACAAAATGTGTGCACGGAGTACACATATTACTGGTAGTGTGGTATCTACAACATAACTATCACAACCATCATCGTCATCATCATCATCATCATCATCATCATCATCATAATCATCATCACCATCATCATCATCTTCATCACCATCATAAACAACATTATCCCATCTTCTTCCCCATCTTCATCATCATCACCATCATCACCATCATCACCATCAACAGTATCATGGTAATCAGCATAATCATCATCATCATCATCATCATCATCTCTGTCACCAATCTCAACATCATCTCATCATCGTACCATAATATTGGCCATCCGAGTAACATCATCATCCTCATCATCCTCATAGTCATCATGGCCATCAAACCCATCATTGTACATATGTGTAAATACGCCTTTCTCATCATACTAATTGTTATTCATATTCTATAACATTTATTGATAATATTATTTTGTTCAACTTGATGTGCATAACAATGTTATATACTTTATAAAATCTTCAATGATTGGAGGAAATAAAGATATAATAATAATAATAATAACACTATATACAATATATTCCATATTATATACAATTTGAAAGAGGAAGCTCCGAAACATTGTATTATTAACTGATCCGGTCGAATAAACTGGGAACATGTTGTTTTTGTCGAGGTACCAAGGTGTGTCCTGTATTTAATTTTGATCCGGACTGTACTATAAAGTGTATTATACTCAATGGAAGGGGAATAACTCTATCTCTTAGTTTGAATTCTGATGCATTCTGGGTTGACAAGGGGGAGTCTTGGAATGAATCTCTATCACTTGGTGGACAGTCCTAGGCCACAGCTGCTACGTATTCTAGTGGAATATATATATTGTTTGTTCCTCTTCCAAATGGTATATAATATGGAATAATGTTATCTGGGCATTCGATAATTAAGTGGGCCTTTAACGACAAATAATCCGGAATTTTCTAATCCAATTTTCTGTGTGGCAGGAAAAAGGAAATGGACAAATACTTGCAACCATCATCATTCGTATCACATGTATTTTGCGAAAATCCACAAAATGATGCATAAATAATACGCAGAAAACGATCGCAAAGCTCGATAATAATCGAGAATGCTCTTTATTATCTACCGCTACTTTGGGCGACATAGTCATGGATTTATTTATATAAGAGCTTGGCTGACAAAAATTAAAATATGTTCATACTTCCTCTTTTAAAAGTCGATATCTGGCCATTAAAGCCGCATCGATCTAATTTATTTCTGGAATCGAAAACGTAGGGTCTACATCTAGTGGTTTTTATCAACAATCGGACACGCCATCTTTAATTGCGTGTTTTTAGTTTAACCCTTTCTATTCTAAATGGATTTTCCCACTCAATTATACACGTATACATTGGAATAATCTATTATTTATTTGGAGGGATGTTAAGGTGATAAAAGTAGACGGCAGATAAATACAAGAGCAGAAGGAGCCCTATTTATTGAGGGAAATCCACCTTGAAATTTCCAACCACCCCCTTGAACCAGACCAATTCTCATGTTCGCAGAAATCTATTACCACCCCTTCGGTTGAAACTCTCCAACTAATACTGAAGCGTAAATTTTTTTGAAATTTCCAACATGCCAAATAATCTTATTATTCCTAGTGGTCATGAATTCAAAGAACGCTTGTGTTAGTTCAACTTTACAAACTAAAGTTTGAGCTATTGCAATGGGTTGACGTCCGTCGTCCATGGGTTCGCCCGTCAACAATTTCCTTCGGCACGGCCTACAGGCCGCATCCCTCATCCGATCTTCACCAAACTGTATAGCTTCAGGGTGACCAATAGATAGGAGTGTAACAATTCTGCCTTGTGTCAATTGTATTGTAAATCAGTGAAGGCTCTTTAAACATGGGTTGTCGCATTAAATCGGAAAGGTAATTGTCTCTTTAAATATTCGAGCGAGAATTGACTAAACATCTTTAATTTGTCGCATCAAAGTGGTCAGACGAGATCAATCATTAATTCACGGGTGAATGCACGCTCAGTTGAACGATAGCTTGTGAAGCGTCGTTCACTCACGGTGATTGACAACAGGAATCTCGGGTGAACCCATGTAATTTACGATTGGCTCGCGAAGGTCAGTGAAGCGCTATTTAGGAAAATATTTCTAGTGAATCGGCAGTTGACTTGAATTTCCAAAGACTAAGGTATGTGTTGCTAAAATTTCTTCTTAGGGGGGTGGGGGTGGCAATTATTTCGTGAGTTTCGGGGAGATGACAATATTTTTATTTAATTTTCCATGTTCGACCAAGTTAATTTTCCAAGCTAATTTGTCTCGTCCGAATGTATTCGGGCTTGAAATACTTCCCTGCGTTAATTGATATGCATAACCATTACAAACGCGATAATATTACGCTATATTAATGGTGTACCCTAGCCACTGATGTATATCTGGCATAAACTTCTATATCGGACGTTGTTAAGTGTAAAATGTGTGTCAATGGGGAACGGAATACCGTCGCGACACTGGACCATGGTATGACTGTAATTTTGGACTAACTTAGGGCGTCGATGTCCAATTGTCAATTTATCTTACTTGCGCATACCGTCAAACAAAGGTTGAGACCATATAGATAAATCTGTTCAATCGAGAATTTAGACTCATCACAGAATTCCTCGAAAACATTGTCATTAAACCATATGTAAATTTACTGTACTCATCGTCGTTGGCGGCAAAATTACTCTCTTCCTGCACCAGCACCACTATCATCTCTTAAGGTCATTATTATTGCATGCCAGCCTTCTTTAGTTTGTTATTTTATTTAGTTTATACAAAATCTGATAGAATAGACAACTACGATGAGTGTGGAAAAATTTAATTTTATAGACTGGTCTGCTTTGTCAACCCTTTTTGACATTTGTTATTAGGAGTTATATAATACTCAAACGGAAGGATGCGATGAGTCTATATATCAAATAATTGTTGATGGTGGTTTCTAATTTTTCTCAAATAGAATTACCCCCCCCATTTCTGTTTACATTATCGTTGGGGGAAATTTCGCGCTACGCCGAAATAACATATACCGGAAGTAACGAAAATCGTGTGTGATACGAACCACGTACATTTGTAAAAATGTCATTTCTATTCTGGTATGGTATTTGGGTAAATGCGGCCCCAAAAATTTAGCCAAGATAAAAGCGAGCAGTTGTGGAATTATGATAAATTTTATGTCAAATAAACTTGTATGATGTTTCTAATTTTTCTCAAATAGAATTACCCCCCATTTCTGTTTACATTATCGTTGGGAAATTTCGCGCTACGCCGAAATAACATATACCAGAAGTAACGAAAATCGTGTGTGATACGAACCACGTACATTTGTAAAAATGTCATTTCTATTCTGGTATGGTATTTGGGTAAATGCGGCCCCAAAAAATTTAGCCAAGATAAAAGCGAGCAGTTGTGGAATTATGATAAATTTTATGTCAAATAAACTTTTATGATGTCTCTTATTAGTTCAATTAGATATCACGCTCTGTTGTTTCCATGTAAAGGAAATGTGCAATCGTTGAAAGGTGCATCGTTTTTTTTCCCTCGGGTGGGTAAGTTCCTACAACTTCGTAAGCTTTGATAATCCCTTTACTCTCGAATCTGTCAGTACATGACCAACTCCTGGAATTTTGCTTGCTGATTTATTCCCGATGGGTTCATCACAGATTTATGGGTCTAAAGGTTTCTTTGTAAACGTAATCCGACGTTTGTTTGTCACAATTGTGAAACCATATTTTCGAGGCTTATTACCTTGTGGAAACAACGCTCTTTATTGTTGTTGTTTTCCCAAACAGGAAATAATTCAAGTTTAAATGTTTCTTTGTAAACGTAATCCGACGTTTGTTTGTCACAATTGTGAAACCATATTTTCGAGGCTTATTACCTTGTGGAAACAACGCTCTTTATTGTTGTTGTTTTCCCAAACAGGAAATAATTCAAGATCAAATGTTTCTTTGTAAACGTAATTCGACGTTGTTTGACACAATTAGCAAACTATATTTTTCGAGGCTTACTACCTTACTGAGACAACGCTCTTTATTGTTGTTGTTTTCCCAAACAGTAAATAATTCATGTTCAAATGCGTCTGTGTACGTATTCTTGCCCTGTGTTTCATACACGACCGATTATACTGAAGAGTCTGACTAACTCAAATAAACACGACGCTCTGAATTATATCATGGTCCATTAATGCTGATAGATAACTGGTTATCTGAGAGTGTTGTCCTCTTGCTTTGACCGATGTTTATAGAGTTTTCACTGCCTGAGAGTGTAAGGAATAGATACATCCTTTTTGGATTTGATTAAGGGGTAATTGATATAATGAAAATAATTTGCTTTTGAGCATGCATTGTACTTGATTAAGGTGGTAGTTAGTATAATAGAATATTGTGCTTATGGATTAAGGGGTAATTGATAGAATGAAAATAATTTGCTTTTGAGTATGCATTGAATTTGATTAAGGTGGTAGCTATTATAATATAATATTTTGCTTATGGTTATACATTGGATTTGATTAAGGGGTAATTGATATAATGAAAATAATTTGCTTTTGAGCATGCATTGGAATTGATTAAGGTGGTAGTTAGTATAATAGAATATTGTGCTTATGGATTAAGGGGTAATTGATATAATGAAAATAATTTGCTTTCGAGTATGCATTGGATTTGATTAAGGTGGTAGTTATGCTTTATTATTATTAAGGGGGTGGACTTTGATAAATTTATTTGTTATTATTGGGGTGGGTAGATGAAAAGTTTTAGTTTATTTGTTATGCCGTGATCATATTTTGACGCCCAGAGGTGAATCAGTTATGTCCCGTTATATAAATAAACGTAATGAGTTGCTCCCACGATTTTCATGGGGTCGGCTGAGTTTGGATTTCCGGGAGACTGCCGAGCTGGGATTTCTTAGGGATCCTTACTCAGTTAGCCCTTTATACCACTGGATAACACTTAATAATTTAATATTTATTGAATGATTTCATTTATTAATATTTAGACTCCACCTCACTATATTGTCACGGCATATCAAAATAGAAATAATCATCAAATATATATAGACAATAAATCGCATCAATTTTTAGTTTTGTTTGTGTTATCTCCCTTTTTCATCAGTCTGGGTATATCCTTGTTAGGTTCCATCAGTGGTAGTCGTCTCTATCTTGCCATGTGAGCAAGACCCTTTGCTTTAGCTGCTCGTTTCTCTGTTATTAATGGATTGAACCTACATTTCTAAATCCGCTAATTATATTTCTAAAATAATCTTAACTTATTCCGAGTGGGGTCATAGTGCAAGTTTCGACTTGGACTTGTGACACTACTGGGGAATAGGTCACAATTTGACTACATTTAGTTCACCACACATAACAAGTTTTGGGCTTATAACTGACTCCAAGTTATTCACAATTATGGAGTTCCATCGCTTAGCGCGTCAATGGTAACAATGAACCCCCTTTCCATTCTTGATTAACGGTCCTCCCATTAAAAGAGAAATAAAACTGTAGTTTCTATATAACCCTAGAGTACAATTCGCTACAGGAGCTATCAACGAAAACATGGCCGTGAGTAGCCATCTTGGGTTTAAAAATTTAATCCATCGGCACACCCTACAACCCGTGTTTATGGCCGGACCATTTTTAAATTTTGCAGGAAAGATTGTGATCACCTGTAAATGAGAGCTATCGAATTTGATTTTCGATGAACAATATGGCCGGCGGCAGCCATCTTGGATTTTACTCGTTGCATGACTAAATCCTTTGGCACACCATACAGACCACATAGTTGGGAGCCTCTTAATTGGACCGAAATTTGTAAAAACATGGCCGCCAACAACCATCTTGGATTTTAAATTTGAATCCATCGGCACTCCCCGCAGCCTGCATTTATTGGAGAATTGATTTTAAAATTTACAGGCATGTTTAGAATCACCTCTAGGTGGGAGCTATCAAATTTTAACAATTTTCGATGAAAAATATGGCCTCCGGCAGCCATCTTGGATTTTACTCTTTTGCATGACTAAAAACTTTGGCACACCCTACAGACCACACCCGTCAGCTGATGATCACCAAACTTTATACGGATCTTCTGGGTGACCTCTAGTTTACTTTCCTTCTTCGTTACCATTTTATTCATTGCTCAACAAAAAATAAATTCCTTCCCAAGTTGAGCTACAGTGTCACTGACACTTTCAATTTCCACTTATATCCACTGCGAGTGTCTTATGGGCGCACATCGTTCTGTTACAGATCCATGTTTTTGAAATTTCAAATATGACAAAATAAATCTTGTTATTCTTAGTGGTTATGAATTCAAAGAACTTTCCCCCCCACATATACCCACCGCGAGTGGCTTATGTCCCTTAACATACTTATAGTACTCTAACTACTCTGTCGTATTTCTGTCATATTTTGTCGTATAATTTTAATATATTGGTACACGTTTACTGATACTACATGTGTAATTCTGTTATGTAATTCATATTTTTATCACATCGAATGTTTGTTTAGAATGTTTGTTTTATCCAATATACATTTAAAAATATAAATAAAAACTCACATGATTTGTATCTTTAGGGATCACCGTAGATTTCCAACTCACACATTGTCATCACGTTAGGAACGTGCATGTACGCCTGAATCCGTACATATCTCCCACTGACTGGATGTGTGCAGTTGAAATGAATATATTGGCCGAGTGTTCCTATTCCAGGGAAGTAGAAGCATTCGGATGTGAAACCTGTCATGTCAGCAGAGTTCTGCATACTTAATGACGTGTGGATCTTGAAGTTGCTCAGTCTTTCAGCTGTCAAAATAATCAAATGCTGAGGCCTCGTTCACACACTCGCAGATATGTTTTATATGTTAACCATTGTAGATAAATGGGAGTCTGACCAGGTGAAACATCTGACAGGCTCAGCGAAAATCACACCTAGCCCCCCCCCCCCTCCGGAATGACAGCGACAAGTCAGAATGGAGGACTGGCTGACGGAAAATAAAGCATTTCCGTTCGTCAACTTACATGTAGCTATAGTGAAAGAAATAATGGCTTACAACCTATCCGTCATATAATTTGCCCACACAATGAAGGTGGTAATAACATGTATGGATGACATGATAATGGGGAGAATATCTACTAGTCATATTAAACAAGATGCTAAATATAATAATGACCAAGGTA
This sequence comes from Siphonodentalium dalli, assembly GCA_032622095.1. Taxonomy (NCBI): domain Eukaryota; kingdom Metazoa; phylum Mollusca; class Scaphopoda; order Gadilida; family Siphonodentaliidae; genus Siphonodentalium; species Siphonodentalium dalli. The sequence continues at coordinate 68,018,889 of CP136069.1, forward strand.
CTAACTAATCGCAAACAAATAGCTCCTCGTTCTCTTGTATAACATAATGTTGAAGTGGAAGCTGTATCATGGAGCAGTTTAATGTAATTTTGAAACGAGTTTTATGAAATACCCCCCCAAAAGGCGATTTTAGTTTATGCCAAAATATCAATTTAGACATTTTTGGAAATTTACTACCAATGAGCTGAAAATGTGCCAACATGTTTCAATAGGATCAACATCAGTTGCAGACTACTAATCGTATGTCACGTTTCGTTCACACACTTTCAAATTAGCCTGGCATTATTTGCAGTCATTTCGATACATGACGCTAAATGTATGATGTTCCAAAAAACAAACGTTAAAATGCTTTAGAAATGAATCTGTGCCACAGCTAACTATGTGAGAAATAAAAACTATATAGTTCCAGCTGTAGCGATGCTAACGGAAATTTGCCTGTAAATAGCATGCAATTATCTCACAAGAATCAATGCTGGTATTTGAAGGCAAATGTTAGCATATAGCACCGTTACAAACCTTGCGGAACTACAGGTATTTTACCTCTCATGTCTTTTGAACGCAAGTTGCATGTGATAATCTAGTATCATATGTATATTCTATGACGAATTGCCTGCAAAATCTACCAGACAAACTTGCCAGTTTGTGAACAAACCATAGCAAGTTATCTTACAATTGTAGTCTCTTCCCACGAAACCTTGTGGCACTGGTTCATTTTGTATTTTATTCTCGTGACCGCGAGTTCTCGAGTAGTTGGCTGTACTGCATAGTGGCTGTACACAAGTTTTGTCGACATTTAATAGTCCGTGCATTAGTTTGAATGTTTCTATTAAATCGCCTCGCACACGTCTATATTGTAGAGACATAGGGCCCAATGGTCGAAGACGATCTCCATAATTATGCTAGTTTCTTTAGAGCAGGAACAAGTTTGGTGGCCCTTCTTTGAATGCTTTCTATCGCCTTTGATTGTACTTATAAAGGTATGCGCGCGTTATAACTGTAGCCGTGGTGCCCCAGCCGTTACTAGCGTGTCACTGTCGTGTTTCGAACCAAACAGTTCTTTTAAAGATACAGACACATAGTCAATTAGTCTTATATATTGTATCATTCAGCCATCACTTATCAAGCATCGGACAGCTAAAATCAATTGGGCGATTGAGTAGAAGTTTACTGAACGAGTTATGCTTTATCTGATAGATCGTGCAGAGTGAAAATCTCACTACGCAAGGTTATCCATGGACCACAGTATTCAGTTATCCTAATCATCGCGGTTATTTTGGAGAAACGAATGTTTTGGCCTCACATGAGTTTAACGACTACAAATAGTTAAAGGTGGATTAACTCTTCCGCAACATTACCTATATAGTGTCCTATTTATGAAATAATAAATACGAATCGAAGAACCCTGTCCGGAAACGCGTCTATCAATTAATGTTGATTTTATTTGGATTTTATATTCGTGTAAAATAACTCTGTTCTGTTCAATAATGGTCCCTGATATTCACGACCGCCTTATTTATTTGCGTTTTTATATTATTTTCAGTTATTTTACTCATTGAAAAATAAGCATATGATACACTCTAGGTCTTACTCGCACTTAATATTACAATAGATACAATCCATCGGATATATTTTGCGGCTCAACCACGCTGGAGACCTCTATCTAAAAGTGTTATTTATAGAATAAAATAATATCGAAATAAAGTTAATATTAATTGATAAAATCGTTTCCGGACAGGGATTTTCAACTCATAGAGATTATTTCATACCCAGGAAACTATCTACAATTTGTTATTTAAAGAGAAAATCCATCTTTATACGTAGTTGAAACTCTATCCGTGATTTGTGAAATATCCCTATACTCACGACAGCAGTCGCCGCGATTTACGACCAATCCACCATCGATGCGATAAACATCGCCAAGGTCAACAATAAGCCACGGGTTATCTTCAAAACTTGTGGCCGTACACGTGAGTGTGGACCAGGCTGTAGCCATGTTGCCGTCCGTCGCATGCACTGCGTGTGCCATTGGATCATTATTGCCATAGGTCGTAGACTGCCAAGCTCGCTTGAACAGGGCGATATTTACTACAAAATGCATATCAGATATACAAGTATAATTGGTGTTAACGATGAGTAGATAGGCTGCGGCTTACGACATTGCCACCCCTTACATTGCGGTTTGGTTCAGTGTGGGTTCCCGTCTTATCACCATGTTGCAACGGATCACTGTGTTTGCATTATACATGTATCAAGTCAGTTGATAATGAAAGAGTCAGGACTACTTTGTTGGTCACATGTAATGATGGCTGTGTTGTGGTTATCATTATACCAATATATAGCCCAAACTGCACAACAGACTTCAATATAATGCCACGTTGGCCTGACCACAACCAGCACGTACACATATGATGAAATCATTAATTATTTTATTTAAGACTTTGATCGGTTATTCTGCGTTATTCTGAACACTGAACTGAATAAAATGCTATATGTTATTACGTATATATATACATGATGGCAGTGGTCAGACCAGTGCAGCGAGGGCAGTGAACTCTACCTGCATGTAGTCAACGAAGGTCGAGAATGTTATCTACCTTGATGTGTGACCATTTGTATCACGCTGCCGCTTTACGTTTGCAATAAGAGTGTGAATAGACACATTTCGAATAATGAACTAATATTGATAAGAATATTACGAATAGCTAAGAGTCCGGAAACATTTTCGCAGAATAATTGACGACTATGCACACTAAATCGAAATTAATCGGATTAATAGCAAACTTGTACTATTCTGGTAGATCGTATTCATTCCCATACTTTGGTATATTATGTTTACTACTATAGCTAGTACACTCTTAAATAAAGCAATTGATTTAGGTCCTCCAGAATACATGTAGCCCCTGTAGTACCAAACAGCATGATACTATATGCCTTTAGAACAAGTAGAACGTAGGTTCCACAGAGTACCAAATCCTTGGCTCCAAGCTGATTGGATGAGACGATCACATGTGTCGGGGTTTCGGCTGCAAATGATCAAATTGAAGTGAACAAAATGGCCGCGCCTTAACTCGCCTCATCTATCGCTTTACAGTACCCTATAACTACGGAGAAACACGACATAACAAGCGCTTGCATTTCTTATTTGAATCCGAGTTCGGCCTCGACTTACAGGTACACTTCTGAAGTTTTACTGTGGCCTAAAATTATACAATTTGGTTGCAAAGCCGTGAAAATCGAAGCCGTGAAATGATAAATAGTTTTTATTTTGGACAAATTTTGCCAAATTGGATCAAATAGTTACTTCTTGTTCTGGGATAATGTCAACACTGCTTGATTTGTGTCCGGAAAAGCTGTTGAACTACAAAAACCGGTCGATGTTGATAATTCGACTGTCACTGTTCACAACATTCCAACTTCCAAGTTCCAAGCCAACGCTGTTACATTTGCTGACTTGGTACTGACACGACAATAATTCCCCAAAGCTTTGATGTCAACCACTGGTGATTAGTACAGGACAATATAAACGAGAGGCCGATCACGATCGGCAGATGTTTAACCCATCCCTTGGCGATAGTAAATTGTTATAATCAGAATCATAATCTTTTAATGTTGAATTATAGAGTATACTGTTATGATATGAAGTAGTATATGGCAAATGTACATAATAACCAGTAATAACACAAATTATTGGAATGTATGAGTCAATATAGAAGGGTTAATATAACGTCTAAACTCTAGAGCCTGTCACCACTATCATAGTATAAGCAGTTCTATTCATGTTGTTGCAAATTGCCATGTGAGATATCAAAATAATATAATTATTTATTTAATGGAAAAGGTTAAAAGACATGGAATGGGTAAAAGGGGTTAAATCACCTATCTCTGCCCTGTTTGATCCAATGTAGTCCCATCATCCAAGGACTTAGAGAGCTCCATTGGTCTAGTTAAATAAATTCACATTAAGTTGTGGTTAATAAGATAGCTAAATCAATTTATCCAATAATTCACTAATTTGTGTCTCTTATACAGAGGGAACATATGAGGGCTATAAATAACTCTCAATAAACCATGTCTTTTTATCTCTCTCACAGAGAAGCTGTGAGGCTGAGGTATTCATTAATTGTAAGTTACTTGGGTTATAATTGGATAATTCTTAGTTGAAAAAGGGCCATATCTCTGGTATAACAAATTGGATCTAACCCATATTCAAACTCGTTCTGTATTTTGAGTTGAGAAACTCATATACCAAATTTGGCTCCTATCAGATGAAAAATGGTTGCTTTATCGAAGTATGTGTGAACTATATGTCAAAGGACCATAACTCCATTAAAAAACATCCGATCAAACCCATATTCGAACTCAATCAGTATGTTGGTCTGAGAACCTCATATACCATATTTGGTTACAATCAGATAAAAAATGTTTGATTATGGCAGAATTCATGAATTCTAAGTAAAAAAAGGGCCATAACTCTGTAAAAAAAACTCGGATCAAACCCATATTCGAACTCGGTCTGTATTTTGGGCCGAGAAACTCACATACCAAATTTGGTTCCGATCAGATAAAAAATGTTTGAGTTATGGCAGAATGCGTGAATTCTAAGTCGAAAAAGTTCCATAACTCTGTAAAAAAAAGTTCGAACTCGATCTGTATTTTGGGCTGAAAACCCCATATACAAAATTTGGTTTTGATAAGGTAGAAAATGTTTGAGTTATCGCATTACACGTAAAGTGTCTACGGACGGACAGACGGACGGACAGACGGACGGACGGACGAACGACGAGTGGTCAATCCGGACAACGACACTATGTTTACCATACATGGTATGGGTAAACATAAAAACAACGTAGAAAATGAGAAAGTTTAGTCGGAATTGGTGTGTCGATATTCTCTTCTTCGGAATTAATGATCGCGAACTGAAGTGTGAATACAGATCAGTCACTCATGATACATCATATTCATCTATTTTCATCGAAACATATGTGTGGCCAAGTCTACGAGTCAAGAACAGTGTCGCAAAATCATCGACCAGTTACGGAGTCTGCTGAACATTGTTTTGAATGTTTCTACGGAGTCTGCGATCGATGAACTGATAGGCCTACTGATTTATAGTGGTGTGATGTACACGTATGTATGTATTGTCTGGTTGTAAGGTTGTAAGCCATTAATGACCGCGGTTTACCGCCATTCAACCATGGTCGAGTAGTATCACCGCGATTGACATTTTCTTATACGGCATTGCTTTATAAATGCATGAGGCTAATGGCACCTCGGACGCTCGCCGAAAGCAACAAAATGGGCGACATTAGTTGCACGCCAAAATTTAACATAACATGTTAAGGTGCTCGCCAAAAGAGACAAAGCATGCGATATTATGTTGCATGTTTTGTCGCTTTATGTACGCACCAGAAGCGCCATTGGGAATAGTATTCCATGCACTTACCGTACATTCTTTATTGGCTTCTAGGGCTTTATCTACGTCATCGCATTTTGCCGCAGCTTATTTCGAGGGCTGATTTAACTATACACAAAACAATACTGGTATTTCGATTAATAAATTGTTTACGGTTTACACCAAAATTGTTCACTGACCGACATTCGCGGTTGCATTATCAATTTAAAAATTAACTAAATAAAACTCATATAACCGTCACATGAATAATGCGGTCTAACCGCAAACACGAGGTGGCACCACAGTCGGCCGTGATAAAATTATTGGTCAAACTCATTAAGGGGTCGATTAATTAGAGAACAGCTGTTTACATGGACCAATAGAGTTATGGAGTTGGCTATATCTTGAATGTTTCAATCGAACTATATGTGACTGTTACTGAGTATATCGTTGTCATACATGGGCACGTAACTGGATTTGATGTACACCCACTAGTATGAATCAAGAAATGAAGTGCACATGTCACATGTGAGTGACTGAACAATTTCACACCTGTTCCTGGGCAATTTCAGACCAATATTGATAAGAATTACAAATAGCTAAAAGTAGTCTTAATTTTTTTTTTCGTATATACAGTCCAGAACATTTTTCGCAGAATAATTGACGACTATCCACACTAAATTCAAAGTCGCTAATTAACCGGAAAAATAGTAAAGTTTACTACTCAGCCTAGGGTAGATCGTACTACTTTGGTAAGTTACGTTACTACTAGCTATATATACTACTAGCTATATAGTAGCTAGCTATATAGGTGGGTAGTTTTAACTCAAATACCTTTGACAGTTAAATTAACTACCTTTCGGGGCTATTTTAACGATCCAACAGGAGGCTAATTTTGACTACTTTGGGTAGAATGATGAATACGAACTAGACAGTTGTTAGTGTCTACAGGCGAGTGTCTACTGGTCTACGTAAAGCATTAAACATCGGCTGGTTATTCTAGCTTTAAACGGCGATCACATTTATATATAGAACAATCACGTGGGTGGTAGTGGTAAGATATTTTCAAATGACAAGATACTGAAACGAATATTGGGCATTGGGTGTTATCATATTTCCGACTGAAGTAATTTGAAAAACATTGGCTACTAAGAAACCGGTTTGGTTGCAGCTCGAAAATTAGTCTTACGTGAATTGTACGATGCACCGTCTCTTTGGTCTGGTGGGATGGGAGTGCTAATCTATTGAAGGGATGAGTGTTTCTTTACCTTAAAATAAGCATTGCGACATAAGTACATGTTCTATTATCACGGAGAGTGTTGACATTTCCGGAAATGCAACTAGTTTTAATTCTGCCAGGGTATGCACTTCAGTTTCTGCGTTACATTCAATAATTAATCATCATGCCGAATGAAACTACCACGCACGGTGTGATGAAACATTACTTCGTGTGCTGCATGCCAAAAATTATTATTTTTGACAAACCCGAAATTTTAAAGACTTAAATCGTTGGGGTTGACTTGCGTTGAATTTACCTATGCATACTTCATATGGATCTGGTTTAATGAAATGTGTACCTTCAATGATATTTAACAACAGGCTCGCATATGACCTACACGAACTTTCACTCCTTGATGGTTATACAATCCGCTGCTCTCGTCGTGGCATGGCTTGGAGTTGCGGCCATTTTGACAGCCATTTCATGGCCGCGATTATATTATTTTCTGTCCATGGCACTCTACTCTAATTTCACACGAACACGTCTAACTGCGTAATTCCTATGCCACACTATATGGTATAATGACTTTTTCGAGAGCTGATGTAATATAGACAACCATGTTGGACGTCATCTTTGATAACAAAGTTTCCCCTAAGAGGATTTTAGATAATTATGTTACGCTTGAAGACTCTCTTGCGTCTTTTGACACCCACATCGCTAAATGATTCCGATGTTTATGTTTTGACCACAATGACCTCTATAGCAAAATGATGCCAGCTTTATGTCCCTTCACGATGAAATTAGCAATTAATTCCCAATTAATATATGTCATGGCCCCATACCTCGTGGTCTAGTGGTTAGCGCGTCGGACTTGCCTTCGCTGTCAACACAGTGATACGAGACAAAAAAGATGCATGCATCAGATCGCCCATGAACTATTTTACAATATTTAATCACGTATATTTGGAAAGTATTATAAACTTAATAAATATATTTATCGCACAATTAGTGAACGTTCAGACGACCACGATTCAATCGTACAAGTGGAAGGATTTCCGTTGTAGGATGTAACCGGTATTTCGATTGCGCATGCTCACGTCAATATCGCAAGTAAAACAATAATATCAAGCCCTGTTTGATTCTAGATTCGAAATCATGGCGTATCCATAGATACCTCCATTTGTGACGAAATCGCAGTCGTGTGTACGTAAACATCGCAGCTGGAAAGATCGTAGGGTAGTGGGTGCCAAATTATTTAGTGATGCAAAGAGAAAACTCCAAGATGGCCGCATGTATTTCAACGGAATTCCGAACTTATTTAAGAAACCGCATATAGATGAAATCACAAACATGCATATTAAATTTATCTTCGATCTATAATGACAGATTTTGATTGTAAAGAGCGCCAAAGGAATTAATGATACAAGATCAAAGATGGTTGCCCGTGGCAATGTTTTTGATCGGAAACATCAAATTCGATATCTCCCATATAGAGATGGTAATGCTTGTAAATATTCCGAATAATCCGCTGATAAATGACGACTGCAGTTTCAATGAAATCAAATGTAGAAATCCAAGATAGACAATGGCGCGGTCATGTATTTAATCAATAAATCAGATTAATCGGATGAAAGATGTGATATTTAAGTATCCAGAGGTGTTAGCCGGTCGGAAATATCCAACAATTAAAACTTACTGTATATGTTGGAAGATTTCAACCCGAGGGGAGAAGTGATAATGGAACTTGGAAACTTCGGTCTGGTTCAAGGGGCATGCATTTAAGATACCAGCTATGAGAACAAACACATAAACTCTTCAAATAGACCCGACTGTGTCCCATGCAATATACGTACGTACACCCAACCACATGTCGCCACGTCCCTATACGTGTGACCAGTTTGAGATCATGCACGTTAACATTTCAAACAGACCAAACAGTGTCCCAGATAATATGAGTATACGTGCACTTCAACCCCCTGTCGCCGAGTTCGACCAGCCATGATAACAAACACATGCACATGAAATTTCCAAATAGACGGACATTGTGCCATGTAATATAAGTACGTATATCACAACCCTCTATCGCCGAGTCCCTACACGTGAAAAGTCTTGAGAACATGCGCATGAAGTGTTCACCACGTCCCTACATGTGACATCCGTGAAAACATGCCCCTTACGTGTTCAAACAGACACGACACTATAAATACGCAGACCCAACCCCTTATATCGTCACGTCCCTACAGGACTGAGTGTACATTAAAATTAACTTCCACACAAGGAATGGCGTGCATGGGTTTTCATGAGACGCAAGCACTGTGCTGGCCACTAAAATCATGACCGAAAACATAATCGACAATGGCGACATATCGAGGGTTAATTGCCAGGATGTGTTGGGCAATATTCCTTATTTATTCGCGAATCTAGTCGACGATAGTTCCGCTATACCTACATCCATTGAAAAGGGTACCTGATTATGAGCAGTGCAACATATTGTCAGTATGATAGCCACATTGTGGTTGTACCACCACCCCTACCCGGGGAGCAGGAGATGGTAACGGAGTGTTCATGTTAATCAGGGTAATAATTGTCCCACGCCTTGAAAGGGGGTACCTGTATAATGTGTGTAATACATGGATCGATTATTATTAGTATTACCCCTAAACATAATCCACCTAAAACTCACACGGGTACTGCGGGAACCGATGTTAGTTTTCATATTTTGCGTACATCTATCGCGAATTATTTTCAATATGTTGAACACAATTTCAATTCTGATGTTATGCATATTTCTCGTTGTTTGACTGGACTATAAGCCCATAGTGGACCTATACCCGTCATTCAGTTTTATAGCGCGGGCCACAATGAAAACACATTATAGAGACCGTATATCTGGTAAGTAGATTTAGGTTCACATAGAGCGTAATTCAAATTCAAATAATGCCGATATGGGTTTATTTGTGTTTTTTTAAATATGTTCAATATTAGCTTATTTTCAGAACAGGCTGATGACACGTGACTAAAACATGGCCACTTTTATGTCATAAAACCCCGTTTTATTTAATGAAAAAAATTTAAAAATGGATGATTCCACAGTGGATCATAATGTATGACACATAGCACTTGCTAGTAGACGCAAGTTTTTGTTGTCGGATCAAATGTACTTTCAGACTGTCCTTTTGTTGGGTTACAACTTACAACCTACGCACGCAATGACATGCCTTGTCTCATCTTTAAATAATGATTTCAAATTAACACTTTGTTTATCAGAGTCAATTCAACACTGAAAGTATGCTTGGATATCCAAATTAGTCTAAACAAAAATGGTGTTCAGAAATATCCAATGCAGCAAACCATCGGCTCAGTTGCTGATTTGCTGAAGATACTTTTAATAATTATTTCGTTGATATATGTGGAAATATCGATAATAACGAGATATGTGAGTTCATCAGAGTGGCAATGTGTGTTTTACCAAAATGTGTTTCAGCTCAAACATGAACTGGCATTCGGCTCGACAAGGGTTTCAGGAATCATATGAAGCTCGTAACATACAAAGAGAAGACATCAAAGGTGTATGTCCTTGGTGGTGAGCATAATGTCAGTCTAATTATACGTTGAAGAGGCACATGGCCTTCGAAGTGAGAAAATGTGTTAAATCGTAACAGATTGTAAATTCATCATGTTATTCTTAGTGATTACGAATTCAAAGAACTTTTTTATTTTTCACATATACCCACAGCGATTGTTTTATCCCCCTTAAAATAGTTATAATACTCTAATTCATAGTTGTATCACATCGAGTGATTGTTTTTATCCAATACACAATTAAAACAACTAAAAACTAACCTGAGTTATCTCTATAAGACTCGAGATCACCGTAGATTTCCAACTCACACATTGTCATGACATCTCTGGGACCGTACGCCTGAATCCGTACATATCTCCCACTGACTGGATTTGTGCAGCTGAAATGAATATATTGGCCGGCTGTTCCTATTCCAGGGAAGTAGAAGCATTCGGATATGAAACCTGTCATGTCAGCAGAATTTTGCATACTTAATGACGTGTGGATCTTGAAGTTGCTCAGTCTTTCAGCTGTCAAAAAAATTAAATGCTGAGGCCACGTTCACACACTTGGAGATATGTTTTATATGTTAACTATTGCATTCTGAACAGGTGACACATCTGACAGGCTCAGCGAAAATCGCATCTAGCCCTCCAGAATGACAGTGACAAGTCAGAATGGAGGACTAGCTGACAGAATATAAAGCATTTCCGTTTGTCAACTTAGCTATAGTGAAAGAGATAATGGCTTACAATCTATCCATTATATAATTTTCCCACAAGTGGAAGCTGTATCCTGGAGCCGTTTAATGGAAATTTGAAACCAGAGTAAGAAATACCACTAAGAAAGCCTATTTTATTGTATTCCAAAATTAATTTGACAATGAGCTGAAAATATGCCAAAATGTTACGATAGGATCAATATCAGTTGCAGACTGCTGAATAACAACAAAATAGATAATCAAATACTTAGGCCGCATTCACACACTTTCAAATTAGCCCGGCATTAGTTGCAGTCATTTCGATGCATGGTGCTAAATGTATGATGTTCCAGAAAACAAACGTAAAAATGCTTTAGAAATAAATCTGTGCCACAGCTGACTATGTGATAAATAAAAACTATGTAGTTCATGTTGTAGCGATGTGTAGCACTATCTGATAACAGCTGGTAAGCCGTGAGTACGTTAAATTTAATTTAGTTTGTAATTCCAGGAACCGTTATCTCTCCTTGTTAAAGTGTCCAAAAGGAGATTGAATTTTAGTAGTAAATTGATGGACCACCTTTGACTCTTTGTTTGTATTGCACTTGTATGATAATATTATTTCTACAAGGGGTAATTGGAAGTATTAAGTTTATTGAAAGCCTCTGTATCAACGTGAGTCGCACTGAGTCATCAGACCACTCAGCACTGGTCCATTTATCTCCTGGCTTGACCAATCAGTATGACTGAACGTTGAGACAAAGTCAATTTAGATTATTTCCAGATTCCCACAGAAATTGGAGATTCTCTTCCACGCAGCCTTGCATAGAAGTTGTAATGATTTTAGCTCCGTGACTGCTCATGTACTTGTTTACTTGTAATGAATAAATTTCACCATGTCTAAGAGTTCTTACTTAGTAAAAAGGAAACATGGGAGTGCTATATACTCTGGAGGTGCCGTAAAAGCAGAACACTACGTGGGATTCTTAGACATGGATGCAGGCAGTCACGGAGAAAAGGGTAGGAGACAATTTGCTTATTGGCTGATTCACTCCCCTTCATAGATATTATGTCGAATCTTTTGGTTTAAAATTATGTAAATTTGCCATAGTTTAGACATGTTTAGAGAGTAAAGTTTTGAAAAATAATGAAAATATCATTGTGCCGATTTGTCTTAGTTTTGTCTTGTTTTATGTCTTTGTCGAAATTGTTGTTTTAAAATCGTTGTGTCGATTTGTGATAGTTAGTCATGCGTAGTGAGTAAAGTATGAAACCTAATGAAAATATCGTTTTTGTCTTAGTTTTTAGTGCTTGGGGAGTAATGTTGATAAATTAAATTTTTGTGTATATAATGTTTCCAAAAAACTATCGCTTGTTTTGTGGTAATTGCCTCGATTTGAAGTAATCTGTTTGGAATTAAGGGAAGCGGTCCACTAGATAATGCTTAGTTGATCCCATTGAGAAGAAAGTTAAAACAACTTGTCAAAATATCAGTTTAAATAAAAATAGTTTTTTCAAGGTCTTCATATTCCTTTGTTACAAACCGCTTCACACCCCTCGGGCAATCAAATTGGTCCAATTCATGGACAATATTTCTTGTATGAATCTGTAATTCGACGGGGCCAAAATATAGACTTGAGCTAAAACTCACACAGAAATTGACACTAATTGGATAGTAAGCTGGAAGGAGATCAGAGCGGAAGGTGTGAAATTCTAACAATACACCGTGATAATGATTGCACAAGTCACTTTGGAAATCAATACACGAATCATACCATTAGTAGCGGTCATATGGGGTGGGCTGCATGGGTGAGGGCACAACAATTTCGACTGAATATTTGTTGGCTTGTCCAGAATGGCGGGGTTATCTGGTAGATCGTGCAGAGCGAAAATCTCACTACACAAGGTTATCCATGGACCACAGTATTCAGTAATCCTAATCGTCGTGATTATTTTGGCGAAACGAATGTTTTGGCCCCACATGAGTTTTACGACTACAAATAGTTAAAGGTGGATTATCTCTTCCGCAACATTACCCACATAAAGAAGTGTCCCAGTAATTGAATAAAATAATATCGAACTAATAAAGTTAATATTAATTGACAAAATCATTTTCGAGCAGGGATTTCCAACTCATATGGATTATTTTATACCCAGGAAACTATCTAAAGTTTGTTATTTAAAGAAATAGTCCATCTTTAAATCTAGTCGTAACTCTATCCGTGATTTGCGAAATACCCCTATACTCACGACAGCAGTCGCCGCGTTTTACGACCAATCCACCATCGATGCGATAAACATCGCCAAGGTCAACAATAAGCCACGGGTTATCTTCAGTGGTTGTGGCCGTACACGTGTATGTGGACCAGTCTGTATCCCTGTTGCCGTCCGTCGCATGGACTGCTTGTGCCATTGGGTCATACATGTAGGTCGTAGACTGCCAAACTCGCTTGAAAAGGGCGATATTTACTGCAAAATATTATATCAAATATACAAGTATAATTGGTGTCAACGATGAGTAGCAAAGCTGCGGCTAGTCACATTGTCACACCTTACATTGTGTACACGGTGGATTGATTTGGTTTAGTGTGGGTTATATCATATTACTATGTTGCAACGGTTCAGTATGATGCATGATACACGTATCAAGTCAGTGGATAGTAAAATAGTCTGGACTTCTTAGTTGGTCACATGTAACAATGGCTGTGTTGTGGTTATCATTATACCAATTTGTAGTCCAAGCTGCACAACACGTTGGCCTGACCACTACCAAGACTATCTTGAAACCGCATCTCCATCAAGACAAATAAATGTATGTCAGTGTTTCATATGTTGTTTTGTTCAAAATACTGAGTAGACACTATGGGGTATGAGTGGTAAATGTAACTTCAGGGACATCATCAGGGGAGAGGTGTCAACAAGGTGCCAAAAATTATGTTTACCTTCAAGAGATAGCGAGTATAGATTCTTGAATTAGATGATAAACAACAGAGCTATTTTACCTTTAGCATTTAACTTTTGGGCTAGAGAGTCTTGATGCTGAGTCTCAATCATAACGATTAAATGTATGTCGAAGTTTCATATGCAGTTTTATTAAAAAATACTGAGGAATATATGGGCCAAGTTTGGTCGATATGGGCATGCTCAGGGGATGGGTTGAAAAAAATGTTCAAATTTTGTTTTTGCTTCGTTGGTAGTTATTTTAACTGTCACGAATCTGCAGGAAGTTGTGAATATTGATCCTGAAAAAATATTGCAAATCGTTTGAGAAATATTGAAGATCCAAAACTTTATTTATAACTTTCTTGTGAAGACAATGTTTGTTTAGCGTTCTTCAGCCCAGCAGCTGGAATTGATTTAGGTGAGCGTGATACAAAAAATAGACAGAAGACAAGGTTTTTGTTATCAATTAATTTTGTCAAATGGAATGTTCATGTGACCAATGACTTGAATCATTTATGGAAGTATCAAAATTCTGCTTGCAGAAATTTAAGCCTAGCAACATGTGAATTATTTTTAATGACTCTCGGATGATGGAATCTTTGCCATCAATTTATGTGCAATATATCCGTCCATAATCACTTAATGAGCATATTATGTATATACATGAAACTATAATTTTGCGAATTTCAGACATGTTTTCTTTCTGAATGTTAATGTTACTTTGGTTGCAATCCTCGGCAGTATTTAGTCGATTGCCACACACTTCCATGCAGACGGAATAGCATAGTGCCTGACTACTGGCTCATCAACTAGGTTGACTAAAATAAACTCAGATACTGTACGTCTTCAATAGGGTATATTTACCATATGTAGTTGGCACAGTCGTTGTTGTAGTCGTGGTTGTTGTGGTCGTGGTTGTTGTTGTAGACATGGTTGTTATTGTAGTCGTGGTTGTTGTCGTTGTTGCTGTAGTCGTGGTTGTTGTTGTTGTGGTAGACGTGGTTGTTGTTGTCGTTGTAGTTGTCACACTTTTGAAAGGAATGCATCGGTATCTGAATTGTGGCAACTCGGTAGGTGTGCATATCGCGTTGGTACCACATGGAGTCCTGTAGCATGGATGGGATTCATCCTGAAACAATTATTGCCGATTTGAGTCAGATAACAGGCCGTAGTCGAAAATATGACAATCGGTGCCAAACTGGGGAGATTTTATATCTCTTATTGTGAGCAGATCGCTTTGTCGGCACATGGAGTCTCGTGGAATGGGTGAGACTGGTCCTGACCAAATTATTCTGGTTTTGGTCTGGTAATATACAGTCCTTCAATGGGGCGTGGCTTATATGGAATTCGTCCCAAAACTATTTGAATCATAACAGGCCTTAGTCGAAAATAGTACAATCGATACCAAACTGTTTGGCATATGTTATCATATTAATAAATCATCGTGCTATCGATGCGTCTTATGATGCAGGGAGGTAAGGATGAAATTTGTAGTTTACGTATGGCAGATCTACCCTGTAAAACCATATGCGTATATGCATCGATGGTGAGTGTATATATGTAGAGTTGGATTGGAGACTATTACGTATATGCATTGCATTCAACTTAACAATTTCGTTACTAAATGTTCATTTGCGAGTAATTCCGTCAGGAATATTTCAGATAATAAATTCACTAAACAACCATTTAACTTTTTGTCTGAAAATGCATTTTCTCACTAACTATAATTAACCCTCTGCAGTGCATATAAAAAATGAATACACTGCGCATCGACGTGTTAGTAGAATGTGGCCACAAAGAAACTCATTGTATGACGACGCGAAGCGGAGTCCTACAATCCGTTTCTGTGGTCAAATTCGACTATACACGCCGATTGGCAGTGTACTTATTTCTTTGTAAAACGACTGTATGTTTTGATCGAAATTATAGTGACAAATGTGCAACCTGCTTTACAATAGATCAGTTGTTATCTCTGCGTAGGATTATTTTCCCCTAAACAGTCCTTCTCTTTGAACATTAACGTCAAACATGATGTCTCTGTCACTTCCGTTGCCCCTCTGACTTAATTTTGTTCTATATTAAATAAATTCAGTATCAGAAGGTAGCCATTATATGTCCCTTTCTTCAGTCTATAGCATGGTATTAAACAATTCACGTGTGGTTTGAATTATGATCGTTCTGAAAGTTTGAGGCGTTGACAGCATTGCTCTGATTCTATCACATGTTATTGTGGTACAATTAAAAATATATTGATTTGCACCACAAAACGACATTCATGTATCATGGGAATACAGGCTACTGAACAATCAGGACAGGCATTGTGTGCATGTTTAGGCAAGGTTGTATTATAATGTGTATTATCTGTCCTGTGTGTTCGTTTCTTAGATTTCTTAGACACCTATCCAAATTAATCATTGACTATTCCAATGCATACTGAAAGTAAATGTACATGTGTACTCACCAGAATAGTTTTATTAGCAAATTCCATCGATGGTTCATGATCCAGCACCTCGCCGTTACCGGTTCGAAGGAGGTAACACATCGTACTATTTGCACTGTATGCCACCTTGATGCATCCATTTGTATACGCGCACATCCGCCTACACCTTGCCATGTTAATGCTTATGGTGCCGAGCTGAATGGCCAGAGATGAATCCACAGCTTTCTGAAGCAAAGTTGGCGGCTCACACATTTCGGCACACGTATGTTCCCAGAAGATGAGCACTGACATGAAGGCCATCAGACACGCTGTCCATGATAACATGTTGCGTTGCATTATTGTGATTCCTGTGCTGTTTATCAGCCTATATTTCAGTGATTTCCTGAAACAGTGAACATAATTGTATTCAGTATATATGTATATATGTGTCACTCCCTTCCATCCACAAACGTGCATATGAGGCAAAATTGTAGGTTATGTCATACTTAGCATTGCATTTGTTTACACCACTGTGCTTTAATTGGCAACGACCAATCGGTCCATGAAATAAATACACATCAATTTCTTTTGTCTGCAATAAACTATCTGTGATCAAGAAAATACTTCTTGTTTCGCTACTATGTACGTTTAGCATAAATGACGCAAAACGTCTTAATAATTACCAGAAAACAGAGAGACGAACCCGAAGCGATGGGCCCGACTGGTTAGCTATCTCCGATATAAACAAATACCCTGGTCACATATAATGTTCTCGTGATAAGTAAAATGTCGATCATCATTGATATGCAGCAGAAAAATGTTAATATAGTTGTAATCGGGTAACACATTTTATTTATTCCCATTAAAATGTTCAGCTAGTCTACGAGTGGTCCCCGCCTGTATAGGTTACACTGGTGTAAATGTTTTCCATAGGCCTCAGTGCTAATGTTTTAGCGTATACTGTTAGCCATATAAATGTTGGATGTTGGGTCAAAAAATTTCTTTAAATCTGAAAAATTGACATTTTGGGAAACTTTTTACACAAAAAAATCATGTCTGTCTAGCAGGGAATTCGCCTTTGAATCTTGTGTTTTCGTAACTAGTGTCAGCACCGCATACAAAAATACTGTCATATTTTAGACCACACCAAAAAATTCAAACTTCATTACAAAGGGTTAATTCCTGTGCCAATGGTTGTTTTACCAATGGGAAATCTTAGGGAAGACGTGTGATGATTTGTTTATGCGAAAAGCACACAATGCTATTGACCAATCAGAGTCCAGTGTCTATTTTATTCTCTCCTATATATTCCTCCCGCATCCGCTAGATGTCACTCCGAACCCTATTTACACCAGTGTAAGCTATAGGTAGGATTCGCCAGTGCTTTATCACTAACACAATTTAAACACATATTTGAGGATTTAAAAACCGAGAGGTCCAATGGGGCTGTCATTGCTATAAATAGCCTCTTGTACATTACTCTCCGTTGACCAATGGCTTACTAAGTTTTAATGTCAATATAGATATAATGTTATGTACTGCAACAGAGAACTGTGGCGAAGAGACACAATGAATGGAAAGTAAAAGATATACCAAGACTTAGTGCGCCCGAAATTCACTGCTGTGGTCCCAACGTTGCGGGCATTAAAATAACGACCTTGCTTTTTTCGTGGACATGGTTACCTACTGTGAATCTGGATGTGATCATTTGTGTAGTTTCTTTTCAGTTTATCTCTGGATATAAATGTAGCCCAACGCATTTCTTCTGCAGTTTATGCCGTGACATGTTTGGTAGAGCTGTTTTTGGTACAGTAAGAAGTTGTAGTCGTTCTGGGGAATTAGCATTTATTTTCACAATAGGAATATACGGACATTCCGGTATAGCACACAAACAATTGGAGCTCCAGTTATAATATGTGAAATGACTGAATGATGGAGTTCCAAAACATAAAGGGCCATATCACAGTTTTACAAATTCTTATATACAAAGCATGAACAGGTGTGAATTAACGACGCGAGATTTAGATTAACAGATTTGCATATAAATATCCGATCACTACAATGGCATTAGCAGTTTGACAAATAAGTTATTATTAAAAGTAAAGCTTAGAATACGTGCGATGAATGGTAATTAATGAGCACATGCTTGGGCAAGAATTAACAAGTTGCATAAGAATAGCCCGCTGATTAATACAAAGAAATGTTGTAATTTCGCGAAAGCCTAATCTAACAAAGAAACGAACATAACGCGAATATCATAGAAACGAAACACACCTCTGATAGAGTCAAACAAATGTAGATAAACAATGAAATAATTGTCCAAAAATTAGCAGTGACATTAAACTCGTGAAGTCCGAAATTAACAATACCATAGTACCTTCTTCTTCGGGATGAAATTGCTCGTGCAATTTCGTTATGAATCAGGAAATGGTTATAATCCAAAGTTATTGCTGTTTTTTTTAATATTCTGCCGAGTTGGATACAGATTTCAGTGGTCCGGAATTGTTTAGTGTTCTATTAGTTCCTCCTGAGTTAAATTAGGAATAGAGCTTGCTGCCACTACACGACGCTCCAAATCGTAATATTGCACAGTCCATAAATCTTTTCCGTCAGATGTCTTGTACATATCTTGAACCTCGCATATTTCATCCGGGTCCCTTGGTGGACCGTATATCAGAGTTGCTGGATGTCCGGCTCCCTTCGATGATTGCTTTCCCGCTATATTAGTTGGGTTATCAATGATATAGTCTTTTGCGTTGATGTCAAGATTGTCTCCGTTAACCCATGTAGCACTTTTTTTTACCGATTCACCTTCCCACTTTACTAAAAATTGGAGCGCGCTATTGTAGGTCCGTGATCTTATGACTTTCTCGGCTACCGAGCCTTGTTTTTCAGATCTGCGAGCCATGCAACAGGGCGTTTTATCAGTTTCAGTTGAACTTTCGATGATTGTAGTCGCAGGAAATGAAGGAATTATAGCTTCAACAGTTGACACAGTAGCAGAAGGCGAAACCATTATTCCAATGTCCTCAGCTGATGTCCTGAGTATAATTGGATGTTTGTGAGTAGCGTTCGGTTGCACGTGGAATTGCTTTAACACCGAAATCTGTTTTGGAACATATGCTGGTTTGGGTACTCACAGTCTCCGCAATCGGCATGTTCTCCAATTGGGTTGAAACCGCACACATTATGGCACCATTCTCCTGTCCACGCTGTTTTCTTTCGTTAAAACAATCCATTCTAGCTTTGTCCCTTGCTCTGTTCGATTGTGATTTGTTATTCGGTAATGTTGGTTTCGTCCAATTCAAAATTAAGTTGAGATTACCGTTGGTCGTGTTGAAACTCCAATTCAAACTGTGTTGTCCGATATCAAATGTCGCCAGAAGGCTTAGAATGTTGTTTGGTATCATCCTGTTTCAGTTCCACCAGGATCGTGTATCTTACAGCGAGCCAAAAGGTCACTGTCCCGAATTCTCCAACACTTTGGTAGAGCTGTTTTTGGTACAGTAAGAAGTTGTAGTCGTTCTGGGGAATTAGCATTTATTTTCACAATAGGAATATACGGACATTCCGGTATAGCACACAAACAATTGGAGCTCCAGTTATAATATGTGAAATGACTGAATGATGGAGTTCCGAAACATAAAGTGCCATATCACAGTTTTACAAATTCTTATATACAAAGCACGAACAGGTGTGAATTAATGACGCGAGATTTAGATTAACAGATTTGCATATAAAATATCCGATCACTACAATGGCATTAGCAGTTTGACAAATAAGTTATTATTAAAAGTAAAGCTTAGAATACGTGCGGTAAATGGTAATTACTGAGCACATGCTTGGGCAAGAATTAACAAGTTGCATAAGAATAGCCCGCTGATTAATACAAAGAAATGTTGTAATTTCGCGAAAGCCTAATCTAACAAAGAAACGAACATAACGCGAATATCATAGAAACGAAACACACCTCTGATAGAGTCAAACAAATGTAGATAAACAATGAAATAATTGTCCAAAAATTAGCACTGACATTAAACTCGTGAAGTCCGAAATTAACAATACCATACATGCACAGGTTCCATAGCATTGGTACTACGAACAGTGTTATTGTACTCATCGTCGAAGTTTTGGCGTTTGTTTACATATATGATCGCATTTATCTGAGGTATCGATAAAATTTAGATTTGATTATTTTTATCACACGTTCTGAAACACTGATTTGTTCCTCATTGTAAGCGTAGAATTGCTGTACCATCATTGTATGCAGCGAATTTAACCATGTCCATCAAGTCTTCAGTCCACTGGTAATCAATACTAGCAACTACAATATGTGTTATATGTGGTTTACTATAGGGTCCTTGTAAAATATATGGTTCTTGCCTTTGTAACCATCTCCTTACTTTTGCTTGCTGATATTATATTTCGGATCCTTCTTCGCGAACTAGTACCGCGTATCTGGTCCATATAGGTTATCTGGTTTAGAATGTATAAAGTAAATCACCTTAAAATAGTTTTCCCACAATGACATGCTGACCAAGGCTCAGTAACAGATGGTCTTTTGGTAATATTAACGTGTATTTATAGACATTTTATTCTTCAGAATCACCGGAACCATTATCATTTCATCCTATTCATCAGTCATTCAGATCTGACACCCGCTGTTTGAGATGGCTGCTCGGACGGAAAAAAACCCCAACATTTCCAGATGAAAAAAGATGAATAACTCCAGAACTATAAAATGATTGAACACTCTATTGAATTCCCTCATAGTAGTGAACATCTATCCCAACCGGTGTTTGAAATATCTGCCCTGACGAGAGTGGGGGTATAACTATACAACACGTGTATACTTCCTATTTTAAACTATACTGATTTAGTTGTGGGGTTTGCTCCAGACTCCTTATATGATAAACTCAATTGAATACATAAAGATGCAGCAGGAGTTGTCACTCGTTTAAATTTATCATTATCAATAAATATACCGTGACAGGAGGTTGGGTGGGGTACATCAGAGAGACGCCTTCCACTCGGTAGTCCTTTCATTTTCCAATTGCAGTGTATAAATGTTCATACTCCTGTGCGAGGGCACTGTTATTGTCTGTGTCAGTTGATGCAGATTTAACATTTTGAGCAAATGTTATCAGCCCGAGCTTGATTGCTGATTCGCATGATAGGATAAAAACAACAAACTAGAGCACCAAACCAGGAAGGATAGCATCAGGATATTTGGCATACCAGGGGACAGCATTGAAGAATCATTGGATGAATGCCAGAAAAACTATGTTGCTCTGATGAACGATAAACTGTCTATGAATATAACAGATGATGTTATTAGTATTCCACATAGAATAGGCAAACTCCAACCAGGACAGAAGACTGGGTATTCGCGAATCATAATCTGTCATTTTGTCTCAAGAACAAAAAGTGCTGCTATTAGTAATATAAAACTTCTTAAAGGTTCAGATATTGTGATCAAATGGAACCTCACTGAATTCAATACTAACTTAATCAAGACATCTGAAGAAAGAAGAGAAGTTGCAGACACTTGGTCAGTAGGAGGAAAGGTTTATATCAAATATGTTAAGGCATCTGAACTAATCAAGCAGATAGAAGAACTGTCTGATGTGTAAATGGTGTTTATACCACGATCGCATATCTTACTATCTAAATAAAGCCATCTGTTTAAATTTTACATTTAATCAACACATGTTGATTAAACGTGCCTACTGTTGATTAAACTTCGCAGAGTGGATTAAACGTTCTCCATACAATTTGAACGAAAAAGTGTTTATCCATCGCATTGTAAAGATCGTGGCATAAACTTCACAGAGTGGATTAAAGTTTCTCCATACAATTTGAACGAAAAAGTGTTTATCCATAGCATTGTAAAGATCGTGGCATAAACAAAATATTCGCATAGTGTTTCTGAATAACAAATTTAACCCACTCGTGTGATTGGCGATCGCCAATCCCACTCGTGGATTTGTTATTCAGAAAAACTATGCGTATATTCTATATATCCACACAAACTAGTACACATGAATGTGCAAAGTGTTATATACAGCCATTGAGTAAACAGTTGCTCATGCATCTGCTTATAATATCTCATTTTTTTCTTGAATGGTTTTATGAGTATATTGGTATTGATATTATGTATATAGACCCCACTGACACATGTGGTAAATGGAATGCCATGCAGTTCTCTTGAAAGAATGTCAATATATGGTCATATGTACAAATGCTGTTAGCATAATATATACTTATCATAAAGAAACTAAATTGTCTGGTTATGTGGTACATGCATGCCATGAATAATGACTGTAGAATTTTAAAAAATCCAAAGAAATTGGAAATATGTATTTACTCTGACATTGTTACTATATATAAAACATATGATTAACATTGAACTTTAAAATGGTAGTAAGTTGTTTGAAGAAGTGAATGTTGTCGAAATAGCCATTTTATAAATACTGGTAACTCAAATCTTCATAATTGATAAAAATCAAGTGAATAGCAATATGGTAAATCATCCATACGTGTATAAATGTACCGTACATTAGAAGAACATAACATTTCTGATTGAGACTCTTTATTTTAAAAACACTAATAAGTTAAATACTATGTATAATATTGAAACAAGTCCCCAGAGTTGTAGTAGTTGTTTTCTTCTTCAAACTTGGACAGTAAATGTTACTTTATAGAGAACATAATATTTCTGATTAACGTTGAACTTTAAGATGGTAGTATGTTGTTTGAAGAAGTGAATGTTGTCAAAATAGCCACTTTATAAATACCGGTAACTCTAATCTCGTCATACTTGATCAAAATCAAGTGAATAGCAATATGGTACACCATGTATACACGTACCATACATTATTGAAGAACATAACATTTCTGATTGACACTCGAACGCCAATAAGTTAAATATTGTGTATACTGTTGTATCAATTCCCCAGAGTTGTAGTAGTGATTTATTCTTCAAACTGGGACATGACTTGTTACTATATTTAGAACATAATATTCCTGATTGACATTGAACTTTAAAATGGTAGTAAGTTGTTTAAAGAAGTGAATTTTGTCAAAATAGTCATTTTATAAATACTGGAAACTCGAATATCTTCATAATTTATCATAATCAAGTGAATAGCAATATGGTAAACCATCCATATACATTGAACATGTATATATGTACAATACCTAATAGAAGAATATAAAATTTCTGACTGACTCTTTTTAAAAAGTCAAATGCTATGTATAATATTGTAACAAGTCTCCATAGTTGTAGTAGTGTTCTTCTTCTCAAACTGGGACAGGAAAAGTTACCATATATATAACATAATATTTCTGATTGAAAATATTTGCTTTAAAAAGCACTTTAAGTGAAATGTAATGTATGGTAATGTTACAAGCCCTCATTGCTGTGGTGGTGTTATTTTCTTTATCAGAATATGGGACAGGAACTGTGACTATATATAGAACATAATACTTCTCATTAAAGCCTTAAATTGAAATTTAAGTAAAATGTAACATGTTATAATATAACAAGCCGGCGTTGCAGTTGTGATAGTGCTATCCCGACTTCCTGATTTACTTACACAAACAGGGACAGGGAATGTTACTGAATATAAGACATCATTTTTTTAATTGAAGCTCCAAATAGTGGTACCCTTGAGCTAAATGCACTAACTTATGGTGAAGCAGGATGGCCTATTTCAAAACAAATGGATTTGCTGATTTCGCAATTCTCATATTATAGGATTTGAACAGCTTACGTTGTCGACTAGAATGAATCTAGGTTACTATATATAGTACATAACATTTCTCATTGAACACTTATGTTTAAACAAATAAATTCAAATGTAACATGTTATAATGAAACCAGCGCTCATTGTAATTGCAGTGTTGGTGTGACTTCCTTATCTCTGTTCACTAACCGGGACATGAATGTTTCTATATATAAATTACATTCGTTTAAGTGAAGCTCCAATACATGTATGAGCAAATGAAACTATTGAGATATATGTACTAACTTATGGTGGAGTAGGAGTGGTCTATTTCGAAACAGATGGACACACTAGTGTCGCAATCCTCATATTATAGGATTTAAACAACTTACACTATTGACTAGAATGAACCTAGATTCAAATACGGGTACAAGTACTTGACATGCAGCTCAGCTCTGGTCCCACATATAAAAAATTGTATCTTAATTGTAATGCATACATAATTCTTTACAAAAATTACACTAAACCCAGTCCTAATGATATAATTATATACATGTATGTCAGACACATACCGGAACAGTTTAAAGAGAATGCTAATTGATGGCATAATTTCCCTCAATTTCCACCAGCTATGAGACAATGAAATACATGGGATGGTGAGAATTAGAACATAGCTCCCCCTTAAGCTTAAGCAAGAGTCTCATTTGTTATTTAACTCTGATGCAATGGATTAAATGAATATACTATGCACTTGCACATTGGTATATGAAACTGTGTTACCCTCATCGGGTATCTATGTAATTATTAAACAATTATTAATTATGGTTTTATATTATGGGCATGGTGTTGGCCCTCGGCAGCCTCATATCAGCCTTCAACTTTCGGGCTCAGGCTGATGTGTGGTTGCCTATGGCAGATTTTGGGCTTATAATAATTATCAAACCAGCTAAGAAATATTATCTCAATATAAAATAGAGGTCCTCATAGAGGTCCCCCGATTTGACAATATTTATACCGCACGTAATAGAAACATTATTTATAGAAATATACAGAGGAGCGAACGATAATTATATAATAGGATTTATTTATAGACCAAAAACAGCACCGAAGGCTGACTTGGACAAATTTATGTTGAAATTCGATATTATCTTAGAAAAATTGAAGAGACAAGTCTTACATAATAGGAGATCTCTACATTGACTTTCTCAATTTCGATACGCATTCAAAAACCAACGACTTCATAAAAATCATGCCCATGATAATGAAACCTACAAGATTAACAGAACACTCTGCCACTATAATTTATCATATTTATATAAACAAAGTGCAAGATAGTCACCAAACAGGGATAATTACCTGCGATATTTCCGATCACTTCGGTATATTCATCTATGAAGCAAACAAGCATAAACCCATAAACCCCTCCCACAAAAAGCTACGTATAAGAACTACAGTATTAATAATGTCCATATATTCAAAAACTTGCAGTTGTGCAAATCTGACTCAAAAATCGGTGAAAACACTAGCAGTTCTATACATACTGAAGCTGTAGATGCAGATTTTGGGCTTATAATAATAATTATCAAACCAGCTAAGAAATATTATCTCAATATAAAATAGAGGTCCTCATTCACAATATGCCACTTGAGCCCCCCATCCCCAAACTCACTGACCTAAGGTCTACTACTATTAGCAGATTAGGGCCTGTTGGATATGTTGATATTAAGGGGGAGGTCAAGTGACCGGTTTTGGATGGGGGTTTCCATGCGGATCTCAGCAGCAAAAGATATATATGAAACAGAGGTCTGGGCACAAAATCAGCCATATCATTAAACAGACATGACATTTAACTGGGACCGCGAATTTGTCAAATTTTGATATGAATTAGTTTTTGAGAATGTTTTACTTGAATTACAACACGATCTAGTTTTAATACATCAGTATAAAAAAGAAATACACCAATTTCTAATGGAGTATATTCCAAGCCGACCCACCAGATAAATATGTTATCAATACCGCACAAAATCACGCCCAGAAATATTTGCAACCCTGTAACTTTTGCTGCGGAGATTCGCATGGAGGTACCCATTCGGAATTGGTCGCTTGACCCCTTCCTTAACTGATATCCGGCAATGCTTAACATCACAGCAATATAAAATAATATGTATGCCTGTTTCTCAATATCACCACATCCAATGGAACCTCATACATATCAGAATTATTAAAACTTCACAAACAAAATATGCTACTCACCACATATACAGATATCGTGAATTATAATATTACTGACTAACGCACGTGTTACACATCTCGTGTTTATCAACAATAGTGAATCAGATTCCAACGGAGACAACAAACTGCCTTGCGGGCGGTCTTTTTCCTGTATGACAATGTATTCAGCTACATCACCCATGTATACGTGGTAACGCCAAACAGGAATCTATCGCCAAACCAGACCCTCTGGCTTGAATAAATGAACATATCTTCGCTCAGATGAATCTATATATCTCCCAGTTGAATGGTGATATCCACTATTCCAAAATTAATTTCGTAAAGCAGAATGTTCCCTCAATGGGATAGCGACCATAGCTTGCTCCCATCCCGACAAATTTAATGGAAAACGGCTCATTTCCGATATTAATAGTAGACACTCTTTGACGTTAGGTAGTTCGTTTTAAACATAATTGTCAGCCATTGACGGTCGATAATGCGTGTATCAATAGACAAATATATGTTTAAGTAGCCATAAAATTGTCTAGCCTACAGAGCTGTTAGCAAAAATACTATCCGTGACCAAGTTTGGCTACCTACCATAATTTCTCGTGTCAAAGACGCGGATCGATCCTGCGATGAGATGTCGCCAAATCGGATTTGGATGTCAAAGATGCGGATGATATACTTCGCATTTTGACCGTTTCTGCTTGAAAATGTCCCCATTGTCATTCGGACAGGCCGCCACATTGAACATCCAACTCTGGAATCAAAATACCTGCCAATATTTCTCGCCCACACAGGGTATAGAATTTCTCTCAAATGACATAAAATGTTCTCTTTTTGGCCTAATAGTAGCCTGTCATTTGTAAAATAAAATGGGTTCCGTAAACAATTTTTGGGATTTTTGGCAACATATCTTTTCTTAAAGCCCATATATTGGAGGCATTGGAAACCAATGTTGACAAGCTTCTTGTCGCTTAGTTGCCTTAAAATGGTGCTACGATAGCAACGGTATGTGATTTCTGAGAGTTCTAGGACAATGACCATATATCAGGGATATCGGTGGACTTATTGGTGATATAGTTACATAATAATATGTATATGTATGTATTCTCCACGAAGGACCCGCCAGTACTTATGTGAATGGTCAAGGTCACTGTACAAGGCCAAGGTCATTGTTAAAAATTGCTGTTTTATCACTTTACTTCCTATAATTTGTGTTTATGATGAACCTATCTCAATTTGTTGGGTCATATTGGTATAGTGTTAGATGCTGGGGATCATAACCTTTATTTTGAGCTATATACCACGTACGCTGGGTGATTATTACTTGTATGAGAGATTTTACAAAACATGTGACCGGGGCAATGCCAACCTCTAAAATGAGACATTGTTCTTCCCAATAAACAATGGCCACACATTAGTGTGGCAGATAGAGGACAAAATCGTGATTTGTTTTTGGTAAAAGCATCACAGTTGGCTCACATATATATCGCATAAATATAAGTCACTTTGGATATGATCCCAAACTGGAAAATGTTCACCGTTGCCATGGCAACCATGTTGGTGAAAACACCTGGGTTTTTTTTGCCAAATGCTAGCCATTACTATTGCCTACTAACATCATGGAAAACTTTTCAGTATGCATCTATTTGGATTGTACATGTATCATATACATGTATGCATCAGACTATACATTGGAACATATATATATAGCTTTTGTACATGGGCATATTCAAAATGGCGGATAAAATGGCCGCCATTTGTGCATAAAACCTTTATGTAATGTGTTTATCGCCATTTTAATTGGAATTTGTGTACAATTTTTTTTTTTTGAAAAAGAAAATTGTGCTAGACAAAACGAACTCGATTATTCTAGTATATATCTTGCATTAAAGCGCATACCAACAACTTGACTACGAGCCATGGAATACTGGGATATCCCTCATATATATAGTTCAAGTACTCGCATAATTTTGTAAACATACTAATATCTAGTTTAACGATCATAAATTATGCAACATAATAAACACGGTCATGATACAAAATTATTTGAGTTGTTGAATCTCGGGCTTCTCCGATACATATGATATATCCTCCTGTCACATTAGCAAGGATGCATATATTGTGATGATCTTTTCTTTAGCTTAAAAGCCCTTGACAACCGTTGCTATGCACCAACCCGATTACTGAAGTGCAATAACATCAATATGTTTCAACAGGTGATAGGCTGGCACTGCGCTGGCTTTTGCAAGCAATATATACATATTCTATCAAAGTTAACTATATTCTTTATATTTCTTCAAAATATCAACTTATACACAAATATACATTTGGCCAAGTCACACATGCTTTTTTTCTGACTGGATTCCATTGGTTTAAAGCACCAGAATTCACCGGTTGTCTAACTGCCAGCATTGGTGAATTTGATAACTTTGGGTTAAATCAAGATGGATATCAAAAGGGTCACCTTTGCCACAAAGAGATGGTTGCTACTAGAAATGAAGCAGAATATAATCGCGCTAGCACAATGATGATGTCACTCGGTCCTCTTTGTCTTATTTGAACCGTATTTGTGATTGTGGTATTTTCGTGCACCCCATACATTACACATAATATGCATAATTGTACCCAAATGAACTGCTGTGCATGTCGGTCAAATGCTGTTCCATTTCTGTATTCGGTACACCGTGCTGACAAGTCATTTGCGTTATACATACCCGCATATTTTTCGTTATAATTGAATTTAAACTGCGTTTTGAGTGTACCATATGAACTGCCGAACTGGATTTTGAACTTCTGAACTTGGTGTGGATCATCAAATGATGGTTCATCACTTTGTTGGGATATAGCCTATAGGTAAGTTACATGTCATTTGAACAACCTACGAATGGCTATCTTCATTATAATTGAGTTAAACTGCATTTGGAAGAATCTACTGAACTGCAGCCGATGAACTCTTAACGGGATTTTAACTAAACTTAACTGGAAGTTAATCGAATGATGGTCCCAGCAGTAGGATATGTCTTTTCGATTACATGTCATTTGCATAACCCACAGACGGCTATCTTTGTTACAATTGAGTTAAACTGCGATCAGGGAAATTTCAGGGATTTTGAACTGCTGGACAGACACGACGGTCAGTAAAATGTATAACGCTCCCTCTATCTGGTAATAACCCACGGATTACAAGGTATCAAATGTGTTTATTGTTGTGATTTGTCTGCATCACACTTACAGGATTCACTGGTTATTAACCATGTCACTTAATCAACTAGAAACTAATTGTTCTATTATGATTGTATCAGTACCTTATAAGGCATGGCAAATTCATTTTAAAGACGGTCTATATCTTTGTAAACATGTATTATATAGTTACCGGGGTATAAAATATTAAATATGAATTAAAGACCACTGCCCGGAAATGCTTCTATATGTTAATTTTGATTATATTTCGAGACCAGAAATTTTATTGTGCAATTTTGTCAAAAATGAACGTTAATTTGAATCATTATCTCTTATAACTATGTAATAAAACAAAACAAACAATCAATATGTTACATTTGACGTTCGGAGCATAGCTATCGGAACACCCTAATGATTTATATCGCTATATGATATGGCCTGAATGGTACGTTCTAAAATAGAACAATAAAGTGTCCCACTTAATCAATCATAGTATAATAAAATGTTGGAAATAAAATCAATATTGACATGACAATATAGCCACTCTTTTATAACTATTGCCCGGTGGTTATCATGGTGAGATGCATAGGTATACAAGGATTGGTTCTGTGTGAGGTGAATATGTATACACGCGGTGGATTTACGGTCATTGAGTTGGTGTATGTGTAGAACAAGAGCAGCTAATTGTTCATACGTGTGTTGTATATACGCATTGACTGTATGGTAATGTAGGCTGCACATGCTTATCTTGGATGGCTGCATTGTAATGGATGGTGTATATATATATGCATGTGTTGGCTGTATGGTCGTAAGTGGTGTGTATGGATACAGAGGCTGTGTGCTTATGGGTAATGCATATATGTGTACATTGCATGACTTTAGGGCTATTATTGTTTAAGTCTATATGCACACCTGCATTGTTGGGTGGTCATTGGTGGGCGTGTGGGTATACATGAATTGACATTGTGGTCATTTTTGTATATTGTATGTATATGCATCTTTGTTGTGGATGTATTGTCATTGGTGTGAGTATATGTATACAGACAATAGCTGTATGATCATGGATAGAGTATGAGTATACGGTGAGTGGCTGAATTGTCACGGGTTAGGTGTATGTGCAAGTGTACAAATGGCCATGCGTTCGGGTTATTGGTATATCCATACAATGGTGAGGTGAAATATGCATATTGAATGGATATATGGCCATGGTTGTGGGTATGTGGCGAATATGTATACATGGAGTCATCCTATGACCAATGGTGGAGTGAATATGTATACCTTGAGTTATTGTACATGTATATATCTATACCATTTGCTGATTTGTAATGCATGGGTTATGTGTATATGCAATTCTGGGGTGAATGAATGGCTGCTGTGCAGGGTATTGGTGTATCATGAAAGGGTTGTTTGGTCATTGGTCAGGCATACATTAACACATGGAGTGACTGTATGGTAATACTTGGGGTATATATGTATAACTTGATTTCTTATATCGTCATGGATGATACCGTATACTATTATGTATACCTGGAGTGACCCAAAAGGTATGGATGTGGTGTATATTTATATATTGGGTAGGTTCACTAGTGTACAGTTTGGTGGATATCGCTTCCCATAATAAACCAAGGATATGTTAACAGGCAGAGGTAATGACACAGAGTTCGACATCTTTATGGCAATTTATATGAACAATGGACGAAACGGTTTTCCTGGCATTAGTCAATCAATTTTGATGTCATAGACCAGCATTGGATGCTATTGGGCATGAGTAGCGTAGCCACATACTGTGGCCCCTGCCAGTTCAGATTCAAAGTTTTCGTCTCCATTTCCGTCCAAAAGCATTGCCATAATCCCAAAGGAAGTTTTTGGCAAATTCCATACTTCACCCTTTGAACTTAATTTGTCATGTCACATGACGTACTGGGGGAACTAGAATATCAGTTGATTTAGTAACATGTTTAATTACAAATGGAGTCACTATGTGCTACCTTTTCGTAACAGCAGAGAATAATGTTCGGGCTATATGTGAACAATATATTTTTACCACCAAATTTTGTTTCCATTTTGCAAGCAATGTTCAATAATTTTGTCTAAAAACACATTAGTGTTATGCATTTGAAAAAGATAGACAAATAAGCAAATTTGATACCAACGATAGTTCCATGTTATTTGAAAAATATGGTCCAAATCTGAAAAGTTATTTTTTGCCGATTGTTATGCTAAATTTGTGATAGAAAAATTACAATAAATGCTCAAAGCGGATTTTAGCAGATGTTCTAGAGGATATATTCCTCTTCAGAATGGAATAAAAGCCAACTCAGTCAAAATTTGTTCTAGGTTGACCCTAAAATTTGAGTTTATCGACTATAACATACATCATGGAAACTCTGACCCATAGCAATGCCTATTTGTGTATAAGTGAATATTTTGAAGAAATGGAATGAATATGGTAAAATATTGAACTTTCATAGAATATGTGCACATTGATCCCTTAAGCCCGTTTGAGAACATAATGATGGTGTTGAACTTCAGAAATAGGGTGGATCAATAGCAATTGTGCCAAGGAATTTTAAGCTAGATAACATGTCATCACCATATAGCATTTATAATATGGCAGGAATATATATCATGGATGGGGGAAGACCGACATTCAACACCCAAATAATTTCGTATTATGAACGTGTTCAATGTGTTGCGTAGTTCATGATCATTAAACCAGTGGAGGGGGTCTCACAAAAAATTGCTTACACATTACCGGGATGGATGCGTAGTCGAGAGCCCAGACGAAAACATTTCTTACACCAAAATGGTTGTCATGGCAACGGTGTACATTTTCCAGATTGGGATCATAGCCAAAGCTATTTATATGTATGTGATATGCATGTGAGCCAACATTGATGCTTTTATCATAAAATTATCGATTGTGTCATCTATATGTCACACTAATGGTGTGGTCATTGTTGTTGTGGGAAGAACAATGTCTCATTTTAGGGGCGGGCATGCCCCGGTCACATGTGTTTATTTTAATTTATGATCGTTAAACTAGATATAAGTATGTTTACAAAATGAAGTGATTAATTGAACTATATATATGAGGGATATCCCAGCATTCCCTGACATATAGTCAAGTTGTTGGTATGCTCTTTAATGCAAGATATGTAACAGAATCACCGAGTATGTTTTGTATAGACCAATTTTTTTTCAAATCAAAATTATTTACACAAATTCCACCCAAAATGGCGATAACACATTACATAAAGGGTTATTAATCAAATGGCGGCTATTTTATCAGTCATTCTGAATATGCCCATATACAAAAGGTATATATTCTAACAGGTATGTGGTCTGATCCAAATAGATGCATAATGAGAAGGTATGCTTATTGGGAAGAACAATTTCTCATTTTAGGGGTTGGCATTGCCCCGGTCATATGTTTTGAAAAATCTCTCACACTAGTAGTAATCACCCAATGGATATGATGTATAGCTTAACATAAAGGTTATGACATCCAGCATCTAACACAATGCCACTATGATGCAACAGATTGAGATAGGTTCATCAAAAACACAAATAAAAGGAAGTAAAGTGATAAAAAAACAGCAATTTTTGACAATGACCATGCACAGTGACGTTGACCCTTCAGATAAGTACTGGCTATCGGGAATACATACATATACATATTATTATATAACTATTTCACCAATAAGTCCACCGCTAACACTAATACACTTCAAAAATGGTAATTTTCCAGAAATATCAAAAATCACATACCGTTGCCATAGTAACATAATTTTGAGGCAACTAAGTGACATGAATCTTGTCAACATCGGTTTCCAATGCCTCCAGTATATGGGTTTTAAGAACAAATATGTTGCCAAAAATCCCCCAAAAGTTTTACGAAATCAATTTTTTTTACAAATGACAATCACATTAATTTGGAGTCTGCAAGTCATTGTGCATAACTGTGTGATTAGCAATTTGACCATGTTTTTAACTAAGTTTATCATTACTGTAGGTTGGAATGAGGATATAATCGCTTGGTTACACCCATTTAATATATTATCGCCATGTTGGTACAGATAGTCATACCATTACCGCTTGGACGATGTACGGCGTGGGCGACCACCATGAATATTTTAAACTTGTGCTCCGAGAAAGCATGAGTAGTATACAATGTATTACTATTACGTCATACGTATATTCTAGTATTGGAGAAATTCCGTTTCTATCGAGTGTAGGCCTACGTATTCGGGTGATTGTAACTCTAACATCACAGGTCGTGTGATTCTATTATTATAGTCTTGTTATATATACGGGGCCTAATTCTATTTTAAACTAGAGGGATTGAGGATACAATTGGGCTATATTAACATATTTGTTTTTCGAAAACAAAAACCTACAAGAAATACAAGCTCGGACAATAGCATTATGCATGTTCCGAAAAACATTCTAAGTAGAAAACAGGTGGATAATTCCAAGTCATACTGGCCTCATAATCACAGATCTATAGGTTCTCATGGCACTAAATATCTGTGCAATGTTTCAACAACTTTCACGGAAAAGTTACCCTGCTTTTTGAGTAAACGTGGACCATAACACCACGCTTATTGCGACTGGAACCTATTTCGCCATTGCTAGATAGCTAACGGCGGTCTAATGCACTATCAGCGTATACGTAGATAGAGATATCAGGTGTACGGAGGCACTGACTCAGAGTGTCCATTACTTCAATGTGCGTGAACAAATTATAATTTCTTATCGAAATGTCCATAGACAAAAGCGTAAACTGATACATTGCACAATGTTATAAAATGAAAATTTGCAAAGCACCATCCTATCTCTATCACAAACTCCCCAAAAATTTCGCGATCATCAGACAATAAATGGAATCTATCACCCTACAAGTCATCCGTATGGCTACAGTGCTTATGGTGAAACTTCAACAACTATCGAATGGAACAGATTACCTGATAATAAAAAAAACTGTATAACTATAGAAGAATGCAAACCACTTATTTACAGCGATGCCTCTGAACCATAAACCCTATTTTTACATAAGAACTAATAGAGAACGGCAAGTTATCATACTAGAATACACAATACGTTTGGCTGGGACGAATATCGGCATTTCGATTGATACAAAAATGAGCCCTCTATGTGCTATATTCCTCGAGATATCGGCCGTCGCACGCAATTTCAAATTCTGTTCCACAGAATGTCATTTTGTTCACCATTCCATCCTATTCCGATTGTCATGCCTCATATTCCAGACATATTTAATGTTGTTAAAAGCCGACACTTCTCCGAAACCGCACGAACGGCTGCAACAATAACCTGAACCCATGTAGTAATGGCCAATATAGAGTATCTTGCGGTTCCCGATATAGTTGTAAGAAAAACAATCGATGTTATGGCAATTTAAGTCAACTTAAGAACAGTACGTTTTAACGTTTGTGTTTGCGTGGAGACATAGGGGGCAACTAAAACGACCACTCCAGATCGAAGCTATTAGTTCAAATTTGGAATTCAAAGAAACAACTATAGCCACAGTAATGGGCCATTCCCTGTGTGGCCGCGCGGTGCCAGGAACTACAATGTATTGGAACAAGAAAATAGACTGGTATGCATCGATTGAACACTTCTGTACTCATTGATGAGTAGTTCCTTAGGGACTCTTCAGATAATAAGATCGATGAACGACTATATGACGTTTGTTGAACATATATTATCTGAACAATTTCGACCAATAAATAGGACTCCTTCTCTTACAATATATTTTCATATGCGTGTCGTCTGCTCATATTTCCTGAACACCCTAATTTTTTGTTTTCGGAAATAAACTTCTTTTTACAAAAATTTTACCAAAAATGGCGACACACATGTACACCCTTAACATAAAGTTTTTTTTGTTTTTGCTCAAATGGCGCCATTTTATCCGCCATTTAGAATATACCGATATGCAAAAGATATATGTTCAAACAGTTAAATAGTCCTATACTTGTCCAATCCAAATATATGCATAATGAACAGTTTTGCATGAGGTAACTTACTAGGCAATAGCAATGTATAAAGGCTTTCACCAAAAATGGTTGCCATGGCAACGGTGTACATCTTCCAGATTGGGATCATATCCAAAGTTATTTATATTCATGTGATATGCATATGCATGTGAGCTAACTTTGATGCTTTTATCATAAACTTCACGATTTTGTCCTCTATATGTCACAGTAATGGTGTGGCCATTGTTGTTGTGGTAAGAACAATGTCTCATTTTATGGGTGGGCATTGCATTGCCCCGGTCAGATGTGTTTATTTTAATTTATGATCATTAAACTAGATATTAGTATGTTTACAAAATGAGGTGAGTAACTAAACTATATGTATGAGGGATATCCCAGCATTCACTGGCCTATAGTCAAGTTGTTGGTATGATCTATAATGCAAGATATATAACAGAATCACCGAGTATGTGTTCTACAGACCAATTTATTTTTTAATCATTTTTTTTACACAAATTCTACCCAAAATGGCGATAAACACATTACATAAAGGGTTATTTGATCAAATGGCGGCCATTTTATTAGTCATTTTGAATATGCCCATATATAAAAGGTATATGTTCTAACATGTATGTGGTCTGCTCCAAACAGATGCATAATGAGAAGTATTCCATGAAGTTACGAGGCAATAGCAATGCACCAAGGCTAGCTTTTGGCAAAAAAAAACACGTGTTTTCACCAAAATGGTTGCCATAGCAACGGTGTACATTTTCCAGTTTGGGATCATATCCAAAGTGACTTATATTTATGTGATACACATGTGAGCCAACATTGATTCTTTTACAAAAACAATTCACGATTTTTTTCTCAACTACCACACAAATGGTGTGGCCATTGTTTATTGGGGAGAACAATTTCTCATTTCAGGGGTTGGCATTGCCCCAGTCATATGTTTTGTAAAATCTCTCACACTAGTAATAATCACCCAATAGATATGACTGGCTTAAAATAAAGGTGATGACCTCCAGCATCTAACACAATATCAATATGATGCAACAAAATGAGATAGGTTCATCATAAACACAAATAATAGGAAGTAAAGTGATAAACACCGAACATTTTGACAATGACCTTGGCCTTGCACAGTGACCTTGACCCTTAAAATAAGTACTGGCGGTCCTTCATGGGGAATACATACTTATACATATTATAATATACCTATATCATCAATAAGTCCACCGCTAACACTAATGCACTTAAAAAATGGTCATTTTCCAGAATTCTCAGAAATCATATACCGTTGCTATGGTAACATCATTTTTGAGGCAACTAAGTGACAAGAATCTTGTCAACATTGGTTCCCAATGACTCCAGTATATGGGCTTCAAGAAAAAATATGTTGCCAAAAATCCCCAAAAATGTTTACGAAACAAATTTTTTTTACAAATGACAGGCTACTATAAATAGCAGAAGAATAAACGCAAGATATGAAGACCTGAAAACCCTACTCAATGTGATTTGAATTCAGAAGAAAATATGTTTAATGCTATCGCCCTAACAGAAATATTCAAAGTGCATAGATCCTCAGACTTCTCACTCCCATGCAGGATATCATCCCTTAGAATTTAATATTCGATCCAATGGAGACGATCAACTTATCATGGCAGAGGCGGTGTTGTTATTTATATCAAGGAAATTTTACAATACAAACTCAGACCCGATTTGACAATATTTATACAGCACGTAATAGAAACATTATTTATAGAAATACACCGAGGAGCGAACGATAATTATATAATAGGATTTATTTATAGACCAAATACAGCACCGAAGGCTGACTTGGACAAATTTATGTTGAAATTCGATATTATCTTAGAAAAATTGAAAAGACAAGTCTTACATAATAGGAGACCTCTACATTGACTTTCTCAATTTCGATACGCATGCAAAAACCAACGACTTCATAAACAACATGCCCATGATAACGAAACCTACAAGATTAACTCTGCTACCATAATTTATCATATTTATATAAACAAAGTGCAAGATAGTCACCAAACAGGGATAATTACCTGCGATATTTTCGATCACTTCGGTATATTCATCTATGAAGCAAACAAGCATAAACACATAAACCCATCCCACAAATAGCTACGTATAAGAACTACAGTATTAATAATATCCATATATTCAAAATCTTGTTAAAGTCGTGTAAGTCTGAATCAGTTCTCAGTTGCAACTCATCTGACTAGGCATATGAAATATTTAGATATATATATAGACCGCGCACGATCTAGCTTTTCCGCTCGCAACACGGGATGTACCCAAATAATATATAAAGCGCGAACCATGGATGCAATCTGGACTAATCATATCATCAATTACAACAAAAACTCTACTGTAACAAACTGAATTCACCTTCAGAAACAAATAAAATTGCCTACGTAAATTATCGTCAATTATATAATAAACTAATTTGGAAAAGAAAAAGTAGTTATTATTGTGATAGTCTAGAACAAAATGAAAATGATATAAAAAACACATGGAAAATTCTTTAAAATGCCATCAATAAAAATAAGAAATCATGGAACTACCCTAAGGTATTTAATGATAACAATATAGAGCTATCCGACTGGAACATAATAGCCAAAACATTCAATGACTACTTTTCAAAACGGTGAAAACACTAGAAGTTCTATACATACTGAAGCTGCAGATGCAGATTTCACTGGCTACCTTCGAAATAGACGAACAAACGAATTAGAAATGGAACCCACATCCATTCAGGAAATAATATTAACATGTTATTCTATGAAAGGAAAACGGAGCAAAGATTATATCAGCATATCAACTGAACTCAAATCTTTCGTTTGAACAGGGAATAGTCCCAACGAACATGGACATCTCTAAAGTAGTCGCCATTCCCAAAATAAGTAACGCCAAGGAAATAACACAATATCGTCCAATCAGCATACGTCCATCGTTCTCTAAACTGTTTGAAAAATTAATGCAAAAACGACCTGTAGATTTTCTTAAAGACAATGAAATCTTGTATTAACACCAATATGGATTTAGACCAAACCACTCAACTTATGCACCTTCTAGATCATTTCGTTAAAAATAATGATAAATCGACACGGGATTCCACCCTAGCCCTATTCCTGTACTTGTCTAAAGCGTTCGATACAATTGACCACAATATACAGCTAACAAAACATGACCGCTATGGTACTAGGGGTGTAGCAAAGTCGTGGTTCCATAGTTATCTAAACAAGAGGAGACAATATGTTGTATATTGCGGGAGAGCTTCAAATCTTATGAATACTTCATGTGGGCTCCCCCTTGGCTCCATTCTCGGGCTGATAATATTTTTAGTATACGTGAACGATACGGCCAATTCTACAACAATGGACTTTTTATCCATGCGGATGACACCACACTTTTTACAAGCGGTAAAAATTGCGAATTAGTACAAAATTCTGTCAACAACGAATTAGCTAATGTATTCGATTGGTGCTTCTTTAATAAACTTTCAATTAATATTAATAAAAGTAACTATATGCTCATATACCCAAGCATAATGACAACAAATGGAATACGTTGAAAATAAAGTTAAATAGCATTGAATTGAATCGAATAGGGAACCTTGGGAACGAATCCTCGACAACATTTTAGGTATCCATATCGTTGAGAACTTGACGTTCAAAAAGCACATATCGATAATCTGCTATAATCTGCTATAAAATAACACATGCACCAATAAGTTGAAACATTTTCCCGAGTAAAGCGTTGAAAACATTGTAATATGCCCTGATTCAAGGCCACTTAGTTAACGGTATCCAAATATGGGGTCATGTTCCAGAAGTCAAGAAAAATTTCCTGTTACAAAAACGAGAAATGTGTATACTATGCAATAAGAAATATAGGAGTCACACAGACTCGCTCTTTAACAAAGAGAATATCTTGCAAATATATGATTTACACATAATCAACTCTGCAATTTTCGTGCATGACAGGTATTATGACCGTCTGTCGGCTTCTTTTGACATTATGTACAACAAACGAGCAAAATCAACCCCAAGACACCCTTATCCCCTGCCTCTAGAAATACATAGATCCGAATTTTCAGGAAGACTCCCTAGCATTCCTTCCCCACAATATGGAACGACATTGAAGCTGTGCATACAAAGCAGGCACATTTTGAAGAAACATGTTTAGTAATTATCCCCAAAAATGTACGCTGTAAAAACACAGGACGCCCCGACTTTACCGATATATAATACGAACACTTATATTTATATAAACGTCATATACACATAGTTCTATTTGATCGCATAACCATAGTTCTACTCGACCATTTTCTTTCCACCATCTCGTTCTCGTTAATATCAAAGGCTATAATACAATACCACGATGAATATAACACAAGCCATAATATCGACACAATAAATGTGATTAAATGGGAACTGTTAAATGTTTATCATTTCAATGTTATATGACTAGTTTTGTGTGAATAAGGTTCAAATATAACATCCAATAAAAAATTAGATATAATTTTATCGATAAACGTGTTTTTAGCGACTTTTAAAAATCGATTATTATTTCTTAGCTGATTTTGCTCGAGTCACATGACCGCAAAACCCGTGACGTCAACGTGTGACTTACCCCGCGCAGACGAACTATTTACGAAAAATGGCTTCTGCACACAGCATTTCCGCGTTTGAAAGTGACTCTGATCACGAAAATGACGACGAGTTACGTGTTGCGGAGGATACTGCATCTATGGCAGATACTGAAGATGCCTTTGATGGCTTGCGTTTGAATATTGGCCCATATTTACACGAACCAGCCGACGAAGATAGTCCCATTACTGGCATTAGTCGCAAGGACAGCGAGACTTAAAATTTAAATTCACCAAGTCACAGTGTCAACAATCATTGAATCGATTAAATTATCAATGTCATTAATTTTTGACGACGATTGTCATGATAATTGATTGTTATTCTACAAATGAATAATCTACATCTAACTCTAAAAATATTAGTAGGCTTGTTCAAAATTGACTATATCTTTAGTATCCCGTAGATTTTCGACTACCAGTAGGCCTATCCACTCATTCACTGTCAGTGTGAGTGTTAGTACTGTTACTGTCCCCAGTGTGGCATGGAGTGTCTGTCAAAATCTGGCGGAGAACTTAGGACTCAATAGGAGGTGTGTAACAAGTGCTAACAGCACCATCAGAGAATCGTTCGATCTACTGCGTACTAGCACTGTACATTAGTCATTACGATGACTTCTTAAAAACAACCATTGAGTGGAACCGCCTTGAACAGTCAGTTGTTGATTCTGGAGATCGGTAACACTGAATATCTGAAGGATTTATAATTATATTAAATATGGATTCTAAGTTCTAGACGCTTCGTACCAGTGTCGTTGGATTATCAATGGATAGGATTCTGAACATTGCCGGAGTAGAAATTGAGTACACCTGAAGTCGAACAGAACAGATGTCATATCAACTTTCACGTTGCATTATATTATTGTGACCATATAAATGATAAAAATTGATATACAACTATAGTGACTTCTTCATTATTTCACTATCCGATACCATGGTCGTTTCATACCATATTTTTTGGTTACTTTTTTTATTTCGTACTTTGCAGAAAATCATTTATTTGTTTCCCTATGGTGTGACATACATGTACATGTATAGTGATATGGTATCTTTGGTATGAAAAGACGAATTGATTTCCAACATGGTGCGAAACGACCAAACAATAAGGTACGAAACTACAAAAAATATGGTGCGAAACTACAAAAAATATGGTACGAAACGACTTAAGACGATCCAAAATGTCGTGTACCCATTTATATCTCCTCTGCAAGGGGAACAACCAGACACTGACCCTTTAGACTATCAGCATCTAACATCATTGGACTCCACCAAAGTGCCTACTCTTGTGTGCCAAATATTTGTACCTGTATGTTTATTAATTTTATGAGAAAAATCCACCCTGCACGATGCTTAAGCCTTATTACCATACATGTAGATCTGCACATTTAAACAAAATTATGGCTCTGTTCTAAATTTAAATAACAAATGCTATACAAATACCGGTAGTTTAATTACAAATACTTGTACAAGAGACTGGATTTTTCATTTGAGATGTTGCGCACACGGGGCATGTACGTAGACAACGATGGTTACATTTCCCCATGCATATATCAATTTTAAGCATGTCAATTGCGAAAACTTGCTTTATAATCAAGTCTAGACACAAAAATAATTGTTTAACGGTACTCAATCCGATCAGATGCTCCTAAATTACTATTTCTTTGGCTTCGGGGGTAAAAAATATTGATTCGAGTCGAGGAACCTACTCATCAACACTCTGTGTGATCAGATATCAATTTTTGAAGTTTATTATTTCTATTGTGTGTGGCCCAAAAACACGCCGTCAAAAAGGTGGTCTCGGTCAAAATTGTGGATGAAGATGGATAACTCTAAAATCAAGTTATTATTACCACTTGATTTTAGAATTATCCATCTTCATCCGCAATATTCCACCCTGCAGTTGTATTTGGCACACAAGATTATACCGGTAGCTGTAAACAGTAAAGTCTGAACAGTAGAGTCTAAAGGCTTTATACCGAATCACAAACACTTATTTAATATCAGTTTTTGATCAGCATTTGAAGATGGATTTATATCTATAGCTTCCTAAATATGTTTTCTATAATTCCCAGGGTATAAAATAATAAAATCGAGTCAAAGACACATGTCATGAAATGCTTATATCAATTATCGATATTCATACCCCCTTTAAAAAAAAGGGGGGTATACTATTTTGCACCTGTCTGTCCATCCGTCTGATGTCTGTTCAGGGCATAACTTGAACAGTAGTGCTAATAACTGCTTGGATCTCAATGAAATTTGGTATACATGTAGATGTTCACCACTATGAGGGCATTCAATTTCTTATATAATGTGAATATCAATTGGGACATATTTTTCGTTACTATTTTTACAACAAACCGTCATGTTATAAAACTTTCA
Organism: Siphonodentalium dalli; assembly: GCA_032622095.1. NCBI lineage: Eukaryota > Metazoa > Mollusca > Scaphopoda > Gadilida > Siphonodentaliidae > Siphonodentalium > Siphonodentalium dalli. The sequence continues at coordinate 68,061,310 of CP136069.1, forward strand.
GGCGATCTCATATAGAGTTCTCCCACTTGCTACACTCCAAACATTTTTGCGAGCTGTAAGATGTCCCAAATTAGTTGTACATGTGTATGTATCTAATATACCAGAAATATAAAATAAAATCAATATTGTCAGATAGAAGCATTTCCGGACAGGGGTTTTCAATTCATATTTATTATTTTTAATATTTCATACATATTTCAGGAAACTGCTGCATATAAAACTTGGTTTAGGGAGAGATAGACCATCTTTAAACTGTAATCACATTAAAAACCAAGATTATTCCTTAAATGATAATTTTGAGAGGGGGGCACTGATTTTCTAATCTTTCAACCAAATCATATCAACACATGTCTACCGTTATCAACTTATCAAGAAATACTACCGGTAGTATACCGGTACATCTAAATTAGAAGGTGGCACAAGTTTGAAGTCAGAATATCTGAGTGCATTCTATTTACAACCACAGGGGTCCGGGAACTTCTTAAAATATCTTTATCTATACCTATATTTGTGAATGTCTATTCTATATTAATTCACGATTCACGAGGGACCTTATAGATGGCTCCAAAGGGGTCTAACAGGGGCAATTTCTTACGAGAAAGATAATCAACATAATTGTGCAGATTAGAAATGTATACAGCGCATGACGGTATTGGGGTAAGGGACAAAAAGTGGGAGGGGCAAAACAATACATGTACCACACTGCATTAACATGGGTAACGACCCTGCTAGTTACATAATATTTAGAGGATATTACTTGGTTGGTTTGATATTAGACCAAATATCGGCCTGAGGTAACCTCATATCTCTATCAGCCTGACATCGAAGGTCGAAGGCTGATATGAGATTACCGAAGGGGCTGAAATCAGGCCAATATATTCAAACCAACCAAGTACATGTAATACCCTACACGTAACTATTAATTTGTTATTTCTTATGAGAAAGATAATCATCATAATGGTGCAGATTAGAAATGTCTACAGTGATGGTATTGGGGTCAGAGAGAAAAGTGAGAGCATTAACCTGGGCAACGACTGGTCACCCTGCTAGTTATATAATAATTAGAGGACATTTCTTGGTTGGTTTGATATTAGGCCTGATATCAGCCTAAGGTAACCTCATATCACTATCAGCCTGACATCGAAGGTCGAAGGCTGAAATGAGGTTGCCAAGGGCTGAAATCAGGCCTATAATATCAAACCAACCAAGTAATACCCTATCCATAACATTAATTAGTTTGCCTCTTAGTAACAGTAAACAGTGTTCTATTGACAACTCTTTCAAATGAGTGACATCACAAAAAATCATGTTCTTAGTATGCATTATTTAACAGTGAAACAGAATTATGCCATGTTGTAAAGCCATATTACTCGGATCCGTGATGTCATGAAATCATATTACTCTGATTGGTGATGTCCTAAAACTATATTACTCAATTTAAAGGTACTCAATCTGATAAAACTCCTCTCAATTACTATTTCAATGGCTTCTGGGGTCAAAAATATTTGATTCGAGTCGAGGAAGCCACCCATCAAAGCTCAGATTTTTTAGATATCGATTTTAGAAATCTATTATTTTTCATTATCGGGAATACTTTCTGTCCCAGAACACAGTCAAAATTGCGTTATTATTACCACTTGATTTTAGAGTTATCCATCCTTGTCTGTTTGAATAGTGTTTTGGTGTACACATCTCGTGCAGATTACGAAGTTGAAGGCAATTATTAGTACTCATCTCGAGAAAATAACAAATTTAAAAAATCAATATCTAATAACTCTGAGCTTTGTTTGATGGGTTCCTCGACTCGAATCAAATATTTTTTACCCTAAAAGCCAAAGAAATAGTAATATAGGACCCTCTGATCGGATTGTTGTTGTTGGAATCTGTTGAGATGGGGACCCTCTGATCGGATTGAGTACCTTTAAGGCAAATTGAAGTGATATTCACCTACGGTAAGTACATGTACAAATGTAGTTTGATAACAAGCCATACCGGGCAAAAATTTGAATTTTTTTTCCACCGATATAGCCATCAGTAGGAAACTTCCTTCCAAGTGGTGCTGTCGTAGCATACAGGTATCAAGGTGGACCCCCCTCCCCAATGGGGAGACTATCTAGCCACGTCTCTGATTTCAGTGGTCACACAATGAGTGAACAAGAGACCCAGAGCTCTTTCGCAGATAAGTCGTGGCTTCCTATACATGTACATGTACTTAAACTGAGGCCACAGGGGCTTGTTAAGAAAACAAGTAAAAATATATATACAAAAACATGCGTTTGTAAAGCATTACATGTACAGGTATACATATCAATAGAATATTGATGCATTTATAATGTTTGATAAAGTGGCATCCTCAATTTTACTTGTTTTCTTTACAACAAGTCCGTGTGACTATATCACATGTACAATTAGTTCAAGATTGAACTTAACACTAAACACTGCTTTAATATTTAGTATTACATTTATTTGGAAATAAATTATAATGTGCAATGGACTGAACAGCCAATAGGTTGCTGGACATTTCGTGCCATAGAAGTTTGACATAGAGATGTTTCGCACCAGGGTTCTGGACATTTCATACCAGTACATGTATCATTTCGACAATTTGTACCATTGAGTATACCATATTATTTTTTGGAAATAACATTAAAGGTACTCAAACCGATTCGATGGTTCCCATATTATCAGATTCCAACAACAAACATTTTTTTGAAATGCCGCTTCGGTTATCAGAATCGATTAATATGCTAACCAGTCAACAATAGTAAACAATTGCCCAAATTTTCCAAAACCTGTTATTTATCAACATTTTATTCAACACGGGTGGGTTCCTCGACTCGAATAAAATATGATTACCCCCGAAGCCAAGGAAATAGTAATATGAAAGCGTTAATTCAGATTATGTATCTTTAACTTTGTTGCCACGATTTCAATTTGTTAATTTTTTTTCGCAAAAAAAGAAAGAAATAGGTTTACATGTAATTGTCTGGTTGTCATCATCACGTAACTTTAAATCGTAAACATGTTCGCTTTCATTAAGTTAACAAAATTAAAATAATTTTCCACATGGTACGCTGCATACGCATGACCAATTACCATTTGTGGGAACCAACGAAACATACAAATGTATATGGTGTGAAATGACAAAACATATGGTACGAAACAATCAACTGTGTGGTTCAAATTAAGGGTATATATAAACCGGCCATGGTAGGAATTTCTTAGGAAACATCGTTTGAGCCATCCAACGATCCTTGGTGAATCACCGAGTGATCTACATGTATAATAGCCCGGAAGTGCTTAAATAGATCGATCGGTCTTCCACAGTCAGCATGCATCTGGTAAGAGGGGGGTCAATCTAAACTGTTCTATAATTATCTTTCAACCAATACTAGTACTTGCAAACAATAACAATTATTCTGATTTCTTTTGAAACAAACACAATAATTATTTACTGAGAATATTCAATATAAACATCTACAAATTCTTAAACAAACGGAATTTCAATGTTCAAGAAATTTAGAGGTCTCCCCTCTTACAATACAACAGTGAGCAATATGCCAGGAAGACCGATCAATGAATCTATTTTAACTCGATCAGGCTATTATTGTACAATATATATTGGTTGTTCACCTACACTTGTCCAACTGATTTTGGAGAATATATACAAACGAAATGATTAAAAAATATATTTATTAATTATAATAAATAATCATCAAATTGGAAGAGTTCAGCATCAGCTCCTTGCTGGCATTGTTGAATACGGCCCACGTCGGATTACCATCGGAAAAAACGTCGAAAATAGGTGATTTACTTCCCAAATTGCCATCGTAGTTTTAGAATCTTTTTCCACCAAGAATGGGTTGAAAACTGCAGACAACTGTTCTATGCACATTACAGTCCAATAATTTTGACTCTTGGTTGATAAACATTCCTCTAAAACATAAATCTGTCTATAAAAGTGTCAATTTGTTTCAATTGCGAAAGGTCAACCTCCAGTCCAGAATCGAAAATCCAATTCACAATATTCATCGAAACTTCTCAAAACAGCGCCCAACGTATAGTCCTAGCACAACTCCGTGATATTATATGATTTACACACTTCAGTCATCAACACTTTCTAAATGTCCAAATTGTTGAAAATAGTAGATTTGTATCGTAAGTCGCCATTAACAAAACAAATGAGAAAACACGTGGACATGTTTACGTCTTATTCCCTCATCCGAAAAAAAAGTTGCGTTCCCACGTTGACGTCACGCTTCTTTGTGCACATAAAACTGGCGAGTGGCTTTTTAGTTTTTCCTTATTATTTTCGACGTCAAAAAGTCATTAAAATCTCGATTTTTACGCTATAAGTTGGTGTTTTCGAATATGATTCGTTTTTAGTAACCTTAATTCTACGTTATGACACTGGTATAGTTTATTTTACTGAACACAAAGTTTTATTAACAGTTCCCTTTTAAGCATATTTGAGGTATAATGGACACTCCGAGATTAATCATCAAATTTTAACCCAGTGTCACTTAGCCAGTTCAGTAAAATTCATCTTTATATATATGTATATATATTATTGACTAATGTATGTTATATTCATATTAAGTACTATGGCATATACCATGTGTTATTGGTGGAACAATAAATAAATAAATAAATAAATCAGACATACCGCGTCCGCGCCTCCATAACTATGAGAGAATGCACATAATTATGACAGTTAGTTAACATTCTCCCAAAACCTCACTCAACAAAAATCCCTTCCGGCGAATCATATAAATTCCAATCTTTTTATGTTTACTAAAAGATGCATATCTCTCCCCGGAATCATATGTATTACTTATGTGTATGAAATAATAAATCTACGTCGTGTTGAGCTTAAGTTCTGAGATTTCTTGAGATCTTCTCACTAATATGAATATTATTCTCTCAATCTTCGTTTGAAACTGAGAGAAACTTCTCATATTATAGAATATCTGAAAAGATTATAACGTTTCCGGGAGGAGATAAAGCGACATAGTGATCACTCGTCTGGATTGGCTCACAAACATATAAACAGGTCTGTAAAAAATACCCTAAATAGTTTGTTTTTGATTATGTTTGTATATATATATATATATATATATATATATATATATATATATATATTTATATATATATATATATATATATATATATATATATATATATATATATAGCTATATATATATATATATATATATATATATATACGGCAAGTGAACTCAATCAGGAGCAATATACTGGAAATAAGCTACAGTACCAGACATACCCGGTCAGCTGGGGATTTGGCCAAGGCCATTTGACCTAAAAGTCATCTCAGGCCCAAGTTTTATTATCATCAATCACGACATAAACATTCTGAAAATAACACATTATTTATGGCTGGTTTTCTTCCAAAATAAAATAATTATGTAATTTATTGAATCAAGAAATATTAAGTCTCCTTTCGTGATCTTCAGATGATAACCTGGCTATATGGACGGCAATTTTTAATCGTTCTATCTTATAGAAGTTGTACCACAAGTGCGAAAATTTACATAATTGTGCCATGAAAATAAATGGGTTTATAATTATTTGAAGGTGTTTAAATATTGTGTCACAATAATCGTTTGTACCAAATTTCAGAAAGAAATTCCAGACAGAATGTTGAGGAAATTCATTTTGATATATCAGGTGATGTCGGAAAAGTGTGAGTCTGACATCAGTCGATTACAATGTTTATAATTCTGACCGACGGGGTTTCTGTGCGTGTATAGTACTCACCAATCAGCGAATCCGTTGAAGCCAACCACAGACGTCTTAGCTGTCCCACCTCTAGAATAAAAGACACACAATTGACGACTATGTCACACGTAACCGAAAATGTTCAGCACCCCACTTCTATATAGTCAGAGTCACACAATGAAAGATCCCGTCACGGTTAACCGACGATGTCACACTTGTAAAAATGTGAGTCAAACGAAATAACTGAAAATGTTTCAGCCACCCGCCTCTATTGTCAGAGTCACACAAAATAACCGCAGAAATCTAGAATGAGAGTCGCACAGAATAGCTGCATAATTATGCATTAGCTGCCCCACGAGCCACACAATGCACGATCCAGGCACTCCGCCTACTTCACCGGCAGCAATCCGGGAATATCTATTATTGGGGATCTACTAAAAGACGGGACGGGACGATTTTCCGGGACGGGACGGAACGATTTGTCTAAAAGACGGGACGGGACGGAACGAATATTTAAAAGTCATTTTATTCGGAAATGAAAGAGTATAGAGGCACAAACATGGTCTCAACTTGTTTATTGGTATCTACTCTATACGAATGTGATGTTTTCCCGATAAAATTGAGCGTATGCTGAACGGTGGGCGTTCGAATAACGAAGCGTCGAAATTAGGGAAATTTATAACTTCTGGGACGATAATCTAAACACTAAAAGTCATATTTCGTTTACATTTTCATGTTTGAGTGACGGATTATTACAGAAAGTGTTTGTCTAATATATACTAAATAGTAAAATAGAAGTTTGAACTTGTTTTCTGATGGTTAAAGTAGTGTTTTTATCGACGGGACGATAACATCCGCATTCTTGAAAAATCTGCATTCCGCCGAACGAAAATCTTCGAAAATCTTAACAGAAAAACTAGCATTATGTTCACATTTTCATGTTTGGGTGACGGATTTTTGCAGAAAATGTTAGTCTAATATATACTAAATAGTAAAATAGAAGTTTGAACTTGTTTTCTGATGGTAAAAGTAGTGTTTTTATCGACGGGACGATGACACCTCCATTCTTGAAAAATCTCCATTCCGCCGAACGAAAATCGTCGAAAATCTTAACAGAAAAACTAGCATTATGTTCACATTTTCATGTTTGAGTGACGGATTATTGCAGAAAGTGTTTGTCTAATATATACTAAATAGTAAAATAGAAGATTGCACTTGTTTTCTGCTGATAAAAGTAGTGTTTTTATCGACGGGACGATGACATCCGCATTCTTGAAAAATCTGCATTCCGCCGAACGAAAATCTTCGAAAATCTTAACAGAAAAACTAGCATTATGTTCACATTTTCATGTTTGGGTGACGGATTTTTGCAGAAAATGTTAGTCTAATATATACTAAATAGTAAAATAGAAGTTTGAACTTGTTTTCTGCTGGTAAAAGTAGTGTTTTTATCCACGGGACGATGACACACCCATTCTTGAAAAATCTCCATTCCGCCGAACGAAAATGTAGGGCGGCCACATGATGTTTTCTTCCTGTATTTAGTCCGAGAGCTAATAGGGGTACCCTTGCACCCCCCCCCTGGGACTTAACTTCACCCCACTCATTTTGTTCCTTATTATGTCCTTCAACTTTTAAGCAATGTTAGCAAGAAAACAAAGTGGCCGTGTAGACTCCATACATTCAAGAATGGATGTGTCATCGTCCCGTGGATAAAAACACTACTTTTACCTGCAGAAAACAAGTTCAAACTTCTATTTGACTATTTAGTATATAGTAGACTAACATTTTCTGCAATAATCCGTCATCCAAACATGAAAATGTGAACCTTAATGCCAGTTTCTCTGTTAAGATTTTCGAAGATTTTCGTTCGGCGGAATGCAGATTTGTCAAGAATGGAGGTGTCATCGTCCCGTCGATAAAAACACTACTTTTACCAGCAGAAAACAAGTTCAAACTTCTATTTTACTATTTAGTATATATTAGACAAACATTTTCTGCAATAATCCGTCACTCAAACATGAAAATGTAAACGAAATATGACTTTTAGTGTTTAGATTATCGTCCCAGAATTGATAAATTTCCCTAATTTCGACGCTTCGTTATTCGAACGCCCACCGTTCAGCATACGCTCAATTATATCGGGAAAACATCACATTCGTATAGAGTAGATACCAATAAACAAGTTGAGACCATTTTTGTGCCTCTAAACTCTTTCATTTCCGAATAAAATGACTTTTAAATATTCGTTCCGTCCCGTCCCGTCTTTTAGACAAATCGTTCCGTCCCGTCCCGGAAAATCGTCCCGTCCCGTCTTTTAGTAGATCCCTATTATTGAGCATAATCAATTCAATGAACTCATTTCTATGTTATTCTTGTCATATACTCAAGAGTGTGCTTCGTGTTCCATCCAGCGTATCTCCGCGGATAGCTATCTATACTCACCGTCTGCAGGTTTGTTCCGAATGACGACAACCAATGTCTCCAATCTGCTCAAACCATCCTGTAGAGTACAGAGACGCCCACTCACCAATCCAACTTTAGTCCCTGGATATAATATGACACAAATTCACACAATTGAATTAAATTATACGAACATAGATATTGAAAACTTTAAACCTGTTTGATGGGCTGAGCGCGAGACGTTCGTGTTCATTATTCCCCGCGGTGTAAAGCATATCCCATAACAAGCTGCGTAATTTGATTGGGAAACAGTGACACTACGCGTATCCAGTCGTGATCACGGGACACCGAAATACAATAGAAAAACGCTCTAATTAAGTTACTTCCTAGTCCAGGGATGGGGCGATTACATGGCTAATGTATTTGATTAAAATACAAATACTTTTACATTTGATGATTATAAATACAATACAGATACTTTTCCCAGTTGATGTAATTTGATTACAAATACAATACTTTTCGAAAAGTAATCAAATACATGTTGATTACATCCGATTACTTTCAGATTACATATTCAAGAAATTCAATTTTATATTACCATAGTGTGCTATATAGTCAATTTGTCAACCTTAACATGTAGTCTGGTCGATAAAAGGTTTGACCTAGAAAAAATTTGGACCAAGTTGGTTTGTATACCATTTTGAAGAGGAATATATCCTCTATAACATATCCAAAATCCGCAAAAATCCGCTTTGAGCATTTTTTGTAATTCAAGATGGCGTCCAAGATGGCTGCCATTTTCCTATAAGTCAGCTTGATGCAATTATAGTGAGAACATCTCGTCATATGTATACACATGTATACATTTATGTGAAGCTAAGACATAACGCCACCTTTGTGAGCCAAAATTGGAACTCCCCGTCCAAGATGGCCGCCAAAATGGCGACCGGAAGTGGAATGTTTACATTGTTTCACTAATATCTATAAGATAAGTTTCTGTGGTTTGGAACTGGTTAAGAATTGTGACTTTATTTTGTATTTAGCATGTTAACTGAATATTGGAGCAATGAAATATGCTGCTCGTGGGGTCCACACCCCTTCCGATCACTCAAAAATTCGATTTTACAAAACGCGGTATAACATTTCACAAAAGATCCCCATTGGGATTCTAGTCATATTTCATCAAGAAGTGGGAAGAACTGTGCAATGTAAGTGATGCATTCTATATCTTATTGATATTTGAACTCAATGGTACCAAAATTATCATTTTGGCTCAAAATGGCTGCCAAAATGGCCGCCAAAATATGGAAAATGGTAATTAAATGCAACCGCTTACAAGTTGTGGTGATGCACACACTTGACTATTCTGTCTTATATAGCTTGACCACTAACATTTCTGATGCACCTTGGGTATTTGTTACCATTTTAACCACTGAAATTACCAGAATTATTCGAAATTTTCTGTCACAAACCTGATATCAAAATCGGGAAAAAATCGCTGTTCAGGTTTGAGCCATTTTTTAAAAGTAAAATGGAACTATGTTTGGTATCAAAGATGTTTATTGTTACATATGTCACACTGAGGTGTTTTAGACAAAATTACTCAAGATGGCTTCCAAAATGGCGACCAAATTTGGTAAATATTATTATATACATATACATATGTGTATATATGTGGTGTATATGTATACATAATCAATTGTGACTCACATGCTACATAACCAACTAAATGTTCTATTCTGGTTGTCCCGGTACCCTAAGAGGCATGACAAGTTAATTTTGAGGAATGCAATATGGATTTTGCCAAAAAACTTCCTTCTTTTTGAACGGAAATGGGCAGAACGTTGAAACGGAGCTGAGAGGGATCATATTATGTGGCTATTCTGGTCTATTAGCATCAACATTAATCAACTTAATACAGTGTGTATGTCTGTTGACTGTTTGGTCATAGGCGAGGTGAGTAGGTATACATGGAATTATTGTATTCATGAATGATGTGAATAGTTATACAATGTGTGACTATATGGTCATGGATGGGGTGTCCATGGTGAGATGTATAGGTATATAAGGAGTAGCTGTATGGTGATGTGTGAGGTGAACATGTTTACAGTGAGTGGCTGTCTGGTCATTGAAGTGGTGTATGGGCATAACAAGAGCAGCTACACTGTCCTGTATGTATATATATGTAGTGGGTGTGTGGTCAGGGGTGGGCTGTACAGGTGTACATTGGGTGGCTGTATTGTCATGGTTGGGTGTATATGTATACATATGTTGGATGTATGGTAATGGATGGGTGTATGTATAAATATGGTGCTGTGTGGTTAAGGGCAATGTGTATATGTGTACATGGAATGACTGCTTGTTGAAGTGTATATGCATATCTGGAGTACACTTTGATGGCCATTGGCGGTTAGCGTATATTGAGAGTGACCTCATGGTGATGGGTGGGATGTATATGTTTATATGTAGGGCATATTGTATTGTCATTGGTGGTGTGTACAAGCACACACTGACTAGCTGAATGCTCATGGAAACGGTGTATAAGTATAGAGCCAGTGGCTGAATTATCACGATTGAGCTGTATATGCAAGTCTGAAGTGTACGAATGGCCGTGTGTGCGGGGTATTGGTATATCTAGAAGGGCTGTATGGCCATTGATGAGGTGTATATATATACACCTGGAGTGACGCTGTGGTCATGGGTGAGGTGTATATGTATATCATGAGTGACTATATGGCCATGGCACGGCCAATATGTATATAGGTATTGACAGTATGGCAAAATTAATCGTGGGGTGAATTGATATACAAGGAGTGACTATGATCACGAATGTGGTTTATGCGTATACAGCGAGAGGCTGAATTATCATGGGTCAGGTGTATATGCAAGTCTGGGGTGTATGAATGGCCGTGTGCGCGGTACGGGACATTGGTATATCTAGCAGGGATGTAAGGCCATTGGTGAGGTCTATATGTATATACATGGAGTGACTCTATGGTTTTGGGTTGGTGTATATGTATATCTTGGGTGGCTATATGGCTACGGGTGTCGCAAATATATATATATGCAGGGAGTGAGATTGTATGACCACTGGTGAGGCAAATAGGTATGCAAGAAGTGATGTATGATCATGGATGTAGCGAACAGGTATACCAGGAGTGACTGTATGGTCATCGGTGGTGTATATGTATATCTTTAGTGGCTATATAGCTATGCATGTGGCAAATAAATCTACATGGAGTGACGACTGTATGGCCTATGGTGAGGCGAATAGGTATACACGACTGAAGAGGTTACTTTGTGTTCATGTATGTAGTGAATATGCATACAGGTCGTGTGAGGTGTAGGTGTATACATGGTGTGTCTGCACGGTTATTCACGGCTATAGGGCCATGCGTTGGTGTATGGGTAAACCCAAGTGTGGCTGTATGGTAATGGGTGATGTGTATGTCTATACAGCGAGTGGCACATGGCCATTTATGTGGTGTCAATGTATATATGGAGTGACTGCATGCTCATCTGTGATTTATACTGGTGCACCTTTGGGTGGCTATCGCTATCCACAATAACTCAAGGAAATGTTAATCGATAGAGGTAATATCAGAGTGTTCTCCACATTAATTGCGTTTTATATGCAATGTGAAAAACGGTTTTCGTGACAAAATAGTTTATAAGTTAATCAATTGATGCTAATGGGCCAGAGTAACCACATAATATGACTCATTTCAGTTCAGTTTCAACGTTCTGTCCGTTTCCGTTAAAAAACATGGACAGAATCCCAAAAGAGGTGTTCGGCAAAATCCATACTGCATCCCTTAAAATGAATTTGTCGTGCCTCATAAGGTGCTGGGACAACTAAACTATAAGATTTAGTTGTCAGTTGATTAAGTAGCATGTTTAATAACCAAGTGAGTGACAATTTGCTACCATTTCGGAACAGCAGAGAATAATGTTCGGAATATAAACTTTTTACCACACTTGGTTGCCATTTTTCAAGTCATCTTGAGTAATATTGTCTAAAACACCACACTATCACACATTTAAGGCATATCAAAATAAAAAGAACCTTTGATACCAAAGATAGTTCCATTTTACTTGAAAAATATGGTCCAAACATGAAAAGTGATTTTTTGCCGAGTTTGATGCTGTTTGTGATAGCAAAATCCCATAATTCTGGTAATTTCAGAATAGTAAATAGTAAAAATTAATTAACGTGCATAAGAAATGTTGGTATTCAATGAATATAAGACAGAATAGTAAATTGCGTGCATGACCACAACTTGTAAGCGGTTGCATGGCACGCTGGGATAATAATTACCATTTTCCATATTTTTGCGGCCATTTTGACAGCCATTTTGAGCCAAAGTGACAATTTTGGTACCATTGAGTTCGAATATCAATAATATATAGAATGCATCACTTACATTGCACAGTACTTCCCTCTTCTTGGTGAATTATGACTAGAATCCCAATGGGGATCTTTTGTGAAATGTTATACCGCGTTTTAAAATCGAATTTTTTAGTGATCTGAAGGGGTGTGGACCCAACGATCAGCATATTTCCTTGCTCCAATGGTCAGTAAACATGCTAAATACAAAATAAAGTCACAATTCTCAACCAGTTCCAAACCACAGAAACTTATCTTAAAGATATTAGTAAAAGCGTAAAAAATCCACTTCCGGTCGCCATTTTGGTGGCCATCTTGGACGGAGATATCCAATTTTGGCACATAAAGGTGGCGTTATGTCTTAGCTTCACAAAAATGTATACATGTGTATACATATGACAAGTTGTTCTCACTATAATTGCATCAAGCTGACTTATAGGAAAATGGCAGCCATCTTGGACGCCATCTTGAATTACAAAAAATGCTCAAAGCGGATTTTAGCGGATTTTGGATATGTTATAGAGGAGAGCTTCCTCTTCAAAATGGTATAAAAACCAACTTAGTCCGAATTTTTTCTAGGTTGACCCTAAAATTTGAGTTTATCGACCAGACTAATGGACCAGTTGTGACAATAACAAAACACATGCTCTGTTATGTGCTTAACATAGGCTGTAAATATTCAACACGTTATGGTTGGACATTGGACAAAGGTATTATCAACACCCTGCCACAATAAACAATTTCAAAACTAATTGATCCTTCCGCAATTTAGAAACAACTTTCAGAAACTTAGTGTTATGGCGTTTAAACATCGAATTAAGTACAAAAACCACGATCGAGGTTCTTTGAGATCATGTTATCAGTTACACGAACTCCCTTGCATAGTGCAAAATGAAATAATCCGAATTATATTACTGTTATTAGCATATAACCTTGATATCGTGTTTTTGTACTTAATTCAAGGTTTAATATCTCGATTTCAGGATTTCCATGAACTGTTCCCTGCATGTGGAGTAAAATTTGTCTGAATGACTAAAATAATCGTCAAAATTTCTTAATATGTGTGCAATAATATTAAAGTAAACATTATAAATCAAACATCTTAAACAGGTATGGGTGAAACCCCAATATATCTATAATAGCCCGATAAATAAAAAACTACTTTGCGATAAATCACAAACATTGCGAATCGTAAACTACTTTGCAATAAATGTATGCGGTTTAGTGCAAAGGTTTTCGATTGATCACAAAGGTTTGTGATAAATCACAATGGTTTGTGATTTATCACAGATGTATTTTTATGCGTTGGCACTAATGGGCTTAAACCGTAAAGATATAAATATAAGTCAGACATCTTCAACAGGTCAGGGTGAACCACCAATCGATCTATAATAGCATGGTCGGGCTAAAATAGACCGATCGGTCTTTCTCAGCCAGCATGCATCTGGTATAAGGGGAGCATACTGCGATAAATCACAAAACAACCTTGCAAAAAATCTCAAACATCTTTACGATAACTCTCAGACTACGTACTTGGTGATTATATTTTTGCGATTTATCGCAAAGATGTTTCAGGTTTGTTGAAAATGTTTTTGGCGCTAATGAGCTTCTGTGTAAACATTATAAATCAGACATCTTAAAAACAGGTCTGAGTGAACAACCTATCAATCTATAATTGTCGGTCAGGCTAAAATAGACCGATCGGTCTTTCACAGCCAGCATGCATATGGGATAAGGGGAGCAAACCTTTGCGATAAATCCCAAAACAACTTTGCATTAAATCACAAACATCTTTGCGATAACCTGCAAACCTTTCCAATAAATCTCAAACATCTTAACGATCAATCGCAAACTGAGAATATTCAAAATAAACATGTAAATATTCAAAAAAAAAAGAATTTCAATAGTCAAGAAATTTAGAGTTCCCTCTCTTACAACAGTGAGCGATGTTCCAGGATGACCGATCGGTGTTTCTATTTTAGCCTGATCACGATATTATAGTTAATCTGTGGTTCACTCAAACCTTTCTTTATACCATAATAAATATAACGTTAATAGTATGTTAATGTCATAGTTCCTAAGCTGCATTACGTGAGCAAAGCCAAAGTCTGTTCAGAATTTGTTGTAAAGTATGTGCGGGTACATGTAAAAAGCGTGCGATAAGCAAAAGACTCCACAATGGGGAGACCACACTAATGAACTTTGGTTAATTAAAATTGGCACCATGTTGTTTGCAAAATAGCGCTCAATATCCCGATTGTTTTTTTTGCCACGGTGTTGAGTGTTTTGCTTATCGTACACTTCTGATATGCTGTATCGGTCGGAAAATGAACAAACAAAACAAAGCTCGCACAAAGAGAGTTTAATGTATTTAATATATAATCCAGTTTGATACAGCCATAGTGAATAAATTATTCTCCATTCGCAGCTATGCGTCATCGTCATGGCCTGATCACCAGAGCCATATAATGTAGAATTTCGCGAATATGGTTTCCAATTATGGAAGAGGTTATTTCCTAGAAAAGCGGATATGGACGAATCGTTCAGAATGATAGCCACACATGTTTTATAAGAACATGATGCATTTGGACATTGGAATGGTCTACATGTACATGTATGTATACAGCTAAGCTCTAATTGACCCTCCTTAACCACGTTGACCACCAATATTACCAAGTTACTCGACTGCATTGATGCTATTAACCATGATCCATACTACCATGGACAACCTTCGTACCTTTTTAAAGTCAGCATTATAACCACCAGTGTCTATTTCTGGCATGGCTTGACGCTGCATTGATGATTCAGTTGAAAATGTCGGTCAGTGATCAACTTCGACTGTTGATTTAACCGTAAACAAATTATTAATTGAAATATTGTTTTGTGTATTGTTAACACGGTGCATGTTGCTCACGAAAAGCTGGACTGGGTGTAAGGTGGCCATGTGAAAAATAAATGTGGTTGCAAAATATTATAACTAGTACCGTGGAAAGATTACTTGCGGTTACCACATATCAACCACTTTAACCGTGGTTGAACGGCGGTATGGTATAACCGGTGTCATTAATGCCCTACAACGTTGTTAAAGGCGACGATTAATTAGAGCATAGCTGTACAGTAGTACGTTACAGTGAACAAAGTCAACTTCTAATACAAGTTTGTGACGGATTCAGTGATAATGTGTGTCCCAGAATTGGATCCGTGTCTCCGAGATTATCCGTCACTCTATAAATATATCACAACAATATCACAGCGTCACTGGCGTTTCGATCAAAAGAATAGCAGACTCTTTAACTGGCGATATATTATGGCGACATGGTCATCAAATCACGTTTCGATGAAAATTGAAGAATATGATCCATCGTCCTTTGTACAGGTACTTGTATGTTGAAACCATCAAACTTATGACTGACTTATGAGTCACGACTGATTTGTGACGTCAAAATTCTGACTAATTTCTACATTGTTGTATGTCTCGTAATCCTAGTCACCAGTGGTTGACTCTTGTGAGCTAATTGGGCAGTTTTTTAATTTTGTGAAACTTAAGTATCTGTCTTTTGAAATTCACAATACTGTCGTGCATGCCAAGTGTAACCCCACTGCACTCAATGGCTCAGCATGTTGCTGTTTGAATTTCGTCTGTCTCAGTTTGCTGAAATTATCAATGATTAGCGCCCGTTAATTTTCGGAGGTTATAACATCTTGTCCCGTTCATATACAAACATAATCCACACAGTGCTAACAATATTCCAGGTTATTAAGAAGCAAGAGCGATTCCAACATATAATGTGTAAACCTGCTATTCGTTTGCGTCCATTTTTATATCATGTAAAAAACTCAATCGCCTCAAGTTGCCGGACGCCGCCATGTTTTCGTGAATTGTATCGTACATTGCGTGATGCAATCACGTGGTTCACCATTTGGTTCCGAGATCGGCTAGTACCAAATGCTTAGGTATTATATCAATATATAGAACCTAATCCTTCTCGTTACTTATTGCTTAGGCACTAACAGATATATAGGTACTATGAAGGACCTATACGGATTGTTGTATCTAAGAGTCTATATGTCCGAAAATGGGGTGTTTATCGTCAGAATTTCAAATTACTCGGTATATGTCAGTTGGTGAGGAAATTTCATACAACATTTTCACAAACTAATGCTCATAAAATTAGTCGTAATTTTGAAAATATGGTGCCCGTGACATCCACTGTGGATGCTAAAAAAATCAACTATAACCAGCTGCTATAATTCGCATTTTTTAAAGAAAAAAAGCTATAATGACAATCTGTTGAAGGTTATCTACCTGGTTGTTCTATAAATAGGCAATATGGGTTAATATCAAGATCACGCGACGTGATTTTCGGATGATCAATTAACAACAAGTGATTTGCGGATGTTCATGATAATGTAGTGATGTTTGGCTATATATGTATTGTTTATTAAATTTTGACTTTTTGAAAAACATTGTTTTGCATTTTATGGATTTATATATATGGGTCAGTAAGGTAGTTCAGGCCTAATTGGCTTGATAGCATTGGTGGATCATATAATAAAACATTTATTGCATGGTTTCGAGGTTGACATGAGGATTTATCAACCCTTGGAAGTTAATATTCACCTCGGCCTGTGGCCTCGGTCAATATTAACTTCCAAGGGTTGATAAAACCCCATGTCAACCTCGAAACCATGCAATAAATGTATGTTATCACTATAGTGAAGTCATATTGATCTCCATATCACGTCGACATAACACATATTAACATTATAGCGATGTGATATTGGTCTCCGCATCATTTAACCTGGTAACACATATTAGCATTATTGTAAAGTGATATTGTTCTCCATATGTTGACATGATAACACACATTATCACTACAGTGAAGTCATATTAATCATAATATCACGTAGACATGATAACACATATTAGCATTATAGTGGTGTGATATTGGTCTCCATATCACTTCGACCTGATAACACATATTAGCATTATAATTATAGCAAAGTAATATCGGTCTCCATATAATTTGACATCATAAAACATATTATAGCATCATATTGAAGTGATATTGTTCTCCATATCAAGTCGACATGATAACACATATGATAACTATAGTGATGTGATATTGGTCTCCATATAATTTGACCTGATAACACATATTAATATTATAGTGATGTGATATTGGTCTCCATTTCAAGTCGACATTGTAACACATATTATAACTGTAGTAAAGCCATATTGGTCCCCATGTGACGGCGACGTACCTAATTTGGCACACGCTACAGCATGTGAGCCGAGGCCGAGAGCGATTCCAACATAAAATGTGTAAGCCTGCTATTCGTTTGTGTCTTCCGTCCATTTTTATATACTGTAAAATACTCAATCGCCTCAAGTGGCCGGACGCCGCCATGTTTTCGTGAATTGTATCGTACTGCACGTAATGCAATCACATGGGTCACCATTTGGTTCCGAGATCGGCTAGTACCAAATGCTTAGGTATTATATCAATATATAGATCTAATCCTTATCGGTTCCTATTGCTTAGGTACTAAAATACATATGGGTACTATGAAGGATCTATACGAATTGTTATATCTATGAGTGTATATGTCCTAAAATAGGGTGTTTATCGTCAGAATTTCATATGTTATTAGGAAATTACTCGGTTATGTCAGTTGATGAGGAAAATTCTTCATTTCCACAACATTTTCACAAACTAATACTCATTAAATTAGTCATAACGTTTAAAATATGGTCCACTGGGGATTCTAAAAAAATCAACTATAAAGAAAAGAAGCTATAATGACAATCTGTTGAAGGTTCCGGTTCAAAGAGCCACCCGATTCTCTGCAACTTAATCGCGGTGGCTCTCGTTCTCTACAAATGTGCGGAGTAGCTTTGACACATCGACATATAACGTGTTCGAACAATATTGGGCTAAAACAAGATATTGTATAGGTTTACTATTACCTAAATACAGTTATCTGTTCATAATTATCACATATCTTTCTCACAAAGTTACGACATGCAAACAATGTGGTCAGCGTGGGGTTTCCAGATTAAACCACATCTTAGTCTCAGTGGTGATGGTGGGACAGGCATCCGAGTGCAAGTGGCATGCAATTTATCATCAATATAAAGACAGTTAT
This sequence comes from Siphonodentalium dalli, assembly GCA_032622095.1. Classification (NCBI taxonomy): domain Eukaryota; kingdom Metazoa; phylum Mollusca; class Scaphopoda; order Gadilida; family Siphonodentaliidae; genus Siphonodentalium; species Siphonodentalium dalli. The sequence continues at coordinate 68,079,989 of CP136069.1, forward strand.
AATGTTAATGTTTTTTGCACCATGACTTATAAATATGTATCATGTGTATCTATCTATATAGATTATGAGACATGCAAAAGGTATGTTGATCGTTCTTACGAGCACTATGTGGTACAAGTACTGAATTTATATAATACTGCCAAATTGGGTTAGAGTGCAGGAGTACATATTATCTTTCAATTTCATACTTCCATACCTCATAACACTTTCTCCTAATTCTCCTATTCAAACTGGATTCCCACCTTTGATTTACCCTATTACTTACTAACATCGCGCATATATACTAGCTGATGTGCCCGACTTCGTCCGGGCTATGAAAACATAATCATCAAGCACAATGCCCCTATCTGTGTAATATGCAATGATTTTAACTATCTAGTAAAGGACACGATCGCACGTGTAATTGGACCCGCCCATATTTTTCCCTAGATCAAAGTAGGCTTACATACCAAATTCTCGGGATCAAAGTAGGCCTGCATACCACATTCGTGTCGGATCGGTCGAGCAGTTTTCGAGTCTATAACACACATACGCATACACACCCTCACCTATACATACACACATACAAGTACATACACACATACATACAGAAGTTCCAAAATATATAATAGACTAGGCGATGAGCCCGACGTTGTCCGGTCTATTCAAAAACCAAATTTCAAGTCGATAGCTCCACCCGTTTCCGAGATCTGGTCTGCGCATGCGCGAAGCTTACGTCGCACGGACTCGGCGACCCGATAAAAATCGTATCCGGGGCAAGATATATTCACATAGCAAATTTCAAGTCGATAGCTCCACCCGTTTCCGAGATCTCGTCTGTGCAAGCGCGAAGCGGGCGCCGCACGGGGTCGCCAATACGACAACGACGACCGCCTGGTCAAACTACACGCACGTACTAAGTTTCGTCCCGATCGGTCGAGAATCGCAGATTTGTATAAATGACATACAGACAGACAGACATACAGACAGACATAGGTCTTCAAAATATATAGGAGACTAGCCGATGAGCCCGACGTTGTCTGGGCTATTCAAAACCAAATCGATGAGCCCGACGTTGTCCGGGCTATTCAAAAACCAAATTTCAAGTCGATAGCTCTACCCGTTTCCGAGATCTGGTCTGCGCATGCGCGAAGCTGGCGTCGCACGGGCTCGGCGACCCGATAAAATTCGTATCCGGGGCAAGATACATTCACATAGCAAATTTCAAGTCGATAGCTCCGCCCGTTTCCGAGATCTCGTCTGTGCATGCGCGAAGCTGGCGTCGCACGGGCTCGGCGACCCGATAAAATGCACATACCAAATTTCAAGTCGATAGCTCCACCCGATTCCGAGATCTCGTCTGCGCATGCGCGAAGCTGGCGTCGCACGGGCTCGGCGACCCGATAAAATTCGTATCCGGGGCAAGGTACATTCACATAGCAAATTTCAAGTCGATAGCTCCACCCGTTTCCGAGATCTGGTCTGCGCATGCGCGAAGCTGGCGTGGCACGGGCTCGGCGACCCGATAAAATTCGTATCCGGGGCAAGATACATTCACATACCAAATTTCAAGTCGATAGCTCCACCAGTTTCCGAGATCTCGTTTGCGCATGCGCGAAGCTGGCGTCGTACGGGCTCGGCGACCCGATAAAATTCGTATCCGGGGCAAGATACATTAACATAGCAAATTTCAAGTCGATAGCTCCACCCGTTTCTGAGATCTGGTCTGCGCATGCGCGAAGCTGGTGTCGCACGGGCTCGGCGACCAGATAAAATTCGTATCCGGGGCAAGATACATTCACATAGCAAATTTCAAGTCGATAGCTCCACCCGTTTCCGAGATATCGTCTGCGCATGCGCTGCACGGGCGCCGCACGGGCTCGCCAATACGACAACGTCCACCGGCTGGTCAAACTACACACAAGTACCAGGTTTCGTCCCGATCGGTCGAGAATCGTAGATTTGTATAAATGACAGACAGACAGACAAATAAGGTGAGTTATAAAGGTGAGTTTGGTATGTTTCACTCCCAAACGTTGACAACACTATTACACAGCTGGAAGTTACATGAATGACACAACATTAGTTCGGAAATGCAGATCACAAGTAGCTTAAAATTGATCTGATAGTTTGATATTACAATAAGCATATACATGTAGTGTAAAATTTGTATTTTTGTTTACCAAAACTAGAATATTGACCTGCTTTCGAGGACAAGGACCGGCACTCTGTCCCAACCCGTGGTTCGGGGCACACTAGGCTGGGAAAGAGTGTTCGTTGAAAGGGGACTTATGCCCGTGAATGTCCCCGAACCAGGGACCATGCAGAGGGTCCACCGAAGGGGTCCCAGAGCTGAGAGCTTCACTCTATTTCGTCAGAAAAGTAGCACAAGTATTAGCAAATGCTTCGAGTTAATGACAGTGTATTATTTGCCCATTCATCTTCTCCGGAGCCACTGTACTTAGAAAAAAACATATATGTATGAACTCGAAGCGTTTGTGAACGGTATTCTTTTACCAGCGCAAACAACGACGATAATTTATAGAATGCGTTGAAGTCGAAGACGGAGCGTTGTGAGATGTACAATCTAATATAATAGTTATTTCTTGCAATGCAAATAGCGGGTGGACGTGAACATGGCCGTTTGTTTGGCAGTGAAAAGGGCCATTTGAGATATCAAACCGGAACAAAATCGATCCCCGAATTAATGTATATCTTAGTTTGTACACTCAACATATAGTGTTTCCTCTGCAGAATGGTTGCTGCGACATATATCGATAATTATGTTGTAACGATCCATATAATATCGCATGTACTGTACCCGTTGAATACGTTGGTGCTGGAAACCCATGACAGAACATGATCGAACAGTTAGGACACCTGCGAATCTGTATCGAACACTGAGCCTTCCATATTAGCAAATCACTCTTATCCGATACACTTATCAGTTCAACATGTCCAACAGTATCATTGATATTTTCCAGAGGAAACATGATCTACAACATGTGTAGTGTCTACCACCCGCAATATATAAAATACCACCCGGAGAAGTAAATCGTAGAAGTGGGTATATATTATAAGAAAGATGGTAGGCGACGCTGAGATAATAGCAAATACCATCGATCCACATGGGTGTCATAACTCTGAACATATTCATACTTAATTTAATTGTGCTCAAGTATCAGCTGTGTGTGTGATTGTATGTTGACGACTTACACAGAGCCAGACAAAGCATATCGACGTAGATTGTAGGATTTAATTCAAGACATTTAAAACGATACAGAATTAAATTTGCTGAAATGGCAGCTAAACCGATTTGAATGTTTGCAAATGTGGTCAAGCAACTCTGATAAAGTATAGGATATTATGGTGTAAATCCGATACCTCAAATCAAACATGTCGCTACGATTGTAAAGGTCGAGCAATTATGAAATTGATTCACTGATAACCTTGAAAACGCCTACGGAATTTCAAGGGAGTATGACATGCCCTTATGGCGGACAAGGCAAGTGGCTTTGACGCCATAAAACCACCGTCTGTACATTTTATATAGCAGAACATAATTAGAACCATTACTGGGAGGTTTCGATGACCAGACTTTCAATAGTCGAAGTTTTATCGTACTAAATTGCTGTCAGCCCATCAAAAAAAAAAACCCTACGTCCGTTACCTGTAAAAGTGTCCATGTTTCCAAAGCGCTAGATAACAAAGAGCGTTCTCAGTTATGATGCTGACGTATTACTTATGAATGTTTGTGGATTTTCGCGATGCTGGTGCCCACGTAAATTAGTTCATGTATTTTTCGTTTTCTTGTTTTGCACTGTGAGCTAACAATTGGTTCAAGAACTTTTGTCAAATTTGATGTCACATCGGACTTAGTCTGGTCACAGTATTTAGGAAAATCGGATCCAGATTTTTAAAGCATGAAACAAAAAAGGGTGTTCATTTATTAGTGCTGTTGATGATGCTGTCAAATTATACCAATGATGTTGTAAATATAATGATAGTCCTGATAATAATATCAGAGGATATTACTTGGTTGTTTTGTTATTAAGCCCGATATCAGCCCGAGGTAACCTCATATATTCTGAGACAAAAGGTCGAAGGTCGATATGAAGTTACCGGGGGCTGACATCAGCCCTATATTATCAAACCAACCAAGTGATATCATATTTATTAATTAGATGGCCTCTAACATTTGATCTGCTTTATTCTCTGATCCAATGTACATAAATGGATATTGAGAAATATAAATGGAGATAGTATACAAAAGATAAATAGAGTGAAACATGGAATATGCATGTATGTACATAATATACATAGACCCCCGGTTGACATGCAGCCTGATCAATCTGACTGGATATAAATACTTATAGTCACTTTTGCAGAAACAATTTGTGTTCATATCATCAGCATTATAATTTTTTACCACTACTATCCTCGTCGATCACCACTCTACAGTATGTCGTACAACCATATTAATAGGATTTGTCATTTCGGAAAATGATATAACTCGGATTGTCGGTGTCGTAAAATGATATTACTCGGTTTAAGGGCAAATTGAAGCATATTCACAACGCTAGATAACAGGCAGTTCTGTACAAAAATGTCCTATATAATTAATAACACATATCACGTCGACATGATAACACATTGTATCACTATAGTGAAGTCATATTGGTCTCCATATCACGTGGACTTGATAACACATATTAGCATTATAGCGATGTTATATTGGTCTCCGCATCATTTGACCTGATAACACATATTATCATTATAGTGAAGCGATATTGTTCTCCATATCATGTTACATGATAACACATATTATAACTACAAGGACGTCATATTAGTCCAGATAGCACGTCGACATGATAACACATATTAGCATTATAGTGTTCTGATATTGGTCTCCATATCATTTGACCTGATAACACATATTAACATTATAGTGATGTGATATTGTTCTCCATATCATGTTACATGATAACACATATTATAACTACAAGGACGTCATATTAGTCCAGATAGCACGTCGACATGATAACACATATTAGCATTATAGTGTTCTGATATTGGTCTCCATATCTCACCGACATGAGGATACACATTAGCATTATAATGTGATATTGGTCTCCATATCACTTCGACATGATAACACATATTAGGAACACATTGGAGTGATATTGGTCTCTATATGAAGTCGAAATGATAAAACATATTATCATTATAGTGAAGTCATATTGGTCTCCATATCACGTGGACACGATAACACAAATTATAACTATAGTGATGTGATATTGGTCTCCATATCATTTGACCTGATAACACATATTATCATTATAGTGAAGCGATATTGATCTCCATTATCTTGTATTATCACTACAGTGAAGTCACATTAGTCCCAATATCACGTAGACAGGATAACACATATTAGCATTATATCGAAGTAATATCGGTCTCCATATAATTTGACATTATAACACATATTAGCATCATATTGAAGTGATATTGGTCTCTATATGAAGTCGACATGATAACACATATTATAACTATAGTGATGTGATATAATTTGACCTGATAACACATATTAGCATTATTGGGAAGTGATATTGGTCCACATATCACGTCAACATGATAATACATATTATCACTATAGTGAAGTTATAGTGGTCCCATATCACGTCGACATGATAACACATATTATCAATATAGTGAAGTAATAGTGGCCATCAGATCAGGTTGACGTGATAACACATATTATAACTATAGTGAAGTCATATTGTCCCCATATTACGTAAACATGACAACACATCGTATTATTATAGTGAAGTGATATTGGTCTCCATAACGGTAACATCTAGATTTGCTCTGGAAATGATTTATTGTGGGTGCGCACTGGAGCTTATCATTTGTTCGTTTTCGAACTGGAGCCATACAAAAATCGCACTGGAGCCACCCTGTGCTTGTCTTTTAATGTTCCACATGTAGATCTGTTCAGATTTTTCTTGTATATGTTTCCATTTTCGTGTCCCTGAGATAACAAACTTACCAGAAAACTATGGTTTGCCCATTGGAATGTCCCATTTCTAGTCTAAAACAAACTTTACCGTCGAAAGTAAAATGTAGAATCGAAGTGATAAACTCCTGATTGTTCAATCTTCCGTGAGCGCTACAAATCAAATTCAACACACACGGATGTTTTACCAAAATATCCTGGTGTTTCAAACGGAATTTCCTCCAAATATGTCAGGAATTGTTTGTGAAATTCACTGGGGGAAATCTGTTTCACAAGAATCGATTCTATCGGCTATCGGGTTCCGTCTCTATCGAATTAAGTCCCGTCTCTTTCGCGACTTGAAACAAATGTTTTCAAAGTTTTGACCTCCATTTATACACTAAATGTTAAAACAGAACGTATTTTACAAAAACTATCGCTTGATTGTGTCTTTGTGCGTAATTATTGGTGATAATAATGCGAAGTCTGCTATTGTTTGCACACTTAGAAGAGTAATGTGTTTGTGTGCATTTCCTTTGTAAATTAAGCAGCATTTTGATGCTCCTTTTATCGGCCTTTTTACCTTTTAATTAGACTGAAATATGTCTTCTTGTATGATCGAACACCAGGACACGATTACAGCACAGCTCTCGATGGCTCCTCACAGTAAAAAGACCCTCAAATTAATCCACCAAAAGAAGCAACGCAATGTTCCGGTTCTAATGTGATTTTTATGTTCACGATCGGTTCTTTCGCCCCCCGTTTAATGCAATATTATATTCGACCAGAGAGTTCATTTGTGTTTCTAGTTGCCATATTACCATATATGGTTTAAACTATAGTCACAGCAACACCAATATGAGTTGTTCAGTAGTCCCAAAGCATCATAGGTTGGATATTAAAGATTATCGGTCGATCATCTTTAATATTTGACCTATGATCGTTTGGGACCACTAAAACTCATCTATTGATTTACTATGGCTACAATTTAAAACCATATATGACCATGGATTGTCATTGGGCAACTATAGATGTACAATCAAATAATCTGATCGAATATGAATGTACTGCATCAAAGTGCTGCTTACTTTTCATGGGAAATGCACCCAAACGCACTACGTCTGTAACTGTGCACAACATGCAGCCGATTTTGCTTTACTGTCACCAATAAACACGTATAAAGACATAATCTGTCGATTGTTATTGGAGAAAACATTCTGTTTTGACATTCAGTCTATAAACAACGGTCAAAACTTTGAAAACATGTTTTAGAAATCGCGAAAGAGTCGGAACTTAATTCGATAGAGATGGAACCGGAAGGGCGATAGAATCGATTCTGGTGAAACAGTTTCCCCCCAGTGAAATTTGGATATTGAAAAATCACAATTCAATTTTGAAAGAATAATTTGGATTTTTAAGAAAATACTTACCTTTTTAAGTGACGTCACGCTAATTTTTATAAAATTGCAGAGAGGGCATCTTAGCATTTATCGATGCGCACTGGACGGTTATGCGATTTCGGACGGATTTAACAGGAGCGGGTGGCCCCCCAGTGGTTAAGATATATGGTGGCCAGCTTTAACTTGGTTATGAATGTATGACCCAGAACTCATCTGAGCCCAATTATTTATGGGCAATTGCATTTCTTATCTATATATATATATATAAAACCCGTCGTCTGTGTGTGTGTGTGTATCTGTGTAAGGGTGCGTTTGTATAATGTGCCAAATGAGGACCTCGTCTGGAATACACAACAACAAATTGGGACTTGAGTAGCAAATGGGGACCTAATTCTTGGTCCTCATTTGAAAATCACATATAATCGCTATATTTTGACGTTTTCTACAAAAATAACTTGTTATCCACCGAGTCCCATTTGATAGGTAAAACCAGAAATGTGTATCAGATTATACACATAAATGAACCACTCCTATGAGCCATATACACACAATACAACTGAAACGCTTTATGACGTCATGACGTTATAAGATGAAAGTCCTCATTTGACAGAAAGGATTCTCAACATTCATTCTGAACATTATGTGTTGTCGCTAAACGCTATATATATAAAAACAATGACCATTCGTTATGATCATTAAATGTAATTAGTAAACATGCCATTAACGGTCCGTTTAAAAAGATATATCACGGTTGCCGTTCCTGGCGCATCAACTGGCTGCTATTAATGGGCCAATGGTGGTAGACTGAAAAATATAGACGAAGACTTCCTGCCGCTTTTTAAAACGTATATGATGGTCGATAACTTACCAGAAATGGCCATTTAAGCTTATTGTCATTATTTGAATTTTAATACTGACAGCTAGACAGTTTGGAAATTTATTTGCTCATAGAAACATAACAATTCTTTACAAATGGAAGTGAGAACTTGGGTGCTGTTTATTTCACAGGGTCAGATTCTATAGATAACCATCGGGTTCAATTAAACACGCCATTGCTGGTTTCTGGGGGGGGGGGGGGGTGAAAAACACACAAAAAATCACCTTGCCGTACGTACTCCCACAACATAAGCTTTGAAAGTGGAACCAGGCAAAATTAAGCTAGGTGATGAGCAGTGAACACCACCCATTGACAGCAATATTTGCCTCTATAACTTTCAAATCGAGTTGATATTGTGAGATTCGCTTATCCCCACTCTTTGGTACCAATATATACTATTCATAGTAGATTTTGAGATTTATGAATGCCCACCTCCAAAACAGGCATTCAAAGAAAGCACACCGACATCCCCGGACTAGCTGGTTATGTCAGACAACAAGCTAAAAATAGAATAGCAAGGTTGTGATTACACACCACCAAAACGGGTATCCAGAGAATGCACACCGGCGTCTCAAGACTAGATGATGACGTCAGACGACAAGCTAAAAATAAAATATCAACAAGACAACAACTGCATCCGCGCTTTTTTGTCTGCTGCATATTAGTTCAGGGGATATTGGTCGAGCTCTGCACCCCCGGACTCAACTTCACCCCACTAATTTTCTTTCTTAATGTCTCCTCTAATGTTTTTCGGTTGTTAACAAGAAACAAAAGTGGCCACAGAGACTCCATACAAGATGGCGTCCATCATGGCGGCCATTTTTAGCTCAACTTACTTGTAAGTTTGAGCTGTTGCCATGGTTTGGCGTCCGTCGTCCGTGTGTCCGTGTGTCCGTGTGTCCGTGTGTGCGTGTGTCCGTGTGTCCGTGTGTCCGTCAACAATTTCCTTTGGCGCGGGCTACAGGTTGTACGTTTGGTCTGATCTTCATGAAATTTGTCATGAATGTTGACATTGACATGTAGATGGGAACGAGTCATTTTGGGGTCATTCGGCCAAAAAACATGGCCGTTGGCAGCCATGTTGGATTTCAAGATTCAATCCATTGGCGCGGCCTACAGGTTGTACTGTTCATCTGATCATCATGAAATTTGTCACTGATGTTAATAATGACATGTAGATGGGAACGAGTGATTTTGGGGTGGTTCGGCCAAAAAACATGGCCGTCAGCAGCCATCTTGTATTTTACTCTTTGCATGACTAAATCCTTTGGCGCGGGCTACAGGTCGTTGTTTTGGTCGGAAGTGTATGAAATTTGTCATGGATGTTAACACTGTCATGTAGATGGGAACGAGTGATTTTGGAGTTGTTCGGCCAAAAAACATGGCCGCCAGCAGCCATCTTGGATTTTACTCTTTGCATGACTAAATCCTTTGGCGCGGGCTACAGGTCGTACCTTTGGTCTGATCTTTATGAAATTTGTCATGAATGTTGACATTGGCATGTAGATGGGAACGAGTCATTTTGGGGTCATTCGGCCAAAAAACATGGCCACTGGTGGCCATTTTGGATTTCAAAATTCAATCCATTGGCGCGGGCTACAGGTCGTACTGTTCGTCTGATCATTATGAAATTTGTCATGGATGTTAATATTAACATGTAGATGGGAACGAGTGATTTTGGGGTCGTTCGGCCAAAAAACATGGCCGCTGGCAGCCATATTGGATTTTACTCTTTGCATGACTAAATCATTTGGCGCGGGCTACAGGTCGTACCTTTGGTCTGACCTTTATTAAATTTGTCATGAATATTGATATTGACATGTATATGGGAACGAGTCATTTTGGGGTCGTTCAGCCAAAAAACATGGCCGCCAGCAGCCATCTTGGATTTTACTCTTTGCATGACTAAATTCTTTGGCGCGGGCTACAGGTTGTAGCTTTGGTCAGAACTTCATGAAATTTGTCATGGATGTTAACAATGACATGTAGATGGGAACGAGTGATTTTGGGGTCGTTCGGCCAAAAAACATGGCCGCCAGCAGCCATCTTGGATTTTACTCTTTGCATGACTAAATCCTTTGGCGCATGTTACAGGTCGTACGTTTGGTCTGACCTTTATGAAATTTGTCATGAATATTGATATTGACATGTATATGGGAACGAGTCATTTTGGGGTCATACGGCCAAAAAACATGGCCACTGGCAGCCATCTTGGATTTCAAAATTCAATCCATTGGCACGGGCTACAGGTCGTACTGTTTGTCTGATCATGATATTTATCATGGATGTTAATATTAACATGTAGATGGGAACGAGTCATTTTGGGGTCGTTTGGCTAAAAAACATGTCCGCCAGCAGCCATATTGGATTTTACTCTTTGCATGAATAAATCCTTTGGTGCGGGCTACAGGTCGTAGCTTTGGTCGGAACTTCATGAAATTTGTCATGTATGTTAACAATGACATGTAGATGGGAAACGAGTCATTTTGGGGTCGTTCAGCCGAAAAACATGGCCGCCAGCAGCCATCTTGGATTTTACTCTTTGCATGACTAAATCCATTGGCACAGGCTACAGGTCATACCTTTGATCAGATCATTATGAGATTTGTAAAGGCTGTAGATGGGAACAAGTCATTTTGGGGTAATTCGGAAAAAAAACATGGCTGTCGGTGGCCATTTTAGAATTTACTCTTTGCATCAATAAATCCTTTGGCACACCATAATCACCACATCCCTGATCCGATCATTATGAAACCTGTTATGAATGTTGATATTGACATGTACATCTGGTCTTACTTAGACATTTCAATTAGCACTTTTCCTATTCCTCCATTTACTGTCGACCATTAAATTATTCCCCTACCTAAGTTGAGCTACAGTGTCATTGACACTTTCATTGTTATATGTACCAGGTCTCTTTGGTCGCAGTTATAGTGAAGATTATATCACGTGCGGTCTTGTTCTCCGCTCGATTCGTAATGCCAATATACAACCCTTACAAATTAGCCAAAAATCAGTCACCAGAATCCTATATGGCGCCCAAGATGGCCGCCGAAATGTGAAAATATGCTATTTTTCTTACATTTTATCACATTTCGTTTGTCTTTGTGGGAAAATATAGACATCTGGGCCTGATGTTATACATTTATCGTATAGAAGTGTCATTGGTGAACACATATGGACCATAATATACATTCATTGTGGGATAATTTTGTCCGATATCACGTTTTCCCAAATGCCGGTATAATAGGTCAAAGCAGGATCTACGTTAATAACGCCATGTAATGTTTCGAATCAATGAATGTTATTGCTATCATAACAAAACCCATGCATATATATATATGTGCAGGAGATTCTCGAGCCAGGATTCCTCTTATACATGATTTGACGAATATGTACCTAAATCAAAGATGGCGGCCAAAATGGCCACCAAAATTGGAAAAATCTCCAAAAATTGTCGATTTTAACATCAGTGAACATTATTGTCATGACAACTCCACACTTGCTTGCTATTATGAGTTGGGAACACTTAGGCGAAGAACTTTCCCTGTATATATACAAATAAAATTCACCCAAATCCAAATTGGCGCCCACAATTGCGGACACATTTTGAAAAATTACCGAAATTCCCTCATATTCACATCATTGGGCATTATTGTCGAGACAACTCTACCTATTATTACAGTGAGTTGGAAATACTGAGGTGAAGTAATTACTTTACATCTCATGAAAGAAATGGTTTTCCAAATTGAAGATGCGGCCAACATGGCGACCGAAATTCGAAAACACGCCTACATTCCTTTACTTTCTTACGATGGGCGTTATTGTTACACGATTTCTACCCACCATCACATGTTGATACGGAATATTGATACGAAGTATTCATTATGGTTTGGCAATTGATACTCACAATCAATATGGCGGCCAAACTGGCGGCCAGATATTGAAAAGAGGCGGATATTATAACATACTTTTTTGTCATAATATCGATCTGTATAAACGAAACGGTACATTAGTTCCAACGTAAGTCGTAAACTTTTGGAAGGATTATAACCCAAAATCGAAATGTGATATTTCAAAATCTATTCTCCACTAAGGGCCCATAATGGCCGTAACCGTATATAGGTGCGCCGAATATTCATATTTTGACTTCCAAGAATCAAAACAACAGTAGCTGGGCTTATTCTAATTGCCACATTAGTATTATCTAGACCAGTTTCCATCCATCTCTTCGTCAGATTAATTTATCTCACTCATAACAGTATTCTACACTTCTTTGTAGAAGGGTCCCATTAATCGGAATGTTTCAAACAATACATATGCCGGTGTCCTGCTCACGTGTTTGTTTCGGAAGCTTGGAATTCGTATCCGTATTCTTGGCGAGCTTCATTCGCGGTATAGCTTATGGCATAATTCAGATGCTACATATGCCCCATATGGGCATCATCTTGTGCGATACACTATACAGGTATTCGGTCGATGCGTATACTAGCTTTCAGAAGGACCTATCTATCTGCGTATTGTCAGCTTTGTTGACCTAATGGGGATAACAACATGTACTGCGGGTAATCTTCCCATACAGCCACTTCTCAATATATGGTTCACCAATTCACATACTCATCTAACGGACTGGCGTACCCGAACAACTTCTGTATATGACTTCGAATGTTGCAAGTCTGATATTTGACGGATGCCTTTCTGCTAAGGCGTAGAAGACCATAATGCACAATATACCCAAACTTCTTGAACATGATCCTAAGAACAATCTTGTTGGCTTTTAGCAATCGTCTCACCGAACAGATCCAAGCAGATGATAACAATACAGACGGTTCTAGTTTGTGGGAATGTGTCATGATAGTGGAAATGAATTTGGACCATGACTGCACAGCCCATTATTTTGGTATGTTTTGGATTCAGACAGGATCTCATGTGTGGCTTTTCTTTTCTTATATGCTAAGATTGTATGTTTCCATCTGTTTGGAAGCCGTTCTTAATCAACTGGACCAGGCATGTGCCATTTTCTACTACTGTATAAGCCCCACCAAGACTGGGATGTAGTCTAAAAGGCGATACCTTAGATAGTTGGCTGATATGTCATACTCACGCTGGGTGGAAGTCGGTATGGTTCAAGAAAGTACAAATGTCATCAACAAAAGGGTGAAATGTTCAACGCGAAAAACATCAAGAGGAATGTTACATTGATGAGCTCTTGCATTCAGTTCAACATACGTTGGTACACAATTGATTTCTTAGTAACATCACCATTGCGATAATTTTCCTGCATTAGACATTAACTACTATATTCTAAAGTTATATATAAAACTGTATGGTCATAAAGGTCGCGTTCCCCAACGTCCACAGCCATTGCCATCGAGACTATAAATAGTGAAATGAATTCACCACAGTTCCTGACATTTTCTTGAATAATACCGCCCACATACTGACAATAACCCTGAGAGAGGGTAACAGAAACGCATACATTCATGCTATAAAGGCATTATTATTTAGTCCATCCGACTGTTTTGAGGGAGGCTAGCATAGTATTATCCAGACAAAATTTACGTCTAGTCAAGTTGAATCAGAACGGCTTCGAAACGGACGTGGAAATACAATCTTACCACAACAAAAACAAAAACCGACACCATAACTTTCGCATTACCTTCTCCCAGGAATTTGTGAATACTTTGTCGGTATGAGCGTAGACACTATTGGCGCCCACAATTGCGGACAAATTTTGAAAAATTACCGAAATTCCCTCATATTCACATCATTGGGCATTATTGTCGAGACAACTCTACCTATTATTACAGTGAGTTGGAAATACTGAGGTGAAGTAATTACTTTACATCTCATGAAAGAAATGGTTTTCCAAATTGAAGATGCGGCCAACATGGCGACCGAAATTCGAAAACACGCCTACATTCCTTTACTTTCTTACGATGGGCGTTATTGTTACACGATTTCTACCCACCATCACATGTTGATACGGAATATTGATACGAAGTATTCATTATGGTTTGGCAATTGATACTCACAATCAATATGGCGGCCAAACTGGCGGCCAGATATTGAAAAGAGGCGGATATTATAACATACTTTTTTGTCATAATATCGATCTGTATAAACGAAACGGTACATTAGTTCCAACGTAAGTCGTAAACTTTTGGAAGGATTATAACCCAAAATCGAAATGTGATATTTCAAAATCCATTCTCCACTAAGGGCCCATAATGGCCGTAACCGTATATAGGTGCGCCGAATATTCATATTTTGACTTCCAAGAATCAAAACAACAGTAGCTGGGCTTATTCTAATTGCCACATTAGTATTATCTAGACCAGTTTCCATCCATCTCTTCGTCAGATTAATTTATCTCACTCATAACAGTATTCTACACTTCTTTGTAGAAGGGTCCCATTAATCGGAATGTTTCAAACAATACATATGCCGGTGTCCTGCTCACGTGTTTGTTTCGGAAGCTTGGAATTCGTATCCGTATTCTTGGCGAGCTTCATTCGCGGTATAGCTTATGGCATAATTCAGATGCTACATATGCCCCATATGGGCATCATCTTGTGCGATACACTATACAGGTATTCGGTCGATGCGTATACTAGCTTTCAGAAGGACCTATCTATCTGCGTATTGTCAGCTTTGTTGACCTAATGGGGATAACAACATGTACTGCGGGTAATCTTCCCATACAGCCACTTCTCAATATATGGTTCACCAATTCACATACTCATCTAACGGACTGGCGTACCCGAACAACTTCTGTATATGACTTCGAATGTTGCAAGTCTGATATTTGACGGATGCCTTTCTGCTAAGGCGTAGAAGACCATAATGCACAATATACCCAAACTTCTTGAACATGATCCTAAGAACAATCTTGTTGGCTTTTAGCAATCGTCTCACCGAACAGATCCAAGCAGATGATAACAATACAGACGGTTCTAGTTTGTGGGAATGTGTCATGATAGTGGAAATGAATTTGGACCATGACTGCACAGCCCATTATTTTGGTATGTTTTGGATTCAGACAGGATCTCATGTGTGGCTTTTCTTTTCTTATATGCTAAGATTGTATGTTTCCATCTGTTTGGAAGCCGTTCTTAATCAACTGGACCAGGCATGTGCCATTTTCTACTACTGTATAAGCCCCACCAAGACTGGGATGTAGTCTAAAAGGCGATACCTTAGATAGTTGGCTGATATGTCATACTCACGCTGGGTGGAAGTCGGTATGGTTCAAGAAAGTACAAATGTCATCAACAAAAGGGTGAAATGTTCAACGCGAAAAACATCAAGAGGAATGTTACATTGATGAGCTCTTGCATTCAGTTCAACATACGTTGGTACACAATTGATTTCTTAGTAACATCACCATTGCGATAATTTTCCTGCATTAGACATTAACTACTATATTCTAAAGTTATATATAAAACTGTATGGTCATAAAGGTCGCGTTCCCCAACGTCCACAGCCATTGCCATCGAGACTATAAATAGTGAAATGAATTCACCACAGTTCCTGACATTTTCTTGAATAATACCGCCCACATACTGACAATAACCCTGAGAGAGGGTAACAGAAACGCATACATTCATGCTATAAAGGCATTATTATTTAGTCCATCCGACTGTTTTGAGGGAGGCTAGCATAGTATTATCCAGACAAAATTTACGTCTAGTCAAGTTGAATCAGAACGGCTTCGAAACGGACGTGGAAATACAATCTTACCACAACAAAAACAAAAACCGACACCATAACTTTCGCATTACCTTCTCCCAGGAATTTGTGAATACTTTGTCGGTATGAGCGTAGACACTATTGGCGCCCACAATTGCGGACAAATTTTGAAAAATTACCGAAATTCCCTCATATTCACATCATTGGGCATTATTGTCGAGACAACTCTACCTATTATTACAGTGAGTTGGAAATACTGAGGTGAAGTAATTACTTTACATCTCATGAAAGAAATGGTTTTCCAAATTGAAGATGCGGCCAACATGGCGACCGAAATTCGAAAACACGCCTACATTCCTTTACTTTCTTACGATGGGCGTTATTGTTACACGATTTCTACCCACCATCACATGTTGATACGGAATATTGATACGAAGTATTCATTATGGTTTGGCAATTGATACTCACAATCAATATGGCGGCCAAACTGGCGGCCAGATATTGAAAAGAGGCGGATATTATAACATACTTTTTTGTCATAATATCGATCTGTATAAACGAAACGGTACATTAGTTCCAACGTAAGTCGTAAACTTTTGGAAGGATTATAACCCAAAATCGAAATGTGATATTTCAAAATCCATTCTCCACTAAGGGCCCATAATGGCCGTAACCGTATATAGGTGCGCCGAATATTCATATTTTGACTTCCAAGAATCAAAACAACAGTAGCTGGGCTTATTCTAATTGCCACATTAGTATTATCTAGACCAGTTTCCATCCATCTCTTCGTCAGATTAATTTATCTCACTCATAACAGTATTCTACACTTCTTTGTAGAAGGGTCCCATTAATCGGAATGTTTCAAACAATACATATGCCGGTGTCCTGCTCACGTGTTTGTTTCGGAAGCTTGGAATTCGTATCCGTATTCTTGGCGAGCTTCATTCGCGGTATAGCTTATGGCATAATTCAGATGCTACATATGCCCCATATGGGCCTCATCTTGTGCGATACACTATACAGGTATTCGGTCGATGCGTATACTAGCTTTCAGAAGGACCTATCTATCTGCGTATTGTCAGCTTTGTTGACCTAATGGGGATAACAACATGTACTGCCTGTAATCTTCCCATACAGCCACTTCTCAATATATGGTTCACCAATTCACATACTCATCTAACGGACTGGCGTACCCGAACAACTTCTGTATATGACTTCGAATGTTGCAAGTCTGATATTTGACGGATGCCTTTCTGCTAAGGCGTAGAAGACCATAATGCACAATATACCCAAACTTCTTGAACATGATCCTAAGAACAATCTTGTTGGCTTTTAGCAATCGTCTCACCGAACAGATCCAAGCAGATGATAACAATACAGACGGTTCTAGTTTGTGGGAATGTGTCATGATAGTGGAAATGAATTTGGACCATGACTGCACAGCCCATTATTTTGGTATGTTTTGGATTCAGACAGGATCTCATGTGTGGCTTTTCTTTTCTTATATGCTAAGATTGTATGTTTCCATCTGTTTGGAAGCCGTTCTTAATCAACTGGACCAGGCATGTGCCATTTTCTACTACTGTATAAGCCCCACCAAGACTGGGATGTAGTCTAAAAGGCGATACCTTAGATAGTTGGCTGATATGTCATACTCACGCTGGGTGGAAGTCGGTATGGTTCAAGAAAGTACAAATGTCATCAACAAAAGGGTGAAATGTTCAACGCGAAAAACATCAAGAGGAATGTTACATTGATGAGCTCTTGCATTCAGTTCAACATACGTTGGTACACAATTGATTTCTTAGTAACATCACCATTGCGATAATTTTCCTGCATTAGACATTAACTACTATATTCTAAAGTTATATATAAAACTGTATGGTCATAAAGGTCGCGTTCCCCAACGTCCACAGCCATTGCCATCGAGACTATAAATAGTGAAATGAGTTCACCACAGTTCCTGACATTTTCTTGAATAATACCGCCCACATACTGACAATAACCCTGAGAGAGGGTAACAGAAACGCATACATTCATGCTATAAAGGCATTATTATTTAGTCCATCCGACTGTTTTGAGGGAGGCTAGCATAGTATTATCCAGACAAAATTTACGTCTAGTCAAGTTGAATCAGAACGGCTTCGAAACGGACGTGGAAATACAATCTTACCACAACAAAAACAAAAACCGACACCATAACTTTCGCATTACCTTCTCCCAGGAATTTGTGAATACTTTGTCGGTATGAGCGACCTAGATTTATATGACAAAGAAATTGAAGCTGGTCCAGATAATTATAGACGTGACATGGCAAATCAGAATCTGTTATCAGGTAATTGTTCTGACTATTCGGCGCACCTACGGTTACGGTCATTGTCGGCGCTAAGTGGAGAAAGCATTTCGAAATGCCACATCACGATATTAATTTTAGGTTTTCATCTATCCAGAATAATACGATCTATGTTACGCGTTTTGATACGTTTAAGTTAAACTAGTAGATGGATTATGTACAGTTACATCCATACATACCCATATTATGATGACAAGTTGGAAATAGTACAATGTATGCGAAAATATCAATTTCTTTTTCTGGCCGCCATTTTAGCCGCAATCTTGACTGTGAGTATCAATTGCCAAACGCTAATGAATACTTCATATTAATATTGCATGTCAACATGTATTGGTGGGTAGAAATCGCGAAACAATAATGCCCATCGTAAGAAAGTAAAGGAATGTAGGCTTGTTTTTTTAAATTTCGGTCGCCATTTTGGCAGCCATCTTCGATTTGGAAAACCATTTTTTGCATGAGATGTAAGGTAATTACTTGACCACAGTATTTCCAACTCAACTGAAAGCATGGGTGGAGTTGTCTCGACAATAATGCCCAATGATGTGAATATGAGAGAATTTCCGTGATCTTTCCAAATTGTGGGCGTCATTCTTCGCCTAAGTGCTCCCAACTCACAATAGTAAGCAGGTGTGGAGTTGTCATGATAATATTGCTCACTGATGTTAAAATCGGAGATTTTTCTATTTCTGTTGGCTAATTTGTGAGGGATGTATATTAGCATAAAGAATCGAGCGGATAAAAAGACCGCACGTGATATCATCTTTACTATAACGGTGATCAAAGAGACCTGGTGCATATAAAAAAAACTGGCCGCCATGATGGTCGGCATCTTGTCTGGAGTGTCTGCGGCCATATTTTTTCGTGTATAACAACCGAAACAAATTATTGGAGATATTAAGAAAGAAAATTAATGTGGTGAAGTTGAGTCCTGGGGGTGCAGAGGTCCACTAATACCTCCTGGACTACCTGAGATAGCCTTGTATTGCTACTGTGTATTCCCTGTCCAATATTGCTTGTGAACCACTTGCTGAAACCTGTTATGGCCTGCATATAAGAACACGGGTTAATAACCTACCCATTCCCACTTGCTATGGCTACTCTTATAGAAGCCTGGTCTACAAAAAGGTACACAGTGGAATGTTTTTAATTCATTGTCAATTCCCTCTATTTTCACAAAGGGATAAAGAATGTTGTTTGCAGATTCAAATTACCCGAAAAACTGTGTTGTGGTGTTACATTCATCGCGTATATGTTGAACCAGCCTTTGTGAGTTAAGGATGTATTTAAACTGTTCTACTGGTGTTGTTCATTATGAACATATGATGAGTAATGATGACGAATCAGTGTGAAGAGCCATGCAAATTAAGGCTCAACACTGCATCAGTTGGTCCTCGGAAGGCGTTGTTGTGTCTATGTCCGTAATTGACAGTGTGCATTCATGAATCAGAGGTGTGTAAATCGAGTCCTCAATTGTTACACACGAGGTCCCCATTTGCTGGACAAAAGTCACGTTCTAAATATGCAATATTTCAGCAAATTTACACCCTTAAACACGTTAATAGACACATAGAGAATATCAACAGTCATTTCTTTTCTCGCTATCTATTGGTAAAACTAAAGTCCTCATTTGGTGGTGTTCCGTCATGGGTCCTCGATTGGCGCCTAAAACAGGTATGTGTGTGTGTGTGTATAACTCTGTCACGCTTTTGGCGCGTTTATAACTTTTTAACCATTAATCCAATGTGGCCCAAATTTGTACCACGGACTATAGTGTGGCATAAAAGGTGACTCACCAAATTTCACGCCGATTGGTCCATGCAAACCTGAGATCTAACATGGTCCCCAAATGCAATATCTGCACTCAAGTAGACACTATTTCTTATGACGTTTGTCCAAATGACGTCATTGACGTCGAACGCAAACCAACATTTGCTTTGCTATTGTAGGCGAAACTTCCATGCGCTCAACCAAAGTGTTGTTGGAAATAAGCGCTAAATTAATGTGTCAGTTCAGGTTCATTGTGAATTTAGATAACGAATGTTTATTTTGTCGCGGAAGTGCATGTATGGTGGGGTGTAGTCAAGACTCGAACGTTCTACAGTCGTTGGGAATGGGTGGATGTAGTGGGGTGCAGAGTCAAGACTCGAACATTCGTCGTTGGGCATGGGTGGTAATATGGTATTTGATGATACCCCGCCTGTTTGGTTGCAAATCAGGAACGATAACTCTATTCGAAGTACATGACCTATATTCTCTGCAGTACTCCTGTTGACTCCAGTATATACAGTTTGACCTATATTCTCCGCCCACGCATTGCATCATGGTCTATGTGTATACCGGTTGGGCATGTCCAAAAAATTTCAAAAATTTCAAAAAATTTCAAAAAATTTCAAAAACTTCAAAAATTTCAAAAAATTTCAAAAACTTCAAAAATTAAACAAAATTCAGGATTTAGTCAAAAATATGGCTTGTTGCCATTCATCGGAAAGCTCTGTGGGGTACGGTGGAGAGCGCCACCGAAAAGAGTAAGTGAGCGAGGGGAAAAAGAGAAAAATAACATGACATGTGGTACATACTACCATTTATTATATTAACTATTTACTGTCACTTTCGTCCGAATTGTCATCACTTTCGTCAGATGTGTCATTTGTTTCGTCCATGAACTTTTCTAGCAATGGTCTGTACTTTAATATTGACATTTTCACTGCATCACGATCTTCAAAACCATTATTCATATATTTGTCCACTTTATCCACCGGCCTTTCAATAGCCTTCGAAAATTTAGGTAAATTACTCATTTTAGTTCAGTGAATATGTCGTTTGGAGTTTCCTTTTTAACTTTTCCAATGTTTGTCTTCTTCGCTCTTCCTCCTTTTATCTCTTTAACTTTTATCTTCTTAGCTCCGGGTTTCCTTATATGTTTTCCAGGTTTCGCTTCAGTCTTGGGTAGGTCTTTCGAGTCATCGTAGGGTACATATTTATTAAGATCAAAGTCATAATAGTACGGAGTCCCCATTCCGGCTAAAGTTCAAAGTGTACTCTGAAGTAGTAGTTTTTATAGGCGCCAAATTACCATCCAAGACGTATACCCTTATAAACTGCGGGTAAGTCCTAGTAATGCGCATGTCAACGCCGCCGGCGCCGGTGGCGGCGGCGGCGTTTGCGGCGGCGGCGGAGTTTGCGGCGTTTGCGGCGGCGGTGTTTGCGGCGGCGTTTGCGGCGTTTGCGGTGGCGGCGTTTGCGGCGTTTGCGGCGGCGGCGTTTGTGGCGGCGGTCTCAATTACATAATAAACCAACGTTAATTGGATGCATTGTCCACGTGAGGTAGCACGAGTTATAATTGATTAAGTCTGGGTAAAGCCATGTTAAAGATAAGGATTTCGTCCTGCGTTGAATCGATACAAGTGCACATAGTCATGATCTTGATAAGGACTCAGCCGCGGCGGCTGATGATGCTGTTGTTGTTGTTGTTGCTGTTGTTCCTGTTGTTGTTGTTGTGGCGGCTGATGATGCTGCTGATGTTGTTGTTGTTATTGTTGTTGTTGTTGTTCTGAAGGCGTGTGTTTAACTTTGATATGACGCTTCAAACTATCTTGGCAAGCATAGGCACTTAAGCACTCTTCACACTCATACTTCATTTTCCTATATAATCAGTGAAATCGAGCGTTCTTCTATGCACCTATATTTATATAGAACAGAAACAACAGCAACAACAACAACAACAGCATCATCAGCCGCCGCGGCTGAGTCCTTATCAAGATCATGACTATGTGCACTTGTATCGATTCAACGCAGGACGAAATCCTTATCTTTAACATGGCTTTACCCAGACTTAATCAATTATAACTCGTGCTACCTCACGTGGACAATGCATCCAATTCACGTTGGTTTATTATGTAATTGAGACCGCCGCCGCAAACGCCACCGCCGCCACCGCCGCAAACGCCGCCGCCGCAAACGCCGCCGCCGCAAACGCCACCGGCGGCGGCGGCGTTGACATGCGCATTACTAGGACTTACCCGCAGTTTATAAGGGTATACGTCTTGGATGGTAATTTGGCGCCTATAAAAACTACTACTTCAGAGTACACTTTGAACTTTAGCCGGAATGGGGACTCCGTACTATTATGACTTTGATCTTAATAAATATGTATCCTACGATGACTCGAAAGACCTACCCAAGACTGAAGCGAAACCTGGAAAACATATAAGGAAACCCGGAGCTAAGAAGATAAAAGTTAAAGAGATAAAATGAGGAAGAGCGAAGAAGACAAACATTGGAAAAGTTAAAAAGGAAACTCCAAACGACATATTCACTGAACTAAAATGAGTAATTTACCTAAATTTTCGAAGGCTATTGAAAGGCCGGTGGATAAAGTGGACAAATATATGAATAATGGTTTTGAAGATCGTGATGCAGTGAAAATGTCAATATTAAAGTACAGACCATTGCTAGAAAAGTTCATGGACGAAACAAATGACACATCTGACGAAAGTGATGACAATTCGGACGAAAGTGACAGTAAATAGTTAATATAATAAATTGTAGTATGTACCACATGTCATGTTATTTTTCTCTTTTCCCCTCGCTCACTTGCTCTTTTCGGTGGCACTCTCCACCGTACCCCACAGAGCTTTCCGATGAATGGCAACAAGCCATATTTCTGACTAAATCCTGAATTTTGTTTAATTTTTGAAGTTTTTGGAAAATTTGAAATTTTTGAATTTTGTGAAAAGTTTTGAAGTTTTTTGAAATTTTTGAAGTTTTTGAAATTTTTGAAGTTTTTGAAATTTTTGAAATTTTTGAAGTTTTTGAAATTGTTTGAAATTTTTGAAGTTTTTGAAATTTTTTGAAATTTTTGAAATTTTTTGAAATTTTTTGAAATTTTTGAATTTTTTTGGACATGCCAACCGGTATACAAATATACCATGATGCAATGCGTGGGCGGAGAATATAGGTCAAACTGAATATACTGGAGTCAACAGGAGTACTGCAGAGAATATAGGTCATGTACTTCGAATAGAGTTATCGTTCCTGATTTGCAACCAAACAGGCGGGGTATCATCAGGTATTTTAATTCGCCAGTTGGGTTTGAACATAAGTAAATAATGCTGTCTTTGATACGAAAGTTGTGCATTGAGTACCGAAGGAGTACCGGTATACACGGAATATGACGAATGGACAGTCTGACCTCCCGTCAGTGGGTACCGTGGACTCGCCAAACTCAGTTAGAAAAATCACATTCACGGGACAGGCCTAATAATAGGGCCTGCGGTGTAAACAATACTGCCGACGCTAATTAATGTTCTTTTAATCTTTCGGTTGAGTGCAAATCTGATAAAAGAATAAATGTGTAAAAGATCACAATGTGCGCGAAGCGCACGCAGTTTAAATTCGTATAATGTGCGCGAAGCTCACCAAGACGCTGCAGCCCCCCGCTAAATAAAGGTTCCGATTAGAGCCTGCTTCAGTTAGTAGGCCCTATTGATAAAGTAAAATATCTTGATTGTTGCGTTCCATATGTGCCTGCATATATACGTGGGTTGGGGAGATGATGGTGGGGGCAGAAATATAGTTTTATTGAAATAAAGTGTTCATACAAATGCAGTGCAGTGCATTATAGGTCATTATAGGCTGCATGCTGACTACAGCTTCCAAAGGGAGCCCGTTTAAGTTTAAGATCATATAATGTGCGCGATGCGCAGAAAGGGGCTGTAGACCCCTCCCCGCTAAATAAAGTCTCCCGAATTGAGCCTGTTTCAGTATAGATAAAGTACAATATTTTGATTGTAGCGTTCCATATGTGCATGCATATACATGGATTGGGAAGATGGGGTGGGGGTAAAACATACAATTTTATTGAAAAGTGTTCATACAAATGGACCGCACAGTGCAGGCGTGTGATAATTAGGCGGCATGCGGAATACAGGTCCCAAAGTGGGTCCGTTCAAAATGTACAACAAGCTCCCGAATGAAGGCTCCTGAATTGAGTATGTTTCAGTCGGTGCATTGTAGTATTTAAATAACATACTGATTTTGTTTCGTTCAATATGTGCATGCGCATATGTAGACTGGGTGCGTAGAAATACAATTTTAGTTAAATAAAGTGTTCCGACGTGCATCCAGTAACAAAAAAGAGAAGCATGGCCATTACATGTGCACATGAATGCGGACACTACAAAATAACAAAGCACATTTATATACCCGTCATTTTGTGACGGGCTACCCCCTAGTCTAAAATAATCATTAAATTTCAATAATCAAGAACAATTTAATCTGCTCTCATGATCTTCAGATATTATATCATGGACATAGGATTGTTTGTACCTGAAAAAAGTTAAATTTTAAATATTTTTCATTCCATAAAACAAAAGTAAATGAGGTTACAATTTTCAAAGGGTCGGTGGTTCTTAATTATTGCGTCACAATGATCACTTCTTAATTTGCCAAATTTCACAAACAATTCGTGACAGATTTGGAGAAAATTCAGTTTGAAATACCAGGATATGTTGGCAAAACATTTAAATTAAACGATCAGGCAACAACATAACAATGAAAGCAGATAACAATATTCAGAGAAGTACGTTGCTACTGGCCACCGAGTGCCATTCTGTTTCCTTTGTATTGATTGGGAAAAGAATACAAGTGGTAGTTCTGGAACCAGTGTACATATACACCGCTGGGATACCTAGCTGAATTTAAAATGTCATTATTAAAGCGCATGTTTCGTTCCATGTCTTTACTGCAGCAGAGTTCGTGCTGTCGATTGTCAATTGAGCAAATTGCTATAACAAAACGAATTTGCAAAAATTTAATCCGATATACAATTGGCACCTACATTTTTAGCTTTTGGGAATTGATCCCCATCGAGCATATTATATAAATCTTGAAGTCAATCGATCGGAAAAAAATACATATTGCTATCTGGTCGCGACATTTTTAATTGTGTCATAATTTAAAGCCTTCAAATTTAAATTTCCCGACCTATGTCACATCGACTTATTGTATCGCTGGAGTGAATGGGTTTCGAATTTCTACTCGATTAGAACACAGAGTAGGCTATTTACTCCAATTTGTCAAATAATAGCCAAACAATGCGCTGATATCTAACTCGTTATGGAACTATGTTTTGATAGTGGGTGGGAGATAAATTATCATAAATATGTGCCCTTCATAACTCAGCTTTCACCAAACAGCAAATATGATTCGTAAAAGTGTTTTTTGTTGGAAATACTAAATTCGAAAGTGACCCAAAATATATGGATCAGACAAAAGTGGAAAAGAAAATGAAAAGTGGCTAATTGATACAATATGCAATTGGCAACAGTGTTGGCAACTGGGAATGTCGGACAAGCGCGAACCCTGTACTACAGCTGATGAGGTTCTAACAGGAAGTACACTAACACACCCATTCCTTATATTTATAGAGCTATTTGATCAACAGTCTTATAAAATTAGCTGAATATGCCTTACTTCTTTTCTGAAACCTAGAAACCAGTATTATTTTGCTTTCAAGATGTGAATTATCGACACATTTCTGTGTCTTGGTCATGTGATACTTTTTCGTTTTATTGTGTGTATTTCGGGTAATACTGGGTTTTGTTGGGGTGTAAAACACATGGCACAATTGGCAGTTGACCAAACCGGCAAACAATAGTTAACTTGAAATACATGTACTTTGTATATATAACATTACCAACATAGTATAAGTCAAACTTGTCTTAAACGTAGTGTTCCAAATGTTCCGTTTCCTTGGAGGTTGACAACTTGTCACCGCCATTAAAGATGAACAAGAGAACTGGCTTGACTAACCAAGCAGGAAGAGTCCCACATTATCCTTTCTCACCGTTGTCATATTTTGTCGCATCTAATCCTATAAAGTAATAATGCAGATGGTTAATATTCAAAATGCTCAGCTGGACACATACATCCAGGACATATTTGCAATGCACCCACGATTGTCTCTATATATACAAGATACATTATCATATTGTCATCGTTACATATTTATGTTGAAAAATGTGCTTGCATAGATGATACGAGTGGATTTTATAAGACGATACAAATGGATGTTAATATGTTTGAGAAACTGAAAATGAAAATAATCAATTCAAAATAATTGATTATTTCATCAAATTTAAAGTACCAATAAGACTATATAGTCCAATAACATACAAAGTAAGTATGTTGTTCGGGATCAGAAACATATGTGCGCCAAGATGTGCGTCGTAAATGACGGATTGCTTATAATTACGGAAACTAAACCTTTATTTTCGGCCATCTGGTGTGAATCCTACAAACATTCACTGAAACACAATATTTATCGTTAGGACATCACTGAACGGGAATCCAGGCCGAAATCGGTCGAAATCGATAACGTGTCATCAACACATGATTATATTTTTCTATCTGGAAAGTACCAAGGTGGTGCGACATACATTTATCTGTTATAACAATTCCTGCTTTTAAATCGGTGCACATTCTGTTCGTATATTCGTGGTCAATGCTGGTAACTGACAATTAAGTTACTGTGGTTGTTTTGTTATAAGTGGCATATAATGCATAGGACCTATCCGTATGTACCGCCCACCTATATGCTACATGGTTACTGTTACTAAGCACCACAAGCCATCTTTACGTTGAATCAAACTGAGTAACAGAAGCCATTATATTCATTATCGAAGGTCTTTGGGCCAAACTACACAGTTGCAATGTTTCAGGCAAAATTTTGCCAGTTATTAAAGGCTTGTATCACAATATGAAATTATGCGTAAAGGACCGCGATTCGACGTCAACGTCATTTGAACGCTACGTAGGTTTGAAACAAGGAGACAGCCTTTCTCCGATTCTGTTTTCCATATATCTAAATGACTTACATGAATACCTTATGAGTTGTGGATGTAACGGTTTCAACTTGCAAAAAATTAGAAATTCGGACACCGGCTTTTACCTTAAACTTCCCCTTCTGTTATATGCGGACGATACCATGCTTATATCGAATACAAAGGAAGGGCTACAACATTGATTAAATAAATTCACAGAATATTGCTATATCTGGAAGATGAAAGTAAACCTCTCGAAAACAAATGTTGTAATATTCGGAAGAAGTCGCAAGAAAAATAAGGAAGCACAATTTAGTTTAAACTCTGAAAAAATAGAAGTTGTAAACAACTATAAATACCTCGGATCGGAGTTCAACAAATCAGGTATATTCACAAGGGAAAGAAACATCAGATGTAATATCGCAAAAAAGGCAATGTACGCATTAATTAACACAGCCCGCAGTAACAAACTATCGGTCGAATCTATACTCGAAGTTTATGAAAAATGTATAGTACCCATGATTACATACGGCGCCGATATCTGGGGTTTGGAAACCTTGAATGTTTCCGAAAAATAGAAACATGGTTTCTACGTTTTATTCTTAACTTGAACAAGTCGACTTCCCAAGCAGTTATATACGGAGAGCTGGGAATCCCACCAATCGTTACGAAAATCAAGGCAAAACCCCTAATATACTGGAGCAAGATAATATCTATGGAAAATACCAGACTCCCCTATAACCTTTACACCATTATGAAAGAATCAAGTGCGAAGGAATCGGTAAATATCCCATGGCTAAAATGTGTACGAACTGAACTAAATAACCTATGTATGTCTTATACATGGCAGAATCAATCAGTGAGTATTGTCAAAATATTTTCTTGTTCTGTAAAACAGAAACTCATGGACGCATACATAACCGAATGATATTCGTCTTTGGATACATCAAACAAATTTGCGTTTTATAGATGTATAAAACCGAACTTCGGTAGACCGAAGTATATATCCTTAGATGACAACAGCGCCTTATTGACCCTCCTAAGATTCAGAACTAGAAACCACAAATTACCAGTGGAAACTGGTTCATGGATAAATACCCCCGTATTCCGATAGGAAATGCAACTTATGTATGGAAGGCTAGGAGACGAATACCACACCATTCTTATATGTCCGCAGTTAAGAGACCTGAGATTGAAATATATTAAACCGTACTACTACAATCGACCTAACGTTATGAAACTTCATGAACTATTTTACTCTAGCGGTACGAAAGCTATGAAAAAGCTATCAATATTTATCAAAAAGGCCCAGCGTGAGATAAACCACTCCTGAGGCTTAACAACGTGTTACCCCCCCCCCCCATCCACCCCACCCCCGGACGAAATTTATACACATGGCTGCAAAATTACGCCAACATTTCTTATGAATACACAAATATCCCGTTTACTCCCCAATATATTCATATATCCATATATATCAGTATGTAATGCATGCACTATAACACATCTCTTCTCAATATGTATTGTTATACGATGAGAGTATCAAATAAATTGAATTGAATTGAAAAGAATATCTGATATCAAAGCAATGCTAATAGTTCACACCTTGGTGAAATAAGCCAACCGGAGGTGTACATGTAGTAATTAATCTATAATCCCTCTTTTGACTAACAGTATCATCCTCAGTCATCAAAAGCTGGCAGAAATAATTAAACGATATGAATTCCCCGTACCTCGAGCGTCCAGCATGAGCACCGGTGACATTAGAGGTGACGACAACTTTGCGACCGGATGCAAAGGATTACCAAATAGGGGTCTTTTTTAAATTCCCTATCCTATTTGGCCGTCAATAAAATACATTAAAGAAAACGCCGACTATCACGGAGTCAGCTACTTGTTGTCATGTTCGGTGAAGTTTGAGTGTATACGCCGCGAAGCACGTGCAATGTGTGAAATTTCGTGTCATTCTCTTGGAAAACAATTGTTGATTCCCATTTACATGCACAGTGTCGCAACAATTATCGAGGAAGCTTTAAATTCTCAAATGGATTCAGTAAAACGTTCCTACAGGTTAGTGCGAATAGCAGACGTGTGAAGTCAATATTACCACGGTGTCATATTAGCTTCATATATGCATATATAGCGCAATTAATATTCATAACACATCATAGATCGGGACTACTATTTCGATGGCATTGTTTAATCCAGCGTAAACACTTGTCTTTGTTACATTTTGGTTTACGAAACCAAACTAAAACACTCCGGGATATTTGTATAAATATCGTTCGTCAACCGGACATGTTCACCATGCACATTTCTACACATTTGTAGCTATATAACAGATATTTTACTCTCGTGTTAGTAAACCCCCTACTTATTATGGTTGTTAGGGAGTCACTTGTGGTGTCTTCCATATCGCTAGGCAGTCTCATGTCGCATCGACAATTAAGCTATCGGCTCATTGGCTATAATTGAAAATGGGGCGGTACTTACGGATAGGTCAATTAGATAGGATTGTGTTAATAAATTATTCAGTCGTGCTATTTTCAAAAGATCACCATTGAATCCCCAATTAATTATGTCCATTTATCCAGATTTGTTTACTTTCCTGTCATTTCATCCAGTGTTTTATACAATTTTCTCGTCCGCCCTTGGCTCTGTATTCGATCGTTAAAAAACTCATACAATATATTTGGATTTCGTTATATCTGAGAATACCTCAACAAATGAAGATTCAATCACATAAGGTATAAACACAGATAAGTATGTAAGTCGTATGTAACCGATACCCTCTTTTATGAAAGGGATAATTATTATCCTCCTCTACCTGAAAAGGGCTACTACTCATCTGCAATAATCGGACTCATGACTTGCATTGATTTCTATTGGTTGATATCCTTGTAAAGTGCAAGTCGTGTTTTCTCGTATTTTAAAAATACTTCATATGTAAGCTGTTCAGTCCATCGCATTATTTTGCATTCAGATTTTGGCAATTGATATGAAATATTGATGACGTTGTCTGTCGTTCGTTACTGAAAGAGCACTTGACCTCATCTGGCATGAAGTATGTTTCTGGTATATCGTCACTGGAGTCGGTCATAACGGGAATTTCATTTACAGTAATGCCCTAAATAATCGACTCCCTAACCACAGCTTTCCGATGAATGGCAACAAGCCATATTTCCACCTAAATCCTGAAAAATTACCCATAATTCTGCTGTGGTTAAGGAGTCGATTATTTAGGGTATTAATGAAGGAGGTCCCAGTCGGTGCGACCATGTAGCTGTAGCCATCACACATATATATAATAACATCAGGTCGTGGCAACCAGCAGTATGCCCACTAGCAGATATGTAATCACTAACTGAAAAGACAAACAAAAGCTACACACACAAGCAATAAACAAAACAATGAGTGCTATAATATGCAGGAAAGCAATGCTGGTCGAATGATGACATCAGTGATGTATATAATATGAAGGAATATGTGATACAGTTTACTTAGTAATATTCACCACACTGGTGGCACCAACCAGACGACTTTGGTATATTGGCAATGTTATTCATTAGTGTCATTCCATGAGTATAGGCCTACATGGGTGTCATATGTTTATTATCCAATGTCTTAGTTCAATGTTATGGTCGGATAAATCAGCATTTACACTGTCATCGTTATTTATTAGTATATATATATATGCATAAATATGGAAAATCGTGAAAGCGCAATGCAGCTATCCTTCACTGTTAAATCGTATCTTAATCTGAAGCTGAATCAATGTTCAACGCATGGCATTTTACGGCATTTCAGGAGGCATAACTCTAAACTCATGACAACCGAGTAGGCGCTGATATGGTTATTTCCCTTATGTCGAATACGTATGTTTGAGACGTGATAGATTTTCCCCGAGACATGAAAAACTGCGGGGTGGTATGGAATGCGGAAAAGAATGACAATCTGCCGAACATAATTTGAAAATCGTGGGTCGGCCGATATCTCGAGGAAAATAGCACATAGAGGACTCGTTTTGGAGTCTAACGAAAGGCCGATAAGCGCCCCAGCCACATATTTCTATGTTTCACTATTTGTTTGACGACTGAGCTACCATAACATTATCGAAATCAAGGCTTCGAAACAGCTGTATAATTGTATTTATATAGTGATAAAGCTATGCCCACAAACAAACTTGGTATTACAATGAAGTTTAGCATCTATTGCACAACAAAAATGTATTCATTCGAGAGAAGCGGTGGTTTTCGATACATCTAGAGACCGATTAACCCACCCATGCGAAGGTACCACGAAATTTTGATACAGTTTACTTAGTAATATACACACACTGGCAGCACCAACAAACAGCATTGCTATATTGACCATGTAATCCATTAATGCCATTCCATGAGTAGGCCTACATGGGTGTCATAATATGTCATATGTTTATTATCCAATGTTTAGTTCAATGTTTGGTCGGTTAAATCACCATTAACACTGTAATCGTTCCTTTATTTATTAGTATATATATATATATACATAGATATATGGCAAATCGTGAAAGCTAGCTATCCTTAGTGTAAACATATATATTCCAAT
The DNA here is from genome assembly GCA_032622095.1 of Siphonodentalium dalli. NCBI lineage: Eukaryota > Metazoa > Mollusca > Scaphopoda > Gadilida > Siphonodentaliidae > Siphonodentalium > Siphonodentalium dalli. Next base: position 68,111,697 of record CP136069.1, read on the forward strand.
CATAATAACATATATACATTTGACAAAAGTTTTGACAAAAAATAGAATAGTATATCGATTTTATGTTCGTTATTTAGAACCCTCAGAGAGTACCTATTTTTATGTGATAATGGTTAATGGTAATACGATATGATAGATAACACTTTCTCCCGCACCATGTTAACCCTTCACATTGTTTCCCCTTGTTTTCATCACCAGTTTTAGACGATTCGGGTATGTGGTATCTGCAAATGCCAATATGATAATCTTGCATAGCTTATGGTTGATGGTATGTATTTTGAATGATTTATGAGGGGGGCGTACGAAGCTACCAACTCGTAACTGATTTGGTCATCTCGTATCTTCTATTCGTGAGTATTTTCCCGCCCTTCCATGTCATGTTGCACCTCTATGAAATGACACAGGAGTCCACCAGAATGCCAAATGATGCAATGTTAGGTTTCTTTCATGGTTTAGAGCGCATCGTCTGATGCTCTGGTGCTCTTCTTGTCATTTCCCCATATTCGTGAAGTATTTTTCGAGTTATGTGCCTTCAAAAAAGGGAGTTTGTATGACTTTGGAATGGAAGCCCGATTAGATAAATTGATGAAAAACTATGTATTGTAAAAGATGTGAACCAACTCAAAAAAGATGTTGCGAATGTAATTACTAAAATAAAAACAATGGACGAAGACTTAGAAAGTGTGAAATTAACAGTTGAAAGAATACAAGATGAAAAAAGTGAAATTGTCGACGTCAAATCGGATGTGGGTACTATATTAATTGGGTTGGAGGAGTTTAGTCGTAAACAAAAAAGCTTTGAAGGACAGCTATCAACATTAAAGGATTTAGTAAATAAAAAGCATGTTCAACCAACACACTCCTGCGATAAACTAATGAATGAAACAATTAAAAATAACGTGAATATAATGAAAGATGAATTCCGGAACTTCACCACAAGCGTGACCAATAATCTCCAAGTATTTGTGGAATGTGTGAGTGTTTCAATGGACAATGTATCCAAAACCCAACGTGATATATCAGACACACTCAATAAAATGAATGATGCATTCCTTGCTTATGATGACACATGTGTGCGCTCTCAGGCCAGTGATGAAGCTTCAGTGGATGATTCGCATTCCAGTGCCCCAAATGATATTTCCTATGAATCCAGAGTTCCATCATATGAAGATAATCGCAGATATAACGTCTCATACAATACAAGAAGCCCGCGATATTCGGACAATGAACCCGATGACTATTACTTTAACATCACAGGTATTCCTTGGTGGTTTCTCCAACCGAGTGACAATTCACGACATCAAGAAACACTTACTGTATGAAAATGTATGTTTCACTGTTATCCGGATGCTAAGAGGCAACACGGCTCGTATCAACATTTGTAACGATGATCTGGACAACGTTCTCGGTTCTAACTTCTGGCCAAAAGGCGCAATCTGCAGATTGTGGGTCCACAAAAATCGTGACTAATCAATGCACGTTTGCATTTATATATGATTGTGTTCAATTATTTATGTTGTATTTACATTGCATATACATTATACAACAATGGGTTATACGACATTGCTGTTGACATTAATATGTCTAATTACTAGTATAAATGTAACAACTAATAGTATCACATTAACAGTAGTTGAATGCAAACGCGTGATGGAATCTCCTGAATTAAACCTACTCAATTGGAACTGTACAGGTATCACATCTTCGGGTCATTACTTGGCATCATTGTTCAAGAATGGCTTTTATGATATTGTAGGCTTAAGTGAGCATTGGCTTTACCAATGCGATCTTGATTTCCTCGGTTCGCTTAACAAGGACTATGAGTATCATGCCGTATGCGATTCTTGCCAAAATATTCCCAACAAGAGAGGTAGACCTAGTGGTGGTGTTGCCTTGCTATGGCATAAGAAATTTTCAAATCGTATATGTCCGCTTGCAATTAATGATGATCGTATTATAGGGATACAAATTAGGATGACGGGTGAAAGTTTTATATATCTCCTTCAAGTATATCTACCCTCTACTAACTATACCATAGAATATTATGAAGAGTATGCGAAAAAGCTTGGTGACCTATGTGACACCTACAAATCATATGGTAACATGGTCGTAATGGGAGACACAAACGGAGAATTTGACAAATCTGATGAACGAAATATGATATTCAAGAAAATGGTTAAGCGAATCGAGATGGTATCTGTGAATTATGAATTATGTGAAGATGATCCTCTATCTACATGCATTCCTTTCGGTGATTACTGCCAATTACACGAAGGAACAATTGTCGATCACATTTTTATTCCATCCACATTTATTACATTTATTCATGAGGTACACGTTTTAGATGATGACGTATCTAATCATAGACCTGTTACATTACATTTGAAGTTCCAGCTACGCAGTCAATATTCGTATATAGCCGAAAGAGAAACAGACAAACCCATACATTGGCGTAAAGTTAAATCTGAACCAGAAATTCTCGAACTTTACAAACAAAGTCTTGATGTTGAACTAACAGCACACAAAATCATATACACTGATGATACATACATATCTGAAGTTTACCAGTCAATTGCACGTGTAATATCAAAATTATCTGAATCATGTTTACCAAAACAAGTCATATACTAAACGCCTGAAACCATATTGGGGAGATTGTTTGAACGATAAGCACAAGTATATGCGTGATCAACTGATGAACTGAATCAAATATATCGGGGTCTAAGTACGGGGAAAGCGGCTGGATGGGACGGGATATCCAATGAACATTTATTATACGGAAGTAACACATTGACGTTGGCGATTTCTAAACTTTTAACTAATATAATTAATACACAGAAGATCCCGAGTCAAATGAAACGCGGTATAATCGTTACATTATTTAAAGGTGGCAAAAAATCCAGGACAGATTTTGATAGCTATAGGGCTATAACGTTGCTGCCTGTTTTATACAAGTTACTTGAAAAAGTTATACAAAATCGATTGGAATCTTATGCATCCAATTTAATACAAGTGCACCCGCTTCAACATGGCTTTCAAAAAGGTGTAAGCGCAACCATGACATCTTACGTAATGAAGGAATGTATTGACTATGTGTCCGCTGGTAAACAAAAATTATACAGCTTATTTTTAGATGTTTGGAAGGCTTTCGATACCGTCTGGATTAACGAATTGTTATATAAATTAGATAAACGCGGTTTTAAATGAAATTTGTTTTGTCTCATTAATGAATTGTTGACAAATGTTACATGTTCTATTCGTTATAACAATTCCTTATCTAGGTGGTTTGACGTTCATCAAGGGGCTCGTCAGGGACATATTCTTTCCCCATTTTACTACATGGTCTATGTTGACGAGTTGATATGTACTCTCGCAAATTCCCCATATGGCCTACAAATGATCGGAGTAAATTGCACATGCCCAACACATGCTGATGACATGGTTTTATTATCACTCAATAGTGTCGGATTATCAGCTCTTATTGATATGTGTTTTGAATACAGAAAAAAGTGGCGATATAAGTATAATTCCAATACATGCTCGGTAATAGTATTTAACGAAAAAAAGTCAGAGTTCTCTCGTCAACATCGCGTCTGGAACTTAGGGACAACTATTCTACAAGAATGTACAGAAGTTACACACCTTGGTATTCCACTCGATAAATACGATTTTAATTCTGTCTTCATTGATCGGATATGTGATAAAACATAACATAAAGTACATTCATGATGTTAACCAACGTAGGAATATACCCCGGTGGCATTACACCAAAAAGTTGTTCGTTGATTTATTATTCGGTGGTCATTCCAAAAGGTTTATACGGATCTGAACTTTTATGGTGTGTGAATAACACTCTATGCGACCGTCTCGAGAGAACGCACCGTTTCTGTCTAAAATATTATCAGGGTCTTCATAATCGCACAAAAACAGTTATAGCTCAAGGATTAGTCGGTATGTCGTCAATGTTATCATTAATAGAAAAACGTAAACTGTCATTCATTGGTTCAATGTGCAATCTGTCGTCGAACAAAACCGCCAAAGATGTATTTATTACACGGTTATACCAGTATCTAATGTTTCCTACAGCTTCACGTTCTAATTTCATGATTGATATTATTTGTACATTGGACAAATATGGAATGACCGCATATTTCGAGAAATTCTTATTAAATGTGACCTTTCCCAACAAATTATCATGGAAAAATATAACGAAGACCCCATGGTTAAATATAAATAGAGATGAATGGGAATGTAGCAAAGGCGATGATACACGATTAAACCGTTACTCGGCACTTCAGCCTAAATTATGCATGTCTAGGCTATGGGAAAACTGTTACATATATCCCAAGCATAAAGATTCTTATCTCCTTGTAGCACGTCTTATTTCCATTCTTGAAACGGACGAACAATCGTGCCTATTGTGTGACAGGAAATACATTGATCAGTTCAGACATGCATTAATCGAGTGTGTCTCAATATGTGATAACCGTAATACATGTATGTTTGAATTTGACCTATTAAACTAATTTCATGTAGACGTATACATGCAATATGATAGTTTGAATGCGGAATCCAAAACGCGAGTTCTATTATCCGGAATAGCTGAACTTGACCATTGTATACGCGAAATAGATAATGAATTGATCGATTTGTTCGTTAGGAAATCAGCTTCTCTATGGAAAGCATATGTTGATAGCATATCATCATTTATGCTTGTACCTCCATAGTTCTGTATTAAAATGATATATACGTACGCGTGACATACGACTGTATATCCATATCTCTATGACTGTACATCATATGTGTAATTGCTATGTATAATGAACATGTAGACGCATAATTGTATTATGCAACCACAATCAATTGTATATAGCTGGTATTCGTCGCGAATTATACTCAAATCATTTTCGATATATTGTTTGTTCACGCACATCATGCAAATGAATATGTTTAATGTATAATTATATTAATTATGTAATAATGTGTATGTGATTTTATACACTATATCTTCGTTTACGGAGGAAATAAAGTCATATATATAAACTAGTCATTTATTATTATCTACTAGTCATAAACTAGTCATTTATTATTATTATAGGTCGGCGGTATAAGTTTTCTGTTATAATTATCTTGTAAATTTTCCAAAGCCATCAATAAACGAATATTTTAAGTTTAACCCCTTCAATTTCATTTTTAATCTTTGTTTTTATGTAAATAACATTTATTTGAACACAACAGGATCGAGGATTAGAGTTTTTCTCATCTTTGGTGGTGTGTTGTTAAATGAAGAGTTGGAGACAAAGAGCCATATGGTACTATCAACTGACGTTTCTCTTTTCGTCTTAAATAAAACAGAAATTAGTTTAAATTAAAGTATTTTCAATGTATAGATTGCTTGTAAAAAGTCTTGAGACCCAGTTAAAATCGTCAATTTTTTTTTAGTATACAGGCAACAATTGCACTAAAACATATTATAAATGGTCTGTGAACGGAATGAATGTTTTATGTCGGTCATTTAGTACCCACAAAGAGTCCCTGTTTGTTGTGTGATAATGGTTAATGATAATAGGATATGACACTACCTATATGGTATATGTAGGTTTACTATCAACTGAATTTTCTCTTTTCGTCTAAACTCCAAATGAAATTAGGTTATAGTCTACTATTTTCAATGTATAGATTGTTTATAAAAAGTCTTGACGCCCAGTTAAAATTTTCAAACAACGTTTTGTATAACCATTTCGAAAAAGAGATCACAAATAGTCTGTGAATTGAATTCATATTTTATGTTGGTCATTTAGAACCATCAGAGAGTCCCTGTTTGTATGTGATAATGGTTAATGGTAATACGACATGATAGATAACACATTCTCCCGCACCATGTTAACCCTTCACATTGTTTCCCCTTGTTTTCATCACCAGTTTTAGACGATTCAGGTATGTTGTATCTGCAAATGCCAACATGATAATCTTGCATAGCTTATGGTTGATGGTATGTATTTTTAATGATTTATGCACCTCTATGAAATGACACAGGAGCCCACCAGAATGCCAAATGGTGCTATGTTAGGTTTCTTTCATGGTTTAGAGCGCATCGTTTGATGCTCTGGTGCTCTTCTTGTCATTTCCCCATATTCGTTAAGTATTTTTCGAGTTATAGGGAGTTTGTATGATTTTGGAGCCTATTTTTTCAGAATGAGCTGCATTCCATATTTTATAGGCAAGTACATTTATCTTAAAATCTAGAGAAAACTGAAGGGCTTCTTCACTTTTTAGTAACCGTTTCATTATTCATTAGATTGTGCATACCAAGTATTACTTTATGCATATATGATGAAGAGGACAAAAATATTCTAAATCAAAATGTAATTTCCATTGTACGGATTTATACAAAGTGCCTATGACACAGGACTCGCGTGACGAAATGCTATATTTTAGGTCATGTAACTCAATACTTTGATATCCATATGCCCTGCTTTTAACGTCACATTTTAAAGTATACTGGTGGTGCTTAAATCAAAAGTCACAAAATCGTTATTTTTTCAAACTCACGTGAAGAACAGCTTAGTTTTGCATGTAACACCGTGTCACATCAAGACTTGGACGCATAATTGATGCTGATGCTTGATGCTTTAATTGTCAAAGCTGCAAATTAATGCAGAACATGGATATATACATATATACAATGGGTTCACTTACATCATCATCATCATCAACATCCACATCGTCGTCGACATCATCATCATTTTTATCATCATCATCATCATTATTCCTCAGCATCATCTCACCATCCGTATCGTCTCCATCGTCAACATTTTTTTCTTTATACATCTTCGTCCTCATCCATCGTCATCATCATCCATCATCGGCTTCGTCGCCGTTGTTATCGTCGTCGTCAATCGTCATCATTGTCGTCGCTGTCATCTTTATCCTCATCATCACCAACAACGTCATCATTTTCGTCATAGTCATCATCATAAACGACGTAATCGTCGTCGTCATTATCGTCATCATCTCCATCGTACAATGCAGTCATCATCTTTATCGTCGCCATTAGCGCCGTCGACCTAATAATCTTCATCTTGTCATCATAGTGATTATCGTCATGGCAACGCATATGGCGTCCTCATCAATATCGTCGTAATTTGTTTTCTCATTTTGTAGATTAGGTACACATGCTGACATTACCATGTGTAATCCCAGCATGTGTACATGTTGTTAATCGAATCATTAAGAAGACACGCATGTACTGGATTCAGCACTGTCGTAAGACTGCCAATGTCTCTTGCAGTATAGACGAGGAGTGCCATATCATCCATTGTCATTATCTTTTGTGGACTGTATATTCACCAAGGAGAGGTCCACCCGTCGTTAACCGAGAATACTGACATTTGAACATGACCGAAAGTCCAGCATACGCGAACATGTTAGTGAACCCAGTGATTTTCTGAAAGTCGACACTTCCCATTCAATGGTGTTCATTCAATCATGTGGCCACTCACCATATCGTTAGTTATAATATAATATTTACATACTAAGTGTGATCATCCCTAAATCCAGCATTCCGATTGGTCGGCGCCTTCGTGGCTAGTTGCAATTATTTATCGGTAAACACGCAACAACTCATAACTGCAGCCTCATAATTACATCGACACGTCATCAGTTTCAGAAAGAAGAACGCGTAATGTTGTGGGTGCATTTGGACTCGCGCAGGATTGACTTAATACATCATCGGGTTTCAATATAAAGAAAAATTGTTCCTGTTAACTTTTGCCAAGGGTGCTATGGGACATTTTGGGCTTGTTTTGTCACGATACACTTTTCGATTTAAATTTACAAAAGTGGCTTTTCGCTAAATGTATATAAATATAAGGATTAACTGTCATGTGGACTGTTTTTATGGAGATGTAACCGTGAGGTAAGTGGTCATAACTTGTATGTAAAACCCTTCGGTTATGACCACTTACCTCACGGTTACATCTCCATAAAAACAGTCCACATGACAATTAATCCTTATCTGGCTGATGTGACCGACTTCGTCCGGGCTATTTAGGGGTTTCTTTGTGATCGCCTCCATCTGGGCAGAATATACAGCGTCGGTCCAGAAACATGCCTAAATGAGCCCATATGAACGAGGTCAAGGTCAAGGCCAAGGACATGGTCGCACGTGAAATTGGACCCGCCCATATTGTTTCCGTGATCAAAGTAGGCCTACATACCAAATTTGAGTCGGATCGGTCAAGCAGTTTTCGAGTCTATAACACACATACATACATAAACGCAGACACAAGTTCCAAAATATATAATAGGCTAGCTGGTGTGGCCAACTTCATCCGGGCTATTTAGGGATTTCTTAACGATCGCCTCCGTCTGGGCAGAATATACAGCGTCTGGTAAAGCTATTGTTCGATCGGTCCAGAAATATGCCAATATGGTCGTATATTAGCGAGGTCAAGGACACGGTCGCACGTGAAATTGGAACCGCCCATATATATACTGTTCCCGGGATCAAAGTACGCATACATACCAAATTTTAGTCGGATCGGTCGAGGTAGAGAAACATACCCATATGAGCGAGGCCAAGGTCAATGACACGATCGCACATGAATTTGGACCGGCCCATATTGTTCCCGCGATCAATGTTGGCATACATACCAAATTTGAGTCGGATCGGTCGAGAAGTTCTCGAGTCTATAACACGCATACACACACACATACAGACAGAAGGTTAAAAAAGGGAGATATTTTTCACAAATACGAGATTATCCTCTAAAAGTTTTACCATATTTTGATTACCAGATCTGAAGATATTTCAAATCGTGGGCGACGATTGTTTGTTTTGTGTCTATTTAGATGTCCTTGTATGTGGATATTTAATTTTGTGATGTCATCTTCAGTTTATTTATTGTGTCAATATTTTGTTGGGAGAGGGGTGGGCTATTGTAAACTATAACTTGTGCCCCAGCCATTAAACTGAAATGTGAGCTTAATAAATATAATTAAGCTGCATCATATCTGAAGATATCGCCGAAAATATAAGGGTGGTGGGTGGGCTTACCATTTTGAGCCATCAAATACCAAATACCAGCCTTTAATTTTAATCCCGAATAAAATTTAAGACGGGGAATGAATCATGAATACCGGATAACAGCGGGTTATGGATCTCCCGCACCGCATGGCAATGGCCTGAACCCCACGTATTTAGAGGGGTGGTGTGAAACTCTATGTAATGGTATGTCGTTTTACGAAAGGTCGTGTGACAAGTCTAAATGTAATAAACGTCCGTTTAAACAAATCTTTTATTCTGGTTTTCATAGAAAACTCCCATGGCAGTATAGCGTGTCAGACCTCATGATGTCGGTCATGGAATACATGCTCTACCGTGGACTCCAGACGTGCATTTTCTGTGCCGCAATATAATAATGGTTTGTGACTTGGATCGCTTTCATCTCCCATGTAGCTGGTTTGAAAGTGGTTTAGGACCAGGATCTTTGTAGAGGTAATCCTGCAACAAGAACACAATAGAACATAGATTTAGCTTGGAGCAGTTTTCGAACGGATCAAGTCGGCTTTGAAGATAATGTATCTATTTCGGACCAAATTTCAACATCAACAATAATAATAATAACACCATCATTATTTCAAGACTACACATATCTTTATTTGTGAACAAAATCAAAAAGAACCGACGATTGGGCATATTATTTGTCCAAAAAACATACTTAAGTGGTTTATTCTTGATGCATCCGAGCGAAATATGTTGGATTCTATAGTTGACATTTGCCTTGATGGAAGTTGCCAACAAGATAGAGTTATCCCTCTTGATACGTTCCGAACGTTTCCGCAGATCTCATGTTCCACAAATATTCCATCTGACCGTCCCCTTTGAAGGTAGTTATTATATGTGGAAAAAACACCGTATAACTTGTTCGGACAGCTTGTCATCGAATGATATCTGCATAAAACGGGAAATGAAGAAATACTGAATATGTGACACACACATGTGCAATCATAATCGGGGAAACACATATTCCACTTAAAGATACTCTGTCCAATATGACAACAAATTTTGTCACAATTGACTAACTTAATGTCCAGCTCACCATTCAGGCGAAAGAAACACGAAAACTACTTCCAATCACTATTGTTCGCACAGGCATCGCGAAAGCACACAAATGCATCCAACCGTTTTAAGTTAAAACGAGTACATGCAAACTATCATAACTGCGAGCGCTCTTTATTATTTACCTGGTCGATATCTAGATATCGAGAACTCATATCAATGTGTTCATTTCGGGTTCATGACGTTTCGGCATCTGGTCTTTTCGGAACCTAGCAGGAATTTTAGGCACCTGAGTGTTAGACACTTGGGCGAAGACGTTTCGGCACATAATTTATTTATTATTAATTTATTTATTATTTTTTATATGATTAACCAGGTATATTTTTAGATATTTTTTTCAATTATGAACAGTGAGGCTAATTTCACTACATTTGGCTTCTTATATAAATGTGGCTCAATATTTTGTCCCAGTTCATAATTCAGTATTACTCCTTGTGACAGAATCTCTCGTTGACTTGTGTCTTTGACACTATTTGTTCTTGTATACCCATACACATCCGGGTCAAGTGGTTCTGCTAATATGCTATCATGCTGGTGGTCATGCTGAATTGCTATGATTCGGGTAGGGCAAAACTGATGCCGTTACGAACAAGTACCGTTATTTTTCTGAAGTTGTCAATTTCGCGATATTTGGCTAATCCGAGCGATTTGAGAAAAACCAGTGTGTAATGGAAGGCAAGAAACTCCCGACTCTACATAAATTACATGGTTTGGGGTTATTTGCGAAATAAATGCATTTATGGGCAAGTAAATGTAGAATAACTTGTTGTAAATGAACTTATTATTAAATGAACTTGACCTTAGTGAATGACCTTGACAAATATGTCTCTCCCTATGTATATTATGAAGTGGCCAATCACTTGTGTTCTCAACTTGTATACTAATATCAAACATATTACCAATTAGTTTCACAGAAAGAGGTATTTCCCGTTTCCTCCCATTTCCAGATGCCGTTGCCATGGAAACCAAATTTATTTCTCACCAGTATCTGGTAATCCGGGCACCCCCGCCAAAAAGATTACCGTTTGTTCAAAGAACATATGTACCAAATTTCATGCTTTAATCCGGCCAGTCACGATTTTTTGGTTACTTGACTGGGCTAATATGTTAGATTCGATGACCGACATAACTTTTCTAGCATACTGTTTCGGTGGATGTATACGCTCAGAAATACACCTCATGTGTGACGAAGAACAACTTTTTAGACATTGTGTATGCTTTATTTGCATGTTGTGTAGATACAATTCGCATATACACTAATTTTCTATGATAATCGACAACGAATTGCCATTATTTATATTTTATAATGTGATATCATGTAATGTACATAATTGTGTATGATTGTAACATATTATCTTCTGATATGAAGGAATAAAACTATCTCTCTCTTTTTCTTTCTCTCTCTCTCTCTCTCTCTCTCTCTCTGATGGTTACGCCTACATTTTGATGGTAATTGACATATTTTCAAAATTCCTGTGGCTACGGAAACTCAAGGATAAGAAAGGTGAATCTGTTTTAGCAGTTTTCAAAAGTATATTTGCTGAAGGTAGAAACTGTAGAGCTATTCAGACTGACATGGGGACTGAATTTACAGCCAAAGTCGTGCAGGATGTAATCAGGACCAATAACTGACTGCAATTCTACGCTTACAGTCCGAAAAAAATCAGTGTTTCAGAACGTGTGATAAAAATAATCAAATCTCAATCTTATCGATACCTCAGATATATGCGAGCATATGCATATGTAAACAAACCCCAAAACTTCGCAGATGAGTACAATAACACTGTTCGTAGTACCAATGCTATTGAACCTGTTCACGTGCGACATAAACTGGAGAAGAAATGCGTTGGGCGACATTTTAATCCAGAGATAAACTGAAAAAAAAACAACACAAATAATCACATTCAGATTCAAAGTAGGTAACCATGTCCGCACACTTCACCAAACGAATGTGTTCACTGGAAATTGTGATACAAAGTGGACTGGCGAAATATTCACCATAGCATAGACATTTAGGAAACAGGAAAAATCCAATTTATAAATTGAAGGACTACAATAACTATGAAATCAACGAAACATTTTTTCAATTATAATTGAAGAAAGTTGATACAAATGAGGATGATATGTGGAAAATTGAAGCTACATGTATATTGAACACTACGGGCAGTGGATACTGAAAGCAGTGCTGTGTGAAATGGTTAAACTGACCGATAAAGTTTAATTATAGGGTCAATGTCAATTACATTAGTGTTGTGTAACTACATCTGTCTTATATTGTTTCATACATGTGAATAAATTGTAAATGTTAATTTAGTTTCTGTTATTTTATTTCGCGATGCAAGATATTCCATGATAAGACTTGTGCCTCAAGTCTCTCGTCTTGGTCTTTAAATTCTGACGGATTTGGGTGCTTATAGTGTCTGTTGTGTGCCTCAATGGAATATACCGGGCATTCCAGGATGGTCACTTTTGAGTGTTTCTGTTGCGAGATGGTTTCCACAATAGCTTCAAACTGTTGACAGATTTCTTCGACTGCTGTGTTGTCGTCATATGATCGCAGGGTGAAGAAACCGCCGCTCTTATCTGTGAGATCACATGTCCCTAGCCAAAGGTAGAACCAAATTGTATGGAGAAACTTTAATCCACTCTGCGAAGTTTATGCCACGATCTTTACAATGCGATGGATAAACACTTTTCGTTTAAATTGTATGGAGAACGTTTAATCCACTCTGCGAAGTTTAATCAACAGTAGGCACGTTTAATCAACATGTGTTGTTCTTGAGACAAAATGACAGATTATGATTCGCGAATACCCAGTCTTCTGTCCTGGTTTGAGTTTGCCTATTCTATGTGGAATACTAATAATATCATATGTTATATTCATAGACAGTTTATCATTCATCAGAGCAACATAGTTCTTCTGGCATTCATCCAGTGATTCTTTAATGCTGTCCCCTGGTATGCCAAATATCCTGATGCTATCCTTCCTGGTTTGGTGCTCTAGTTTGTTGTTTTTATCCTATCATGCGAATCAGCAATCAAGCTCGGGCTGATAACATTTGCTCAAAATGTTAACTCTGCATCAACTGATACAGACAATAATAACAGTTCCCTGACACAAGAGTATGAACATTTATACACTGCAATTGGAAAATGAAAGGACTACCAAGTGGAATGCGTCTCTGATGTACCCCACCCAACCTCCTGTCACGGTATATTTAGTGATAATGATAAATTTAAACGAGTGACAATTCCTGCTGCATCTTTATGTATTCGATTGAGTTTATCATATAAGAAGTCTGGAGCAAACCCCACAACTAAATCAGCATAGTCTAAAATAAGAAGTATACACGTGTTGTATACTCTCGTCAGGGCAGATATTTCAAACACCGGTTGGGATGGATGTTCACTACTATGAGGGAATTCAATAGAGTGTTCAATCATTTTATAGTTCTGGAGTTATTCATCTTTTTTCATCTGGAAATGTTGGGTTTTTTTCCGTCCGAGCAGCCATCTCAAACAGCGGTTGTCAGATCTGAATGACTGATGAATGGGATGAAATGATAATGGTTCCGGTGATTCTGAAGAATAACATGTCTATAAATACACGTTAATATTACCAAAAGACCATTTGTTACTGAGCCTTGGTCAGCATGTCATTTTGGGAAAACTATTTGAAGGTGATTTACTTTATACATTCTAAACCAGATAACCTATATGGACCAGATACGCGGTACTAGTTCGCGAAGAAGGATCCGAAATATAATATCAGCAAGCAAAAGTAAGGAGATGGTTACAAAGGCAAGAACCATATATTTTACAAGGACCCTATAGTAAACCACATATGACACATATTGTAGTTGCTAGTATTGATTACCAGTGGACTGCAGACTTGATGGACATGGTTAAATTCGCTGCATACAATGATGGCACAGCAATTCTACGCTTACAATGAGGAACAAATCAGTGTTTCAGAACGTGTGATAAAAATAATCAAATCTAAATTTTATCGATACCTCAGATAAATGCGATCATATATGTAAACAAACTCCAAATCTTCGCCGATGAGTACAATAGCACTGTTCGTAGTACCAATGCTATTGAACCTGTGCATGTTACGACATAAACTGCAGAATAAATGCGTTGGGCTACATATATATCCAGAGATAAACTGAAAAAAAACTACACAAATGATCACATTCAGATCCACAGTAGGTAACCATGTCCACGAAAAAAGCAAGGTCGTTATTTTAATGCCCGCAACGTTGGGACCACAGCACACGAGTCATTTGGTCTTGGACCTGGTTCTATATCTGTAGTAAAACAAATGACTCACCTCCGCATATTTCAAGATTATCTGTGCTCACACACCCCCAACATAGACCGAGCCTCTCAAACTCTACGCAAATGCTAATTCGCTGCTTGTCGACTTCCAATCTCCAAGGATTTTAGACCAATGACCAACCTGAAACTTCTCACTCACGTCGTCACTCCTACATCACTGTACGGTTGCGTGATGTGGTGGGATCTGACAAAAACTGATATGAAAATGCTAGAAAGAGCTTATCGCATGTGCATTAAAAACAAGCAACACATTCCTCAGAGAAGCAGCACGATTCTCTCGCTCTCCCTGCTTGGTATTCTGCCAATCCAATATGAAATTGAGCGCAGAAAGTTACTATTCCAAGAAATATTTTTATTCAATCTCCACGGTAACCTCATATATGGTCGCACAGAAACATACAGAAAATACCCAACGCAATCGCTCTATATTTACTTTGTATGACTATATTTAATGTTTATATGTGAGGGTAAAATTAAAATTCACTTGATTTATCTTTAGCATAGTGTCCGGGTCGTAATTGCACACATACCATAAAAAGTGGTATCTAAAAATGTGATGATCTAAACTTAAGGTTATCAAAAGTAAACAATGACCATATGAAATAAAGTATATCATATACCAAATTGAACATGGTGGTGACGCCCTATTTTGTGTGCATTTATGAAGGGATAGCATTTAAGGCTAAGGCATTAGGGTTGGCGGCATATAAGACCACCAATAAAAAATAGACAGAAAAATTACACTTTTTCAATGACCTTGACCTTAATGGTTGACCTTGACCATATATGTCATATTGGCCCAGTTCATTTGATGGACCGTTGATTGCACTATGAGTTCATATCATTTATTCAAACACAAGTCTATTTGTTTCCAAACCGCGGCATTTTTTCACTTTTCTCCAAATATTTTATGCCGTTACCATGGAAACCAGAAATTCTCATGAACCATGACCCGCAGCCCGTGCACCCCCTCCAAAATTGTTTCCCATATCCCATTTTACATATCGGCAAAGTTTCATGCTTTAATCCGGTCTGTCACGATTTTGCTAAATTTTGACCCTAAACGACTGGGCTATATTGTAAACTTCAACTGTATAGTTGTCAATAATAAAATGCCAGAAAGAGTTTCGCGTTGTCAGTGCAAACTCGGAAGAACAGTCAGTGTACATATGAAACAACTGGTTGGAAAACGCTCGTTGGCAATGGTGACACAGTGAATCGTTGTCATATGTCGTTCTGTTGAGATTGTTAGCCATCTGAATACTTAAACCAGAGAAGGGCTGCTCTTTTCGCCATAAACACCATATTCTCCAAGTGCTAAATGGGTCTGGTCTTGGTAGAAAAAGTGCATATCCGGTAATTGTGGATTATAACATATCTCACGTGAGTAATGAGCAACAAGTCTTTCTTTAATCAATCGCTTCTACGTTGGTAGAAACGGAAATATGCCTGAGTAAGCAAATATTACGAGAATGTCATACAAATCATACGTTTTAAGGATTCTAGTTATTTCCTTGAGGAAGCCTGTTTCTGTGCGACCATAAATGAGGTTACCGTGGAGATTGAATAAAAATATTTTTAAATTTCGGTGAATGTATCAATGTTCCTTGGAATAGTAACTTTCTGCGCTCAATTTCGTATTGGATTGGCAGAATACCAAGCAGGGAGAGCGAGAGAATCGTGCTGCTTCTCTGAGGAATGTGTTGCTTGTTTTTAATGCACATGCGATAAGCTCTTTCTAGCATTTTCATATTAGTTTTTGTCAGATCCCACCACATCACGCAACCGTACAGTGATGTAGGAGTGACGACGTGAGTGAGAAGTTTCAGGTTGGTCATTGGTCTAAAATCCTTGGAGATTGGAGGTCGACAAGCAGCGAATTAGCATTTGCGTAGAGTTTGAGAGGCTCGGTCTATGTTTGGGGTGTGTGAGCACAGATAATCTTGAAATATGCGGAGGTGAGTCATTTGTTTTACTACAGATATAGAACCAGGTCCAAGACCAAATGACTCGTGTGCTGTGGTCCCAACGTTGCGGGCATTAAGATAACGACCTTGCTTTTTTCGTGGACATGGTTACCTACTGTGAATCTGAATGTGATTATTTGTGTAGTTTTTTTTCAGTTTATCTCTGGATATATATGTAGCCCAACGCATTTCTTCTGCAGTTTATGTCGTAACATGCACAGGTTCAATAGCATTGGTACTACGAACAGTGTTATTGTACTCATCGGCGAAGATTTGGAGTTTGTTTACATATATGATCGCATTTATCTGAGGTATCGATAAAATTTAGATTTGATTATTTTTATCACACGTTCTGAAACACTGATTTGTTCCTCACTGTAAGCGTAGAATTGCTGTACCATCATTGTATGCAGCGAATTTAACCATGTCCATCAAGTCTGCAGTCCACTGGTAATCAATACTAGCAACTACAATATGTGTCATATGTGGTTTACTATAGGGTCCTTGTAAAATATATGGTTCTTGCCTTTGTAACCATCTCCTTACTTTTGCTTGCTGATATTATATTTCGGATCCTTCTTCGCGAACTAGTACCGCGTATCTGGTCCATATAGGTTATCTGGTTTAGAATGTATAAAGTAAATCACCTTCAAATAGTTTTCCCACAATGACATGCTGACCAAGGCTCAGTAACAAATGGTCTTTTGGTAATATTAACGTGTATTTATAGACATGTTATTCTTCAGAATCACCGGAACCATTATCATTTCATCCCATTCATCAGTCATTCAGATCTGACAACCGCTTTTTGAGATGGCTGCTCGGACGGAAAAAAACCCAACATTTCCAGATGAAAAAAGATGAATAACTCCAGAACTATAAAATGATTGAACACTCTATTGAATACCCTCATAGTAGTGAACATCCATCCCAACCGGTGTTTGAAATATCTGCCCTGACGAGAGTATACAACACGTGTATACTTCTTATTTTAGACTATGCTGATTTAGTTGTGGGGTTTGCTCCAGACTTCTTATATGATAAACTCAATCGAATACACAAAGATGCAGCAGGAATTGTCACTCGTTTAAATTTATCATTATCACTAAATATACCGTGACAGGAGGTTGGGTGGGGTACATCAGAGAGACGCATTCCACTTGGTAGTCCTTTCATTTTCCAATTGCAGTGTATAAATGTTCATACTCTTGTGTGAGGGAACTGTTATTATTGTCTGTATCAGTTGATGCAGAGTTAACATTTTGAGCAAATGTTATCAGCCCGAGCTTGATTGCTGATTCGCATGATAGGATAAAAACAACAAACTAGAGCACCAAACCAGGAAGGATAGCATCAGGATATTTGGCATACCAGGGGACAGCATTAAAGAATCATTGGATGAATGCCAGAAGAACTATGTTGCTCTGATGAATGATAAACTGTCTATGAATATAACATATGATATTATTAGTATTCCACATAGAATAGGCAAACTCAAACCAGGACAGAAGACTGGGTATTCGCGAATCATAATCTGTCATTTTGTCTCAAGAACAAAAAGTGCTGCTATTAGTAATATAAAACTTCTTAAAGGTTCAGATATTGTGATCAAATGGAACCTCACTGAATTCAATACTAACGTAATCAAGACATCTGAAGAAAGAAGAGAAGTTGCAGACACTTGGTCAGTAGGAGGAAAGGTTGATATCAAATATGTTAAGGCATCTGAACTAATCAAGCAGATAGAAGAAATGTCTGATGTGTAAATGGTGTTTATACCACGATCGCCTATCTTACTATCTAAATAAAGCCATCTGTTTAAATTTTACATTTAATCAACACATGTTGATTAAACGTGCCTACTGTTGATTAAACTTCGCAGAGTGGATTAAACGTTCTCCATACAATTTAAACGAAAAGTGTTTATCCACCGCATTGTAAAGATCGTGGCATAAACTTCGCAGAGTGGATTAAAGTTTCTCCATACAATTTGGTTCTACCTTTGGCTAGGGACATGTGATCTCACAGATAAGAGCGGCGGTTTCATCACCCTGCGATCATATGACGACAACACAGCAGTCGAAGAAATCTGTCAACAGATTGAAGCTATTGTGGAAACCATCTCGCAACAGAAACACTCAAAAGTAACCATCCTGGAATGCCCGGTATATTCCATTGAGGCACACAACAGACACTATAATCACCCAAATCCGTCAGAATTTAAAGACCAAGACGAGAGACTTGAGGCACAAGTCTTCAAGCTAAATGGGAGGATACGAGAACTAAACAAGATCTCAAATGTTGTATCTCCATCTTTCTCCTCTGATCTCAGTGAAAGGAAAAAGATTCGTAGAGGTGACAATCACAAATTGACAACAATCAAGAAATACAACTTCAGCCTATACACAGACGGACTTCATCCCACTGTTCTGCTATCAAGGTACTGGTTGAGGAAGCTGTCAGAACGGATAGCTGATAACTGTTGGTAAAAGGTAAGCTAGGATTTCCAGGCTATACTGGTAGGGCTCCTAGCACTTAACCCACTTACCCCCCACAACATGTATATTACATTCCTATCGATGCTCCTTATACTCTCTGCGATAGAACAAAGCCAAAACCAAAAGAGCTGGGAAAGTCAACAAACACTTGCAAATCTCCTCAGGATGAGATACAACAGCAGTGGGCGGCTAAAACTTCCATCGACCATCAGTCGCAAACACGCAGATGCTGCAAGTTTTTTCCTGCTTCTCTTACTCGCAGGAGACTTGGAGACAAACCCGGGGCATAAAAGAGCAGATATCTACCCCTGTGGCTATTGTGAGACCCCAGTAACATGGGAAAATGGTGGAGCCTGCTGCGATACATGTGACATCTGGTATCACAAAGAGTGCCTAGGCTACAACACCCAGGAAATGAGTATACTTAGCAAGAGCAATGTCTCCTGGCACTGCTACAAATGCGATAACATCAATGTGTCCTCAGTTTCCTACCATTTATATGACACCGACGCCAGCACCAACTACTACGAACCCCTTTCAAGACTGAACAGCACATTGGAATCAATATCTTCCAACTTCAGCCCTATGAGAGCAAGTAGTCAACTGCGGAACAGTGAGCATTGGAAATCTCAAAAAAACACAACCTCTATGACCTCAACATCTGAAGTACCATCCTGTCATGTATTTGAGATACCAAAGAAGACGAATCTGAGATTACTGACAATGAATTGTCGCAGCCTCAAAGACAAGACCCAAGAACTGGCTGCAGCAATTGAATACATCAAACCGGATATTGTATGTGGCACAGAGTCATGGCTGAGTGGCGTAAAATCAGGTAATCCACCAGAACTGGACGCAATCAAGAACGGCGAAATGTTTCCAGCGAACTACTCAGTGTACCGAAATGACAGGTCAACAACAGGAGGTGGAGTATTCATCATGGTAAACAACAACATCATTTCCATCGAGCAACCACAACTAACAACAGAGTCAAATAGTGTGGACCAAAATAACACACCAGAACAACAAAGAGCTCATGGTTGGTTGCTGTTACATGCCACATCGATCCGAGAAAACAGTAGATGAGTTATCAAAATCCATCAAGAAAATCACGGATAACCACTACAATGAAGTTCTGCTAGCCGGAGACTTCAACTGTCCTGACATAAACTGGAATATTCCAAATGCGCCAACAGATTGTCCTGACTACAACATACAGAATCACTTAATCCAGACTATGACTAAATGCCAGCTCACCCAAATACACAGAGATGCTACGCGAGAGAATATGCTTGATCTGGTATTCACATCAAACCCCACACTTGTCAAGTCATCTACAAGCATACCAGGCATATCAGACCATGCAATGATTGTCACAGATATAGAAGTAAAACCACACTACCTACACACACCACCTAGGAAGTGCTATATCTTCAGCAAGGCATCATGGGGAGATCTACGGTATGAAGCCTCCTTAGCATCTGCAAACTTCTACCACGAGAAGAGCCAAGGTAGGAACGTAAACGAGCTATGGAATATATTTAAAGACAACATCAAGGCCTCCATGGAGAAACATATTCCATCTAAAACAATCCAGTTCAAAAACAAACCTCCTTGGCTGACGACCAAAGAAAAAAGAATGCTTCGGAAAAGAGCACGTCTGTACAATAAAGCAAGGAAAACAAACATATGGGACCAGTACAGATCATACCAAAAAGAGTGCAAGAAACAACTTAGGAAAGCTGAATGGGATTACACCAACACAATGATACAGGACTCGTTAGACAAAAGAGACACCAAACCATTCTGGCGTTATATCAAATCCAAGAAGAAAGACTCAATTGGAGTAGCGCCCCTCCTCTCTAAGGGAAAACTGGTAAACGATATTCAGGAGAAAGCAGAAATTTTGTTGAACCAATTTCAATCTGTGTTTACCAAGGACAAGACTGGCCCAGTGACGACAACGAACAAGCACATCCCAAATACCATCAAATCACTGAAAATCAATCGGGATGGGGTGACAAAGCTTCTGAAAGAGATAAACCCCGGAAAGGCATCCGGCCCTGACGATCTACCCAACCGCGTCTTGAAAGAATGTGCAGAGGAACTGAGTCCTGGACTAACAGCCATCTTCCAGCTCTCCATCGACACTGGAATGCTGCCGAATGACTGGAGAAACGCCAACATATCTTCTGTCTTCAAAAAAGGGGACAAACATCAACCAGAGAACTACAGGCCAGTGTCATTAACATCAGTATCATGCAAAATCCTCGAACACATAATATGCAAGCACATCATGAAACATCTAGAAGAAAATAAAGTCCTCACCCACCTCAACCATGGATTTCGATCAGGACATTCATGTGAAACACAGCTACTGACAACAACCAACGACCTTCTAAAAAACTTCAATGCCAGTAAACAAACAGATCTGATAATACTGGACTTTTCAAAGGCATTTGATACAGTTCCACACAACAAGCTGCTATACAAACTGGAAGAATACGGTATAAGAGGGCAACTACATACATGGCTAACATCCTTCCTCACCAAAAGAAAAATGAAAGTAGTACTTGAAGGCCACAGTTTCACCGAGGTAGACGTGGACTCCGGAGTACCGCAGGGAACAGTATTGGGGCCTCTCCTGTTCCTTTGCCATAGTAATGACTTACCGGACACAGTGTCATCAACAGTAGGACTCTTCGCAGATGACTGTCTGCTATACAGAAAAATAAACTCCATCAAAGACCAGGTCATACTCCAACACGACTTAAAGAGCCTTGAGACACGGGCAAAAAACTGGGGCATGACATTCAATGCCAAAAAATGCTACGTGATGAGTCTAAAAGGAAAACACAGCAAATACTACACGCTGGATGGCGAAATACTCAGCCAAGTCAACACCAACCCATATCTTGGTATCCAGATTTCTAAAGACCTGAAATGGACATCACAGGTGAACAACACGGCCAAGAAAGCTAGTGCCACACTCGGTTTTCTCAGAAGAAATCTGAAGTTTATGCCAGAAAAATCCAAGAGAACTGCCTACATATCATTAGTAAGATCAATAATGGACTATGGAGCTATAGTTTGTGACCCCTACCAGCAGAAAAATATAGATCTCCTTGAAAAGATTCAACGAAAGGCAGCAAGATTCATCACTGGAGACTACAGGTCAAGAGAAGAGGGCAGCATGACGAGAATGTTGAAAGAACAACAATTACCAACACTTCATGCTCGTCGAAAAACACAGCGCCTGACCTACTTTTATAAGGTGGCAGAGGGTCTGGTACCGGCTATACACACAAACAACTTCCTAACTAAGGCTAAGGCAAGGAGGAGAATCAAACCAAAACAATTCAAGGACCATCAAACAACAAATATCCTTGAGAAGAGAGAGACGAACAATAATAAGTGCTTTGAAATACCATCAACGTCCTGTGACCAGTACAAACATTCATTCTTTGTGGACACAGCAGTGTACTGGAACAAATTACACCAAGACGTTGTTGCACTGAACACACCAGAAGAATTCGCAGCTGCGCTATCAGAAACATCTGCAGCAGCTGTTGGCGCTGCGCAATAACATCGCCCACCGCCCGTCCTATCATACCAAATTGGTTACTTGGACGTATTTATCCAGATCCAGAATCACGTTTCGATGAAAATTGAAGAATATGATCCATCGTCCTTTGTACAGGTACTTGTATTAGTGTGGCCGTTGGAGAGTTGAACCCGGAATAAATTGGATACAAGCTGATTTTTGTGTTATTCGTCGCGGGAAAACACCAGGAACAACATATCCAAAATCCACAAAAATCCGCTCATGGCAAAATTCAGGATCCAAGATGGCGTCCATAATGTCTGTTGTTATCGCAAAATACTGAATTTCTGCGGTAGGTGCTCCAATTAATGCCAAATTCGTAATAAATTGAAATATATACAAACAACGCTTTGTCGTAAGCCATATCTGTAGAATGTATTTCCCAAAATGGCCGCCAAAATGGACAAAATCGAATGAAATTTACATGTTGTGCAACATTGAAGAGCTAGTCCAATACGAGTGAACAAACTCTCGAATTATGCGAGGAAGAATGATTGCAGAGTATAAGAGAAACCTTTTATTAGAGATGTACGAATTATCTCTGATGTATTTCACGAGAGAGCAAGCGAAACCAGGGTCTTATGAAACGGTTAAATCTTGACTTTTGTACGCCCAGAAACGGAAACATAACGCTGTTTTTTCTGTACTGCTTATCTTGAATCGTATGATATATGTGTAATTAAACAGCTAAATGGGATTTAGTAGAGATGTACTGACTATGAGACCTTTTTCTAGAAGCAGAAACATGTGTACTCCGAGCAGTCTCACGAATGTGACCGATCATCATTTATTTTTATATCTACAGCATGAAACCTTTAAAAATTAACTGATATAAAACGGTATGAAAGATATTCATATAGTACTGGGTAAAATGCGTATATTCTATTGTCCGTGTCTCAAAATAGTAGTCATAGTTGCCTCAGATCAAGTGATAAAACACGAATATTTCGCTTTTATCACAATAATGCATGGTGGTATAGCATGAACTAAATTTATTAAAACACGAAGGAGTATCATAGACTTTCGTCAATAAATTCTAAACTTGACCAAAATTGCCTACATACTCTGTGACAAAGACTGTGTTTATACCTGGAAATTATATTTGGTTGAATTCACCAAGGCCACATCTACGCGAAACTTACTACGTTTTCTTCAACCGCATCACCACGTTTACTCCTTCTCCCTAATGTTACACATAGCTGCTGCACACAGAACCACAATTAATACTATTGCGTGAATGTTCAACGTTGAATAACATCTTAAACGGTGATCACTCGATATTTAGCATGATTATGTGGGTGGTAATGGTAAGATATTTTCAAACAAAAATATACTGAAAACTAATAGTGTGCATTGCGTAGCTGCATATTCCAGTTGTAAAGTTGTGATTGAAATAATTGGAACAAAATTGTCTACTAAAAACACGGTTTGTTAGCAGCATGAAAATTAGTCTTACATACAATGTGTGTTGTACCGTCTCTTTGATCTGGTGAGACGCGGTGCTAATCTACTGAGATATGAGTGTTTCTTTACAGTATAATAAGCATTGCAACAAATATGTATTGTTTAATATCACCGGGAGTGTTGACAATTCTGGAAATATAACTAACATTTAGACCGCTAGAGTGTGCACTTAAATTTCGGCGTTACATTCAATAATTAATCATCATGCCGAATGAAACTACCATGAACTGTGGGCGAAACATTAGTTCGTGTGTTGCATGTCCGATATTATTATTTTTGGCCCGATAATTGGATGTTGGATAAGCAGAACACCCAAACTTAAAGACGCAAATCATCGGGGTTTGACTTGCGGTGTATTGGCCGATAAATCCTTCAGATTGATCTGTTTAATTATGTGTGTACCTTTAAAGATATTCAATAACCGACTTGCATATTATCAATACATATTTTCACTCCTATGTGGTTATCCAATATGTTGCTTTCTTTGTTATATTGCTTGCAGTTGTGGCCATTTTGACAGCCATTTCATGGCCACGATTATATGATTTTCTGTGCGTGTCACTCTATTCGCCCCCGTACTATAATTTAACACAAACTGGTATAACGGCGTAATTCCGATGCCACAATATATCGTATAATGACTTGTTTCGAGAACTGATGTAGTATAGACAACCATGTTGAATGCCATCTTGGATAACAAAGTTTCCTCACAGCGGATTTTTGATATGTTGTTCCTGAGGCTTTTCCGCGTCGAATGACACCAAAATCAGCTTGTATCCAATTTTTTCCGGGTTGATCCTCAAATTCTGCTTCAATGACCACACTATATGTTGTAGCCATCAAACTTGTGACTGACGCATGAGTCATGACTGATCTGTGACGTCATAATTCTGACTAATTTCGACATTGTTGTATGTCTCGTAATCCTAGTCACCAGTGGTTGACTATTGTGAGCTAATTGGGCCGTTTTTTAATTTTGTGAAGTATCTGTCTTTTGAAATTCACAATACTGTTGTGCAAGCCAAGTGTAACCTCACTGCACTCAATGACTCAGCATGTTGCTGTTTGAATTTGGTCAGTCTCAGTTCGCTGAAAATTGCTGCTCTCTTGCAGAGAAACATATCAATGATTAGCGCCCGTTAATTTTCGGAGGTTATAACATCTTGTCCCTTTACTTTTTTTTTTTACTTTAAACATATTTTATTTGTAATAATACAAATTGGATTGGGGCACAAGTTACATAACCTAATGAGCCCCTCTCCGGTATACATTGTTACAAAATTACATAATTGACAAAGTGGCACAATACGTAACTTATTTACAGCTGTGTGGAATGTGAGAGAATGGTGACTGGTGAAGGATGATCTTTGCGGATCGTTAGGAAAGGATGATGTAAGGTGGTGGGGGTGCCAACGTCGATTGTGTTTATTTAAAACATTGTTATGCAAGTACCAGGTCGAAAAAAGCAATAAACAACAATAAACATATTTATGTCCTACTTATTAATTAAGTTAATATCATTTGTCAAAAACGTTTAGTTTCCGTAATAAAATGTTGTACTATTTTGAACAATTTCACATTTTGATTTATATCTATGTTTTGGATGCCAGAAAGTAATTCATTCATATGTGTTAATTCGAGTCCTTCTCTGTGTAGCAATGATACATTTCTGTTCGTTCTGATTGGTACAGGGAACACATGAAAGGGTAATGATATGCATCTTCGCATTGCTTCATATACAAACATAATCCACACAGTGCTAACAATATTCCAGGTTATTAAGAAGCAAGTTAGTCCAATTTCACACACAAAAATATGTTGATAATATACTGTAAAAAACTCAATCGCCTCAAGTGGCCGGACGCCGCCATGTTTTCGTGAATTGTATCGTGCTTCACGTGATGCAATCACGTGGGTCACCATTTGGTTCCGAGTTCGGCTAGGACCAAATGCTTAGGTATTATATCAATATATAGAACCTAATCCTTCTCGGTACCTATTGCTTAGGTACTAAAAGACATATAGGTACTATGAAGGACATATACGGATTGGCATATCTAAGAGTGTATATGTCCGAAAATAGGGTGTTTATCGTCAGAATTTGATACGTTATTAGGTAATTACTCGGTATATGTCAGTTGGTGAGGAAAATTCTTCATTTCCACAACATTTTCACAAACTAATGCTCATAAAATTAGTCGTAACTTTGAAAATATGGCGCTCGTGACGTCCACTGGGGATGCTAAAAAAATTCAACTATAACTCGCATTTTTTTAAGAAAAGAAGCTATAAAGACAATCTGTTGAAGGTTCCGGTTCAAAGAGCCACCCGATTCTTTGCAACTTAATCGCGGTGGCCCCCGTTCTCTACATAAATGCGGAGTAGCTTTTACACATCCACATATAACGCCAACATCAATATTGGGCTAAAACAAGATATTGTATTGGTTTAGTATTACCTAAATATACAGTTATCTGTTCACAATTATTACACATCTTTCTCACAAAGTTACGACATGCAAACCATGTGGTCAGCGTGGGATTACCAGACTAAACCACATCTTAGTCTCAGTGGGGATGGTGGGACAGGCATCCGGGTTCAAGTGGCGTGCAATTTATCATCAATATAAAGACAGTTATAATGTTAATGCTTTTTGCACCATGACGTACAAAATATGTATCATGCGTATCTATCTATATATATTATGAGACATGCAAAAGGTATGGTGATCGTTCTTACGGGCACTATGTGGTACAAGTACTGAATTTATATAAATTGGATTAGAGTGGAGGAGTACATACTATCTTTCAATTTCATACTTCCATACCTCATAACACTTTCTCCTAATTCTCCTATTCAAACTGAATTCCCACCTTTGATTTACCCTATTACTTACTAACATCGCGCATATATACTAGCTGATGTGCCCGACTTCGTCCGGGCTATGTAAACATAATCATCAAGCACAATGCCCCTACCTGTGAAATATGCAATGAGATTAACTATCTAGTTAACGTGTAAAGGACACGATCGCACGTGAAATTGGACCCGCCCATATTGTTCCCTGGATCAAAGTAGGCTTACATACCAAATTCTCGGAAACAAAGTAGGCCTACATACCAAATTCGTGTCGGATCGGTCGAGCAGTTTTCGAGTCTATAACACACATACGCACACACATACACACATACATACACATATACATACATACAGAAGTTCCAAAATATATAATACTAGCAGGTTAGCCCGCCACTGGCGGCAATCGTCAGAAACATGACATTATTTTTTTGTTTTTCAATCAGTTAATTCTTTTAGTTTAATTTTTGTTGTTGAATGTTTTGAATTTTTTGTAATTAATTTTTGTAATTAATTTTTTTAAATTAATTTTTTGTTTTTCAATGAGTTAATTCTGCCTTTTTAATCCAGATAAATGATGGTACCCGTCCCTAAAAGAGGTACGATTTACGGTAAGTACGTTATTTACGCAATGCGTCGAAAACGGAAACATAAGAGGGTCGATGAAATGAACTCAAAAGTATTGATCCCGTATCTTATGACTTCCAATAAATCTCTCCGCATAGTCCGCACCCTGGGGCATAACTGGGAAGTGAAGACATAATTTTAGAAGGCCCCACAATGAAAATGTCCCCCGTTCCTACCTAGGAAGCCCTACGTACGTAAGAATGACACAGAAGCGAGTTCCATTTCGAGCGATAACGTAAACAAAAGCCGTATGCGAAAGCCGAAGGGAATAAAGAGCGTTAACCGGTTAACGAACCCAAATATGGAAGATATAAGGAGCGTTTAGCGTTATTGCGTTAAGCACTCCCGGCCAATTACGATGACTGGGGAGTGGGTAAGGGGTGAAGGAGTCGTCGCACGGGCTCGCGAATGATCCGATGACATTTCCCGTGACTTTTTACCCTTATATAGGAAGTGTGAGGTCAATCGGTCCAGCCGTTTTCGAGTCTATAAAGGACAAATATACACACACATATACGGAAGTCTCAAAATATATAGGAGAATATATAAAGGTGAGTTTGGTATGTTTCACTCCCAAACGTTGACAACACTATTATACAGCTGGAAGTTACATGAGTGACACAACATTAGTTCGGAAATGCAGATCACAAGTAGGTTAAAATTGATCTGATAGTTTGATATTACAATAAGCATATAGTGAAACATTTGTAATATATTTTTTACCAAAAATAGAATATTTACCTACTTTCGAGTACAATGATGGGCACTCTGCCCCAACCCCTGGCTCGGGGCACACTAGGCTGGGACAGAGTGTTCGTTGAGAGGGAACTTATGCCCGTGAATGTCCCCGAACCAGGGACCATGCAGAGGGTCCACCGAAGGGGTCCCAGAGCTGAGAGCTTCACTCTATTTCGTCAGAAAAGTAGCACAATTATTAGCAAATGCTTCGAGTTAATTACAGTGTATTATTTGCCCATTCATCTTCGTCGGAGCCACTGGACTCAGAAAAAAACATACATGTATGAACTCGAAGCGTTTGTGAACGGTATTCCTTTACCAGCGCACACAACGACGATAATTTATAGAATGCGTTGCAGTCGAAGACGGAGCGTCGTGAGATGTGCAATCTAATATAATAGTTATTTCTTGCAAATAGCGGGTGGACGTGTACATGGCCGTTTGTTTGGCCGTTAAAAGGTCCATTTTAGATATCAAACCGGAACAAAATCTCTCCGCGAATCAGTATATATCTTAGTTTGTACACTCAACATATTTTGTTTCCTCTGCAGAATGGTTGCTGCGATGTGTATCGATAAGTATGTTGTTACGAGCCATATAATATCGCATGTACTGTACCCGTTGAAGACATTGGTGCTGGAAACCCATGACACAACATGACCGAAGAGTTAGGACACCTGCGAATCTGTATCGAATACTGAGCCTTCCATATTAGCAAATCACTCTTATCCGATACACTTATCAGTTCAACATGTCCAACAGTATCATTGATATTTTCCAGAGGAAACATGATCTACAACATGTGTAGTGTCTAGTAGGTCGAGGTTTATGAGCACCAAGTGTAAGACAATAGCTTAATCAGACAGATATTTTGTGGCTATTTGTCGTCAATACCGATAGTCAAAATAATATGCATGCTTTTATGACAGATTGTAATTTGATAATGGCGTAACAATATTAAGTTATTAGTTTCCAGATGTCACTTAGATATTTTCGCAAGGATAAATATTTAATGATTTAAAAAAAGATATTGATATAAAACAAAAAAATAATGACATTAAGAAGGACAATCCCTGGTTACCCCCCTCCAAATCACTCTTTCACATACAGATTAATAAATTTTTAATAAATGATATATATAAAAATACTTCTAGTTCATAAAAATTATTTAAATTATTGTGTATTTCACCTGTGTATGTTAGATTTTACGTCATTAATTGTGAACCGACCAGAAAACGATGATTTAATTTGGCCAAAGTTTTTTTTAATTTGGCCAAAAAACATTTGGCTAAAGTTTTTTTCATTTGGCTAATAAAATTTTCATTTGGCTAAAGTTTTTTTCGGTCCAGCGCGAACACTGGTGTCTACCACCCGCAATATATAAAATACCACCCGGAGAAGTAAATCGTAGAAGTAGGTATATGTTATAAGAAAGGTGGTAGGCGACGCTGAGATAATAGCAAATACCATCGATCCACATGGGTGTCATAACTCTGAACATATTCACACTTAATTTAATTATGCTCAAGTATCAGCTATTAGTGTGTGTTAGTGTATGTTGACGACTTACACCGGATCCAGACAAAGCATATCGACGAAGATTGTAGGATTTAATTCAAGATCTTTAAAACGATACAGAATTAGATATGCTGAAGTGGCAACTAAACCGACTTAAATGTTTGTAAAAGTGGTCGAGCAACTCTGATAAGAGAATAGGGTATTATAGTGTAAATAAGATACCTCAAATCAAATATGTCGCTACGATTGTAAAGGTTTGACGCCAGAAACCACCATATGTACGTTTTATATAGCAGAACATAATTAGAACCATTAATGGGAGGTTTCGATGACCTGACTTCCAATAGTCGAAGTTTATTCGTTTTAAATTGATGTCAGCCCAGCAAAAAAACCTACGTCCGTTACCTGTAAAAAGTGTCCATGTTTCCAAAGCGGTAGATAACAAAGAGCGTTATCAGTTATGATGCTGACGTATTACTTATGAATGTTTGTGGATTTTCGCGATGCTGGTGCCCACGTAAATTAGGTCATGTATTTTTCGTTTTCTTTTGCATTGCAAGCTATCAATTTGTTCAAGAACTTTTGTCAAATTTGATGTCACTTCGGACTTAGTCTGGTTACAATATTTAGGAAAATCGGATCCAGATTTTTAAAGCATGAAAAAGGGTGTTCATTTATTTGTGCTGTTGATGATGCTGTCAAATTATACCAATGATGTTGTAAACATAATGATAGTTTTGTTAGTCCTGATAATACTATCAGAGGATATTACTTGGTTGTTTTGATATTAGGCCCGATGTCAGCCCGATGTAACCTCATATATTCTGGGACCAAAGGTCGAAGGCTGGTATGGAGTTACCGGGGCTGATATCAGGCATACAATATCAAAACAACCAAGTGATATCATATTTATTAATTAGATTGCCTCTAACGGCATGTAGTAAAACAATATTACTCGGATTTGCGAAGTCGTAAAATGATATTACTCAGTTTAAGGGCAAATTGAAGCGATATTCAATAACAGCCTTTTTTTTAAATATCATATAATTAATAACACATATCACTAAAATCTTGTTATATTGGTCTCCACATCACGTCGACATGATAAAACATATTATCACTATAGGTCATATTGGCCTCCATATCACATCGACATGCTAACACATATTATTACCACTTTATAGGGCGTTCTCTAGGCCATTGATAATGTTTTTCGGGGCGTTCCAAATAGCGTATTGTTACCAGAACACCGGGACGCGGGCCGATAATGAAAAACTCCGCGGCCCGGCAACTGACCGGTAGTTAGATCTCGTTTATTATCACGCGAGTTACGTCCCTTCAATATCTGTCAATATCAGACTTATCGTGTTTATTTCAAGAAAATAATGGGAAAATGTACCGTATTTTCCTCACACTGTAGTGGATTTATGATTGGAAATCACGGTATGTGGTTGAATTATTGTCTCAAGCGTAAATACGCATAAATAACTTTAAAATAGCTGTCAAACTCTCATCATTTGTCACTCGTCTTCAATGCTGGTTTTTATTTATTTATATGTTCTTGGAAATATCTCTCTCTTAATCTAGGCCTACGTCATTATTCCACTGGGTCAAATGTCCAAATATGTGGTAATAATAGTAATAACATGATCTTATCGGGCATTATGGTTTATTAACGGCCCTCTGGAATGATTAACAGACCTCGGGCCTATTAGCGGCCATCGACTTTGTCTCGGGCCGTTAATATGCCCTTGGGCTGTTAATCATTCCTGCCGGGCCGTTAGTAACACATAACGCCCTCAAAAAATCATGTTATGGTTATATTAACATTATAGCGATGTGATATTGATCTCCATATCTCACCGACATGATAACACATATTAGGAACACATTGGAGTAATATTGGTCTCCATATCACGTCGACATGATGACACATATTAACATTATAGCGATGTTATATTGGTCTCCATATCATTTGACCTGGTAACACATATTATCATTATAGTGAAGCGATATTGATCTCCATTATCTTGTATTATCACTACAGTGAAGTCACATTAGTCCCAATATCACGTAGACAGGATAACACATATTAGCATTATAGTGAAGTGATATTGTTCTCCATATCATGTTACATGATAACACATATTATAACTACAAGGACGTCATATTAGTCCAGATAGCACGTCGACATGATAACACATATTAGCATTATAGTGTTCTGATATTGGTCTCCATATCATTTGACCTGATAACACATATTAACATTATAGTGATGTGATATTGTTCTCCATATCATGTTACATGATAACACATATTATAACTACAAGGACGTCATATTAGTCCAGATAGCACGTCGACATGATAACACATATTAGCATTATAGTGTTCTGATATTGGTCTCCATATCTCACCGACATGAGGATACACATTAGCATTATAATGTGACATTGGTCTCCATATCACTTCGACCTGATAACACATATTAGGAACACATTGGAGTGATATTGGTCTCTATATGAAGTCGACATGATAAAACATATTATCATAATAGTGAAGTCATATTGTTCTCCATATCAAGTCGACATGATAACACAAATTATACCTATAGTGATGTGATATTGGTCTCCATATCATTTGACCTGATAACACATATTAACATTAGTGATGTGATAGTGGTCTCCATATAAAGTCGACATGGTAACACATATAACCATAATGAAGTCATATTTGTCCAATGTCACGGCGACGTGATAACACATATTATCATTGTACTATTACAACTACATTCGCTTTCGCTTAAATACGTGTATTTGATTGGTCAATGTCCTTAGATACGCTTGGTAGCGACAACCTCTATCAATGTCGTTTCCCGCATCACAACGCGCAATGATACTTTAAGAAATTGGGCGACATGCACAAACGGTGGCCCACATCATGACGCCATTTCCTAAAAGCGTCCATAGTTACCATACCGTGAACATAAAATTAACGAATTAGACAGATCAGTGAAACTATGAAATGCGATAATTTTGTTGGGGATAAAGGAATGTATTACATAACTGTTCCACCATTAGTATTATCATTTATCCAGCTTCATGCCAATATTAGTAATATGACATGACAGTGGTCACGAGAGCATAGAATGTACCTTTGTAGTGATTGTTTACTTTTCGAGTTTGTCACCGGAGACCGCAATTTTGGTGGGGAAGTTTGGTAACACCGCGTCGGAATTGCTATCGAATCGGATTGTCTTTATGCCAATAGATGTTCTAGAATCGTTTTAAATAACTGAAATTTACACCCAGCAAGTACAGTTTAATAGTTTACGGTGTGGTCTCTTGCTTTTGCATAGTTGGAAGGTTGGAAACAGAGATCGAATTGTGGGTGTTCATCTCGAACTTCCGGTCGGTTGCCCAATTTATTCTCGACCTATCTTCCGTTAAAGGAGTAGCTGAAATCCAGACACAACTATCACTTGGGTAGTGTATCTATTATAAAGTTTTTAATATAGTTTCTTTAAAACAACTAGTTTAATCACCAACTAATATGCGGATTGTCGTAATTATAAGCAATCAACGTCTTTTTCGATACATATGTCGGCGTATAGAAGTGTTTGATGCCGAACTACATACTTAGTACAATTTCGCTTCGCGAAATTATACAGTATGTAATTCGGCATCAGACATTGATGACGTTGATTGCATAGTGTGATTTTATATTGGTCTCCATATCATTTGACCTGATAACACTTATAAGCAATAGAAGTGATATTGGTCCCCATATCACGCCAACATGATACTACATATTATCACTATAGTGAAGTCATGGTGGTCCCCATATCACGTCGACATGATAACACATATTATAACTATAGTGAAGTCATATTGGTCGCATATCACGTCGACATGACAACACATAGTATTATTATAATGAAGTAATATTGGTCTCCATAATTATCACGTCGAATTAAGAATTTAAGGTCGCTGATCCGGAATCGCGCAACGAAGCCACCTTCTTATGGGGAATACGCTTGTTTATCACAAATCCAGCAAAACAATGGCCGAATATTTTCAACAAAGAAGTTCTCTGAATCTAAACGGCGAACAATCTTGAATCACATATCATCATCTTCGTTGTATATATAATCTGAGCAGTTATTAAGAGACGACAAAACAATGAATTTTAATACATCCGAGAGGTTGAACATATTATTTTCTGTTTTGTCCCTTTCAGTACCAAACATTGCTATAATAATTAATAATTTCGCACAACACTCAAATAATCAAATAGCTTTTTGTCTTGGATCTATGAGAAGATGCTTCATTTGTATTATAATGTTGATTTCAATTTTTAATTGCATAATATAACATCATACCCCATATATTATAATGAAGAATGAAGTATTCACAAATATTCCAGCCCAATAAACATATATATTGATATGCAGTGTGGCCCGCTCAAGCAGGGAACACTCAACTGGAATTAGGCCACACTGTTAAGATATATGGTGGCCAGCTTTAA
This sequence comes from Siphonodentalium dalli, assembly GCA_032622095.1. Lineage (NCBI taxonomy): Eukaryota > Metazoa > Mollusca > Scaphopoda > Gadilida > Siphonodentaliidae > Siphonodentalium > Siphonodentalium dalli. Next base: position 68,145,960 of record CP136069.1, read on the forward strand.
CTTGCTTATGAACGTATGACCCAGAACTCATCTGAGCCCAATTATTTATGGGCAATTGCCTTTCTTATCGAAAATAATCATTAAATTTCACGAATCAAAAACAATTTAATCTGCTCTCATGATCTTCAGATATTATATCATGGACATATGTTTTTTGTACATGAAAAGAGTGAAATTTAAAATATTTTTCATTCCATAAAACAAAAGTAAATGAGGTTACAATTTTCAAAGGGTCTGTGGTTCTTAATTATTGCGTCACAACGATCACTTCTTAATTTGCCAAATTTCACAAACAATTCCTGACAGATTTGGAGAAAATTCAGTTTGATATACCAGGATATGTTGGCAAAACATGCGTCTTATCCTTAACGTTACCAATATCACTGCAAAGAAGTGATTATGCTTGTAGTATATGGCTTATAGCCATATGGGAATTGAATATGGCTGCGACATAACGATAAAGCGTACGCACATTACGGCGTCACTTTTATTCATGCACATATATCTTGCATAAGCTCACTTTTAAATGAAACGATCAGGCAACAACATAACAATGAAAGCAGATAACAATATTCAGAGAAGTACGTTGCTACTGGCCACCGAGTGACATTCTGTTTCCTTTGTATTGATTGGGAAAAGAATACAAGTGGTAGTCCTGGAACCAGTGTACATATACACCGCTGGGAAACCTAGATGCATTTACAAGTAAAATGTCATTATTAAAGCGCATATTCCGTTGCATGTATACTGTAGCAGGGTTGGCGCTGTCGATTGCCAATTTAGCAAAATGCTATAACAAAATGAATTTGGAAAAATAAAATCCGATTTGCAATTGGCACCTATATTTTTAGCTTTTGGGAATTGATCTCCATCGTTGCATATAATAAATCTTGAAGACAATCGATCGGAAACAAAATACACATTGCTATCAGGCCGCGACATTGTTAATTCTGTCATAATTTAAAGCGTTGTAATTTAAATTTTGCTGCTTAAATGTCACCTCGACTTATTGTATCGCTGGAGTGAAAGGGTTTCGAATTTCTACTCGATTAGAACACAGAGTAGGCTATTTACTCTAATGCGCTGATAGGGAACTGTGTTTTGATAGTGGGTGGCAGATACTTATCATAAATATGTGCCCTTCATAACTCAGCTTCAACAAACAGGAAATATGATTCGTAAGCATTTTTTGTTGGAAATACTAAATTAAAAAGTGACACCAAAATATATGGGTCAGACAAAAGTGGAAAAGAAAATGAAAAGTGGCTAATATATATATACAATATGAAATTGGCAACAGTGTTGGCAAATGGGAATGTCGGACCAGCGCGAACCCTGTACTGCAGTTGATGAGGTTCTAACAGGAAGTACACTAGCACACACATTCCTTATATTTATAGAGCTATTTGATCAACAGTCTTATAAAATTAGCTGAATATGCCTTACTTCTTTTCGGAAACCTAGAAACCAGTATTATTTTGCTGTCAATATGTGAATTATCGACACATTTCTGTGTCTTGGTCATGTGATACTTTTTCGTTTTATTGTGTGTATTTCGGATAATAATGTGTTTTGTTGGGGTGTAAAACACATGGCGCAATTGGCAGTTGACCAAACCGGCAAACTATAGTTAGCTTGAAATACATGTACTTTGTATATTTTGTATATACAACATTTCCAACATAGTATAAGCCAAACTTGTCTTAAACGTAGTGTTCCAAATGTTCCGTTTCCTTGGAGGTTGACAACTTGTCACCGCCATTAAAGATGAACAAGAGAAGTGGCTTGACTGACCAAGCAGGAAGAGTCCCACGTCATCCCTTCTCACCGTTGTCATATTTTGTCGCATCTCATCCTAAAGTAATAACAGGAATGCAGATGGTTAATATTCAAAATTCTCAGCTGGACACATAAATCCAGGAAAGATTTGCAATACACCCACGATTGACTCTAGATATACAAGATACATTATCATATTGTCATCGTTACATATTTAAGTTGAAAAATGTGCTTGTATAGATGATATGAGTGGATTTTATAGACGATACAAATATGTTTGAGGAACTTAAAATAATAAATTCAAAATAATTGATTATTTCATCACAATTAATGTACCAATAAGACTATATAGTCGAATAACGTACAAAGTAATACAAGTAAGTATATTGTTCGGCATCAGAAACATCTGTACCCCAACTTGAAGACGTGCGTCATAAATGACGGATTGCTTAGAATTACGGAAACTAAACTTTATTTTCGGCTATCTAGTTAGAATCCTACAACCAATCATTGAAACACAATATGTATCGTTTGGACATCGCAGAACCGGAATCCAGGCCGAAAATTGATCGGTCAAAATCAATAACGACCGAGCGGAAGTTATAAAATAAGCACACTTCGATCTCCTTTTCTGATGATGAACCAGCAGTATGCCCACTAGCAGATATTTAATCAATAACTGAAAAGACAAACAAAAGCTACACACAATAAGCAAAACATGGGTGTAATAATATACAGGAAAGCAGTGCTGATCGAATGATGACATCAGTGATGTATATAATGTGAAGGAGTCTGTGATACACTTTACTTTGTAAACGCCACTGGCGGCACCAACCAGACGACATTGTTTTTGGCCATGTAATCCATTAATGTCATTCCATTAGTAGGCCTACATGGGTGTCATATTTTTATTATCCAATGGCTTAGTTCAATGTCAGGGTCGGATAAATCAGCATTTACATCGTTCCGTAATTTATATATATATATATATATTTATATGGAAAATCGTGAAAGCGCAATGTAGCTATCCTTTACTGTTAAACTTGGTATTACAATGGAGTTTAACATCTATTGCACAGAAATGTATCCATTCGAATGAAGCGGTGTTTTTTATACATCTAGAGACCGATTAACCCACCCATGCGAAGTTACCATGAAATTTTGATACAGTTCAGTTAGTAATATACACCACACTGGCGGCACCAACCAGACAACATTGCTATATTGGCTATGTAATCCACTAATGTCATGCCATGAGTAGGCCTACATGGGTGTCATATGTTTATTATCCATTGTCTTAGTTCAATGTTATAGTCGGTTAAATCAGCATTAGCACAGACTGTCATCGTTCCGTTATGTATATGACAAATCGTGAAAGCGCAATGTAGCTATCCTTTACATGTCCAACACATTCTGTTTTCAGGCGATTTAAAATAAAATAGTATTCACCTTTATGAGGAATTATTAAAGGAATGTGTTTGGCATGAAACATATGATAAAAGATAGGACAAGTTTTACAGATCATTCTGAAACTTTAAATGGTGTTATACTAACCGATGATGAGTGTAATGGAACATTTTATTCGGGAGCGGCGTAACTATATCTGTTTCCACGTCCCAGTATTTGTAGAGATTGATACCACATACAAACCCCCAATCAAGAAAGTATACTCCCGAAATTTGTATAATTATGACATTGACGATTACGATGGCCTAAATATTGCAATTTCCTCTGTTGTCTGGCGATAATTTCTTAGAACACAACAGCTAGCTCGCAGACATGACTTCAGCTTTGACTAAAACTATCCACTTGAAGGGTAATGAATTAATTCCACATAAAATTGTTTGATGTGGGAAAACGAACCTGAATGGCGAAGCCCTAAAAATTTAAACTATGGTTAACCATGATAGGCGGTAACGCCTACACCATAAAGCTATGTTGACTCTTAATGAATACAACTGGAAGAATTACGAAATGAAACGAAACGACATTGGATCTCAATTAAGGATCTCTTAGATAGAATTCAGACATCTCTCTCAGATCCAAATACACCGACATCAACATGGTGGAAAACGTTTAACAAATTGAAAAGCCGAAACACCAAAATGTGTGTTCCTGCTCTATAACATAAAGGACATACATATTCGAGTAATCACGAATAAGAAATCTTAAATGACTATTCCTGTAATATTTCGTCCGTTGAAGATTCAGAATCTGATTCTTTAAATTCCAATCAAAAACCTAATTCTGCGACGTTCGATACTGTTAAAATAACTGAAGGCGATATTATTGAAGTACATAAACACTGGCATATTGATAAAGCATGTTGTTATGACGACATTATCTCACAAATCTAAAACAATTGTCCTGGGATAGCCAAATAAAACCCCTATTATATCATTAAAAAGCCATTACATATTTCCTTATTTATCACTAGTTATGAATAGCAAATTGGCTACTTATCACTTTGCATCGCGCCAACAAAATGACCGCGATTATTTACATTGATTCAGATGGATACATATTATTTCGAAAAGCCGCGCATGACACCAACACCAGACACTACAAAATGATGGATTTTTCATTAAGGTTAAATCGGGTCCAACTTCGTTGCACTATCGAAAATAGACACAAAACAAAAAAGCAAATTGGGGAGTATATTTTCGTCGCCAGCCCGAGAGCGCGTAATAATGTCGTGCCGGGGGTCAGTTTATCTGTCAATATTCGCCTATATAATCATCATTCCTATCCGTCTTCCAGATAATCAGGCCTGGTTGACCATTGGTTGTCCACGTTCTGAGATCCTGGGGGATGGTACGTAAAAAATCGAACAAATATTACCCAAATCATTAACAAACTCGTATAGCTATAGTCAGAGCCCGGGGTTAATTTATCTGTCAGTACTCTTCCATATAATCATCATTCCTATCAGTCTTCCAGATAATTAGGCCTTATTCACACTTGATTCTCCACGTTCTGAGATCCTGGGTGGGGGGGGGATCAAACGTAAACAATTGAGCAAAAACGATTTACCCCAAAATAATTAACAATCTCGTTTACTCAAGAGCCCGGGGTTAGTTTATCTGCCAATACTCGCCCATATAATCATCAGTCCTGTCCCTCTTCCAGATAATCAGGCCGTGTTGAATCTTGGTTGCCCACGTTCTGATATCCTGGGGGTGGTACATTCCGCTCAACGGGGCGATCGGTCCACTCAAAATCGCGGCGAATCGCCGCAAATCGCCGGCATCCAAATCCGCGATTTTGAGCACAAAGGATCAGTATCCAATGACTATTGTTACTGTTATCGACGCCAATATAAGCGAATCCCCAGCTTTCGTCGCGAATGCCACTAACGTCAAAAATAGACCATATTTTTTGTTGAACTTAATTGTATGGCATACATATATGTACAGCAAATCTCCAACGCAGTTATGTGATGGTAGAGGTGAGAAGGATAGACATATAGTCTATGAAATGTATGGTAAGATATGGACTTACCACAACATCCAATTAATTAAGACGATTATCAACATAAAGACTGCATGTATGCAGATGTATATTTTGAATGCTATTTCCAATATTATCTATATACTAGCAGGGTACACGGCGTTGCCCATGTACAAAAGTAACCAAAGCTGTGATGTTTCCTATCGGCTGTAATAAATACGAATTGGCTAATCTAACAAATTCTGGGTTCATAATCAATTCGAAAGAATAAGCCGAATGACTGACTTTTATGGTTCCAGGAACCCACTTCTAACTCAGGCGCAGTGAATGCAGAAAATTAAACAAAAATATATGTCGCATAATTGATATATCTATATTGGTGAAATCGGTGGCATTGTTTTATTAATGTTGATGCCATTTCCACTAGGCCATCATGCCTATAAACAACACCGTTGCATAATTAGAGTGCTCGGTATATGTGTGTTGCCTCTCACCAAGGATCGTCCCTGACTCCGAAGGTGAAACTAGAGCCATACCCACCATTTGATTGATTGGTATGTTTGGTAAATAAAATTGGCGACGAAAATTTGTTTGAAATGGTGATGCCTTACTCGCTACCCCATCCGTGATTCCGACGGCGCCACTTCGGAAAATTTGTCAACACAATTCTAATTATCTTGCTGCCAATACTTTTAGAGAATATCGGCTAGAAGATGTCTTTATCGATTTCCATGACCTTTATTTAACTCCCATTCCTGGAACTGACAGTGCCACTTTGGCACATTTTAACAACACACATGGGAGCAAACGTAACATAAAATCTTAATTGGGCTTGTTGGTTAATCCCCGTTCTAATCATTTCATATATGCATTTTATAATATTGCTTTGTGTGTGAATATATTTAATATGTGGGTATTAATTTATGATTAGAAAATAAATATGTTACACTAACCATTAAAAAGTTAAATTCTCATATAACGGATATACCAATATATAAGATCAGTGATACTCGGCATCAATTGTTTTATAAGCAATCGCGGTAACCTCGACCCCCAAACCCATACCAGACATATATAGACGATGTTATGGTGCTATTCGAACAAATCCACTCTGACATCTTTGAACCACACTATGCACTGTGTCATGGACAGACATACAAGCATTTGCAAATATATAGAACTCAGAATTAGTTTGTGTTTATTGCATCACACATGTATGTGTATGAACAAATTATCAGTAAAGTTATTATCGAAAAGCTAGCCTCAAATCACAGCAAGGTAATTTCAACTCTTGAGCCACAATGTTTTGACTATCTCATGGTTATGTTCTTCTGACAAAAATGGACGAATCAGATTGCTCTCTCGCAGCGATATATCATATATATATGTACATGTACTCAAAATTTTGAATATGGCCCCACATTATTTTAAAATGACAATGTGGCTCACATAATACCATGCATTATTTTGCCATTCATATTGCATCTTCTTGCCATGGCTTAAAGTAAAGTTCTTGTGTGGCACATTGGTCGCTTCCGTTCCCCAGTGGGTGTGAGTTTAAGTCAAGCGTCAGCATTTTATAGACTACTAAAGGTCAATATGAGAAATGGCGTATGGAAAATTGGCACGCTTTCGGAAGATACCTACAACAATACATCGCAGTGACTGAAGCACAACTATAAAATAGTTATTTGATTGCAATCGGTCGCCAGGTAATTTGTGTCCATTATATCTCGCTGCTATAACATTTGCAGTAATGCTGTGATACTGTCTTAATATACTGATCTAGATACCGGAACCATTTTCACATGGTGTTGCTCTGTGTCTATCGATGGGAAAATTGTCGATTTTCCCTCTTAGTTGTGTAAGTTAACAACAGTACATGTCATTGGGCGGCTATATCTGCAATTTGAAATCCCACATACTAGAAAAGTACGATATGGCCAGCTATTGCGTCCATCATGCATGTGTCTACAGAGAGTAATACATCAGTGAGCACGGCCTTCACTATAAAGAAGTGTATATTTCATCCAAATACCCAACTGGAAAAGCCATCAGGATATTTTTTCGTTCGGTGGCCAATGGTTTTTTTTTTTTTACCTTGACGTCTGTTATTCGACATCATGATGAAAGGGCTATTTTGCAGGAAATATCGTTTCAAGCGAATGTCCATCTACGTATCTGAGAATCCGTGAATGGGGCATATATTCGATCTCATTTCTACATACACATATATATATACCGATATATCTTGCAGTCATTATGTTCAATATTTGCGGAACATTGTCACACAGGCTTGTCTATATCAGAGAAGCCGTATATATCAAATTAAAATTTAAATTAAAGATTGAAACAAGCAAAAGTAATTTGTGTACATGTATCTGTCAACATGTTTTTTATCGGAACGTAACAACGACGAGTACTCTAAATGACTTGGCAACGTGGTCTTGCTAATTTGCTATGATGTTGTTGGTGGCAAATCGATGTATTTATATCGTTTTGCAAACTCCATCGCAGCCAGTACTAAATTATTTTCGAACGGTATATTATTATCTTGAACGTTTACACAAAATACTGTTGCTTTAGATTCAGAAATGATAAGGACTAAGGCTCTTCGAAAACATTGATAAATTTAAGATATATATATCTAATGTCACATAACTACATATATCTTTACATAACTAAAATCGAGCTACATGCCCGGCACAGTGAAGGTACCGTATCCGTGAGTTATGGGTATCTTTTTGATTAGGTATTCTATCTCAGTTTACAGTGTAGAGTACTTATACGATTATAGGATGCAAGTCATATCACGCAATATACAGCAATTCAACAGGACGCACCGACATCATAGCAGACTAGCAAGCCCACTTGACCAGGGGTGATTTACACTGACCAATATACATATATGTGTTGTCTTGTCTTGTATTCTTAGAGAACGTGAATGCCTATGGATATTTATATAGCGGATAATTTTAAGTTTGACAAATAAGTGAGTTCCTACACATATATACATGAGTTGGTGTTTCCAATAGCAATTAAGGGACTTACTGGAAGGCACATATACGTCGAAATATTGTGACCAAAGCCTAACAGAGGTACAATATAATGTATTACTGAAATATTCCAGACTTGGAATTTGGCATACAACACGATTAGGAAGCTTAGTGAGAGGTAATGTAGTTCGGAACTCGAAATCAGAAAACCATTTTCCGAATGACACCTATAAAATTATTTTAAAATCCCCTTCTGCATCACCTGACAGTACTATCATGGAAGCTTTAATAATATGTTCTTATGAGAATATTATAATAGCATTTACTGTATATTATTTATTTGTTGCAACATTTATCTAATCTGTGTATAAATATAAAGTATTCTCAAGATCTAGAGAAGGCTGCATGCTAATTATTATAACAAAACATCCATCCGCTCCACCATTTAACGTGCGAACAGTTATTTCAAGCTGTTTATTCCAACTTAATTAGAGCTTAGCTCAGTTGTCGAACACATTGATTAGTTTGTCAGCGGACACAAATTACACGGTCTGTAAGTTCAGTGTAAATCGCCAAATACTCGACGTTTACAGAAATTACATACGTGTATCCACACTAAGCAAACTGTTGGTAACTTCACATTGCATATTCTTTATAGCCTCGTGTATAAATAGATACATAAATAATCCATGCCTTTTTCATGTATAGGCCTAGGTGCAGGCGTTTTGCGGTGATTCGCTGCGAATATTTCCGGGGAATCATCGCGAGTTTGGAAAGCCAAACTGTGAATGGTTGCTTTAATCCCAGTCGTTTCAAACCGCGGCGGAAACATGGATGTCGGCGATTCGCCGCGATTTATCGCTTTACAAAAGGCCCGCCGCGTTGAGCGGAATTATGCTGCTTCGTCTTGGGGGTACTGTACGTACAAAAATGCAAATAATACCCAATCATTAACAAACTAGTATACACAGAGCCTGGGTGGATTTATCGGGTACTAGCAGGGTTACCCGGCGTTGCACAGGTTAAAGTGATGTGAAACCCTCTGTGGATATATAGTGGGAATAGAGAATACTCTTTCTCTCAAAGTAGTACACGTATTCTCATAAATTGTATATCAAAATGGCATCACAAAACATGATTATTACACTTGGAATATAAGTAGGGCTCACCTTGTCAGATCGGAGCGATTATAATTTTGTTTATCGCGTTTATTCCCTCCCACAATAAGGAAGTATTTATTTATTTACAACTGCGTATACTTCAGACGTTATAGCATGAAACATGAACATCATAAACACATTAGTTCGAAACAATAAAAGACGACAATTACGTTTTACATAGAGATGTATCAATCAATCAATCAATCTAATTTATCACATCTTCATGAAGATACAGATGTCTTAAAGATATGTCCAGATGCTCCTCTGTTCTGGTGCTATATATATACTGGCTAATCATTTTCAGTTTAAAAGAAATGATGGTATGCATGTATATAGCAGCTACATGTGTCCGACACAGCAAGATTTTGAATTGTTTATGTTAGGCGATGCGTCTGTTCTAAAATATGAAAGAAATCATCTGTATCGGGCAGATATACCCTTGTCAGAGGATCCTGAAAAGTCATGTGCTACGGACTGCGTTTTCCTTTATCTCAGAAGTGACCATATTTGACTGCACACTGTGGCCACTATTTTTGAACAGGCCTGCACTACATTTCCATAGCTCTTGTCAATTGTAACTGTTATTGTGGAAACTATATTGAATGAGACAGACTCATATCAATCGTGTTATAATATATACATGAGCCATTCTAATATTCAATCCTCTGACGATTCAAGGTCCCTCAGTTTGAATGAATATATGTAGCTCTTAAATAGATTGATATAAATATACTTTTAATGCTTTCTTCTTTGTATCTGTGTTGCTAGATCATTATAGGAATGCCCTGATTTCCATCCCCATATAAATATGACAGTTGAAAAGATATAATTGTTCAAGTGACTTAATTCGGTCACCAAATTTTGTCGAGATTGTGAAATTGGAATGCCAACCACTCCTCATAACGACATGGAGATGGCCTGGGAGATGACTATATATAACTTTGTTGGATATCGGCGAATTGAACACTCTTATATATGCTAGTGAATCTCCTCTCCCCATCCAATACCCAAACGGCCCCAAATGTGATATAATTAATCATGTCATTAGAGACGAACGTGCATGGATTTGGTGGAATCAGTGCTATTAATATATTTGTATCGACTTTGTTGCAACTCCCCTCATGCATGACTTGAACCGCGCCACTTGTGCCATATATAAACCACGTCTATTAGACTCATGCATGCATTGTACAATGGAGATGGTTATATATAAGTTTGGTGTTATTCGGCAACTGAGCAAATTCTTATCATATTTATTACCCCCCCCCATCTCTCACACAAACGGCACCAATTTCGCGTCTTCAAATCACACGTTTATATTCCTCGTATCAATAACGTCACTTTAGAAAAGTTTAACCCTGACCATTATCTTACTCGTAAAAAGTTGCCACTGTCAGACCGGCTTGGTGCCATATCGATTGTACCCTTAAAGTTATTTGTATACATATGGCAACATTTTTTCTCATTAAAATCGAATAATTTCTCAACCAGACTTTTGACTAAGGGCGGTCATGTTGGACGCCATCTTGGATCCTGGATTGTCCCCAAAGCGGATTTTGGATATGTTGTACCAGAGATTATCCCGCGTTGAATGACACCAAGATCGCTTCTTTTACAATTTTTCTGGGTCAACCCCATTTTTGCGTATAACGACCATACTATATTGGTAAGAAAAATTGTCTATTGTCCGACCAAAATATATCTTCAATTTACAGAAGAGACAAAAAACCTCCTAAGTTCGAATCAGCTGGATGTTACGCTAGCACTCCCGGTGTTTTAAAATATTAATGGTGTAACCCGAATAACCTCGGTTCTCGAACTGGAGAAAACAGCGGGCGTTCAGAACATTTCACACTAACCTATTGGCATGCATCGACCAAGACCCTACTTGCACATACCATGAAGGTGTTCGATTATATCTTGTGCAAGGGAAATGACAACATGGGGTACATTTAGTATGTTCGACGCCTACAGAGCTATGCCAATAAAACACACTCAAAATAATTGTTCAAGTGACTTAATGCGGTCACCATTTGTCGAGATTGTGAAATTAGAATGCCAACAACTCCTCATAACGACATGGAGATGGCCTGGGAGATGACTATATATAACTTTGTTGGATATCGGCGAATTGAACACTCTTATAAATGCTAGTGAATCTTCTCTCGCCATCCATGAACCAAACGGCCCCATATGTAATTCAATTAATAATATTATTAGATACGAACGTGCATGAATTTGGTGGAATCAGTGCTATTAATATATTTGTATCGACTTTTGGTGCAACTCCCCTAATGCATGACTTGAATCGCGCCACTTTTATCATATATAAACCAGGTATATTAGACTCATGCGTGCTATATATAATGTAGATGATTATATATAAGTTTGGTGGTATTCGGCAACTAAACAAATTCTTATCATATTTATTACCCCCCCCCCCCCATCTCTCACACAAACGGCACCAATTTAACGTCTTAAATCACACGTTTATATCCCTCGTATCAACAACGTAACTTTAGAAAAGTGTAACCCTGACCATTATCTTAATCGTAAAAAGTTACCCCTGTCAGACCGCCTTGGTGCCATCTCGATTGTACCCTTAAAGTTATATATAGAACACAGAAAGCTAGATATTCGCAAATATTTGATTCATTGTATCATTTGAGAAGAATGTGTATGAGTTTGATGGTAATTGGCACTAAACATATTTTTTAGAAGTTTAATTTGGTTGGACTCTTTATATCATGGATATTATTATTTGTTTGTTTGGTGCTAATAAGCGACTAAACTATTTGTTATCAAATTTAGTGCTCACCCCATCCCACCACATCTCTCACCAAAGCAGCACCAATATGACGTCACGCGATTATATACCTCATATCATGGGTAAGAATGTGTATCAATTTGGTGGCAATTGGCGCTAAAGATAATGTGTATCAATTTTGGTGCCCCCTCCGTTTCAGGGCGCCCCTGACTCGAATGACGCCACGTTTGACAGCTTTAAGCCATGCCATTAGACACCTCATATCATGGGATGAATTTGTATAAGTTTCGTGGCAATCGGCGACTAAACCAATTCTTATCATATTTAGTACCCACATACCGCCCCCCAAATCTCTAATCACAACGACACCAATTTGGCGTCTTTAAATCACGCAATATGATTCCTTGTATCATGGAGAAGATCTCAGAAGAATGTGCATAAATTTGGTGGAATTCGTCGCTAAAATTATTTTGATCAATTTTGGTGCCCCTCTCCCCTTCCGGGCATCCCTGGCGCGAACGGTGCGACTTTTGACATATTTAAACCACACCATTAGATTCCTCATATTATGGGAATGATTATCTATAAGTTTGGTGGGAATCGGCGACAATTTGTGTTCTGCCCCTCCCCCTTTTCTGCCCCTGACAACAACGGCGTCACTTTATAAAATTCTAACACTCGCCATTATCTTTCTCGTAAAAAGTTACCCCTATTAGACCCCTTTTTGTCATCTAGGTGGTCCCCTGTGAATTTCTATAGAACACAGACAGACAGACAGACAGACAGACAGACAGTCGCAAATATAGATATAGAAGATATCCTGTCTACCCGGCAGGCAGAGATTAACGACTTGGCCGGCGGAGATTATAGTCCATATCAAAACACCTGCGGTCCAGTGTTGTCACAGTCCATAACTGTTGGTGGTGAATAACGTTTAATAGCGTGAGCCACATTCAGTTTATTTATTTTACACGTTTTATTATTTGTTTGTAAAGATGTATTATGAATTATTATCAGTGTTTTAAGTAGAGTTCACTACTGAATATATATACTGTTAGATTCCCTGGTCTGACATAAACACGATGGCAAGCACACAAGTGAACGTAAAATATATTCCAAATACTAGAGGTGGAAAGTATCTGGTATATGATGACTACAAATTCTCCGTTAAATCAAGGAGAAATGATCGAATTCATTGGCGATGTTGTAAGAAAGACTGCCGTGCAACCACCAACACTGAGAACGATATGGTGATATCCAACAGCGGCAACCATAACCACGAACCTGATTTCAACCAAGTAGCAGCAGATTCCTGGATTGCAGACCTCAAAAAGCTTGTTAAGACAAGTAACAAGCCAGTAACAACGCTATACCAGGAAGAAATAGGAAGTATGTACTGAGTAAATTTAATTTCGCATTCTCATTAATCTAGCAACGCTCTTTATATTAGTATTCAGAAAGAAAACTAAGCAAGTAATAACTAAAGTAAAACTGGTGTCATGTTATATTATATATAGTATAATTATTATTAAAGAATAGAGAATACTAAGCAAGTAATAACTCTATTAATGTTTATAATTTAACCATGCTATTTTTTCTCTCCAACAGATCTTCGAGCAGACGAGACCGACCCTGAAATTATAGCTAAAATCCCGACATATTACAGCGTCAAAACAGCATTGTATCATGCCAGAGCCGAAAACCAGCCAAAGTTACCAATTCATCGTTCAGGAGTCGACCTTACTGATGTATACAAAACAACAGCCAACAACCACAACTTCCTACTAGCCGATGACGGAGAGACTGAAAAGATTATGATATTCGCGACCAGAGAAAATCTAGAAAATTTAGCTGTTGCCGGAACGATCTTCTGTGATGGAACGTTTGAGAAAAGCCCAACGATCTTCTTTCAACTGTACACGATACACGCATTCGTCGCCGGAAAGATGTGCCCTTTGGTGTATGGCTTACTTCCCAACAAGACCCAACACACATTACGGCCAAGCAGTGCTGAAGAATGTTAAGAAATGCCACCTACAGCAGCTATACGAAGACACTGAAGGCAACGACCAAAAGACCCTCATAAGAAGAGCTCTAGCCCTCCCTATGGTTCCTGTCGAGATGCCTGTTCGAAGCGCTGGACGATTACCCTGCGACAAGCAACACAGGTCTCGAAGAAAACGTCACCAAGTTCACGGATTACATCACCGAGTTCTGGGTGGAAGGGAGCCATGGCCGCCAGCTATGGAATCACCACGACACAATTGGTCCAAGAACGACACATCATGTGGAAGGATGGCACCGAAAACTGCAGTTGGTGTTATCTTGCTCACACCCGAACATCTTCAGGTTGATAGATTTCCTGAACAAAGAGCAAGCTTACCAGGAAGCAACCGTCATCCAATTGAGAGCGGGTGGAAGGATTGGCCCACGCAAGATGCGATATCGCAAAGTTGACAATTCCATCAGACATTTCAAGAGAGTTTTCGGCGCAGGCGAAATAGATATTCTCGAATACATGGATTCAGTATCAAACAGTATCAAACATTAATGTGCTATAATTCATGTTATGTTATATTGATAGTATTTGTTATATATATATCTTGAGTATTTAATAAATTTGTTGAAATATATCACATGTGCATTTCTTCGTTCATAATGCAACTTCCGGTGTCCGTTCAGTGGTGGGGTTAATATGTGTGGATAGGGCGAATATCGGCCTTTCGTTAGACACCAAAATGAGCCCTATACGCGCTGTATTCCTCGAGTTTTGAATTTTCCAAAAACCCCAATTATCCTCATCGTCCGGCCGCTCATCGCCGTCGAAATTAGCCATCGCCACCAATTCCCAGTAACAATTATGATAAAAACTATAGTCGGCAGCTCTGTGATGTTGAGGATTATCACACCTGTCCCAACACCTACCCGAAACAATAGCCGCCGGGTGAACAGGACGACCCCGATTTATCTGCCAATACTCGCTAAAATAATCACCATTCCTACCAGTCTTCCAGATAATCAGATCTTGTTGACTCTTGGTTGCCCATCGCCCAGGAACTCAGAACGTGGGCAACCAAGGATCAACAAGGCCTGATTATCTGGAAGACGGATAGGAATTATGATTATATGGGCGCGTATTGACAGTTAAAGGTACGGTTGGCCTTGGAGATACTCGCCCATATAATCATATGGTACCGTATCCGTGAGTTATGGACCCTTTTTGGTTAGGTATTCTATCTCAGTTTACAGTGTAGAGTACTTATACGATTATAGGATGCAAGTCATACCCATGCCAACTCACCCTTGGCATGGGTATCCTGTGAAAATATTTCCACCCGTCAAAAACCGCCACAGAAAGAACATCAAAATGTAGACATACTTTGTTCGTATATAAATAAGAAATATCGCATAAACAGTATGTTATTCTCATATATTTAACCATTGTTATGTAAACAAAAGCATAAAAAGTAACTTTTCTGATGTTTGTTTATATTATGATGGTAAACATAAAGAGCGTTCTTTGTTGGCGAATTCCTGATATGGAACTAATAAAGAGCGTTTATGCCATTTGTGCTTGATTAGCCAGTAGCATTGTGCTGTCCTCTGTAACCCAATCAGGCTCTTGCTTAGGTAAAAATATAGTAGGTATTTATGATAACATGCTGTTTACGCGATGGTCATGGTATATATGAACGAAACTGTATGCGTTTTAATGTTTTTCTGTTTACGGTGTTTAGAACAAATATGAATATTTTCGACAATTAAGGCCTCATGTGCCTTTAAACCCACCTGGGCTCTGACTATACTATTTGTTAATGATTTGAGCTTTATTAGCTCTATTTGTTTAACGCACCGCATCCCCCCAGGATCTCAGAACGTGGGCAACCAAGGGTCAACAAGGACTGATTATATGGAAGACGGATAGGAATGATAATTATATGGGCGAGTATTGACTGATAACCCCGCCCGGGCTCTGTGTATACTAGTTTATTAATGATTTGGGTAGCATTTGCTCGATTATTAAATAACCATCCCCCAGGATCTCAGGACGTGGGCAACCAAGGGCTAACAATGCCTGATTATCTAGAAGATGTATATTAATGGTGATTATATTAGCGAGTATTGGCAGATAACCCCGCCCGGGCTCTGACTATACGAGTTTGTTAAATTATTTGGGTAAAATTTGCTCGATTTTTCGTACCACCCCCCCCCCCCCCAGGATCTCAGAACTTGGGCAACATAGGGTAAAACAGTCCTGATTATCTGGAAGTCGAATAGGCATTATGATTATATGGGCGAGTATTGACAGTTAATCCCATCTGGGCTATGACTTTACGAGTTTGTTAATGATTTGAGTAAAATTTGCTCGATTTTTTTACGAAACCATCCCCCATGATTTTAGAACATGGGCGACCAAGGGTCAACAAGGCCTCATTATCTGGAAGACGCATAGGAATGACGATTATAGGGCGAGTATTGACGGTTCAACACACCTGGGCTCTGAGCATACGAGTTTGTTAATGATTTGGGTAAACTTTGCACGAATTTTATCATCCTCCCAGGATCTTAGAACGTGCGCAACATATGTCAACAATGCCTGATTATCTGGAAGACGAATGGGAGTGATGATTATATGGGCGAGTATTGGGAAATAACACTTTCCCGGGCTCTGACTATACGAGTTTGTTAATTAACGTACGATCCCACCAGGATCTCAGAAGTGGGCATCTATGGGTCAACTCGGCCTGATTATCTGGAAGACGGATAGAAATGACGATTATATAGGAGGGTATATATTCACAGATAAAATAACCCCGGGCTCTGCGTTTACGAGTTTGTTAATTGTTTTGTGTAAAAATTGCTCGATTTTTTACGATCTCCCAGGGTCTCAGAACTTTGGCAACCACGGGTCAACAAGACCTGATTATATAGAAGACGGTTAGCATTGATGATTATATTGGCGAGTATTGGCCGATAATCCCGCCAAGGTCTCTTTCTATATGAGTTTGTTAATGACTTGAGTAACATTTGCTGGACGTTTTACGCACTGTCGCCCCAGGATCTCAGAAAGTGGGCAACCAAGGGTCAACAAGGCCTGATTATCTGGAAGACGGATATAAATGATGATTATATGGGCGAGTATTGACAGATAGACTAACCCCGGGCGATGAGTATACGAGTTTGTTAATTATTTTTGATAAAATTTGCTTGATTGTTACGTACCATCCCACAGGATCTCAGAACGTGGGCCACCAAGGTTCAACAAGGCCTGATTATCTGGAAGACGGATAGGAATGATGATTTTATGGGCGAGTATTGATAAACTAAATCCGGGCTCTGACTATACGAGTTCGTTAATTATTTTGGGTAAAATTTGCTCGATTTTTTACGTACCATGTATCCACAGGATCTCAGAACGTGGGCCACCAAGGTTCAACAAGGCCTGATTATCTGGAAGACGGATAGGAATGATGATTATATGGGCGAATATTGGCAGATAAACTTACCCCGGTCTCTGAGTATATGAGTTTGTTAAATATTTGGGTAGAATTTGCTTGATGTTTTACGTACCATCCCCGGGATCTCAGAACGTGGGCAACCAAGGCCTGATTACCCGGATGACGACAGGAATGATACTTGTATGGGCCAGTATTGACAGATAAAGTAACCCCGGGCTCTGAGTATACTAGTTTGTTAATTATTTTGGGTAAAATTTGCTCAATTTTGTACATACAATCCCGTAGGATCTCCAACTTCGTTGGTTATTTTTGGTATCATTTGCTTGATCTCTTATTTGCCGCCACCATAGGATGTCAAACACGTGGTCAACCACGAGTCATTTGGGCCTCTTAATGTGAGAGGCGGGTAGAAAACACAATTAGGTGGGGTATTGGTGTAGATAAAACTTAGTTTTTTCTAAAATACCATCGGATGGCAAATAGCGCATATCGACGGAATCGCTTTTTATCATCCGATGGTAAACAGTCACTTCCAATTATCATGTACTGCATACTGGTTGGCCAACAATAGTATGATAACAATTGGAATGAAAATTCCAATTGAATTTGTGGCAGGCGTGAAATTTCCAACTGTTGAAAATGCGACCAATGTTAGGGGGGGGGGGGGTAAGATACAAATAAACCGACTGTTTCAGTAGCCGAAACTTATCTTTATCGGCAGGCCAGCAACCACCACGTAAGGGGTTTGTTGTGACCAAAATACATATAACTTTTAACTAATAGTGGATGTTGGTACAGGACGAGGTGGACACACCAGCACAAGTTACGAAATGTATGGCCGCTCCTCTGCCCCAGCATTCTCACATAGCTGTACGGACCAGGGGTGCTGGTTTATTAAAGCTCAAAATTCGGACAATTTTTGGGCAAATTGGGGATAATTTCGACCAAATTCGGCAACTTTTCGGGCAAATTGAACGGTATTTCATAGGGAGATTGTGGCAGATTACAGTATTTTGCATATTTCTGCCGGAATTATACATATTTAAGGTTAATTTGAATCTCTTTTGTTTTATTGATGTGTGTATGCAGGGTGTATTCTACAATAACTGTGTTAAAACCATGAATATATCATGTATAAAACTCGGGCAAAAGGTTTCAGCCCCCTAAAAACTCTGGCGCCCGTACGTCTATGCATTCACATGCGGATGAATGCAAATCGATGATGGTGTTGTAGGAAGCAGGGAGTAGGGATGGGGTAACTGTATTCTGGAGAGTACTTTTTGATTACTTTAGATTACATCTTACCAAAGTATTCTAGATTATTTGTTTTTAAAGTTGAGTTGAAACCTATCTTACAATAGCATATATTTGAAGGGACCAGTGGCCAAAATGGTTGAAATTGCTGATGCCAAGGATAAACGTGAACAAATAGCTCCATCAATAGATACATAATCAGAAGTTAACATATATCATGTGAAAACAATGGATTTTAGTATTATATCATGTCATCTTTAAAACATCAGAATTGCTTCAGTCTAGATATCTAACAGACTCAATCGTCACATAGTGGTTTGATAACAGTCAGGTGTAAATTAGCATTTGGTCATTAAGAGATTAACTGGCTTCAGACACAGTCACTGATTAAACAACGAGAATTATGATTTAGCATTGTTGAGTGCTGAGATGCTAAGATTTCAAATAGGCTATTTCGCTGTAATGGACTCACATTATTACCAGCCAACAAAGCATGCGTATAATATTAATTTATCCATGCTTGAAAATCAACTAATTATAATTTATTTGATAATATGAAGTTAATCAGATACCAGATTTAGAGAGTTGACAGAGAACAAGGAATATATTCTGAATTAAACTGTCTGTCTTCTGAAAGTTGTTTCCAAATTGCCGATGGACCCAATTATTTTTGAGATTTTTATTATGGCAGGATGTTGAGAATACCGTTGTCCAATGTCCAACCATAACTTAATCGTGCTGAATATTTACTGCCTATATTAAACACATAACAGAGCATGTGTTCTGTTATGGTCACAACTGGTCCATTTGTTATTTTAATTTTAAGGTTGACTATTATGTTTGGGTATATAGCACACTATGGTAAATAAAATATGGATTTCTTCAATATTTCATCTGAAAGTAATCGGATGTAATCAACATGTATGTGATTACTTTTCGAAAAGTATTGCATCCCTGGACTGGGAAGTAACTTAATGAGAGCTTTGTAGTAGGGTGTCCCGTGATCACGACTGGATACGCGTGGGGGACACCGTTTACAATTAAATCACGCAGCTTGTTGTGGACAATGCTTCACACCGCGGGGAATAATGAACACGAAAATGTCGCGCTCAGCCCATCAAACATGTTTAAAGTTTGCCATATCTATGTTCGTATAAATTAATTCAATTGTGTCATCTTCTCCTATATATTTTTAGACTTCCGTATATGTGTGTGTACTTTATAGAATCGAAAACGGCTGGTCAGTTCGAGCTCAAACTTCCTATATAAGTGTAAAAACCCACGGGAATGGCCGTCGTCGCGTTTTGGACAAGCTCTGAGCACTCATTCTCCACTCCCAATCATCGACGTTGCTAAACGGTTACACATGCATACGAAACTACGGATGCAAAACGCGAAATGCATTTATCTCGATTAAAAAGGCAGAATTAACGTGTTGTGTTATTCTTATGTCTGGCGTTCCTAGGAACGGGGGAATTTTTCAATCATACCTCTTTTAGGGACGGGTACTGCGTGTTGTGTGAAAACCAAAAATGCGTGTTGTGTGATTCTTATGTCTGTCGTTCCTAGGCACGGGGAAAATTTTCATCGGGTCAGTTTTTCCGCCCGATGTACCTTAAATCATACCTATTTTAGGGACGGGTACTGCGTGTTGTGTGATTCTTATGTCTTCTTCACCTTAATCGGGTAAAATAAGGTCTAATCGGGTAAAATATTGAAAAACCAAAAATTATATTAAAAAAAATTAATTCAAAAATCCAGTAAATTAAAAATGCACATTTAACACATGTTATAAAAAAAAAATTAATATTATCTCATTGAAAAAAAAAATTTAAATTCAAAAATTAATTCAAAAATTAATATTGTTTTTTTTAAATTGTCATGTTTCTGACGAACGCCGCCAGTGGCGGGCTAACCTGCTAGTATCTTATATATTTTGAAGACCTCTGTTTGTCTGTATGTTTGTCTGTATGTTTGTCTGTATGTCATTTATACAAATCTACGATTCTCGACCGATCGGGACGAAACTTGGTACGTGTGTGTAGTTTGACCAGGCGGTCGACGTTATCGTATTGGTGAGCCCGTGCGGCGCCCGCTTCGCGAATGCGCAGACCAGATCTCGGAAACGGGTGGAGCTATCGACTTGAAATTTGGTTTTTGAATAGCCCGGACAACGTCTGGCTCATCTGCTATCTATCTTCTCTTCTATATATTTTGAGAACTCCTTGTATTCGAGAGATAGCCCACACCCTCCGGACCTCAATGATATGATCGTGAATGAGTATTGATATACCCCACTAAACTTTGACAAACACCAGTAATGGTGTGTAGATCATTTACATATCTCTCCTATATATTTTAATACAATCTATCTAATTTACATATCTCTCTTATATATTTATGTTTGTGTGTGTGTTGTACTTCATACAAATCTACGATTCTCGACCGATCGGGACGAAACTTGGTACGTGTGTGTAGTTTGACCAGGCGGTGGTCGTTGTCGTATTGGCGAGCCCGTGCGACGCCCGTGCAGCGCATGCGCAGACGAGATCTCGGAAACGGGTGGAGCTATCGACTTGAAATTTGCTATGTGAATGTATCTTGCGCCGGGTACAAATTTTATCGGGTCGCCGAGCCCGTGCGACGCCCGTGCAGCGCATGCGCAGACGAGATCTCGGAAACCGGTGGAGCTATCGACTTGAAATTTGCTATGTGAATGTATCTTGCGCCGTGTACAAATTTTATCGGGTCGCCGAGCCCGTGCGACGCCCGTGAAGCGCATGCGCAGACGAGATCTCGGAAACGGGTGGAGCTATCGACTTGAAATTTGGCATGTGAATGTATCTTGCGCCGGGTACAAATTTTCATGCGCAGACCAGATCTCGGAAACTGGTGGAGCTACCGGGTACAAATTGTTCTTATTGAAACGCGTGGAGCTAAAAATTAAAAAAATATATATAAAAATGTCATGTTTCGGACAAGCCGCCGGTGGCGGGCTAACCTGCTAGTACTATATATTTTGAGAACTACGTATATATATGTGTGTGTTTGTACTTCATAGAATCCAAAACGAGTGTACAGATTGAGATCAAATTTCGTATGTAAGTGTAAAATCACACCGACACCGCCGTAGTCGTGTTTTGGAGAACCTCAGAGCACCGTCTCTCCCTTCCCAATCATCAAATTCACCGCAATCGGCACTTCGCGGTTAATTGATATTCGCTCGCGATCCAAGAGGAGTAACTCTACATTTTTTTTATATCTGTATATGTATATTTTTATATCCATATTCACTTCAAACTGCTAAACCCGTTGAGCCAAAACTTGCTAATACCTCGCAAAATATAGAATTTACATTTTATGATGTATACATTTTTTGTTACGGCTGAAAATCTTAGTCTATTTCCGAAACTTTCATATAAACAAGCTCTAAACTTACACCCCTCGATTCCTGCTAACTCACGCAGCTATACACACTGCCCCAAACCGTGAACGCCAACGACATTGTTGGCGAGAAAATAGCCCCCAAGCCGTAAATATCAACAACAACGATATTACTAAATTCACGTTTTCGCAATGTGAGAGTTTTCGGGGAGCCGTGATGCCAACAACAACGACCCGAAGCCCTGAATGCCAACAACAGATTCAATGCAATGTTATCGCTCGAAATACTGAAACATTCATATAAACAAGCTCTAAACTTACACCCCTCGATTCCTGCTAACTCACGCAGCTATACACTCTGCCCCAAACCGTGAACGCCAACGACATTGTTGGCGAGAAAATAGCCCCCAAGCCGTAAATATCAACAACAACGATATTACCAAATACACGTTTTCGGCAATGTGAGAGTTTTCGGTGAGCCGTGATGCCAACAACAACGACCCGAAGCCCTGAATGCCAACAACAGATTCAATGCAATGTTATCTATTATGCAGAGAGATTTCACGACATTACGACGGGTACGGCAGACTCGAAATATTATGCAGACAGATTTCCCGACGGGAAGCGTTTGTTTTAAATTCAATGCAATGTTATCGTAGAGAGATTTCACGAAACAAAGAATGCGTTGTATGTCGTTCCTAGGAAGGGGGGATTTCTACGGGTAAATTTTTCCGCCAGAAAAAAAAAATTTAATTCAAACAATTTAAAATTTAATTTCAATTCAATGCAATGTTATCGTAGAGAGATTTCACGAAACAAAGAATGCGTTGTCTGTCGTTCCTAGGAAGGGGGGATTTCTACGGGTAAATTTTTCGCCAGAAACAAAAAAAATAATTAAAACAATTTAAAATTTAATTAAAACAATTTAAAATTAAAAAAAATTAACAATAAAAAAACGATTCAGAAACAAAATATATTAAATTTAAAAAACATTAAATTCATATTAAAAAATAAAAATAAATAAAAACAAAATAATTTCAAAAATGTAATGTTTCTGAAACAAAGCCATGGGACGAATGCCGCCAGTGGCGGGCTAACCTGCTAGTCTACTATATATTTTGAGAACTCCGTATATATATGTGTGTGTTTGTCCTTTATATAATCGAAAACGGCTGGTCAGATCGAGCTCAAACTTCCTATATAAGTGTCGTCGCGTTTTGGACAAGCTCTGAGCACTCATTCTCCACTCCCAATCATCAAAATCACCGCAAACGGCACTTCGGGGGTTAAGGCATCAACGATCTTTATATTGACCATATTTGGAGTTGTTAACCGACTAGCGCTCTTTATTGCCATCGACGTTGCAAACGGTTACACATGCATACGAAACTACGGATGCAAAACGCGAAATGCATTTATCTCGATTAAAAAGGCAGAATTAACGTTTTGTGTGATTCTTATGTCTGTCGTTCCTAGGAACGGGGGAAATTTTCAATCATACCTCTTTTAGGGACGGGTACTGCGTGTTGTGTGAAAACCAAAAATGCGTGCTGTGTGATTCTTATGTATGTCGTCCCTAGGCACGGGGGAAATTTTCATCGGGTAAGTTTTTCCGCCCGATGTACCTTAAATCATACCTATTTTAGGGACAGTACTGTGTGTTGTGTGATTCTTCACCTTAATCGGGTAAAAGAAGGTCTAATCGGGTAAAATATTGAAAAACCAAAATTATAAATTGTCATGTTTCCGACGAACGCCGCCAGTGGCGGGCTAACCTGCTAGTCTACTATATATTTTGAGACTTCCGTATATATATATGTGTGTGTGTACTTTATAGAATCGAAAACGGCTGGTCAGATCGAGCTCAAACTTCCAATCTAAGGGTAAAAACCACGGGAATGGTCGACGTCGCGTTTTGGACAAGCTATGAGCACTCATTCTCCACTCGCAATCATCAAAATCACCGCAAACGGCACTGCGTGGGTTAATCGCGTTGATAGTTAAAGAGCGTTCCTATCCGCAGTGTAGTTGATAAAGAGCGTATGTGTGTAAAATGATTCTTACGTCTGGGTCTGGGCGTGTGCGTTAGTATACAGATATGAGTGTGTTGTCTGATTCTTACGTACTTAGGGCTTCCTATGAACGCGGATCGGGTTTTGTTTTCCGCCCTAGGTGATCTTCACCTTGAAACGGGTACCCACAAATGATAAATATGTGTGTGTCCTCGAACTGATTGAGCTCAAACTTGCTACCTACGGGAAGTGTCGTGGATGCGGTGGTTAATCAAGTGATAATTTAATGAGCGTTTGTAAATGACGCGTCGCTATAAAAGAGCGTTTGTTTACAATTCAACGCAACGTTATCGCTCGAAATTTAGCATCGAAAAAAATGAATTTCTTCCTTCTAAAACATAATTACGTGTTGGACTGTGTCATTTTAAGAATATATAAGTATTACACGCACTCACACGAAGTCTCAGCTTGAAATTTTGAAAAATAAGAGGTTTATCGACATAAACCGATTTGAATGCGAAATCATGTGTTAATAAATTTTGGGGCTCAGCTGTTCTTTGTGTTTTCTAAGCTGCTTCATATTGGGCCCCAGGGTTATTATTTTCGATACACTGTTAAAATTTTTTATGGAAGCAAAATGGTCAAGTCGGGACGGGTCAACCGATTGAGTCCCGAAAGTGTCACGGACGGGTAAAATCGTGACCCCTATGTTACATTGACCTTCAAACTGGTCAATTCAAGGTCAAATTGGGTAAAACTGGCGGATTTCTGTACTTTTGTCCGGGGAGTGTTTGGGACGGGTCAAAACATGACCACGACCTGACCTTGATATACACAATTGTCAATTCAAGGTCAAATCGGGTAAAACTTGCTGATTTCGACGAAATTTGGTACAAATGCAGCACAAGTGTCTCGGAACCTGTTGCAATTGCTTTTTCGAACAAAGCCATGGGACGAATGCCGCCAGTGGCGGGCTAACCTGCTAGTCTAATATATAATTTGAGACTTCCGTAAATAAAAGTGTATATGTGTCCTTTATAGACTCGAACACGGTTGGACCGATTGAGCCAAACTTCCAATCTAAAGGTAAAATACACGGGAATGGTCGTCGCGGCGTTTCGGTGAAGCTCCGACCACCCGTTCTTCACTCCCAATAATCAAAATCACCGTCAACGGCACTGCGGGGGTTAATCGCGTTGATAGTTAAAGAGCGTTCCTATCCGTAGTGTAGTTGATAAAGAGCGTATGTGCGTAATGTGATTCTTTAGTCTGGGTCTGGGCGTGTGCGTGTAAGACTGTATTCAGACATGAGTGTGTTGTGTGACGTTGGCGTTGGTGGTTCACGGTGGGATTAATTTAAATATGTCATGTTGGTAACAATATCTAGCCGAGAATTCCTCAGACCTACAGACGAATGCGACCACCAAATTTCCAAATTGGTCACTTGACCTACCCATAAATATCTTCTGGGTAATTCCAGGGAATGCGTGCCCATTATCGGGTCATTTTGTGTGTCGCGGTCGCGCCATTTTAACACTTTTGAGGTAAATGCACGTGGTTGTGAATTATGTCACGCCACGTGGATCCAGGCGGAAGTTAACCTGACCCTTCCGATGCCGCGTACGCTAGTGATACCGGAGTTATAGCATGCGCTGTATGTTTTTTGACTGACCGCAGTGCCCGATCCGCCGAATGTGAACATGTTATCAACTGTTACGGCAGTCCGTGGCCCACGGCAGTCAATAGCCGTGTCGAATATTCAAGCCTACTGATCAATTCAAGGCCAAATCGGGTAAAACTGGCGGATTTCGACGAAATTGTACACCTCTAGAGGTGCAGCATACGTGTATCGGAAGCTGTTGCAATTGCTTTTTCGAACAAAGCCATGAGACGAACCACGCCAGTGGCGGGCTAACCTGCTAGTCTACAATATAGTTTGAGAACTACGTATATATATATATATATATATATATATATATATATACGTGTGTGTGTATATATATATGTGGATACTTCATAGAATCGAAAACGGCTGCGCGGATCGAGCTCAAATTTCGTATATAAGGGTAAAAATCACGGGGATCGTCCACGTCGCATTTTGGACAAGCTCAGAGCACCGCTTCTCCATACCCAGTCACAAAAAAATGGCACCGTGGGGGTTAACACAACAACGCTCCTTATATCTTCCATATTGGGATATTTAACCGGTTAACGCTCTTTATAGTCATCGTTATCGATTCACGACCGATCCAAGAGGCGTAACTCTACATTTTGTATATACAGACTCTTTTAGGGACGGTACCATTAGTTAATATAGCCGTGAATGATAACAACAACGACACAATGCCAACAACAACGACTCTTTTAGGGACGGGTACCATTAGTTAATATACCGTGAATGCCAACAACAACGACATATGCTATTTTCTCTTTACCGCAACGGCCAAATGCATTTATCTTGATTAAAAAAGGCAGAAAAATGCGTGTTGTTTGATTGTTATGTCTGTCGTTCCTAGGAACGGGAGACATTTTCATCGGACTCTTTTAGGGACGGGTACTGCGTGCTGTCTGATTCTTATGTCTTCTGCACCTTAATCGGGTAAAATATTGAAAAACCAAAAATTAAATTAAAACATTAATCCAAAAAATTAATTCAAAAATTTGATAGTTAAAGAGCGTTCCTATCCGCAGTGTAGTTGATAAAGAGCGTATGTGCGTAATGTGATTCTTACGTCTGGGTCTGGGCGTGTGCGTGTAAGACTGTATCCAGACATGAGCGTGCTGTGTGGCGTTGGTGTTGGTGGTTCACGGCGGGATTAATTTAAATATGTCATGTTGGTAACAATATCTAGCCGAGAATTTTCTCAGAACTACAGACGAATGCGACCACCAAATTTCAAAATTGGTCACTTGACCTTCCCATGAATATCTTCTTGGTAATTCCAGGGAATGCGTGCCCATTATCGGGTCATTTTGTGTGTCGCGGTCGCGGAATTTTAACACTTTTGAGGTAAATACACGTGGTTGTGAATTACGTCACGCCACGTGGATCCAGGCGGAAGTTAACCTGACCCTTCCGATGCCGCGTACGTTAGTGATACCGGAGTTATAGCGTGCGCGTTATGTTTTTTGACTGACCGCAGTGCCCGATCCGCCGAATGTGAACATGTTATCAACTGTTACGGCAGTCCGTGGCCAACGGCAGTCAATTGCCGTGTCGAATATTCAAGCCTACTGATCAATTCAAGGCCAAATCGGGTAAAACTGGCGGATTTAGACGACATTTTACACCTCTAGAGGTGCAGCATACGTGTATCGGAAGCTGTTGCAATTGCTTTTTCGAACAAAGCCATGAGACGAACCACGCCAGTGGCGGGCTAACCTGCTAGTCTAATATCTATTTCGGGACTTCTGTGTGTCTGTGTGTTAGCTATGGCCGGGAAAACTGCCAGACGGATTTTGACGAAATTTGATACCTAGGGGTAATTCTTTCCAGGGATGGTTTTGGACGGGTCAAATCGTGACCCCGACCTGACCTTGACCTTCAAAAAGGTCAATTCAAGGTCAAATCCGGTAAAACCGGACGGATTTCGACGAAATTTGGTACCTAGAGGTACTTTTGGACGGGGAGTTTTTTGGATTGGTCAAATCGTTACCCCGACCTGACCTTGACCTTCAAAAAGGTCAATTCAAGGTCAAATCGGGTAAAACGGACGGATTTCGACGAAATTTGATACATAGAGTTACTTTTGTTCGGGGGGGGGGGGGTGTTTTGGACGGGTCAAATCGTGACCCCGACCAGACCGTGACCTTCAAAATGGTCAATTCAAGGTAAAATCGGGTAAAATCGGACGGATTTCGACGGGTACTTTTGTCGGGTACTTTGGTCCGGGGAATGTTTTGGACGGGTCAAATCGTGACCCCCTCACCTGACCTTGACCTTCAAAATGGTCAATTCAAGGTCAAATCGCGCAATTCGCCGAAAAGCAGAGGAAAAACAGCCCGAACGAAGTCGGGTCCACCAGCTAGTATTATATACAGGGACTAAACTTGGATTGGTGAGTCGGCCTCTCCGTACTCTACATGATGGTTTGAGCAGATTGGAGACATTGACTGTCGTCAATCGGAACAATCCTGTACACGTTGAGTGGATATACGCTGGATGGAACACGAAGCACACTCTTGTGTTGATGACACTAATGGAACGAACGCGATTTACCGGTGATATCCTTATTTATGATAGCAAAGAAATGAGTTTCCTTGAATTCATTATGCTCAATAATAGATATCCGGGGACTGCTGTCGGCAATGAAGTCGGCGTACTTACATTATGCATTGTGTGATAAGTGGTAGCTACGGCATATATGCGGTTATTACGTGCGACTCTCATTCTGGAGTATGGGCAGCTCATATTTCTGCGCTTATTTTGTGTGACTCTCACAATAAACATCTTTATTTCGTTTGACTCACATTCTAGAAGTGGGACATCTTCGGTTAGCCGTGATGGGATCTTGTATTGTGTGACTCTGACTATATAGAAGTGGGGTGGCTGGAAGCATCGTCGGTTGTTCCGTTTGACTCTCATTCTAGAAGTGGGACATGTTTAGGTTAACAGTGACCGGCTCCTTCGTTGTATGACTCTGGCTATAGAGGTGGGTGGCTGAAACGTCTTCGGTTACGTGTGACTTAATTGTTCATTGTGTGACTTTTATTCCAGAGGTGGGAAAGCTGAGACGTCTGTGGTTATCTTCTACGGATACGCTGATTGGTGAGTACCATACACACACTATATAAAAACTATTTTTTACAAACATAGGGCACCAGTTAGCTCAACAGAACATACCCTCTTACGTTGACCCCATCATAACTCTGTATTATTTATATGTTGTGTTCTAGGCATAGTGTTCAAATATATGTTCTGGGCTTACACGACAAACCATGGGGCATGCCATTCTCACATTTTCTGTTTACAAGATATACATATCTTACCTGGTGTCGCTAATTTTTACATCGCATAAAATCCAACTTGGAGTGACCTCCGATTTTCCACCGCGATCTCGATAAGTGGGGTAAATATTCCCACTTAAGATTACATGGTGTATTCTCATCGGTTGGTCGGGTCATTGCGTGAGAGAAGAAGGTCTGTATAGTACTGCGTATACTTACGCCGTAATACGGCATATATTCGCCGTAAAACGGCGTACGTACGCCCTAGAACGGCGTATTTCGGTGTAATACGGCATAGTTGGGGAGCCCGCATATGTTCTATTTACACTTTTGCGTACAAAAGGTTTGACCCCCTAAAGTTGGTACCAATAATGGAACATTCCTAAAAACCGATTTCTTAAGTTGCGCATTCCTGGGGTTTAGGGGCCGCTGAACCCCAAAAAGTGCCAAAAATCACTTCTATTTACACTTCCGCGTACATCGATGAATTTTGGTTTGATGATACTCCTAAGTGTACTGATTAAGAAAACACAACTTAAGAAAGGGATTTTCCTGGGGTTTTCAGATAAGAAAGGGGGTCCCATGCTGAACCCCAAAACGTGATTTTTAACTTTTTTTACACTTTCGCGTACATCCATAATTTTTGGTCTCAACGTACTTTGATATATACTAATTATAAAAACACAACTTAAGAAGCAACTTTTCCTGGGGTTTTAAGATAAGAAGGGGGTCATCGGGTCACCCCTCAAAACGTTAAAAATCACTTTTATTTACATGATTGCATACGTCCAACGTGTGTGTATGTGCGTACACCCCTGCAACGTTGCACTTTTACAACCAATACATCCCTAAATCGATACGATCAACTTAAGGAATATATATTCATGTCGTTTTCTGATAAGAACGAGACTTGTTACCCCCCCCCCCCCCCCCACAACACGATCCATTTTCTAGAACTATAAGTGAGCCAGTTTTATGAAAATTATAGCGGGAAAATCTAGTAAAATGTATACAAATGTATATATTTTCGTGAAGCTAAGACATAATGACACTTTTTTGGGCCAAAATTGAAACTCACCATCCAAGATGGCCGCCAAAATGGCTTCTAGATCAATTCATGCTGTTTGTAACTGGTTGAGTAATGCAACTTTATTTTGTGTTTAGTATATTAACTGATCATTGGAGCAATTAAATATGCAATTATTGGGGTCCTAACCCCTTCCGATCCCTCAAACATTCGATTTTACAGAATGCAGTACAAAATTTTACAAAAAATAACAATTGGGATTCTAGTCATATTTCAACAAGAAATGAAAAGAACATTGTAATGTAAGTGAGGCATATCATTACTTATGAATATTCCAAATCTCTGGAACCATAAATCTTACCTTGGCTCAAAATGGCTGCGAAAATGGCCGCCAAAATATGGAAAATGGTAAATATTGCCACAGGGTGTCCTGCAATCGCTTACAAGTTGTGGTTGATGTACACAATTGGCTAATCTGTTTTCTATACATTGCATACTAACATGTCTGATGCACCATGGATTATTTTTACTATTGTCACCACTGACATCACCAGAAATATTTGATTTTTCTCTCACAAACTTGACATAAATATCGGCAAAAATTAACTTTTCAGGGTTCGACCATTTGTTCAAGTAAAATGTAACTATCTTTGGATTGAAAGGTGTTTATTGTTTTGGTATATCTTAAATGTGTCACACTACGGTATTTATAGACTAAATTGCTCAAGATGGCTTCCAAAATGGCAACCAAATTTGTAAAAAGTTAAAAGTTAACATATCCCGAACATTATTCTCTGCGTTATCCGAAAAAAGTGGCAAATTGTGACTCACTTGGTTATTGTACGTGTTAGTTACAATGTAATTAATTGACAACTACGTTCTATTATGTTTGTCCCAGTTCCGTATGGGGCATGACAAATAAATTTTCAAGTAGCAGTATGGAATTTTGCGGAGAACCATATTATTGAAAGGAAATGGGCAGAACTTTGAGACGGAACTGAGATGAACCATGATATGTGGGTATTCTGGCCCATTATGATACAAATTTATCAACTGGATACAGGATGGAAGCCAATATGGCAGCCAGGGAGTTACTCTATGGTCATAGATGTGGATAATAGGTATACATGGAGTTATTGTATGGTCATGAATGATGTGTGGGTATATAGGGAGTGTCCTGTTGGTAACGGTGGGACGTATATTTATATATGCTGTTGATCTGTTATCATTGGTGGTGTATGGGGTGTAGATTTATTATCATGGATGGCGTGTATGAATATGGCAAGTATGGAACTTATGAGTGGTCGTATGTGCGGATATTGGTATATCTGGAAGGGCTCACCATTGGTGATGTGCATATGTATACCTGGATTGACTCCATGGTCATGGTTGATTGATTGGGGTTTTATGTCGCTTTAGCCACTAAGGCCATATCACGACATTGCCAGTTTTAATGGTGGAGGAAATCCGCACACTTACGGCTAATCTAACAGTGATTTCAATGGCTGATAAACTCGTCGACCATGTGCGGCAAACCACCGGCCATCGGCAAGTAACTGGCAACTTTCCCAGATAACGATTTCGAGTTACAAAGTCCACGATGGAAACATGTGGATTTGAACCCTTATCGCCAGCGCTGGAAGGCGAAACGGCTTGGAGTTGTACCCCTAACCGATTGAGCCACCGAGGCCCCTCCATGGTCATGGATATGGCGAATATGTATACATGTAGTGGCTGTATGGTCCATGGTGATGTGAATATGTATACAATGAGTGACTGTATGATCGTGAATGTAGTGAATATGTATACATAGAGTGACTATATGATCGGCTGTAGGTGTATACCTGGTGTTCATGCATGATGACTCGTGGCTGTATCGTCAGTTGTGGTATGTACGGGTATAACCAAGTACGGCTGTATGATCAGGTGTACTAGTACATGTACGTGTATAACATGGGTGACTATGTTGTCATTTGTGTGGTGTTTATGTACATATGGAGTGACTGGGGTAGTGGGTGGGTTGTACATGTGTACCTTGGGTGGCTATCGCTTTCCACAATAACTCAAGGATATGTTAATCAATAGAGAGGTCATGTCATATCGTGGAAAGCGATAGCCACCCATTATCACACAGTCATTACATATATACATAAACACCACAGACATAACAATATAGTGACCCACTGTATACATGTACACCTGACACATGCCCACGGATGACCATACAGCCACGCATCACAATGCAGGCACACCGGGTATACTCCTAAACATGACCCATAGCCATATAGTCACTCATTGTATACCCATTCATCTCACCATTGGCCATAAGGTCATCCCCTGTATACCTATTCTCCAAACGCATGGTCAAATAGACAATAAATATATACATCAACACCACAACAATGACCATAAAGTCACTCCGGTATACATATGCACATCACCAATGGCCATATATCCACTCGCTTCACACACATACCCTCACCCATGTTACATGGTATACTCCTTCACCTGACCTATGGCCATATAGTCACCCCGTGTGTACCTATTCAAAACATTCATACACGATCATGGTAAATCCTTGTATTCATATGCACCTCAACACTGGCCATGTCAACCCCTGTATCCCTATGTGTCACACCATAGCCGAATAGCCACTCAAGATATACTAATACACCCCAGCCATGTCAGTATAGTCACTCCACGTATGCATATGCACCTCATCCATGGCCATATAGCCACTCGCTATATACACATATCCCTCGCCCATGACAATAAAGCAACACGCGTGTGTACTGGTATAACCTACACATGACGATACCGACACGAGTCACCAAACAGGAACACCAGGTACATGTATACTCATACGCCTGTCACCCCTGTATAGATGTTCAATACAGTTATGATCATACAGTCACTACTTGTATACCTACATGTACTCATCTCACCATTAACCATACAGTCACTACCTGTATACCTAGTCGACACACATAGTCATATAACCACTCGATATACATATGCAGCCCACCCTAGACCATAGATTCACTCCATGTATACATGTAACCCTCCCTAATGGCCATTCAGCCCTTCCAGATATACAAAAAACCCGCACATACGACCACTCAAACAATCCATACATGCATATACACCTCACACATGACAATTCAGGAATTCACTGTATAATCATACACGCCATCCATGATAATACAACTAAGTCCTATACACCCACCACGAGATATATAAATATACATTCCACCCGTTACCACAAGGACACTCCCTATGTACCCACACGCTCGATAATGTCCACCCAGCTTACTCCAGGTATTCATATTTGATCATGACCGTACAGTCATTCCATGTATACCAATACACATTACCTGTAACCATAAAATCACTACCTATTTATCCACACACCCCATCCATGATCACACAGACAACACATTTACATCCCACCCATGACCTTACAGTCACTCCATATATACATAATCAACACATAGATGACCATGTAGCTATATCCATACACCACATCAATGACCATACAGGCACACCGGGTGCACCCGTACTGGATATACACAATCATACACCATACAGTCACTCCATGCATACCGATTCACCTCACACCTGACCATGACCTCTCCCTGTATACCTAGATGCATCTTACCATGGACAACCCACTCATAACCATATAGTCACTCATTGTATACCTACTCACATCAGTCATGACATACAATAACTCCCTGTATACCTATTCACCTCACATATGATCACAGAGTAACTCCCTGACTACGATCTTGGCATCCACACTGTATCCTGTTGACATTTTTTTTATCATAATGGACCAGAATAGCCAAAGATTATGGTCCAGCTCAGTTCTGTCTCAAAGTTCTGCCCATTTCCTTTCAATAAATATGGCCAAAATCACAAAAGAGGTTCTCGGCAAAATTACATACTTTAAAATGAATTTGTCATGCCCCATACGGAACTGGGACTAGAACATGTAGTTGTCAGTTAATTAACTAACACGTATAATAACCAAGTGAGTCACAATTTGCTACCTTTTCGGATAATGCAGAGAATGTTCGGGATATATGTAAAAAATTAGCATTTTACAAATTTGGTTGCCATTTTGGAAGCCATCTTGAGCAATTTGGTCTATAAACACCGTAGTGTGTCACATTTAAGATAGACCGAAACAATAATCACCTTTCAATCCAAAGATAGTTATATTTTACCTGAAAAAATGGTTCAAACCTGAAAAATGAACTTTTGCCAATATTTATGTCAAGTTGTTTAGAGAAAAGTCCAATATTTTTGACGATGTCAGTGGTGAAAATAGTAACAATTAACCATGGTGCATCAGACATGTTAGTATCCAATGTATAGAACGCAGAATAGCCAATTTTCCATATTTTGGCAGCCATTTTGAGCCAAAGTAAGAATTTTGGTTTCAGTTATTTGGAATATGCATAGGTAATGATATGCCTCACTCACATTACAAAGTTCTGTTGATTTCTTGTTGAAATATGACTAGAATCCCAATTGTGATTTTTTTGTGTATCGGAAGCTGTTGCAATTGCCTTTTCGAACAAAGCCATGAGACGAACCACGCCAGTGGCGGGCTAACCTGCTAGTCTACAATATAGTTTGAGAACTACGTATATATATTTATATATATATATATATATATATATATATATATATATATATATATATATATATATATATATATACGTGTGTGTGTATATATATGTGTGTATGTGGGTACTTCATAGAATCGAAAACGGCTGCGCGGATCGAGCTCAAATTTCGTTTATAACGGTAAAAATCCACGGGGATCGTCCACGTCGCATTTTGGACAGGCTCAGAGCACCGCTTCTCCCTACCCAGTCACAAAAAATGGCACCGTGGGGGTTAACACAACAACGCTCCTTATATCTTCCATATTGGGATATTTAACCGGTTAACGCTCTTTATAGTCATCGTTATCGATTCACGACCGATCCAAGAGGCGTAACTCTACATTTTTTATATACAGACTCTTTTAGGGACGGTACCATTAGTTAATATAGCCGTGAATGATAACAACAACGACACAATGCCAACAACAACGACTCTTTTAGGGACGGGTACCATTAGTTAATATACCGTGAATGCCAACAACAACGACATATGCTATTTTCTCTTTACCGCAACGGCCAAATGCATTTATCTTGATTAAAAAAGGCAGAAAAATGCGTGTTGTTTGATTGTTATGTCTGTCGTTCCTAGGAACGGGGGACATTTTCATCGGACTCTTTTAGGGACGGGTACTGCGTGCTGTCTGATTCTTATGTCTTCTGCACCTTAATCGGGTAAAATACTGAAAAACCAAAAATTTAATTAAAACATTAATCCACAAAATTAATTCAAAAATTTGATAGTTAAAGAGCGTTCCTATCCGCAGTGTAGTTGATAAAGAGCGTATGTGCGTAATGTGATTCTTACGTCTGGGTCTGGGCGTGTGCGTGTAAGACTGTATCCAGACATGAGCGTGCTGTGTGACGTTGGTGTTGGGGGTTCACGGCGGGATTAATTTAAATATGTCATGTTGGTAACAATATCTAGCCGAGAATTTCCTCAGAACTACAGACGAATGCGACCACCAAATTTCAAAATTGGTCACTTGACCTCCCCATGAATATCTTCTTGGTAATTCCAGGGAATGCGTGCCCATTATCGGGTCATTTTGTGTGTCGCGGTCGCGGAATTTTAACACTTTTGAGGTAAATACACGTGGTTGTGAATTACGTCACGCCACGTGGATCCAGGCGGAAGTTAACCTGACCCTTCCGATGCCGCGTACGTTAGTGATACCGGAGTTATAGCGTGCGCGTTATGTTTTTTGACTGACCGCAGTGCCCGATCCGCCGAATGTGAACATGTTATCAACTGTTACGGCAGTCCGTGGCCAACGGCAGTCAATTGCCGTGTCGAATATTCAAGCCTACTGATCAATTCAAGGCCAAATCGGGTAAAACTGGCGGATTTAGACGACATTTTACACCTCTAGAGGTGCAGCATACGTGTATCGGAAGCTGTTGCAATTGCTTTTTCGAATAAAGCCATGAGACGAACCACGCCAGTGGCGGGCTAACCTGCTAGTCTAATATCTATTTCGGGACTTCTGTGTGTCTGTGTGTTAGCTATGGCCGGGAAAACTGCCAGACGGATTTTGACGAAATTTGATACCTATGGGTAATTCTTTCCAGGGATGGTTTTGGACGGGTCAAATCGTGACCCCGACCTGACCTTGACCTTCAAAAAGGTCAATTCAAGGTCAAATCCGGTAAAACGGACGGATTTCGACGAAATTTGGTACCTAGAGGTACTTTTGGACGGGGAGTTTTTTGGATGGGTCAAATCGTTACCCCGACCTGACCTTGACCTTCAAAAAGGTCAATTCAAGGTCAAATCGGGTAAAACGGACGGATTTCGACGAAATTTGATACCTAGAGTTTCTTTTGTTCGGGGGGGGTGGGGGGGGGGGGGGGGGGGAGGTGTTTTGGACGGGTCAAATCGTGACCCCGACCAGACCGTGACCTTCAAAATGGTCAATTCAAGGTAAAATCGGGTAAAATCGGACGGATTTCGACGGGTACTTTTGTCGGGTACTTTGGTCCGGGGAATGTTTTGGACGGGTCAAATCGTGACCCCCCCACCTGACCTTGACCTTCAAAATGGTCAATTCAAGGTCAAATCGCACAATTCGCCGAAAAGCAGAGGAAAAACAGCCCGAACGAAGTCGGGTCCACCAGCTAGTATTTTATACAGGGACTAAACTTGGATTGGTGAGTCGGCCTCTCCGTACTCTACATGATGGTTTGAGCAGATTGGAGACATTGACTGTCGTCAATCGGAACAATCCTGTACACGTTGAGTGGATATACGCTGGATGGAACACGAAGCACACTCTTGTGTTGATGACACTAATGGAACGAACGCGATTTACCGGTGATATCCTTATTTATGATAGCAAAGAAATGAGTTTCCTTGAATTCATTATGCTCAATAATAGATATCCGGGGACTGCTGCCGGTAATGAAGTCGGCGTACCTACATTATGCATTGTGTGATAAGTGGTAGCTACGGCATATATGCGGTTATTATGTGCGACTCTCATTCTGGAGTATGGGCAGCTCATATTTCTGCGCTTATTTTGTGTGACTCTCACAATAAACATCTTTATTTCGTTTGACTCACATTCTAGAAGTGGGACATCTTCGGTTAGCCGTGATGGGATCTTGTATTGTGTGACTCTGACTATATAGAAGTGGGGTGGCTGGAAGCATCGTCGGTTGTTCCGTTTGACTCTCATTCTAGAAGTGGGACATGTTTAGGTTAACAGTGACCGGCTCCTTCGTTGTATGACTCTGGCTATAGAGGTGGGTGGCTGAAACGTCTTCGGTTACGTGTGACTTAATTGTTCATTGTGTGACTTTTATTCCAGAGGTGGGAAAGCTGAGACGTCTGTGGTTATCTTCTACGGATACGCTGATTGGTGAGTACCATACACACACTATATAAAAACTATTTTTTACAAACATAGGGCACCAGTTAGCTCAACAGAACATACCCTCTTACGTTGACCTCATCATAACTCTGTATTATTTATATGTTGTGTTCTAGGCATAGTGTTCACATATATAAGTTCTGGGCTTACACGACAAACCATGGGGCATGCCATTCTCACATTTTCTGTTTACAAGATATACATATCTTACCTGGTGTCGCTAATTTTTACATCGCATAAAATCCAACTTGGAGTGACCTCCGATTTTCCACCGCGATCTCGATAAGTGGGGTAAATATTCCCACTTAAGATTACATGGTGTATTCTCATCGGTTGGTCGGGTCATTGCGTGAGAGAAGAAGGTCTGTATAGTACTGCGTATACTTACGCCGTAATACGGCATATATTCGCCGTAAAACGGCGTACGTACGCCCTAGAACGGCGTATTTCGGTGTAATACGGCATAGTTGGGGAGCCCGCATATGTTCTATTTACACTTTTGCGTACAAAAGGTTTTGACCCCCTAAGGTTGGTACCAATAATGGAACATTCCTAAAAACCGATTGCTTAAGTTGCGCATTCCTGGGGTTTAGGGGCCGCTGAACCCCAAAAAGTGCCAAAAATCACTTCTATTTACACTTCCGCGTACATCGATGAATTTTGGTTTGATGATACTCCTAAGTGTACTGATTAAGAAAACACAACTTAAGAAAGGGATTTTCCTGGGGTTTTCAGATAAGAAAGGGGGTCCCATGCTGAACCCCAAAACGTGATTTTTCACTTTTTTTACACTTTCGCGTACATCCATAATTTTTGGTCTCAACGTACTTTGATATATACTAATTATAAAAACACAACTTAAGAAGCAACTTTTCCTGGGGTTTTAAGATAAGAAGGGGGTCATCAGGTCACCCCTCAAAACGTTAAAAATCACTTTTATTTACATGATTGCATACGTCCAACGTGTGTGTATGTGCGTACACCCCTGCAACGTTGCACTTTTACAACCAATACATCCCTAAATCGATACGATCAACTTAAGGAATATATATTCATGTCGTTTTCTGATAAGAACGAGACTTGTTACCCCCCCCCCCCACAACACGATCCATTTTCTAGAACTATAAGTGAGCCAGTTTTATGAAAATTATAGCGGGAAAATCTAGTAAAATGTATACAAATGTATATATTTTCGTGAAGCTAAGACATAATGACACTTTTTTGGGCCAAAATTGAAACTCACCATCCAAGATGGCCGCCAAAATGGCTGCCGGAAGTTGAAAATATGACATTTTTCACAAATATCTTCTAGATCAATTCATGCTGTTTGTAACTGGTTGAGTAATGCAACTTTATTTTGTGTTTAGTATATTAACTGATCATTGGAGCAATTAAATATGCAATTATTGGGGTCCTAACCCCTTCCGGTCCCTCAAACATTCGATTTTACAGAATGCAGTGCAAAATTTTACAAAAAATAACAATTGGGATTCTAGTCATATTTCAACAAGAAATGAAAAGAACATTGTAATGTAAGTGAGGCATATCATAACTTATGAATATTCCAAATCTCTGGAACCATAAATCTTACCTTGGCTCAAAATGGCTGCGAAAATGGCCGCCAAAATATGGAAAATGGTAAATATTGCCACAGGGTGTCCTGCAATCGCTTACAAGTTGTGGTTGATGTACACAATTGGCTAATCTGTTTTCTATACATTGCATACTAACATGTCTGATGCACCATGGATTATTTTTACTATTGTCACCACTGACATCACCAGAAATATTTGATTTTTCTCTCACAAACTTGACATAAATATCGGCAAAAATTAACTTGTCAGGGTTCGACCATTTGTTCGAGTAAAATGTAACTATCTTTGGATTGAAAGGTGTTTATTGTTTTGGTATATCTTAAATGTGTCACACTACGGTATTTATAGACTAAATTGCTCAAGATGGCTTCCAAAATGGCAACCAAATTTGTAAAAAGTTAAAAGTTAACATATCCCGAACATTATTCTCTGCGTTATCCGAAAAAAGTGGCAAATTGTGACTCACTTGGTTATTGTACGTGTTAGTTACAATGTAATTAATTGACAACTACGTTCTATTATGTTTGTCCCAGTTCCGTATGGGGCATGACAAATTAATTTTCAAGTAGCAGTATGGAATTTTGCGGAGAACCATATTATTGAAAGGAAATGGGCAGAACTTTGAGACGGAACTGAGATGAACCATGATATGTGGGTATTCTGGCCCATTATGATACAAATTTATCAACTGGATACAGGATGGAAGCCAATATGGCAGCCAGGGAGTTACTCTATGATCATAGATGGGGATAATAGGTATACATGGAGTTATTGTATGGTCACGAATGATGTGTGGGTATATAGGGAGTGTCCTGTTGGTAACGGTGGGACGTATATTTATATATGCTGTGGATCTGTTATCATTGGTGGTGTATGGGGTGTAGATTTATTATCATGGATGGCGTGTATGAATATGGCAAGTATGGAACTTATGAGTGGTCGTATGTGCGGATATTGGTATACCTGGAAGGGCTCACCATTGGTGATGTGCATATGTATACCTGGATTGACTCCATGGTCATGGTTGATTGATTGGGGTTTTATGTCGCTTTAGCCACTAAGGCCATATCACGACATTGCCAGTTTTAATGGTGGAGGAAATCCGCACACTTACGGCTAATCTAACAGTGATTTCAATGGCTGATAAACTCGTCGACCATGTGCGGCAAACCACCGGCCATCGGCAAGTAACTGGCAACTTTCCCAGATAACGATTTCGAGTTACAAAGTCCACGATGGAAACATGTGGATTTGAACCCTTATCGCCAGCGCTGGAAGGCGAAACGGCTTGGAGTTGTACCCCTAACCGATTGAGCCACCGAGGCCCCTCCATGGTCATGGATATGGCGAGTATGTATACATGTAGTGGCTGTATGGTCCATGGTGATGTGAATATGTATACAATGAGTGACTGTATGATCGTGAATGTAGTGAATATGTATACATAGAGTGACTATATGATCGGCTGTAGGTGTATACCTGGTGTTCATGCATGATGACTCGTGGCTGTATCGTCATTCGTGGTATGTACGGGTATAACCAAGTACGGCTGTATGATCAGGTGTACTAGTACATGTACGTGTATAACATGGGTGACTGTGTTGTCATTTGTGTGGTGTTTATGTACATATGGAGTGACTGGGGTAGTGGGTGGGTTGTACATGTGTACCTTGGGTGGCTATCGCTTTCCACAATAACTCAAGGATATGTTAATCAATAGAGAGGTCATGTCATATCGTGGAAAGCGATAGCCACCCATTATCACACAGTCATTACATATATACATAAACACCACAGACATAACAATATAGTGACCCACTGTATACATGTACACCTGACACATGCCCACGGATGACCATACAGCCACGCTTCACAATGCAGGCACACCGGGTATACTCCTAAACATGACCCATAACCATATAGTCACTCATTGTATACCCATTCATCTCACCATTGGCCATAAGGTCATCCCCTGTATACCTATTCTCCAAACGCATGGTCAAATAGACAATAAATATATACATCAACACCACAACAATGACCATAAAGTCACTCCGGTATACATATGCACATCACCAATGGCCACATATCCACTCGCTTCACACACATACCCTCACCCATGTTACATGGTATACTCCTTCACCTGACCTATGGCCATATAGTCACCCCGTGTGTACCTATTCAAAACATTCATACACGATCATGGTAAATCCTTGTATTCATATGCACCTCAACACTGGCCATGTCAACCCCTGTATCCCTATGTGTCACACCATAGCCGAATAGCCACTCAAGATATACTAATACACCCCAGCCATGTCAGTATAGTCACTCCATGTATGCATATGCACCTCATCCATGGCCATATAGACACTCGCTATATACACATATCCCTCGCCCATGACAATAAAGCAACACGCGTGTGTACTGGTATAACCTACACATGACGATACCGACACGAGTCACCAAACAGGAACACCAGGTACATGTATACTCATACGCCTGTCACCTCTGTATAGATGTTCAATACAGTTATGATCATACAGTCACTACTTGTATACCTACATGTACTCATCTCACCATTAACCATACAGTCACTACCTGTATACCTAGTCGACACACATAGTCATATAACCACTCGATATACATATGCAGCCCACCCTAGACCATAGATTCACTCCATGTATACATGTAACCCTCCCTAATGGCCATTCAGCCCTTCCAGATATACAAAAACCCCGCACATACGACCACTCAAACAATCCATACTTGCATATACACCTCACACATGACAATTTAGCAATTCACTGTATAATCATACACGCCATCCATGATAATACAACTAAGCCCTATACACCCACCACGAGATATATAAATATACAATCCACCCGTTACCACAAGGACACTCCCTATGTACCCACACGCTCGATAATGTCCACCCAGCTTACTCCAGGTATTCATATTTGATCATGACCGTACAGTCATTCCATGTATACCAATACACATTACCCGTAACCATAAAATCACTACCTATTTATCCACACACCCCATCCATGATCACACAGACAACACATGTACATCCCACCCATGACCTTACAGTCACTCCATATATACATAATCAACACATAGATGACCATGTAGCTATATCCATACACCACATCAATGACCATACAGGCACACCGGGTGCACCCGTACTGGATATACACAATCATACACCATACAGTCACTCCATGCATACCGATTCACCTCACACCTGAACATGACCTCTCCCTGTATACCTAGATGCATCTTACCATGGACAACCCACTCATAACCATATAGTCACTCATTGTATACCTAATCACATCAGTCATGACATACAATAACTCCCTGTATACCTATTCACCTCACATTATCACATATGATCACAGAGTAACTCCCTGACTACGATCTTGGCATCCACACTGTATCCTGTTGACATTTTTTTTTATCATAATGGACCAGAATAGCCAAAGATTATGGTCCAGCTCAGTTCTGTCTCAAAGTTCTGCCCATTTCCTTTCAATAAATATGGCCAAAATCACAAAAGAGGTTCTCGGCAAAATTACATACTTTAAAATGAATTTGTCATGCCCCATACGGAACTGGGACTAGAACATGTAGTTGTCAGTTAATTAACTAACACTTATAATAACCAAGTGAGTCACAATTTGCTACCTTTTCGGATAATGCAGAGAATGTTCGGGATATATGTAAAAAATTAGCATTTTACAAATTTGGTTGCCATTTTGGAAGCCATCTTGAGCAATTTGGTCTATAAACACCGTAGTGTGTCACATTTAAGATAGACCGAAACAATAATCACCTTTCAATCCAAAGATAGTTATATTTTACCTGAAAAAATGGTTCAAACCTGAAAAATGAACTTTTGCCAATATTTATGTCAAGTTGTTTAGAGAAAAGTCCAATATTTTTGGCGATGTCAGTGGTGAAAATAGTAACAATTAACCATGGTGCATCAGACATGTTAGTATCCAATGCATAGAACGCAGAATAGCCAATTTTATACATCAACACAACTTGTAAGCGATTGCAGGACACGCTGGTGTAATATTTACCATTTTCCATATTTTGGCGGCCATATTGGCAGCCATTTTGAGCCAAAGTAAGAATTTTGGTTTCAGTTATTTGGAATATGCATAGGTAATGATATGCCTCACTCACATTACAAAGTTCTGTTGATTTCTTGTTGAAATATGACTAGAATCCCAATTGTGATTTTTTTGCTAAATTTTATACCACATTCTGTACAATCGAATTTTTGAGGGATCGAAAGGGGTTAGGACCCCAATAATTGCATATTTAATTGCTCCAATGATCAGTTAATATACAAAACACAAAATAAAGTTGCATTACTCAACCAGTTCCAAACAGCATGAATTGATCTAGAAGATATTTGTGAAAAATGTCATATTTTCAACTTCCGGCAGCCATTTTGGCGGCCATCTTGGATCGTGAGTTTCAATTTTGGCCCAAAAAAGTGTCATTATGTCTTAGCTTCACGAAAATATATACATTTGTATACATTTTACTAGATTTTCCCGCTATAATTTTCATAAAACTGGCTCACTTATAGTTCTAGAAAATGGATCGGGTTGTGGGGGGGGGGGGGGGGGGGGGGGGGGGTAACAAGTCTCGTTCTTATCAGAAAACGACATGAATATATATTTCTTAAGTTGATCGTATCGATTTAGGGATGTACTGGTTGTAATAGTGCAATGTTCCAGGGGTGTCCGCACATACACACACGTTGGACGAATGCAATCATGTAAATAAAAGTAATTTTTTACGTT
This sequence comes from Siphonodentalium dalli, assembly GCA_032622095.1. NCBI lineage: Eukaryota > Metazoa > Mollusca > Scaphopoda > Gadilida > Siphonodentaliidae > Siphonodentalium > Siphonodentalium dalli. The sequence continues at coordinate 68,190,168 of CP136069.1, forward strand.
TTGATGGGTGACCCGATGACCCCCTTCTTATCTTAAAACCCCAGGAAAAGTTGCTTCTTAAGTTGTGTTTTTATAATTAGTATATATCAAAGTACTTTGAGACCAAAAATTATGGATGTACGCGAAAGTGTTAAAAAAAGTGAAAAATCACGTTTTGGGGTTCAGCATGGGACCTCCTTTCTTATCTGAAAACCCCAGGAAAATCCCTTTCTTAAGTTGTGTTTTCTTAATCAGTACACTTAGGAGTATCATCAAACCAAAATTCATCGATGTACGCGGAAGTGTAAATAGAAGTGATTTTTGGCACTTTTTGGGGTTCAGCGGCCCCTAAACCCCGGGAATGCGCAACTTAAGAAATCGGTTTTTCAGAATGTTCCATTATTGGTACCAACTTTAGGGGGTCAAACCTTTTGTACGCAAAAGTGTAAATAGAACATATGCGGGCTCCCTAACTATATAGTAGGGCGTATATTTGCCTTAATACGGTGTAATTACGCCCTACTACGGCGTATATTCGCCGTAATACGGCGAATATACGCCGTACTGGGACGATGTTGACTCCCATTCCTTATTCCTTATTCGAAAAACATTATATTTATGTCGAACAAAGCCCCCAAGTCACTCTAAATATTCATTCTTTGATTAAACGCAATTATTGTACTTCCTATAGAAATTCAAGCAAAGAATGACAATTTAATTGACAATCTTACAAATTTTCTTCACAATTTACACTTCTAAATCAGTCTAAATCGTGTAATTTACTCCCACTCTTCCAAACTGTTCAAAAATGTATATTTTGATTATCTTAACAAAAAGCATACACTGTACAAATACACTCGGTTGATCTCTCGATCTAAACTTAATAATTTACATGAATGAGGCCATTAAAAAATAACGCGGTTCGAAAATTAGTACTCTAACTCAGTGTGCATCATTAAAGTCGATGTCGCAAATAACAGCTCCACACATTATGGATGTCGAAGATAGAGTTATCAGATGTGTCGAACTATACCTATGCAACACCCTTCTCGGTTGGTCTAATGTGGGCCTAGTAGCAGGGTAGACCGTATATGGTGGCTTAGATTTAGCAACATAATGTCCTGCCAGTGTTTCAGTTTCGGAACCCCTTATAACCATCTACCTCCACATTAAACGCGTTTGTCTGGGAACATTGGTTGCAGTTTTGAGCTATATAATGAGCTAATTTCGAACAGGAAAGGGCAACGAGAACCAGTTGCCTTCACCCGGAGTATATGGTACTAACATTGACATTCATCTCGTTCTTGCATTTCGGATGCAATTTCCACTCATTGACTTGGACTTTACAATCACTTTGTCTGGAGGTCACCGTAAACAACGTGGCATTCCGAAGTGCATGGTGTGTCTATGCCAGGAAATTTTATATGGTTTCAAGAAATTTGAAATGATGAGCAAGGTAATTTAGCTATTGTCTAATACAAACTTCAGTCAGGGTAAAGTGAATGTGTTTGTATGAAAACTGCTATGTCACACTGACATGGCCCAGGTGAATGAAATTACTCTTTGATGGTGAAAATAGTTGTGTTGTCGATTGTGGCACCGAACACATAATTACTGTAGTGGTTTGATGATATGTCGCACGCATCCGAATAGCATGTACCTTAGTAGTACGTGCGGAAAATAAAATATTGTGAACGATGTAGTCAGTTATGGATGACATAGATAATAAAACGAAGACGATATGGTAATTTAGCTGTTGTCTTATAAAAAATTCAGTCAGGGTAAAGTGAATGTGCGTGGATGGAAACTGATATGTCACACTCAAATGGCCCAGGTGAATGAAATTACGTTTCGATGGTGAACATATCTGTGTTGCCGGTTGCAAGCGATTAGGCATAATTTCTGCGAGAAATGCCATTTATAATGTATATACATAGGTTTATCGCGTAAATCATATCAGATGCATGTTTATAACCACAGCATCATGGTATTGATAAATAGGTATAAATACACAAATGACACAATTATAATACGATTGTGGAAATGAACACATAATTACTGTGGTTGTTTGATGATATGTCGCACGCATCCGGATAGCATGTACCTTAGTAGTACGTGTGGGAAATAAAATATTGTGGACGAGTTAGTCAGTTATGGATGACATAGATAATAGAACGAAGAATATAAGGTAATTTAGCTGTTGTCTTATAAAAACTTCAGTCATGGTGAAGTGAATGTGCGTGTATGGAAACTGCTATGCCACACTCAAATGGCCCAGATGAATGAAAATGAAGTTCGATGGTGAAACTAGTTGTGTTGCCGTTTGCGAGCGATTTGGTCGCCTGAGAACTATAATGTTGTAAGTCCATTTTTTCATTTTCCGAGAAAATTGAGTTTAAAATTTAGGTAGGTCAGTTTCCGTATATAAACTGTTAGTACATCTTAGAAAATGCGACAATATAATGAATCACATCGATATCTACTCTAATCTGGAATTCCATGACCAGTTGTTCACGCGATTGCTAGTAAATGACGAACACGTGTTTGGAGATACGACATTTCCGTAAATAATCATCTTATGGCTTCTTGATTATAACGTCGAAGGAGATACGACATTTTCCGTAAATAATCATCTTATTCTGGATTATAACGTCGAAGGAGATACGACATTTTCCGTAAATAATCATCTTATTCTGGATTATAACGTCGAAGGAGATACATTTCCCGTAAATAATCATCTTATGGCTTCTTGATTATACCGTCGAAGGAGATACGACATTTTCCGTAAATAATCATCTTATTCTGGATTATAACGTCGAAGGAGATACATTTCCCGTAAATAATCATCGTATGGCTTCTGGATTATAACGTCGATTATAAAGAGACACGTTACGTTTGCATAGTAAATCTGATCTGTATGAAATACTGTCCAATATTATAAAGCTATTGGCTTTTAATGTTCCATTCAGGTTTCCAGACCTCAGGCTACAACAAAACATGCAAGTAGTCACTTATAATGGCTATTGGCTCCGTTCCACTGAAAGAACACTAAATGCTATGTTAACACTTGGGCGATGTATACCGATGCCATTTTGTTCGGAAGCAATGCCATACTTAATGCTGCCAATCTAACTGAATCATCGGAACATGAAATAAGCGTTTACGAAAACCTATATAGGCCTAAAAGATACCGTCTTTCAGGTCTTGGTTGCCTTGCTGACATCAAAATAAGAATCATACCGGGTTTCGCAAAAAATTGCCTGGAACCCTGATTATTTTTATAAATAAAGAAAAACAACGTTGGTGACAACACTTTGTTAAAGTATAGACATATACGTAATACACAACGGATTCAAAGTGGTCATGGGTTTGACTGCCTACAAATTCAGAGGACTTTGTATGAATCCCCTAGGGGTTCATGGTTTGCTCGCTATCCAAGTCCCGTGACCCCATTGAACTCTCCGTTCATTTCTACAATAAAATATAGACCCGTTTTATGAAATAAAAAGCCACCCTCTGTGCTCCCCGAAGAACTTTGATGGATCAATCTGTTCTATCAGAATAGTATATGAATAAATGGCATTAAAGAGCATCATAGTCCCCACATGCAATGGCGTGCACACACCGGACATAAACTATATACATAACATATAATTGTGTAAGAATATAATGTGTGCTTGTTGTTTGTTATGTGAACTAGAGCTTTATAATTCCATCAATGATTGCTCAGCTGGAAATTTTCCGAAGTTAGCTGCCACATATCGATCCGATGAGAATCATTCGTGAAATTAGTCAGTAGAATCATGTCATACTTGTGATCACACATGTAATATTTAGTGCACTTAAATAGACTTGGTACCTTCGCGATGGTCTGATGGTTAAACATTTTACAGGTGAAAACAGTCCAAAAATAGAGAGAAAATGACAAACTATAGACATATTTTCTTCTTATATTCATTGCCCCATTCTTGGAGAATTTGGCGATTCTAGTCATTGTTTATAAACAAACCCTGGATTGTTATGATATTGGATGTCGCTTACTCACAAACAATCATTATAAAATGTCAGTATCAGATTATCGTAACTTGAACAATAGAAATAATCAATCTAAGAACAAGGTATGCCTATATCCTCATGTTCTTTTCATGTAAGTACAATCTTTGTCTCTCAGACCAACCGCGAATTAAGGCATCAAGTCGCTTTAATGTGTGATTGAACAGTATATAACTCAAAAATGCTTCATGATATTTGTAATACAATTACCTAATCAACAAATGGGCTAAATATACATTGAACGTTGTATACAGTATCGCCACGCGCATGTGCGTTCTCTTTGAAATGAGTTGGTAATTTCTACAGGAAAAAAGAACCAAATTTACCCCCGACTGAGAATAAAAAGTTAATAGTTCAGCACCAAACACCGACCAGAAAGTTGAAATCAGCAACCCAATAACATCGATGTGTTGGTGGAAGCTAATACATATTATTTAAAAACTGAATACTGTTACAATAACTTCACCAAACAGGGAAAATAAAACACAATTATATATCCAACTTGGACTCTCAAAAACAACTGGTCAAACAGAAACACAAGGACATTTGAACTGGTAATCATGATAAGCAATGAGATCGGGACAAGCTTATCAACTTGGACCCGAAGCCCAGTTATATTAACGAAAATGTGGTTCGAAATCGGCAACATGATGATTCTTCATGTAACATTGGGCTCATAAAGGTAAACCGATGAGCTAATTCTGCACACAAGTATGCCAAACTCGTTAAAAACATTGGAAATAAATGACTGTAACAAATGAAATTATATACGCAATTTAGTGAACCACAAAGCGAATTATGTTCTAGGACATCAAACTTAAAATCTCAACAAAGATATAAAACTTTCCATTAAAGCCGACAGTCAGTGTGCAAATCATAACGCGTTCGTTTCACATGTGACCAAAAATCATAGTTGAACAAAACTATAATTTGCGAAACACAAACATTATACCAAACACGAACAACTATTGTTCTTAAAATTGTTTCATAACATTGTCTGTCCACCACTGGCATCCAATATCAACAATGTTCGCCTTGGAGAATATAATTCTTTTCGACCACTGGAGCTTCGACAAACGGTTATCTGCTGTGTACGTAAACTTGCTCCGTTTGGGGTCGGGGATCAGGTATACATGTACAATCGAGAATGTATCATCACTAACAGACACGTTGAACGAACACGCAACTGGTTCGTTTCTTGAAATTAGTACATGTTTCACTTATGTGAAAAGAACTAAACTAAACTAAACTGGCGCCTTTTAATAATAAGTCAGACTTCTTCACCTGCAAAACTTCGCATTCAACGGTCTGACAAAACTCAATGGGCAAAGTAGGACAACTGGGCTGAAGATTTCCGAGATATTGAATGTTTGAATATCTGAGGAGATCTGAGTAAACGCAATTATGTTTATCATTTGGGATGACATTCTCTAGTTAAAACAAAAGTTTCATTCAATTGTTTCGTTGCTACTTAATTTACCTGATTGTTTGTATTAAATTATAAATCGGGACCAGACAAGGTTGGCACGGGTTCGTACCCCGACATGGGATAAAATCCGGACCGATTTTCAAGCTTGATCTGAGTTGAGGGACATCCCAATGTGCCATTCCATTCGATACATGGCGATTTCGATGAGACTTGAAAATTTGCTCACGCTCACTGAATTAATTACATTTGAAGCAATGAACACTCATACTGAGTTCGTGGCTCCATAAATTTGACATATATATAACTGCCGGACGAATTTTCGACGAAATTCAAGGTCAAATCGCGCCTTTCGACGGATTTCGACAAAAAATGAAACCTATGGATGCTTTTGATCGGGGAGTGTTTTGGACGGGTCAAATCGTGACCCCGACTTGAAATTGACCTTCAAAATGGTCAATTCAAGGTCAAATCGCGCCTTTCGACGGATTTCGACGAAATTTTATACTTAGGGCTACTTTTGTCCAGGGAGTATTTTGGACGGGTCAAATGATGACTCCGACCTGACCTTGACTTTCAAAATGGTCAATTCAAGGTCAAACATATTGAGTCACTGCCATGGCATCTTCACCAATAATTGCCAATAATTGTCTTGACGTAGGATCGCGCCTTGCTAGGTGATGGCTTATTGGATCTTCAGAATTATTCAATTCCGCTAATCGCCGTGATACGCGCTCAGATTGACAACACGCCAACTATAACACATTATCTACGAGTGAAGTCGATATGCGTTCTCAGTTGTGTGCTATCCAATACAAAACATAACCCGCTGATTCAATGGAGTTCACCCGTCGGCATGAACAGATTCATACGGAATGCAAAATGTTAGATATGGTTACAATTATTCAACCGTGTCAATGATTGTGTAAATTAAATCCTTTGTGTCTACTGTCTGACACAGATGCGGTGGTATAATGGTTCCTATTGACATGGTTCCTATGGACACAGCCGTGTCAGTAGATCCAATGTAGGAAAGGATTTCATTTACACACACAGAACGCATATCGAGTGCATCCGATATACCACTTTTGCAGTTAAAGTGAACATTTATCACCCCCGTGTACGTGGCATCGCCAAACCCGAGGGTATCACCAAACCAGATCATGCGGTTTTGAGTTTTGATAAATGAACGTATCTTCCCTCAGATGAATCTATATATCTCCCAGTTAAATGGTGATTTCCACTATTCAAAACAGAATTTCGAAAAATCGTAAATTATATTAAATTTATCGGGGTGAGAGCAAGCTATTGTCCCTATCCCATTGGGGGAACATTCCGCTTTGCGAAATTATGTTTTGAATAGTGGATATCACCATTTAACTGGGAAGATACGTTCATTTATCAAAACCACATGGTCTGGATTGGTGATACCCTAGGGTTTGGCGATACCATGCACATACACGACGGTATTTATAATCATGGAATATCTACCGTCTGATTTAACCATTAACCCTAGCCTCTTTATAATTAAAAATCTTATGAACTCAAGAAATATGGTAACCGTACATAAGGTCTGCGAATTTGTGAGACATGTATGAACGTAATCGAACTGTTTCACCACCCACCTTATCTATCTCATTTATCTGAATTTATGCAATATACACTATGCTTAATACTATGACATTAAGAACAGAATTATAACTCCATTTATTTTTATGGCACGATTATGTAAATTTTCGCACTTGCGGTACAATTTCTATAAGATAGAACGATTAAAAAAGTGCCGTCCATATAGCCAGGATATCATATCTGAAGATCACGAAAGGAGACTTAATATTTCTTGTTTCAATAAATTACATAATTATGTTAATTTTGGAAGACAACCAGCCATAAATGATGTGTTATATTTGAGAATGTTTATGTCATGCTTGCTGATCAATAAAACTTGGGGCTGAGATGAGTTTTAGGAATGTATCTGGCCAAATCCCCAGCTGACCAGGTATCTTTAGTACTGTGGCCTATTTCCAGTTGCTTGAGTTGATTATCCTGCATTCCAAAATATATTTGGATTCATTGTGCTGACATATTTGTGGCGGCTTTATTCGGTATTGTACTGTGTGCCGGTGGAATGATGCTATATCATGTTGTGAGGGATTTATACAACACTGGATGAGGGTTATTCAGAGAGCCATATATTACAACATAACTTCATAAGTGACATAAGATAACGGTCCAGATGAACACAATACTAACACATTTTAACATACAATGCACATTATCCGCGGTCACTGTGAACTATTCTAACTAACACTGAGTTGAGGTCGACCTAATCAGGCCAGGCCAATACTATTCCCCGACATCCTCCCGTGGCGCACAACGGAAATGGAATCCAGGAATTAGTCAACTCCGGACGTTGACACATTCCATTTGGCATGTGGTCTTATGAAGAATCGTTCATATTGCAGAGACTGGTGTGATGTCTATTATTACATACATTGCATACAAATCGAGAAATACAGTTTGATACATTGTGCGATGACGCAAAACAATTGAAACAAAGTCCGAGCCGTTTCACAATAGAAAATCTTTCGCGCATGTTCGGCACTTTATCGCACTCAGACGGGCGATGTAGTACAGACTTGCAGCATACACAGAAACATTTCGAGCGTTCGTTAGATGGTCTCCTCTGATAGTGTCCTTGAGAAATGTTCGTAAGAAAATTAGCAGATTGAATAGGCGTATTATGTTCCATAAGGTTCGGATTACACACAAAGTTTAACTCTCACATTTCTATTATCTCGACTTCCATGAGAATGTACACGCGAATTTCACCAATAGTATGTCTGCGATCTCCGTAATGACGTACTAAATTCTGTCTGTCTTCTGAAGGGAGCTTTCTGGTAATAACTAAACTCAACATGTCTCCATAGGAAGATTCGTTGACGCCTAGAGCATCAAGAGAACGTACATGAGATTCAAGATCGTATAGGAATCTGCCCATGCTGTAGAAATTGTTTCCAGGGCTAGGGAGAGATGACAACAAATCAATTGCGTGAACATAATTATCCTTTGTGAGTCTAAAACGTTGTACGTACCAGGCCGTGATAACCTCCGTTCCAAGGAAAAACAGCTTCTGGCTGTTCCCGTGGGTAATTATAAGAAAATTGAACGTCGTCTGTTTACACATGCCGCACCAAGTGTTTGGAACTCCATCCCTCTCGACATTCGTCGTTCGCATTCTATTGACATTTTCAAGCAACGACTTAAAACGCATCTCTTCAAGATTTACCCACACACAACTAGCCGTAGATAGCAACATTGCATCATTCCCCGTATCCATATATTGTATATATTCTAATGTCTGTACATGTATATAACCTGCATATAGAGTCCCAAGCGATTCGAGCTACACCAGGGATGAAGCGCTATATAAATGCTGTATATTATTATTATAAAACCACTTACGCACATAGCAGCTTGTCCAAATAACAATGATTTCAGGTACAGAATGTACAGCCGCAGAGGTGGAGTCCCAACATACATCCCTAGATATGGCAAGAAACGTGAGCAAAAAGTTAAGGGGTATGTTTTTGTCCCATGTAGAAAGCCTTGATACAGAGCGGGACAAGCGTTACAGAAGCTGACAAAATATGTTTTTATTTCTCATCGTTATCTGCGTCTCAGTAGTAACCCTTGATACAGAGCGATACAAGCGTTACAGAATCTTACAGAGTTGATTTTATTTCTAGTGATTATCTGCGTCCCAGTAGTAACCCTTGATACAGAGCGATACAAGCGTTACAGAATCTTACAGAGTTGATTTTATTTCCAGTGATTATCTGCGTCCCAGTAGTAACCCTTGATACAGAGCGATACAAGCGTTACAGAATCTTACAGAGTTGATTTTTATTTCTAGTGATTATCTGCGTCCCAGTAGTAACCCTTGATACAGAGTGATACAAGCGTTACTGCAGTTAAAAAATCGTTATTATTTCTCATCGTTATCTGCGTCCCAGTAGTAACCCTTGATACAGAGCGATACAAGCGTTACAGCAGTTAAAAAATCGTTTTTATTTCTAGTGATTATCTGCGTCCCAGTAGTAACCCTTGATACAGAGCGATACAAGCGTTACAGCAGTTAAAAAATCGTTTTTATTTCTCGTCGTTATCTGCGTCCCAGTAGTAACCCTTGATACTACTCGATACAAGCGTTACAGCAGTTAAAAAATCGTTTTTATTTCTAGTGATTATCTGCGTCCCAGTAGTAACCCTTGATACAGAGCGATACAAGCGTTACAGCAGTTAAAAAATCGTTTTTATTTCTAGTGATTATCTGCGTCCCAGTAGTAACCCTTGACACAGAGCGATACAAGCGTTACAGAATCTTACACAGTTGATTTTATTTCTCATCGTTATCTGCGTCCCAGTAGTAACCCTTGATACAGATCGATACAAGCGTTACAGCAGTTAAAAAATCGTTTTTATTTCTCGTCGTTATCTCCGTCCCAGTAGTAACCCTTGATACAGAGCGATACAAGCGTTACAGCAGTTAAAAAATCGTTTTTATTTCTCATCGTTATCTGCGTCCCAGTAGTAACCCTTGATACAGAGCGATACAAGCGTTACAGCAGTTAAAAAATCATTTTTATTTCTCATCGTTATCTGCGTCCCAGTAGTAACCCTTGATACAGAGCGATACAAGCGTTACAGCAGTTAAAAAATCGTTTTTATTTCCAATGATTATCTCCGTCCCAGTAGTAACCCTTGATACAGAGCGATACAAGCGTTACAGCAGTTAAAAAATCGTTTTTATTTCTAGTGATTATCTGCGTCCCAGTAGTAACCCTTGATACAGAGCGATACAAGCGTTACAGCAGTTAAAAAATCGTTTTTATTTCCAGTGATTATCTCCGTCCCAGTAGTAACCCTTGATACAGAGCGATACAAGCGTTACAGCAGTTAAAAAATCGTTTTTATTTCTAGTGATTATCTGCGTCCCAGTAGTAACCCTTGATACAGAGCGATACAAGCGTTACAGAAGTTTAAGGAATCGTTTTTATTTCCAGTGATTATCTCCGTCCCAGTAGTAACCCTTGATACAGAGCGATACAAGCGTTACAGCAGTTAAAAAATCGTTTTTATTTCCAGTGATTATCTCCGTCCCAGTAGTAACCCTTGATACAGAGCGATACAAGCGTTACAGCAGTTAAAAAATCGTTTTTATTTCTCGTCGTTATCTCCGTCCCAGTAGTAACCCTTGATACAGAGCGATACAAGCGTTACAGCAGTTAAAAAATCGTTTGTATTTCTCATCGTTATCTGCGTCCCAGTAGTAACCCTTGATACAGAGCGATACAAGCGTTACAGCAGTTAAAAAATCGTTTTTATTTCCAGTGATTATCTCCGTCCCAGTAGTAACCCTTGATACAGAGCGATACAAGCGTTACAGCAGTTAAAATCGTTTTTATTTCTCATCGTTATCTGCGTCCCAGTAGTAACCCTTGATACAGAGCGACACAAGCGTTACATCAGTTAAAAAATCGTTTTTATTTCTCATCGTTATCTGCTTCCCAGTAGTAACCCTTGATACAGAGCGATACAAGCGTTACAGAATCTTACAGAGTTGATTTTATTTCTCATCGTTATCTGCGTCCCAGTAGTAACCCTTGATACAGAGCGATACAAGCGTTACAGAATCTTACAGAGTTGATTTTATTTCTCATCGTTATCTGCGTCCCAGTAGTAACCCTTGATACAGAGCGATACAAGCGTTACAGCAGTTAAAAAATCGTTTTTATTTCTCGTCGTTATCTCCGTCCCAGTACTAACCCTTGATACAGAGCGATACAAGCGTTACAGCAGTTAAAAAATCGTTTTTATTTCTCATCGTTATCTGCGTCCCAGTAGTAACCCTTGATACAGAGCGATACAAGCGTTACAGCAGTTGAAAAATCGTTTTTATTTCCAGTGATTATCTCCGTCCCAGTAGTAACCCTTGATACAGAGCGATACAAGCGTTACAGCAGTTAAAAAATCGTTTTTATTTCTCATCATTATCTGCGTCCCAGTAGTAACCCTTGATTCAGAGCGATACAAGCGTTACAGCAGTTAAAAAATCGTTTTTATTTCTCATTGTTATCTGCGTCCCAGTAGTAACCCTTGATACAGAGCGATACAAGCGTTACAGCAGTTAAAAAATCGTTTTTATTTCTAGTGATTATCTGCGTCCCAGTAGTAACCCTTGATACAGAGCGATACAAGCGTTTCAGAATCTTACAGAGTTGATTTTATTTCTCATTACGCTACACAGTGGTGTAAGCTGGTGTAGAGTTTTTCATATTCTGTGGTCGATCGATAATCCATTGGTCGAATGTATGATGGTTATTTCGTACTTGAGTATAAACCGTACCGATAGAGTCACGATAGTACGACAAAGATTAGCACGTGTGTTTACGTCACCGGTGTAATTGTGGGGACCTGTTTCTATTATGAAGGTTCGCTATCCCGAAGGTCCGCTATTCCGAAGGTTCTCTATTCCGAATGTTTTTGTTATTTTTAGGTTAATTCTATATTGTAAAGTATTGAGACTAATTTGAGAGGGTTCATTATCACAAAGATTCTTTTTATGGAGTGTGCGCTCACATCCGAACTGATCCTGCGCGCATACCGATACAGATACAGGAGGAAATAACTTAACTTAGAGCATTAAATGTGATTTTGTCTTGTTTTCGCGGGTTTTCTTGAGATTTAATGTGATTACGTGGGCCACACCTTTGAATTATTGGCATATAATATGAATGTTGTGGTATAAATGGACCCTCCCGCATTGGGACATGACACAGGTACAGTTGACTTAAGTGATGTTCTGTGTGGGCTCCAATTTGGAGTTCAATATTTTAAGGGCCAAATTTAGAATTTTATGGGCCCATACCTTTGAACTCTGGGCATATAATATGAATATTGGGGGCATGTCTCTATTCCGAAGGTTCACTATCCCGAAGGTCCACTATTACGAAATTTCTCTGAATGTTCGCTATTCCGAAGGTTCACCAATCCGAAGGTTCGTTATTCCGAAGGTTCTGTATTCCGAAGGTTGATGTTATTTTAAGGTTAATTCTATATTCTAAAGTATTGAGAGGGTTCATTATCACGAAGATTCTTTTTATGAAGGAAATAACTTAAAACATTAAATGTGATTTTGTTTTGTTTTCGCGGGTTTTCTTGAGTTTAATGTCATTACGTATGACCTTATTTCTCATTACATATTCACGCCAAGCAGCCCACACAATTGCTATGTTTCCGTGCGATTTAATGTCATTACGTGTGACCTAATATCTCAATAATCTGAGGCAAGAGTACGCCTGCTAAAGGCGAATTATAACAGTGGGGCTATAACGCTCAATAAATACTGGAGGCTATAACAAACTGCGCAGCAGAATATCGCTGAATAGACGAGTATGAGATGAGCCTAACTGCAATTGTGACTTTGTTTAAAGGCCCACTTAATTTTCGAGTCATTCATTTGTTTATAGTATATACGGTTTTAATAACAATTTATGCCATAAAATTTGAATAAAATACTATAATTCATCACCATTTGAAACGCAGAATACTTCTATCTCCTAGTTTGAAACACCTTTAAAATACCGCCACAAGTCGTGCGTCGTATATCTAGCAATTAGCAACTAACATGTCCTCTTCGGCTTTCCATATATTTCAACGTAATTTGATACTTATGGGTATTTGTGTCCGGGAAGTGTTTTGGACGGATCAAATCGTGACCCCGACCTGACCTTGACCTTTAAAACTGTCAATGCAAGGTCAATTTGGGTAAAACGGACAAATTTCGGCGAAATTTGATACCTAGGGATACATTTGTCCCGGGAGTGTTTTGAACGGGTCAAATCGTGACCTCGGCGTGACCTTAACCTTCAATGTGGTCAATCAAAGGTCAAATCGGGTAAAACGGGTCAAATCATGACTCCGACATTACCTTGACCTTCAAAATTGTTAATTAAAGGTCAAGTGGGGTAAAACGGACGGGGGTACTTTTCTCCGGGTGGGGGTGTTTTGGGCGGGTTAAATCATGACCCTGACCTGACTTTCGAAATAGTCAATTGAAGGTCAAATCCCGCCTTTCGCCGGAAATCAGATGGGAAACAGCCCGGACGAAGTCGGGGCCACCAGCTTGTGTAATAAAGTAGACAGTTTGAAGAAAGTAATGTATAACACGAGAAACGGGAAAACTTGAAATATGGAAGTATGCAAATTTCCCACATAAAATTTGAAAGCTAGTTTTTAGAATAATTATTATTAAATTTATATTTATGGCTAATAATATGATATTGGTGGCGTTACCATTTCTGACTATGGTTTTCTTGTCGTTATCTGCGTCCCAGTAGTAACCCTTGATACAGAGCGATACAAGCGTTACATAAGTTTAAGGAATCGTTTTTATTTCTAGTGATTATCTGCGTCCCAGTAGTAACCCTTGATACAGAGCGATACAAGCGTTACAGAATCTCACAGAGTTGATTTAATTTCTAGTGATTATCTGCGTCCCAGTAGTAACCCTTGATACAGAGCGATACAAGCGTCACAGCAGTTAAAAAATCGTTTTTATTTCCAGTGATTATCTGCGTCCCCGTAGTAACCATTGATACAAAGCGATACAAGCGCAACTCGTTAAAAAAATTCGACGTGTTTTTTTTTGTCACAAAGTCACCAATACTTATCGTGGAATAACTCCAATTAGAAAAATGAAAATATTATTTTATAAGGGGGATAACGCTGTTGAGAATGCGAATCTGCAATTCCCGAATTTCAGCGAAGCCATAGAGAATGTGCCGATAGAGTTTGACAAACATTTAAAGGTCCTCACAGAAACCACACACGTTAGAACTAGAATACTTTATACTTATAAATCTCAATGTTATTTGTCTATTTGTTCATTTGTCCGGGTTCATATTGTATTAATTAAAATGGCACTGTGATAATTTAACTAACCAACTAATTATATACCCAAAATGACTGAAACTGGTTAGTGAAAATTTAAACACAGGGATAAACTGGAGTGTCTTGGGGTAGATGCCGTTGACGCAGACTACTTAAATGGGTACAAATAAATTAGATGATAAATAAAGAGCGTTTATTATCAGCTCAGACGCAGACATATGTTGGACAAGAGCATCACTGTCCAGACAGACTATTTACATGGGAGCAGCAAGTAAGAATATACACTATGCTATCCAGTGTGGTAAGCCTATATAGCCAGTTACATTAGTCACTATTAGCTAGTCATATTGGTTATTCAATATGACTATCGGTATATATAGGCAGCAATATTGATCAAAGTAGCAAGCTATGGTGGATAGTCTATAAAGCAGACTAGTAATAGTAGTCTCTATAGCTAACCAGTGTAGTAAATATATATATATCAAGTTGCATTAGTTACTACCAGCCAGTCATAATGGTTATTCAGTATGAATGTCGGTATGTATGGGCAGCAATATTGATCAAAGTAGTACATGTAGTTATGGGGGATAGTAGATAAAGCATACTAGTAAGAGTAGTCACCATAGATAACCAGTGAGGTGAGTCCATCTATCAAGTTACATTAGTCACTACCAGCTAGTCATAATGGTTATTCGGTATATGAGAGGTAATATTGGTCAATGTAGCTAGCTCTGGTGGATAGTCGGTAGCAAGGTAATAAGATTAGTCACTATAGCTGAAGGTTGTTTATTCAGTATACATGGGCAGTTATATTGATCAACATTGCTAGTTACTAATTCGTACTAGTCATGGTCATCAGTATATATATAGTACTATTAATCAAGATGGCAAGCTGTGGTGACTTATCTATCTTGCCAGCTTGTATGAATAGTCGCTATATCTTACAAGGGTGATATGTCTATCTAGCCAGTTACATTAGCCACAATAGTTGGTCATGGTGGTTGTTCAGATTATCTAGGTAGTAATGTCGGATAGTCTATACACATCTATTAATAATAGCCAATCATGGTGGTATGTTTATATAGCCAGTTACATTAGTCACTGTAGCTAGCCATGGTGTTTATTCAATACACGTGGATAGCAATATTGATCAAAGTAGCTAGGTAGGTATATATTTTATACAGTATAAGCTAGTAAATCTAGTCACTAAAGCTATAATCCGGATGGTGAGTCTATCTAGATAGTTAGTCAGTGACTATAGTTAGCCATTGTTGTTAGTCGGTGCAATGTGGGCAGTAGTATTGATCAACGTATCTAGCTATTATGGATAATCTATCCAGAAGGCTAGTTAGTGTAGTCAATAACCTGGGTGTAGTCAAGCTAACCTGGGTGGTAAGTCTATCCAGACAGTTAATTAGTCAATATAGACAGTCACTGTGTATGATTATAGCTACCCATGGTGATTATTCAGTATATATGGGCAATAATATAGATCAAAGTAGCCAGATAGAAAGACAGTGTATATCGCAAGCTAGTAAGATTAGTCACTGCAGGGTGGTAAGTCTGTCTAGCCATTTACTGCAGTCACTATAACTAGTCCTGGTGGGTATTCAGTCTACATAGACAGTACTGTTGATCTATATAGCTAACTATGGTGGCTTTTCTATCCATTAATCATAATGGCTAATCGTGGTGGTTATGCAGTTTACATAGATAGTAATATTAATCACTATAGCTAGCACTGGCGAGTGGGTGGTCTATTTATCCAGCTAATAATAATAGTCACTATAGCTAATCAGGGTGGTAAGTCTATTCACTAGTATTTAGGGAGCTAAATTAGTCAATATCCCTAGTAATTGTGGTAATTCAGTACATATGGACAGTAATGTCGGTGGATAATCTATCAAGAAAAGCTCATACATGTATGTGTAGACATTATAACTAACCATGGTGGTAAGTTACATTAGTCACTAGAGCCTGTCAATTTGGTTACACAGTACAAATGGACAGTGATATTGATCGGTGAAGCTACCGATGGTGCATAGCCTATGCAACAGGCTAGTAAGTGTAGTCATTATAGCTAAACAGAATGGTAAGCCTATCAAGCAATTACGCTAGACACTATAGCTAATCATGGTGGATATGCAGTCTATATAGAGAGTAATATTGTCATTATAGCTATCAATTGCCGATAGTCTATCTCTCCAGCTACTAAAATTGTCACTATAGCTCAGTAGCAAGGTAAGTCTATAAAGCCAGTTACATTGGTCACTATAGCTAGTAATGATTTTCACAAAGTTTATACGGGCGGTAGTATTTATCAATGTAGCTAAGTGTGGTGGATTATCTATCTAGCTAGCATGTAATAATTGTCACTAAAAATAATTCATATTATATTTCCAGAATACAAAGATTTAGGCACCTCCCCATTTTCCTTGATGGGCCCTTAAATGTTTGAACCCCGAATTGGAGTATGTAGAGTGAAAACCTAAGTTAACTATATAGTAGTCATGTACAGATGCAGGATGGTCCATATATGTCCCAACGTTCATAATATATTCCAAGAAAACAGATATTTAGACTCCTACAATTTTCTATGGTGGGCCCTTAAAATGGTGAACCCCAAATTGGAGCCCGTGCGGTGAAAACCTAAGTCAACTATATATTAGTCATGTACGGATGCAGGACGGTCCAGATATGTCTCAACGTTCATATTCTATTTCCAGAATCCAGATATTTTGACTCCTACCCATTCTCTATGATGGGCCCTTAACATGGTGAACCCCAAATTGGAGCCCGTGTGGTGAAACCCTAAGTCAACTATATATTAGTCATGTACGGATGCAGGACGATTCATATATGTCCCAACGTTCATATTATATCCCAAGAATCCAGATATTTAGACTCCTACGCATTTGCTATGATGGGCCCTTAACATGGTGAACCCCAAATCGGAGCCCATGCGGAGAAAACCTAAGTCAACTATATATTAGTCATGTACGGATGCAGGACGGTCCAGATATGTCCCAACGTTCATATTATATTTCCAGAATCCAGATATTTTGACTCCTACCCATTCTTTAAGATGGGCCCTTAACATGGTGAACCACAAATTGGAGCCCGTGCGGTGAAAACCTAAGTCAACTATATATTAGTAATATTTGGATGCAGGACGATCCAGATATGTCCCAACGCTCATATTATATCCCAAGAATCCAGTTATTTTGACTCCTACCCATTCTCTATGATGGGCCCTTAACATGCTGAACCCCAAATTGGAGCCCATGCGGTAAGACCCTAAGTCAACTATATATTAATCATGTACGGATGCAGGACGATTCATATATGTCCCAACGTGCATATTATATCGCAAGAATCCAGATATTTTGACTCCTACCCATTCTCTATGAAGGGCCCTTAACATGGTGAACCCCAAATCGGAGCCCGTGTGGTGAAAACCTAAGTCAACTATATATAAGTCATGTACGGATGCAGGACGGTCCAGATATGTCCCAAAGTTCATATTATATTTCCAGAATCCAGATATTTAGATTCCTACCCATTCTCTATGATCAGCCCTTAACATGGTGAACCCCAAATTGGAGCCTGTGCGGTGAAAACCTAAATCAACTATATATTAGTCATATAGGGATGCAGGACGATTCATATATGTCCCAACGTTCATAATATCCTGCAAGAATCCAGATATTTAGACTCCTACCCATTCTCTATGATGGGCCCTTAACATGGTGAACCCTAAATTGGAGCCCGTGCGGTGAAATCCTAAGTCAACTATATATTAGTCATGTACGGATGCAGGACGATTCATATATGTCCCAACGTTCATATTCTATTTCCAGAATCCAGATATTTTGACTCCTACCCGCTCTCTATGATGGGCCCTTAACATGGTGAACCCCAAATCGGAGCCCATGCGGTGAAAACCTAAGTCAACTATATATTAGTCATGTACGGTTGCAGGACGGTCCAGATATGTCCCAACGTTCATATTATATTTCCAGAATCCAGATATTTTGACTCCTACCCATTCTCTAAGATGGGCCCTTAACATGGTGAACCCCAAATTGGAGCCCGTGCGGTGAAAACCTAAGTCAACTATATATTAGTCATATACGGATGCAGGACAGTCCAGATATGTCCCAACGCTCATATTATATCCCAATAATCCAGATATTTAGACTCCTACGCATTTGCTATGATGGGCCCTTAACATGGTGAACCCCAAATCGGAGCCCGTGCGGTGAAAACCTAAGTCAACTATATATTAGTCATGTACGGATGCAGGACGGTCCAGATATGTCCCAAAATTCATATTATATTTCCAGAATCCAGATATTTAGATTCCTACCCATTCTCTATGATCAGCCCTTAACATGGTGAACCCCAAATTGGAGCCCGTGCGGTGAAATCCTAAATCAACTATATATTAGTCATATAGGGATGCAGGACGATTCATATATGTCCCAACGTTCATATTATATTGCAAGAATCCAGATATTTAGACTCCTACCCATTCTCTATGATGGCCCCTTAGCATGGTGAACCCCAAATCGGAGCCTGTGCGGTGAAACCCTAAGTCAACTATATATTAGTCATGTACGGATGCAGGACGATTCATATATGTCCCAACGTTCATATTATATCCCAAGAATCAAGATATTTAGACTCCTACCCATTCTCTATGATGGGCCCTTAACATGGTGAACACCAAATCGGAGCCTGTGCGGTGAAATCCTAAATCAACTATATATTAGTCATATAGGGATGCAGGACGGTCCAGATATGTCCCAACGTTCATATTATACTTCCAGAATCCAGATATTTTGATTCCTACCCATTCTCTATGATGGGCCCTTAACATGGTGAACCCCAAATTGGAGCCCGTGCGGTGAGACCCTAAGTCAACTATATATTAATCATGTACGGATGCAGGACGATTCATATATGTCCCAAGGTTCATATTATATCGCAAGAATCCAGATATTTTGACTCCTACCCATTCTCTATGAAGGGCCCTTAACATGGTGAACCCCAAATTGGAGCCCGTGCGGTGATAACCTAAGTCAACTATATATTAGTCATATTTGGATGCAGGACGATCCAGATATGTCCCAACGCTCATATTATATCCCAAGAATCCAGATATTTAGACTCCTACGCATTTGCTATGATGGGCCCTTAACATGGTGAACCCCAAATCGGAGCCCATGCGGTGAAATCCTAAATCAACTATATATTAGTCATGTAGGGATGCAGGACGATTCATATATGTCCCAACGTTCATATTATATTTCCAGAATCCAGATATTTTGACTCCTACCCATTCTCTATGATGGGCCCTTAACATGCTGAACCCCAAATCGGAGCCCGTGTGGTGAAAACCTAAGTCAACTATATATTAGTCATGTACGGATGCAGGACGGTCCAGATATCTCCCAAAGTTCATATTATATTTCCAGAATCCAGATATTTAGATTCCTACCCATTCTCTATGATCAGCCCTTAACATGGTGAACCCCAAATTGGAGCCTATGCGGTGAAAACCTAAATCAACTATATATTAGTCATATAGGGATGCAGGACGATTCATATATGTCCCAACGTTCATATTATACTGCAAGAATCCAGATATTTAGACTCCTACCCATTCTCTATGATGGGCCCTTAACATGGTGAACCCTAAATTGGAGCCCGTGCGGTGAAATCCTAAATCAACTATATATTAGTCTTATAGGGATGCAGGACGATTCATATATGTCCCGACGTTCATATTCTATTTCCAGAATCCAGATATTTTGACTCCTACCCATTCTCTATGATGGGCCCTTAACATGGTGAACCCCAAATCGGAGCCCATGCGGTGAAAACCTAAGTCAACTATATATTAGTCATGTACGGATGCAGGACGGTCCAGATATGTCCCAAAGTTCATATTATATTTCCAGAATCCAGATATTTAGATTCCTACCCATTCTCTATGATCAGCCCTTAACATGGTGAACCCCAAATTGGAGCCTGTGCGGTGAAAACCTAAATCAACTATATATTAGTCATATAGGGATGCAGGACGATTCATATATGTCCCAACGTTCATATTATACTGCAGAATCCAGATATTTAGACTCCTACCCATTCTCTATGATGGGCCCTTAACATGGTGAACCCTAAATTGGAGCCCATGCGGTGAAATCCTAAATCAACTATATATTAGTCTTATAGGGATGCAGGACGATTCATATATGTCCCAACGTTCATATTATAACCGCAAGAATCAAGATATTTAGACTCCTACGCATTTGCTATGATGGGCCCTTAACATGGTGAACCCCAAATCGGAGCTCACTGCGGTGAAAACCTAAGTCAACTATGTATTAGTCATGTACGGATGCAGGACGGTCCAGATATGTCCCAAAGTTCATATTATATTTCCAGAATCCAGATATTTAGATTCCTACCCATTCTCTATGATCAGTCCTTAACATGGTGAACCCCAAATTGGAGCCCGTGCGATAAAAACCTAAGTCAACTATATATTAGTCATGTATGGATGCAGGACGGTCCAGATATGTCCCAACGTTCATATTATATTTCCAGAATCCAGATATTTTGACTCCTACCCATTCTCTATGATGGGCCCTTAACATGGTGAACCCCAAATTGGAGCCCGTGCGGTGAAACCCCAAGTCAACTATATATTAGTCATGTACGGATGCAGGGACGATTCATATATGTCCAACGTTCATATTATATCGCAAGAATCCAGATATTTATACTCCTACCCATTCTCTATGAAGGGCCCTTAACATGGTGAACCTCAAATTGGAGCCCGTGCGGTGAAACCCTAAGTCAACTATATATTAGTCATGTACGGATGCAGGACGATTCATATATGTCCCAACGTTCATATTATATCCCAAGAATCCAGATATTTAGACTCCTACCCATTCTCTATGATGGGCCCTTAACGTGGTGAACCCCAAATCGGAGCCCGTGCGGTGAAATCCTAAATCAACTATATATTAGTCATATAGGGATGCAGGACGATTCATATATGTCCCAACGTTCATATTATATTTCCAGAATCCAGATATTTTGACTCCTACCCATTCTCTATGATGGGCCCTTAACATGGTGAACCCCAAATTGGAGCCCGTGCGGTGAAATCCTAAATCAACTATATATTAGTCTTATAGGGATGCAGGACGATTCATATATGTCCCAACGTTCATATTATACCGCAAGAATCATGATATTTAGACTCCTACGCATTTGCTATGATGGGCCCTTAACATGGTGAACCCCAAATCGGAGCCCGTGCGATGAAAACCTAAGTCAACTATATATTAGTCATGTATGGATGCAGGACGGTCCAGATATGTCCCCAACGTTCATATTATATTTCCAGAATCCAGATATTTTGACTCCTACCCATTCTCTATGATGGGCCCTTAACATGGTGAACCCCAAATTGAAGCCCGTGCTGTGAAACCCTAAGTCAACTATTATATTAGTCATGTACGGATGCAGGACGATTCATATATGTCCCAACGTTCATATTATATTGCAAGAATCCAGATATTTATACTCCTACCCATTCTCTATGAAGGGCCCTTAACATGGTGAACTCCAAATTGGAGCCCGTGCTGTGAAACCCTAAGTCAACTATATATTTGTCATGTACGGATGCAGAACGATTCATATATGTCCCAACGTTCATATTATATCCCAAGAATCAAGATATTTAGACTCCTACGCATTTGCCATGATGGACCCTTAACATGGTGAACCCCAAATCGGAGCCCGTGCGGTGAAAACCTAAGTCAACTATATATTAGTGATGTACGGATGCAGGGACGGTCCAGACCTGTCCCAACGTTCATATAATATTTCCAGAATCCAGATATTTTGACTCCTACCCATTCTCTATGATGGGCCCTTAACATGGTGAACCCCAAATTGGAGCCCGTGTGGTGAAACCCTAAGTCAACTATATATTAGTCATGTACGGATGCAGGACGATTCATATATGTCCCAACGTTCATATTATATCCCAAGAATCCAGATATTTAGACTCCTACGCATTTGCTATGATGGGCCCTTAACATGGTGAAACCCAAATCGGAGCCCGTGCGGTGAAATCCTAAATCAACTATATATTAGTCATATAGGGATGCAGGACGGTCCAGATATGTCCCAACGTTCATATTATATTTCCAGAATCCAGATATTTTGACTCCTACCCATTCTCTATGATGGACCCTTAACATGGTGAACCCCAAATTGGAGCCCGTGCGGTGAAATCCTAAATCAACTATATATTAGTCATATAGGGATGCAGGACGATTCATATATGTCCCAAACGTTCATATTATATTGCAAGAATTCAGATATTTAGACTCCTACCCATTCTAAATGATGGGCCCTTAGCATGGTGAACCCCAAATCGGAGCCTGTGCGGTGAAACCCTAAGTCAACTATATATTATTCATGTACGGATGCAGGACGATTCATATATGTCCCAACGTTCATATTATATCCCAAGAATCCAGATATTTAGACTCCTACGCATTTGCTATGATGGGCCCTTAACATGGTGAACCCCAAATCGGAGCCCGTGCGGTGAAATCCTAAATCAACTATATATTAGTCATATAGGGATGCAGGACGGTCCAGATATGTCCCAACGTTCATATTCTATTTCCAGAATCCAGATATTTTGACTCCTACCCATTCTCTATGATGGGCCCTTAACATGGTGAACCCCAAATCGGAGCCCATGCGGTGAAAACCTAAGTCAACTATATATTAGTCATGTACGGATGCAGGACGGTCCAGATATGTCCCAACGTTCATATTATATTTCCAGAATCCAAATATTTTGACTCCTACCCATTCTCTAAGATGGGCCCTTAACATGGTGAACCCCAAATTGGAGCCCGTGCAGTGAAAACCTAAGTCAACTATATATTAGTCATATACGGATGCAGGACAGTCCAGATATGTCCCAACGCTCATATTATATCCCAAGAATCCAGATATTTAGAATCCTACGCATTTGCTATGATGGGCCCTTAACATGGTGAACCCCAAATCGGAGCCCGTGCGGTGAAAACCTAAGTCAACTATATATTAGTCATGTACGGATGCAGGACGGTCCAGATATGTCCCAAAGTTCATATTATATTTCCAGAATCCAGATATAAAGATTCCTACCCATTCTCTATGATCAGCCCTTAACATGGTGAACCCCAAATTGGAGCCCGTGCGGTGAAATCCTAAGTCAACTATATATTAGTCATATAGGGATGCAGGACGATTTATATATGTCCCAACGTTCATATTATATTGCAAGAATCCAGATATTTAGACTCCTACCCATTCTCTATGATGGGCCCTTAGCATGGTGAACCCCAAATCGGAGCCTGAGCGGTGAAACCCTAAGTCAACTATATATTAGTCATGTACGGATGCAGGACGATTCATATATGTCCCAACGTTCATATTATATCCCAAGAATCAAGATATTTAGACTCCTACCCATTCTCTATGATGGGCCCTTAACATGGTGAACACCAAATCGGAGACTGTGCGGTGAAATCCTAAATCAACTATATATTAGTCATATAGGGATGCAGGACGGTCCAGATATGTCCCAACGTTCATATTATATTTCCAGAATCCAGATATTTTGATTCCTACCCATTCTCTATGATGGGCCCTTAACATGGTGAACCCCAAATCGGAGCCCATGCGGTGAAAACCTAAGTCAACTATATATTAGTCATGTACGGATGCAGGACGGTCCAGATATGTCCCAACGTTCATATTATATTTCCAGAATCCAGATATTTTGACTCCTACCCATTCTCTAAGATGGGCCCTTAACATGGTGAACCCCAAATTGGAGCCCGTGCGGTGAAAACCTAAGTCAACTATATATTAGTCATGTACGGATGCAGGACAGTCCAGATATGTCCCAACGCTCATATTATATCCCAAGAATCCAGATATTTAGAATCCTACGCATTTGCTATGATGGGCCCTTAACATGGTGAACCCCAAATCGGAGCCCGTGTGGTGAAAACCTAAGTCAACTATATATTAGTCATGTACGGATGAAGGACGGTCCAGATATGTCCCAAAGTTCATATTATATTTCCAGAATCCAGATATTTAGATTCCTACCCATTCTCTATGATCAGCCCTTAACATGGTGAACCCCAAATTGGAGCCTGTGCGGTGAAAACCTAAATCAACTATATATTAGTCATATAGGGATGCAGGACGATTCATATATGTCCCAACGTTCATATTATACTGCAAGAATCCAGATATTTAGACTCCTACCCATTCTCTATGATGGGCCCTTAACATGGTGAACCCTAAATTGGAGCCCGTGCGGTGAAACCCTAAGTCAACTATATATTAGTCATGTACGGGTGCAGGACGATTCATATATGTCCCAACGTTCATATTATATCGCAAGAATCCAGATATTTATACTCCTACCCATTCTCTATGAAGGGCCCTTAACATGGTGAACCCCAAATTGGAGCCCGTGCTGTGAAAATCTAAGTCAACTATATATTAGTCATGTACGGATGCAGGACGGTCCAGACATGTCCCAACGTTCATATTATATTTCCAGAATCCAGATATTTTGATTCCTACCCATTCTCTAAGATGGGCCCTTAACATGGTGAACCCCAAATTGGAGCCCGTGCGGTGAAACCCTAAGTCAACTATATATTAGTCATGTACGGATGCAGGACGATTCATATATGTCCCAACGTTCATATTATATTGCAAGAATCCAGATATTTATACTCCTACCCATTCTCTATGAAGGGCCCTTAACATGGTGAACCCCAAATTGGAGCCCGTGCGGTGAAACCCTAAGTCAACTATATATTAGTCATGTACGGATGCAGGACGATTCATATATGTCCCAACGTTCATATTATATCCCAAGAATCAAGATATTTAGACTCCTACGCATTTGCTATGATGGACCCTTAACATGGTGAACCCCAAATCGGAGCCCGTGCTGTGAAAACCTAAGTCAACTATATATTAGTCATGTACGGACGCAGTACTGTCCAGACATGTCCCAACGTTCATATTATATTTCCAGAATCCAGATATTTTGACTCCTACCCATTCTCTATGATGGGACCTTAACATGGTGAACCCCAAATTGGAGCCCGTGCGGTGAAACCCTAAGTCAACTATATATTAGTCATGTACGGATGCAGGACGATTCATATATGTCCCAACGTTCATATTATATTGCAAGAATCCAGATATTTATACTCCTACCCATTCTCTATGAAGGGCCCTTAACATGGTGAACCCCAAATTGGAGCCCGTGCGGTGAAACCCTAAGTCAACTATATATTAGTCATGTACGGATGCAGGACGATTCATATATGTCCCAACGTTCATATTATATTGCAAGAATCCAGATATTTATACTCCTACCCATTCTCTATGAAGGGCCCTTAACATGGTGAACCCCAAATTGGAGCCCGTGCGGTGAAACCCTAAGTCAACTATATATTAGTCATGTACGGATGCAGGACGATTCATATATGTCCCAACGTTCATATTATATCCCAAGAATCAAGATATTTAGACTCCTACGCATTTGCTATGATGGACCCTTAACATGGTGAACCCCAAATCGGAGCCCGTGCTGTGAAAACCTAAGTCAACTATATATTAGTCATGTACGGACGCAGTACTGTCCAGACATGTCCCAACGTTCATATTATATTTCCAGAATCCAGATATTTTGACTCCTACCCATTCTCTATGATGGGACCTTAACATGGTGAACCCCAAATTGGAGCCCGTGCGGTGAAACCCTAAGTCAACTATATATTAGTCATGTACGGATGCAGGACGATTCATATATGTCCCAACGTTCATATTATATTGCAAGAATCCAGATATTTATACTCCTACCCATTCTCTATGAAGGGCCCTTAACATGGTGAACCCCAAATTGGAGCCCGTGCGGTGAAACCCTAAGTCAACTATATATTAGTCATGTACGGATGCAGGACGATTCATATATGTCCCAACGTTCATATTATATCCCAAGAATCAAGATATTTAGACTCCTACCCATTCTCTATGATGGGCCCTTAACAAGGTGAACACCAAATCGGAGACTGTGCGGTGAAATCCTAAATCAACTATATATTAGTCATATAGGGATGCAGGACGGTCCAGATATGTCCCAACGTTCATATTATATTTCCAGAATCCAGATATTTTGATTCCTACCCATTCTCTATGATGGGCCCTTAACATGGTGAACCCCAAATCGGAGCCCATGCGGTGAAAACCTAAGTCAACTATATATTAGTCATGTACGGATGCAGGACGGTCCAGATATGTCCCAACGTTCATATTATATTTCCAGAATCCAGATATTTTGACTCCTACCCATTCTCTAAGATGGGCCCTTAACATGGTGAACCCCAAATTGGAGCCCGTGCGGTGAAAACCTAAGTCAACTATATATTAATCATATACGGATGCAGGACAGTCCAGATATGTCCCAACGCTCATATTATATCCCAAGAATCCAGATATTTAGAATCCTACGCATTTGCTATGATGGGCCCTTAACATGGTGAACCCCAAATCGGAGCCCGTGCGGTGAAAACCTAAGTCAACTATATATTAGTCATGTACGGATGCAGGACGGTCCAGATATGTCCCAAAGTTCATATTATATTTCCAGAATCCAGATATTTAGATTCCTACCCATTCTCTATGATCAGCCCTTAACATGGTGAACCCCAAATTGGAGCCTGTGCGGTGAAAACCTAAATCAACTATATATTAGTCATATAGGGATGCAGGACGATTCATATATGTCCCAACGTTCATATTATACTGCAAGAATCCAGATATTTAGACTCCTACCCATTCTCTATGATGGGCCCTTAACATGGTGAACCCCAAATTGGAGCCCGTGCGATGAAACCCTAAGTCAACTATATATTAGTCATGTACGGATGCAGGACGATTCATATATGTCCCAACGTTCATATTATATCGCAAGAATCCAGATATTTATACTCCTACCCATTCTCTATGAAGGGCCCTTAACATGGTGAACCCCAAATCGGAGCCCGTGCTGTGAAAATCTAAGTCAACTATATATTAGTCATGTACGGATGCAGGACGGTCCAGACATGTCCCAACGTTCATATTATATTTCCAGAATCCAGATATTTTAACTCCTACCCATTCTCTATGATGGGACCTTAACATGGTGAACCCCAAATTGGAGCCCGTGCGGTGAAACCCTAAGTCAACTATATATTAGTCATGTACGGATGCAGGACGATTCATATATGTCCCAACGTTCATATTATATCGCAAGAATCCAGATATTTATACTCCTACCCATTCTCTATGAAGGGCCCTTAACATGGTGAACCCCAAATTGGAGCCCGTGCTGTGAAAATCTAAGTCAACTATATATTAGTCATGTACGGATGCAGGACGGTCCAGACATGTCCCAACGTTCATATTATATTTCCAGAATCCAGATATTTTGATTCCTACCCATTCTCTAAGATGGGCCCTTAACATGGTGAACCCCAAATTGGAGCCCGTGCGGTGAAACCCTAAGTCAACTATATATTAGTCATGTACGGATGCAGGACGATTCATATATGTCCCAACGTTCATATTATATTGCAAGAATCCAGATATTTATACTCCTACCCATTCTCTATGAAGGGCCCTTAACATGGTGAACCCCAAATTGGAGCCCGTGCGGTGAAACCCTAAGTCAACTATATATTAGTCATGTACGGATGCAGGACGATTCATATATGTCCCAACGTTCATATTATATCCCAAGAATCAAGATATTTAGACTCCTACGCATTTGCTATGATGGACCCTTAACATGGTGAACCCCAAATCGGAGCCCGTGCTGTGAAAACCTAAGTCAACTATATATTAGTCATGTACGGACGCAGTACTGTCCAGACATGTCCCAACGTTCATATTATATTTCCAGAATCCAGATATTTTGACTCCTACCCATTCTCTATGATGGGACCTTAACATGGTGAACCCCAAATTGGAGCCCGTGCGGTGAAACCCTAAGTCAACTATATATTAGTCATGTACGGATGCAGGACGATTCATATATGTCCCAACGTTCATATTATATTGCAAGAATCCAGATATTTATACTCCTACCCATTCTCTATGAAGGGCCCTTAACATGGTGAACCCCAAATTGGAGCCCGTGCGGTGAAACCCTAAGTCAACTATATATTAGTCATGTACGGATGCAGGACGATTCATATATGTCCCAACGTTCATATTATATCCCAAGAATCAAGATATTTAGACTCCTACCCATTCTCTATGATGGGCCCTTAACAAGGTGAACACCAAATCGGAGACTGTGCGGTGAAATCCTAAATCAACTATATATTAGTCATATAGGGATGCAGGACGGTCCAGATATGTCCCAACGTTCATATTATATTTCCAGAATCCAGATATTTTGATTCCTACCCATTCTCTATGATGGGCCCTTAACATGGTGAACCCCAAATCGGAGCCCATGCGGTGAAAACCTAAGTCAACTATATATTAGTCATGTACGGATGCAGGACGGTCCAGATATGTCCCAACGTTCATATTATATTTCCAGAATCCAGATATTTTGACTCCTACCCATTCTCTAAGATGGGCCCTTAACATGGTGAACCCCAAATTGGAGCCCGTGCGGTGAAAACCTAAGTCAACTATATATTAATCATATACGGATGCAGGACAGTCCAGATATGTCCCAACGCTCATATTATATCCCAAGAATCCAGATATTTAGAATCCTACGCATTTGCTATGATGGGCCCTTAACATGGTGAACCCCAAATCGGAGCCCGTGCGGTGAAAACCTAAGTCAACTATATATTAGTCATGTACGGATGCAGGACGGTCCAGATATGTCCCAAAGTTCATATTATATTTCCAGAATCCAGATATTTAGATTCCTACCCATTCTCTATGATCAGCCCTTAACATGGTGAACCCCAAATTGGAGCCTGTGCGGTGAAAACCTAAATCAACTATATATTAGTCATATAGGGATGCAGGACGATTCATATATGTCCCAACGTTCATATTATACTGCAAGAATCCAGATATTTAGACTCCTACCCATTCTCTATGATGGGCCCTTAACATGGTGAACCCCAAATTGGAGCCCGTGCGATGAAACCCTAAGTCAACTATATATTAGTCATGTACGGATGCAGGACGATTCATATATGTCCCAACGTTCATATTATATCGCAAGAATCCAGATATTTATACTCCTACCCATTCTCTATGAAGGGCCCTTAACATGGTGAACCCCAAATCGGAGCCCGTGCTGTGAAAATCTAAGTCAACTATATATTAGTCATGTACGGATGCAGGACGGTCCAGACATGTCCCAACGTTCATATTATATTTCCAGAATCCAGATATTTTAACTCCTACCCATTCTCTATGATGGGACCTTAACATGGTGAACCCCAAATTGGAGCCCGTGCGGTGAAACCCTAAGTCAACTATATATTAGTCATGTACGGATGCAGGACGATTCATATATGTCCCAACGTTCATATTATATTGCAAGAATCCAGATATTTATACTCCTACCCATTCTCTATGAAGGGCCCTTAACATGGTGAACCCCAAATTGGAGCCCGTGCGGTGAAACCCTAAGTCAACTATATATTAGTCATGTACGGATGCAGGACGATTCATATATGTCCCAACATTCATATTATATCCCAAGAATCAAGATATTTAGACTCCTACGCATTTGCTATGATGGACCCTTAACATGGTGAACCCCAAATCGGAGCCCGTGCTGTGAAAACCTAAGTCAACTATATATTAGTCATGTACGGACGCAGGACGGTCCAGACATGTCCCAACGTTCATATTATATTTCCAGAATCCAGATATTTTGACTCCTTCCCATTCTCTATGATGGGACCTTAATATGGTGAACCCCAAATTGGAGCCCGTGCGGTGAAACCCTAAGTCAACTATATATTAGTCATGTACGGATGCAGGACGATTCATATATGTCCCAACGTTCATATTATATTGCAAGAATCCAGATATTTATACTCCTACCCATTCTCTATGAAGGGCCCTTAACATGGTGAACCCCAAATTGGAGCCCGTGCGGTGAAACCCTAAGTCAACTATATATTAGTCATGTACGGATGCAGGACGATTCATATATGTCCCAACGTTCATATTATATTGCAAGAATCCAGATATTTATACTCCTACCCATTCTCTATTATGGGCCCTTAACATGGTGAACACCAAATCGGAGCCCGTGTGGTGAAATCCTAAATCAACTATATATTAGTCATATAGGGATGCAGGACGGTCCAGATATGTCCCAACGTTCATATTATATTTCCAGAATCCAGATATTTTGACTCCTACCCATTCTCTATGATGGGCCCTTAACATGGTGAACCCCAAATTGGAGCCCGTGCGGTCAAATCCTAAATTAACTATATATTAGTCATATAGGGATGCAGGACGATTCATATATGTCCCAACGTTCATATTATATTGCAAGAATCCAGATATTTAGACTCCTACCCATTCTCTATGATGGGCCCTTAGCATGGTGATCCCCAAATCGGAGCCTGTGCGGTGAAACCCTAAGTCAACTATATATTAGTCATGTACGGATGCAGGACGATTCATATATGTCCCAACGTTCATATAATATCCCAAGAATCAAGATATTTAGACTCCTACCCATTCTCTATGATGGGCCCTTAACATGGTGAACACCAAATCGGAGCCTGTGCGGTGAAATCCTAAATCAACTATATATTAGTCATATAGGGATGCATGACGGTCCAGATATGTCCCAACGTTCATATTATATTTCCAGAATCCAGATATTTTGATTCCTACCCATTCTCTAAGATGGGCCCTTAACATGGTGAACCCCAAATTGGAGCCCGTGCGGTGAAATCCTAAGTCAACTATATATTAGTCATGTACGGATGCAGGACGATTCATATATGTCCCAACGTTCATATTATATCGCAAGAATCCAGAGATTTATACTCCTACCCATTCTCTATGAAGGGCCCTTAACATGGTGAACCCCAAATTGGAGCCCGTGCGGTGAAAGCCTAAGTCAACAATATATTATTCATGTACGGATGCATGACGATTCATATATGTCCCAACGTTCATATTATATCCCAAGAATCCAGATATTTAGACTCCTACGCATTTGCTATGATGGGCCCTTAACATGGTGAACCCCAAATCGGAGCCCGTGCGGTGAAATCCTAAATCAACTATATATTAGTCATATAGGGATGCAGGACGGTCCAGATATGTCCCAACGTTCATATTCCATTTCCAGAATCCAGATATTTTGACTCCTACCCATTCTCTATGATGGGCCCTTAACATGGTGAACCCCAAATCGGAGCCCATGCGGTGAAAACCTAAGTCAACTATATATTAGTCATGTTCGGATGCAGGACGGTCCAGATATGTCCCAACGCTCATATTATATTTCCAGAATCCAGATATTTTTACTACTACCCATTCTCTAAGATGGGCCCTTAACATGGTGAACCTCAAATTGGAGCCCGTGCGGTGAAAACCTAAGTCAACTATATATTAGTCATATACGGATGCAGGACAGTCCAGATATGTCCCAACGCTCATATTATATCCCAAGAATCCAGATATTTAGAATCCTACGCATTTGCTATGATGGGCCCTTAACATGGTGAACCCCAAATCGGAGCCCGTGCGGTGAAAACCTAAGTCAACTATATATTAGTCATATACGGATGCAGGACGGTCCAGATATGTCCCAAAGTTCATATAATATTTCCAGAATCCAGATATTTAGATTCCTACCCATTCTCTATGATCAGCCCTTAACATGGTGAACCCCAAATTGGAGCCTGTGCGGTGAAAACCTAAATCAACTATATATTAGTCAGGTACGGATGCAGGACGATTCATATATGTCCCAACGTTCATATTATACTGCAAGAATCCAGATATTTAGACTCCTACCCATTCTCTATGATGGGCCCTTAGCATGGTGAACCCCAAATTGGAGCCCGTGCGGTGAAACCCTAAGTCAACTATATCTTAGTCATGTACGGATGCAGGACGATTCATATATGTCCCAACGTTCATATTATATCCCAAGAATCCAGATATTTAGACTCCTACCCATTCTCTATGATGGGCCCTTAACATGGTGAACCCCAAATCGGAGCCCGTGCGGTGAAATCCTAAATCAACTATATATTAGTCATATAGGGATGCAGGACGATTCATATATTTCCCAACGTTCATATTATATTTCCAGAATCCAGATATTTTTACTCCTACCCATTCTCTATGATGGGCCCTTAACATGGTGAACCCCAAATCGGAGCCCGTGCGGTGAAATCCTAAATCAACTATATATTAGTCATATAGGGATGCAGGACGATTCATATATTTCCCAACGTTCATATTATATTTCCAGAATCCAGATATTTTGACTCCTACCCATTCTCTATGATGGGCCCTTAACATGGTGAACCCCAAATTGGAGCCCGTGCGGTGAAATCCTAAATCAACTATATATTAGTCATATAGGGATGCAGGACGATTCATATATGTCCCAACGTTCATATTATATTGCAAGAATCCAGATATTTAGACTCCTACCCATTCTCTATGATGGGCCCTTAGCATGGTGAACCCCAAATCGGAGCCTGTGCGGTGAAACCCTAAGTCAACTATATATTAGTCATGTACGGATGCAGGACGATTCATATATGTCCCAACGTTCATATAATATCCCAAGAATCAAGATATTTAGACTCCTACCCATTCTCTATGATGTGGGCCCTTAACATGGTGAACACCAAATCGGAGCCTGTGCGGTGAAATCCTAAATCAACTATATATTAGTCATATAGGGATGCATGACGGTCCAGATATGTCCCAACGTTCATATTATATTTCCAGAATCCAGATATTTTGATTCCTACCCATTCTCTATGATGGGCCCTTAACATGGTGAACCCCAAATTGGAGCCCGTGCGGTGAAACCCTAAGTCAACTATATATTAGTCATGTACGGATGCAGGACGTTTCATATATGTCCCAACGTTCATATTATATCGGAAGAATCCAGAGATTTATACTCCTACCCATTCTCTATGAAGGGCCCTTAACATGGTGAACCCCAAATTGGAGCCCGTGCGGTGAAATCCTAAGTCAACAATATATTATTCATGTACGGATGCAGGACGATTCATATATGTCCCAACGTTCATATTATATCCCAAGAATCCAGATATTTATACTCCTACCCATTCTCTATGAAGGGCCCTTAACATGGTGAACCCCAAATTGGAGCCCGTGCGGTGAAACCCTAAGTCAACTATATATTAGTCATGTACGGATGCAGGACGATTCATATATGTCCCAACATTCATATTATATCCCAAGAATCAAGATATTTAGACTCCTACGCATTTGCTATGATGGACCCTTAACATGGTGAACCCCAAATCGGAGCCCGTGCTGTGAAAACCTAAGTCAACTATATATTAGTCATGTACGGACGCAGGACGGTCCAGACATGTCCCAACGTTCATATTATATTTCCAGAATCCAGATATTTTGACTCCTTCCCATTCTCTATGATGGGACCTTAATATGGTGAACCCCAAATTGGAGCCCGTGCGGTGAAACCCTAAGTCAACTATATATTAGTCATGTACGGATGCAGGACGATTCATATATGTCCCAACGTTCATATTATATTGCAAGAATCCAGATATTTATACTCCTACCCATTCTCTATGAAGGGCCCTTAACATGGTGAACCCCAAATTGGAGCCCGTGCGGTGAAACCCTAAGTCAACTATATATTAGTCATGTACGGATGCAGGACGATTCATATATGTCCCAACGTTCATATTATATTGCAAGAATCCAGATATTTATACTCCTACCCATTCTCTATTATGGGCCCTTAACATGGTGAACACCAAATCGGAGCCCGTGTGGTGAAATCCTAAATCAACTATATATTAGTCATATAGGGATGCAGGACGGTCCAGATATGTCCCAACGTTCATATTATATTTCCAGAATCCAGATATTTTGACTCCTACCCATTCTCTATGATGGGCCCTTAACATGATGAACCCCAAATTGGAGCCCGTGCGGTCAAATCCTAAATTAACTATATATTAGTCATATAGGGATGCAGGACGATTCATATATGTCCCAACGTTCATATTATATTGCAAGAATCCAGATATTTAGACTCCTACCCATTCTCTATGATGGGCCCTTAGCATGGTGATCCCCAAATCGGAGCCTGTGCAGTGAAACCCTAAGTCAACTATATATTAGTCATGTACGGATGCAGGACGATTCATATATGTCCCAACGTTCATATAATATCCCAAGAATCAAGATATTTAGACTCCTAC
Source organism: Siphonodentalium dalli (assembly GCA_032622095.1). NCBI lineage: Eukaryota > Metazoa > Mollusca > Scaphopoda > Gadilida > Siphonodentaliidae > Siphonodentalium > Siphonodentalium dalli. The sequence goes on from CP136069.1 coordinate 68,225,157, forward strand.
CCATTCTCTATGATGGGCCCTTAACATGGTGAACACCAAATCGGAGCCTGTGCGGTGAAATCCTAAATCAACTATATATTAGTCATATAGGGATGCATGACGGTCCAGATATGTCCCAACGTTCATATTATATTTCCAGAATCCAGATATTTTGATTCCTACCCATTCTCTAAGATGGGCCCTTAACATGGTGAACCCCAAATTGGAGCCCGTGCGGTGAAATCCTAAGTCAACTATATATTAGTCATGTACGGATGCAGGACGATTCATATATGTCCCAACGTTCATATTATATCGCAAGAATCCAGAGATTTATACTCCTACCCATTCTCTATGAAGGGCCCTTAACATGGTGAACCCCAAATTGGAGCCCGTGCGGTGAAAGCCTAAGTCAACAATATATTATTCATGTACGGATGCATGACGATTCATATATGTCCCAACGTTCATATTATATCCCAAGAATCCAGATATTTAGACTCCTACGCATTTGCTATGATGGGCCCTTAACATGGTGAACCCCAAATCGGAGCCCGTGCGGTGAAATCCTAAATCAACTATATATTAGTCATATAGGGATGCAGGACGGTCCAGATATGTCCCAACGTTCATATTCCATTTCCAGAATCCAGATATTTTGACTCCTACCCATTCTCTATGATGGGCCCTTAACATGGTGAACCCCAAATCGGAGCCCATGCGGTGAAAACCTAAGTCAACTATATATTAGTCATGTTCGGATGCAGGACGGTCCAGATATGTCCCAACGCTCATATTATATTTCCAGAATCCAGATATTTTTACTACTACCCATTCTCTAAGATGGGCCCTTAACATGGTGAACCTCAAATTGGAGCCCGTGCGGTGAAAACCTAAGTCAACTATATATTAGTCATATACGGATGCAGGACAGTCCAGATATGTCCCAACGCTCATATTATATCCCAAGAATCCAGATATTTAGAATCCTACGCATTTGCTATGATGGGCCCTTAACATGGTGAACCCCAAATCGGAGCCCGTGCGGTGAAAACCTAAGTCAACTATATATTAGTCATATACGGATGCAGGACGGTCCAGATATTTCCCAAAGTTCATATAATATTTCCAGAATCCAGATATTTTTACTCCTACCCATTCTCTATGATGGGCCCTTAACATGGTGAACCCCAAATCGGAGCCCGTGCGGTGAAATCCTAAATCAACTATATATTAGTCATATAGGGATGCAGGACGATTCATATATTTCCCAACGTTCATATTATATTTCCAGAATCCAGATATTTTGACTCCTACCCATTCTCTATGATGGGCCCTTAACATGGTGAACCCCAAATTGGAGCCCGTGCGGTGAAATCCTAAATCAACTATATATTAGTCATATAGGGATGCAGGACGATTCATATATGTCCCAACGTTCATATTATATTGCAAGAATCCAGATATTTAGACTCCTACCCATTCTCTATGATGGGCCCTTAGCATGGTGAACCCCAAATCGGAGCCTGTGCGGTGAAACCCTAAGTCAACTATATATTAGTCATGTACGGATGCAGGACGATTCATATATGTCCCAACGTTCATATAATATCCCAAGAATCAAGATATTTAGACTCCTACCCATTCTCTATGATGGGCCCTTAACATGGTGAACACCAAATCGGAGCCTGTGCGGTGAAATCCTAAATCAACTATATATTAGTCATATAGGGATGCATGACGGTCCAGATATGTCCCAACGTTCATATTATATTTCCAGAATCCAGATATTTTGATTCCTACCCATTCTCTATGATGGGCCCTTAACATGGTGAACCCCAAATTGGAGCCCGTGCGGTGAAACCCTAAGTCAACTATATATTAGTCATGTACGGATGCAGGACGTTTCATATATGTCCCAACGTTCATATTATATCGGAAGAATCCAGAGATTTATACTCCTACCCATTCTCTATGAAGGGCCCTTAACATGGTGAACCCCAAATTGGAGCCCGTGCGGTGAAATCCTAAGTCAACAATATATTATTCATGTACGGATGCAGGACGATTCATATATGTCCCAACGTTCATATTATATCCCAAGAATCCAGATATTTATACTCCTACCCATTCTCTATGAAGGGCCCTTAACATGGTGAACCCCAAATTGGAGCCCGTGCGGTGAAACCCTAAGTCAACTATATATTAGTCATGTACGGATGCAGGACGATTCATATATGTCCCAACATTCATATTATATCCCAAGAATCAAGATATTTAGACTCCTACGCATTTGCTATGATGGACCCTTAACATGGTGAACCCCAAATCGGAGCCCGTGCTGTGAAAACCTAAGTCAACTATATATTAGTCATGTACGGACGCAGGACGGTCCAGACATGTCCCAACGTTCATATTATATTTCCAGAATCCAGATATTTTGACTCCTTCCCATTCTCTATGATGGGACCTTAATATGGTGAACCCCAAATTGGAGCCCGTGCGGTGAAACCCTAAGTCAACTATATATTAGTCATGTACGGATGCAGGACGATTCATATATGTCCCAACGTTCATATTATATTGCAAGAATCCAGATATTTATACTCCTACCCATTCTCTATGAAGGGCCCTTAACATGGTGAACCCCAAATTGGAGCCCGTGCGGTGAAACCCTAAGTCAACTATATATTAGTCATGTACGGATGCAGGACGATTCATATATGTCCCAACGTTCATATTATATTGCAAGAATCCAGATATTTATACTCCTACCCATTCTCTATTATGGGCCCTTAACATGGTGAACACCAAATCGGAGCCCGTGTGGTGAAATCCTAAATCAACTATATATTAGTCATATAGGGATGCAGGACGGTCCAGATATGTCCCAACGTTCATATTATATTTCCAGAATCCAGATATTTTGACTCCTACCCATTCTCTATGATGGGCCCTTAACATGGTGAACCCCAAATTGGAGCCCGTGCGGTCAAATCCTAAATTAACTATATATTAGTCATATAGGGATGCAGGACGATTCATATATGTCCCAACGTTCATATTATATTGCAAGAATCCAGATATTTAGACTCCTACCCATTCTCTATGATGGGCCCTTAGCATGGTGATCCCCAAATCGGAGCCTGTGCAGTGAAACCCTAAGTCAACTATATATTAGTCATGTACGGATGCAGGACGATTCATATATGTCCCAACGTTCATATAATATCCCAAGAATCAAGATATTTAGACTCCTACCCATTCTCTATGATGGGCCCTTAACATGGTGAACACCAAATCGGAGCCTGTGCGGTGAAATCCTAAATCAACTATATATTAGTCATATAGGGATGCATGACGGTCCAGATATGTCCCAACGTTCATATTATATTTCCAGAATCCAGATATTTTGATTCCTACCCATTCTCTAAGATGGGCCCTTAACATGGTGAACCCCAAATTGGAGCCCGTGCGGTGAAATCCTAAGTCAACTATATATTAGTCATGTACGGATGCAGGACGATTCATATATGTCCCAACGTTCATATTATATCGCAAGAATCCAGAGATTTATACTCCTACCCATTCTCTATGAAGGGCCCTTAACATGGTGAACCCCAAATTGGAGCCCGTGCGGTGAAAGCCTAAGTCAACAATATATTATTCATGTACGGATGCATGACGATTCATATATGTCCCAACGTTCATATTATATCCCAAGAATCCAGATATTTAGACTCCTACGCATTTGCTATGATGGGCCCTTAACATGGTGAACCCCAAATCGGAGCCCGTGCGGTGAAATCCTAAATCAACTATATATTAGTCATATAGGGATGCAGGACGGTCCAGATATGTCCCAACGTTCATATTCCATTTCCAGAATCCAGATATTTTGACTCCTACCCATTCTCTATGATGGGCCCTTAACATGGTGAACCCCAAATCGGAGCCCATGCGGTGAAAACCTAAGTCAACTATATATTAGTCATGTTCGGATGCAGGACGGTCCAGATATGTCCCAACGCTCATATTATATTTCCAGAATCCAGATATTTTTACTACTACCCATTCTCTAAGATGGGCCCTTAACATGGTGAACCTCAAATTGGAGCCCGTGCGGTGAAAACCTAAGTCAACTATATATTAGTCATATACGGATGCAGGACAGTCCAGATATGTCCCAACGCTCATATTATATCCCAAGAATCCAGATATTTAGAATCCTACGCATTTGCTATGATGGGCCCTTAACATGGTGAACCCCAAATCGGAGCCCGTGCGGTGAAAACCTAAGTCAACTATATATTAGTCATATACGGATGCAGGACGGTCCAGATATGTCCCAAAGTTCATATAATATTTCCAGAATCCAGATATTTAGATTCCTACCCATTCTCTATGATCAGCCCTTAACATGGTGAACCCCAAATTGGAGCCTGTGCGGTGAAAACCTAAATCAACTATATATTAGTCAGGTACGGATGCAGGACGATTCATATATGTCCCAACGTTCATATTATACTGCAAGAATCCAGATATTTAGACTCCTACCCATTCTCTATGATGGGCCCTTAACATGGTGAACCCCAAATTGGAGCCCGTGCGGTGAAACCCTAAGTCAACTATATATTAGTCATGTACGGATGCAGGACGATTCATATATGTCCCAACGTTCATATTATATTGCAAGAATCCAGATATTTAGACTCCTACCCATTCTCTATGATGGGCCCTTAGCATGGTGAACCCCAAATTGGAGCCCGTGCGGTGAAACCCTAAGTCAACTATATCTTAGTCATGTACGGATGCAGGACGATTCATATATGTCCCAACGTTCATATTATATCCCAAGAATCCAGATATTTAGACTCCTACCCATTCTCTATGATGGGCCCTTAACATGGTGAACCCCAAATCGGAGCCCGTGCGGTGAAATCCTAAATCAACTATATATTAGTCATATAGGGATGCAGGACGATTCATATATTTCCCAACGTTCATATTATATTTCCAGAATCCAGATATTTTTACTCCTACCCATTCTCTATGATGGGCCCTTAACATGGTGAACCCCAAATCGGAGCCCGTGCGGTGAAATCCTAAATCAACTATATATTAGTCATATAGGGATGCAGGACGATTCATATATTTCCCAACGTTCATATTATATTTCCAGAATCCAGATATTTTGACTCCTACCCATTCTCTATGATGGGCCCTTAACATGGTGAACCCCAAATTGGAGCCCGTGCGGTGAAATCCTAAATCAACTATATATTAGTCATATAGGGATGCAGGACGATTCATATATGTCCCAACGTTCATATTATATTGCAAGAATCCAGATATTTTGACTCCTACCCATTCTCTATGATGGGCCCTTAGCATGGTGAACCCCAAATCGGAGCCTGTGCGGTGAAACCCTAAGTCAACTATATATTAGTCATGTACGGATGCAGGACGATTCATATATGTCCCAACGTTCATATAATATCCCAAGAATCAAGATATTTAGACTCCTACCCATTCTCTATGATGGGCCCTTAACACGGTGAACACCAAATCGGAGCCTGTGCGGTGAAATCCTAAATCAACTATATATTAGTCATATAGGGATGCATGTCGGTCCAGATATGTCCCAACGTTCATATTATATTTCCAGAATCCAGATATTTTGATTCCTACCCATTCTCTATGATGGGCCCTTAACATGGTGAACCCCAAATTGGAGCCCGTGCGGTGAAACCCTAAGTCAACTATATATTAGTCATGTACGGATGCAGGACGTTTCATATATGTCCCAACGTTCATATTATATCGGAAGAATCCAGAGATTTATACTCCTACCCATTCTCTATGAAGGGCCCTTAACATGGTGAACCCCAAATTGGAGCCCGTGCGGTGAAACCCTAAGTCAACAATATATTATTCATGTACGGATGCAGGACGATTCATATATGTCCCAACGTTCATATTATATCCCAAGAATCCAGATATTTAGACTCCTACGCATTTGCTATGATGGGCCCTTAACATGGTGAACCCCAAATCGGAGCCCGTGCGGTGAAATCCTAAATCAACTATATATTAGTCATATAGGGATGCAGGACGGTCCAGATATGTCACAACGTTCATATTCTATTTCCAGAATCCAGATATTTTGACTCCTACCCATTCTCTATGATGGGCCCTTAACATGGTGAACCCCAAATCGGAGCCCATGCGGTGAAAACCTAAGTCAACTATATATTAGTCATGTACGGATGCAGGACGGTCCAGATATGTCCCAACGTTCATATTATATTTCCAGAATCCAGATATTTTGACTCCTACCCATTCTCTAAGATGGGCCCTTAACATGGTGAACCCCAAATTGGAGCCCGTGCGGTGAAAACCTAAGTCAACTATATATTAGTCATATACGGATGCAGGACAGTCCAGATATGTCCCAACGCTCATATTATATCCCAAGAATCCAGATATTTAGAATCCTACGCATTTGCTATCATCGGCCCTTAACATGGTTAACCCCAAATCGGAGCCCGTGCGGTGAAAACCTAAGTCAACTATATATTAGTCATGTACGGATGCAGGACGGTCCAGATATGTCCCAAAGTTCATATAATATTTCCAGAATCCAGATATTTAGATTCCTACCCATTCTCTATGATCAGCCCTTAACATGGTGAACCCCAAATTGGAGCCTGTGTGATGAAAACCTAAATCAACTATATATTAGTCATGTACGGATGCAGGACGATTCATATATGTCCCAACGTTCATATTATACTGCAAGGATCCAGATATTTATACTCCTACCCATTCTCTATGATGGGCCCTTAGCATGGTGAACCCCAAATTGGAGCCCGTGCGGTGAAACCCTACGTCAACTATATATTAGTCATGTACGGATGCAGGACGATTCATATATGTCCCAACGTTCATATTATATCCCAAGAATCCAGATATTTAGACTCCTACCCATTCTCTATGATGGGCCCTTAACATGGTGAACCCCAAATCGGAGCCCGTGCGGTGAAATCCTAAATCAACTATATATTAGTCATATAGGGATGCAGGACGATTCATATATTTCCCAACGTTCATATTATATTTCCAGAATCCAGATATGTTTACTCCTACCCATTCTCTATGATGGGGCCTTAACATGGTGAACCCCAAATCGGAGCCCGTGCGGTGAAATCCTAAATCAACTATATATTAGTCATATAGGGATGCAGGACGATTCATATATTTCCCAACGTTCATATTATATTTCCAGAATCCAGATATTTTTACTCCTACCCATTCTCTATGATGGGCCCTTAACATGGTGAACCCCAAATTGGAGCCCGTGCGGTGAAACCCTAAGTCAACTATATATTAGTCATGTACGGATGCAGGACGATTCATATATGTCCTAACGTTCATATTATATCCCAAGAATCAAGATATTTTTACTCCTACCCATTCTCTATGATGGGCCCTTAACATGGTGAACCCCAAATCGGAGCCCGTGCGGTGAAATCCTAAATCAACTATATATTAGTCATGTACGGATGCAGGACGGTCCAGAGATGTCCCAACGTTCGTATTATATTTCCAGAATCCAGATATTTTAACTCCTACCCATTCTCTATGATGGGACCTTAACATGGTGAACCCCAAATTGGAGCCCGTCCGGTGAAACCCTAAGTCAACTATATATTAGTCATGTACGGATGCAGGACGATTCATATATGTCCCAACGTTCATATTATATTGCAAGAATCCAGATATTTATACTCCTACCCATTCTCTATGAAGGGCCCTTAACATGGTGAACCCCAAATTGGAGCCCGTGCGGTGAAACCCTAAGTCAACTATATATTAGTCATGTACGGATGCAGGACGATTCATATATGTCCCAACGTTCATATTATATTGCAAGAATCCAGATATTTATACTCCTACCCATTCTCTATGATGGGCCCTTAACATGGTGAACACCAAATCGGAGCCCGTGCGGTGAAATCCTAAATCAACTATATATTAGTCATATAGGGATGCAGGACGGTCCAGATATGTCCCAACGTTCATATTATATTTCCAGAATCCAGATATTTTGACTCCTACCCATTCTCTATTAACATGGTGAACCCCAAATTGGAGCCCGTGCGGTGAAACCCTAAGTCAACTATATATTAGTCATGTACGGATGCAGTCGATTCATATATGTCCCAACGTTCATATTATATCGCAAGAATCCAGATATTTATACTCCTACCCATTCTCTATGAAGGGCCCTTAACATGGTGAACCCCAAATTGGAGCCCGTGCGGTGAAACCCTAAGTCAACAATATATTATTCATGTACGGATGCAGGATGATTCATATATGTCTCAACGTTCATATTATATCCCAAGAATCCAGATATTTAGACTCCTACGCATTTGCTATGATGGACCCTTAACATGGTGAACCCCAAATCGGAGCCCGTGCGGTGAAATCCTAAATCAACTACAAGAATAAATAGGCGAATTCAGAAAAAGCTCCAAATTTGTCCGCTTCACAGACATCCGGTACCCCATCGACTTCGACAAGAAGGACCTGATCCACTTACTTCAACCTGAAGAAAAGGGCCAAAACGTCGGAATCGTCCGCTACAAACGCGGATAGAACGCATTCTCAGGGGCTCCATTCTTCACTGAATGCGTTCCCAGAATATGTGAAAAAACGGCCATTTTCAGGGCCAACCAATCGATTAAAGGAAACTTTTTCCACATGCTATACTATATTGATTGACAATAAATTGGCAGGTCTATATGTATATATGTGGGGTACCCGGCGTTGCTCGGATGAACTTATAGTAGGGCGCCTCCGTGTCAAAAAAAGGGTGAATCGTGCATTTTAAGGTAAAAGCAACAAACTTTGTATACAACATCCTGAGGTGATATCTTGTGGATTTGGATATCATGCCAAGGTAGGGAAAGCCCATGGTTGCCATGGTAACCACCGAAAAACATAGCCGCCAAAAATGCCAAATTGGCTTTTTGCGGAAGTGCGATTTTGGTCCGCTCTCCCTGCACTGCACCCCTGACTCAAATAGCGCCACTTTTGCCATTTTGAAAGCACACGATTAGATTCCTCGTTTCATAGAGAAGAATGTGTATCAACTTTGTGGAAATCGGCGCTAAACAGGTTTATTAATTATTGTGCACCTCTCCCCCTCCATGCACCCCTGACTCAAATGGCGCCACTATTGACGTCTGTAAACCACACCATTAGATTCATCATGGAGATGATTATGTATAAGTTTGGTGGAAATCGGCGACAATTTTGTTTCTGCCCTTCTCCCCTTTTGTGCCCCTGACAACAACAGCATCACTTTAGAAAATTTTAACCCGCACTATCTTATCCATTATCTTTCTTGTAAGAAAAAGTACCAAAATAGACCTCTCTATTGTTATCGAGATGGTCCCTGTAAATTGTTATGGAACAGACATTGGCAAATATATATATATATATATATATATAATTTCACAGTTTAAAGTAACGTGTGCACAGTTATATATATGGTCCAAGAATAACATGAGACATCATAGTGTCAAGGAGACAACCCAGCTTTACACAACGTCATTTCCTGGGCGCATTTAGCTTGCATCGGAAGTGATCAACGTAGAAATCTTCCTTCCGGGTTCGGTGTATTCTGTTTGCTGAGAACAGTTTTTGGAATGGGAAGATCGAATATTGATTCTTTCCACATTCATCCAAATGTTCACTCAGTGAAATTTTGCGATATTCTGGATGATTTATCTCGAACAACAACTGTATATACACGCAAAAGAAAGTTTCCCGACTAACATCAGTGACCATATTATCCACACCTGGGCACTCGGATATACGCGGAATTCTGTTCTTTAATTGCCTGTTGGATTGTAGGACTTTTATGAATTTTGCTTAGTCCGTAAGAGCTGCATTTCATCTCAAATTTTGTGAGATATTCGGCTTCTTTATCAGTTAGGCATTTAGAGAACTTTGTGACAAACTTCTCCTCATTTGTAGGAAGTGTCTTGTAAAAACGATCGTCCAAGAGTGTATCTTCCGATGTGTTGGCATAGTCGGTCGCTTCCATAATCTCCAGTGCACCTCCTTTGTCTGCTCTTTTACAAACAATAGTGTTGTCAGAACAAAGGCGATTTTTTGAACAGCTGGATGGGCGTATGTGACCCAGTTTGTGATTTCTAGATGGACTGGTGGCAGCACAAGAATACCCGTGGTTGCTGTGATTATGCATACATATTGGAATTTGGCAACGAGAAATTGTTAATTTCCTCCACGCACGACTTACACCCAATTTTTGAACAGCTGGACAGGTTAATTGTGACCTAGTTTTTTTTATTTTGAGATGAACTAGTAGCGGCACAAAACGAATCCAGAACAATAGTGTCGTGGCTGCTATGGTTATGCCTACGCATGCGATTTAGCAACGAAAACTGACCTTTTTTCATTATGTTGACCCCATGCACGACTTACGCCCAATTTTGAACAGCTGGACTAGTTGCGGCACAAGAAGAATCCAGAAAGGATGGCACCGTAGCTGCTGTGATTATGCATACATACATGTGGGCGATTCAGTAACGATTGTTATCATATTATGAGAACTGGGAACTAGAAACTGGGGTTGGTCTGGGAACTAGTAACGGAATTCATGGAACTTGTGTAAGGGCAGATATGAAGCTACTCACAAACTCACAAAAAACCTTCAACGGCATTACAGCACAATAATTTGGGTTGATACAGTGCAATTCTAATATGGGTGAATCTGTGTTTTAAAAAAATATAAGAATTAAAAGATTATTTAGCTGGTTTTGAATGAGATGATATATACCGTACCACGGTGCCACATACCAATGCAAACTGTATGTACTCTATATATGTAGACATCAGAGGCTACATAGGTGAAGCGGTACCTCCCTGGTGTTACTTGTAACAATCTTAGTCGACGAATCTTAATGCGCATGGAATTATACCTGCTAAGTTAATGGCACCTAATCGTATCGTTGTCTCCTAAAATTTTGTGGACCGAACAATGAAGAGCATTTTTTTTGATAATTCATGTTTCCGATGGGTGGGAAGGTAGTGTGGGGACCGTGGATATAATCTAGGAATCTGGTACTGATATATACGGCGCGGCAATGCCGATAGCTGTGTGGTTTAGAATAATTCAAGTGTCCGATGGGCGGTCGAGTTGGATTGTCTTCATCTAGAAATGATACACCAAATCATATTAAATAAAAGGTCGACCGACCACAATGTCCCTGGAGACGGTGGCTAACTGAAGGATTGGATATGTCCGGAATAAATGTCATCATCCGGAAACCTCAAATGTTGAAAATCAAGAAAATTCGTCAAACTAGGGGCCATAATTGCGGTAGAAAAGATCGGATAAGTCTGTTTTTCGAACTCGTTCAAGATATTTTTTAAAAACAGCTCTTACGCAAAACATTGTTAAAATCGGTTAATATTTGTTCAATTTATTGCGCTAACGAGCTAGAAAAGTCGGCAAAAATGACAAGAACTCGACAAAAATGGTTCCAACCAAACTCAGAATTGCAGGTTCCAACGATGTTTAATATCTGTGCCAAATTAAAAAAAAATGACTGGAAAATGACGGAATATGTACACAGGCTCGGGCTAAAGTTGGGTCCCAGGATGTATGATGCTATGTCAAAAATGTTTTCTGTTAAATATGTATGGCAGTGTGCGTTTTAGTCGTGGTTTGGACGATGAACCCATTTCTTTGTGATAGATGCCAAGATTAATCAATTAATTTGCAATTGAGTTAAAGGGAGGTAAAAGCTATTCTGCGTCATAAGTTTCAAGATCTATCCAAGTAGACCCACGGAGCGTCGATAAACATAGCGGTATTTTCAATTAGGAGATTCATTTCAACAGAACATTGTGTGTCAGTATCTATAGAGTGATTTTTAATCACCTCTCCAATTCTGTTCACTGCCACCAGTCTCATAAGATTAATATATGGATTTCCAGAATAACAGGTGCGCCGTGGGTGGTAAAAGGCTTTTGTATTTATCACATTGAGTGCTTCTTTCAACGGTTTACATTTCAACATCATAAACCCCTTCCTGCTGAAACTTTGACGAGCGACACATGCCAATCGATATAGGTATCGCTGGGCATGTATTGACAAGGCTGAAATATAGCTCCAGTCTTATAATTGATGCTGCGTACACAGAATGACAATTCTTTCATGAAATTCCTATCCGATTGATTATTACAATACAAATTGGCATTGTCTTGGAGAATGACTATATATATATATTGCATATTTTGGTTATAAATGTTGGAATCGTTGTCCGACTTAAGTTGGCTGAATATTAGGCACAAATAAATTGCTAGTTTTCCGGGTGACATCCTGTCTGAGTGTAAACAAGAAGTCAAGACTGTCACCTTATAATCAACTTGTTTTATAGTATTAGTGTATACTTAATGCAGATATAAACAAATAAAAATACCGTATACATGAAGATGTTGTCCGTGTGGGATGAGGTGTGTTGACAATTAATTTGGAAATGCCGCGCCACCTCATACATGTACTATAGGCTATAGTCCCGGCTTTGGCCAGTGGGTCGATAGTCGGTGTGACTATACAGAGCGTTTAGGATTTCAAGTGGGTTTCACTGATCTCTTCGTGGTATACCTGCCAGTATCTTGGGTTCTGGGACTTCTCTTCCCGATATCGTGACGTCGTATCGTTTATACCACTATTTAGACATGGCAGAAAATCGCCACCATCTGCTCCTCTGGTATTTAAACAATTAAATCGACAATATGGATAGAGAAACCCCAGATCCATCAGGACCTAAAACTCATACGTATTTTCAACAACAGACTGGGAGATGTTACAAAAAAACAAAGAAATGTTTTTGAAAACCGTTTCGCAGCCCATAAACATGATTACGTAGCTAGACGCATGGCGGCCTCCCGGGAATCCTTGCATTTTCATGCGGTGCCACTCGGTGGGCGTCCACGGGACAGGGACGCAACCATATAACCCCTTCCAAATGTTCGATAATTGGGCTGAAGTCTTGCACGGAGCTCAACATTGCAATTTTTGTTGCTAAATCGGCTGCGTAGCCAGAACCATTGCAGTCACAAGGGAATCCTTCCGTGTACATATGGTCGTGCCCCTGTCATATATAAGATGCCATCGGTGGCACCGCACGGAAATGCCAGGATTCCAGGGTGGCCGCCATGGTTCTGGCTACGCAGCCGATTTAGTAACAAAACGTGCTATTTGGACACTCCGTGCACGACTTCAGCCCTATTTTCGAAAATATGGAACGGTCGCCATTCACGACTTCAGACCAATTTTCGAATATTTTGAAGGGGCTATATAGTCACGTCCCTGTCCTATAGATGCCCGCTGGGTGGCAACGCACGAAAATGCAAGAATTGCCGGGTGGCCACCATGGAACTAGCTACGCAGCCGATTTAGTATCAAAAGGGGCTATTTTGACACTCCGTGCACGACTTCAGCCCTATTTTCGAAAATATGGAACGGGTTATATGGTTGCCCCCCTGTCCTATATAGATGCCCGTTGTGCGGCACCGCACGAGAATTCAAGGATTTCCTTGTGACTGCCATGGTGCTGGCCACGCAGCCGATTTAGCAACAAAAGTGCAATGTTGAGGTCCATGCACGATACATATATCATATTTTTATCAAGGTAAAATAATCACGAAACCGTTGGGGTTAAACAAAATTAATAATGATTTCCATATTACTACGGGACATTTACTAGGGTTGGGACAACTGTTCAAAACCTGGTTCCTTGTATACTTTTTAGTAGAAGCATGGCATGCATATTTTCAACATCGGAAGGGTTGTGATAAAAAAAATTGCACTCTATTCCAATGTTTTAATGTCACGTGATCTCCAAATCCAAGATGGCTGCCGTCTTAAGCAAAAATCAGGATATTTTCGAGGATTTTTGTGCATGTTTTTGACCAAATCTACCCCAAATAGCGGCCATATATCCCCAAATCATCCGGTTCACTTGTCTTTATTGTTTACTGGTTCAGTCGAAACAGCAGATGTGCTCAGGCAGGTTGGAGTTAACATTGTGGGTGGTTTAACTCAGATGAAATATAGATTTATAACATTGTATGCAAGACCCGATATAGTTGAAAACGGTCATTGTTCATTTTGACGTTAGAGCTGTATGGCTAGTTAACCTTCATCAATTTTGTTCTAACTCTATGGTTAATTGACATTCATCAAACACCTTAAAGACAATACAAGGAATGAAATAGAATTCAATATGACGTTGGTGTGATTTAATGTGGTTTAATGTCACGTGACCTCTATGGTTGTCAGATAAAATATAGATTTATAACATTGTACGCAAGACCCGGTATAGTTGAAAACGGTCATTGTTCATTTTGCGTTAGAGCTGTATGGCTCGTTAACCTTAATAATTTTTTGTTCTATCTCTAACTCTATGGTTAATTAACATTCATCAAACACCTTAAAGACAATACAAGGAATGAAATAGATTTCACTAGTGTGGGGGCAACTATTCAAAAACTGGTTCCTTGTATACTTTTCTTAGTAGCAGCATGGCATGTGCATTTTCAACATCAGGATGGGTTGTGCTAAATAATTGGACTCTATTCCAATTTTCAATGTCAATCGACTAATCTAATGTACAGCATTAGAAACTCATCTGACATCCAAGTATTAAGAATAAAGTTATTCACCACCCCTCCAACCCACCAACCAATACATAATTTCAGAACGCAGATTTTTATTCGCAATTCGACTTCCAGTTCTATGAAATGTTTGTTTATGAATGAAGGATCGTCTAATCAAATACAAAAAGTTAGAAACTTATCTACGTCGAAGTTTAAAGACCAATGTTATTCGCCACCCGAAGTTTGAAGAATAAAGTTATTCGCCACCCCACCCAATTCAGATCGATGATTTTTGTTCGCAATTCCAGTTCTAAAAATGATTGTTTTTGATTGAAGGATTATCTAATATTATGCACAAAATAACAAACTCATATGACATCCAAGTATTGAGAATAAAGTTATTCGATAACCTCCAGCCCACACCCAACCATCTTACAGAATTTCTTATCGCAAAATTTTGTTCGTATTTCCACTGCCAGTTCTATAAAATGATTGTTTATGATTGAAGGCGTCTAATCTAATGCACAAAGAGTGGGGCAGATAGATGACAAAATCGTGCATTTTATGGTAAAAGCACCAAACTTGACAGCATGTACTACATACAAAAATAAGACATTTTGGACAGCACACTACATTTGGTGGTTTGATTGTGTTATTCAATTGTCATTTATACTACAAGAATGTACTATTTTAACCTACATGCATGGACTGTAGTTATATTTGTTGTTGGTCTTCTCTTTGGCTGTTTCATTTCGTACTCAGTGATGGTGATATGTGAAACTCAATGTTGCTCATCTCTCACGATCCAGAACAAATCATTTAGTGAAAATGTATTGCTGTCCCGATTTAAGCAAAACATGCGTCTATGTCTTAGTGCACTTTGTTGTATCAAATAATTAATATCATGTCATGCCATGTCCCATCCAATTATTTCAATCCGTGTAGGTTTATACACTGAAAATGTATTTTGAAGATTTAAAATCGGATGGTGGTCATGTCATTCCCATGTATGGATTTTGTCTTGGAGAGATCAACAGGAAGTTAACGACAAATATAACTGCACTGTGGTTCCCCGTCTGCATTTAAATCGTCAACACACCTCTGTAACTGGCTGAACCGGTTTTCATTGTTTTCAAAAATAAAAACACGTTCGATACTAAGTCCCCTGAAGACTGCTAATTTCTGAAGTTGTCATATATTACAATCCTACCCCAACAGCGTGAATAACCGTGACAATTGTGTCCTCAAGAACAAAAACACATTGGAGGAGGGAAGTCTTCGATTTTTTATTGGTTATGGCACAGTATGGCGTGGACGGCTGTTTCCTAAGTGTTGCAAGTGACACGTTAACGGCTACTCTGTTGGCGGTGATCAGTAGACACAAAACAATAAACAAATGTGCTCGTTACAACTTGTTCTATCTAGTTACTTAACCCACAACAGCGGTTCTGGGGTTAGGACGAAAAGTTGCGAACGAACGGACGGATAGATAGACAGATCTCATCATATGTCTATATAAACATACATGTAAACACACCAACTTTTGTCTTTTCGGGTAAAGCATCTTGCGGAAAAACCACAAACAAAGTGGTGAAACTCGCGTCGAGAGACATGCCCTTTGGCAGATTTGTTTAAACGCAGAATAAGAATGGATTAGTGGTCCATGCGCGATACTTGTTTCTCAATGAATACATATCGCTCGCGATAATTTATGGCGTGTCAATAAGCGTTTTATCGGCCAGCACATTGTTCCGATTGGTAACAAGGTAGTTTGACTGCATGTTCATACCACCGAATAGAGTTAACAACTAAATGACAACTGAACGACAAGATGCGCCCTTTGACCACCAATGTAGGTCTAAAACCAGGTTTAACTCGGATGTTTAAACTGGAGATGATGACTCCGGCCTATATGTTCAAACATAAAACCCAACATCATAATTTTGCATATATACATAATATCTGCTAGTATACAATTTATATGCATTCGTACAACATGAAGCACGTAACAAATACTGTTCAGTTGTATGTATTTTATTGTATATATATCGATTATAACATGTCATACAAGTGGGTTTATTCATAGGCCATGTTAAGTGATACATGTTTATCTGGCTGGTATATATATGACATGCACCACGGATACCGACCAAACATTTGGTGAAACATTTTGTCGCCATCAAATTGTTTCCATCAAATTTCCGTTCGATTCAGGGGTGTGAGAAGGGAGGGGTACACACGCTATTACAAGTACTTATAATTTATGTGCACATGACAATGGTCCGGTTTTAGTCTGAACATGTCATACCGCTACTTTCAGACTTTAAGTTGTGAACGTATTGTCTGTATGTGTATGTAGCCTTAACGATAGGAGTAGAGGCAATTTGAGTCTCACTGCCACATATTCACGATCACCTATATTAACTGGCTAATGTCGCTTTTTACCGATCCAGCAGGAAGAGAACTTTTAATGTTTAATTGAAAAACTTTGAATGAATAACTCGACACGACAAACACAAAGGGCGCTTACTACCTCCAAGACACACCTGTTGTGTTGTGATGTTGTATATCGCTCATATGAGGTTGGTGGCCTTTTGTTGTCGCTCGATTATCGTGAAAGGTCAGATTTGGAGAGTGGTCCAAAATTAGCCTTTAGTTTATCAAACAACGTTCTATTGAAATTAAATATCTATGGGAAATACCATAATGCCTGTCGAAGCTCTCCAGGTCTACCTTGATAATGACTTTGCTTAGAATAAACTAGAACAATAAACCGTTAAATTTGCGAAACACAATGACAATTAAATTTTCTAGAAGGGTGTAGCCTTTATGTCTTTTGCAAAGAAACTGGCTGATATTGACCACTTTTACACACTAATTGGTTCATTATTCTAACATCCGATCCAAGACTAACAACTCGCAAACTCTATAATATTTAAAAAGAACGTTGAACGAGTTACTAAACACGACAAGCACAAAGGGTGTTTACTGTCCAAGACATACCTGTTGTTTTGTGATGTTGTATATGTCTCTTATGAGACTGGTGCCCTTTTTGTCGCTCGATTATCGTGAGAGATCAGAATTGGAGAGGGGTCCATAATTAGCCGTTGGTTTATCAAACAACCTTCTATTGACATTAACGTTCTATAGGAAAGGCCATAGTACTCATAGAAGCTCTCCAAAGATACTTGGAAATTGCTTTGTCTGGAATAGACTAGAAGATTAAACGGTGAAATTTGCGCACAATGGCATTCAAATTTCGAGAAGGATGTAGGCTTACGTCTTTTGCAAAGAAACTGGCTAATATTGACCACTTTTACAGACTAATTGGTTGATCGTTCTAACGTCCGAACGAGTTATTCATGAACTCTAACACATTTGACGAATATGGCACTGCATGAGCATCCATGTATGCATTTCCAATGGCCTAGCGTCCAATTAGAACATTAACATAAAACGGATTTAGTGGTAAGCTAATATATATGTCGGAAGTGACTTCAATGTTCATTAAATATTAAGATTATGTATATATATCCACAGGTTTATAATTATGATGACTAGTACACTTGCTTGAATACATAATGCTATCATGAGAATGAGTATCAATTAATTGTCATCGATAGCAACATCCAGTAAATTCGCCTCTTATCGTATTATCAAGACCTCATTTGAACGAGAAAGTTACCTATGAATAACAAACCACCGAGTCATGCAAAGCATCCTTCTTTTCCGAACGAGGAACAATAGACTCTCAATAGAATATGACACGTGGACCAATGCCCCATATTCGGATAGATTATGCGCCCTCTGCAACTCAGAAATATGCGACGAGTATCATGTAATCCTTAAATGTATTGAACCCCAAGACATACGTGTACAGTACCTGGGACCCTACTATTATCAGAGACCAAACGCTAACAAGTTAGCAGCACTATTCAATAACTACAACAGAAGAATTACCAAGAATCTCTCAGTTTTTATAAAAAAGGTCATTGATATATTTCGGAACTCTTGAGGCTACATTTTCGGACAAACAAGTAACTCCCCTTCAAAATATACCGTTATAATATACTTGTTTCTTACACATGTACCAACATTTTACGAAGAAGGACCCCAACACCAATACAATAGTTTATGACTGCAGATGGGCTTATTTGATAAGCACAACAAGTAATACAATCTGATTCCTCTTGAGGCTTAATCACTTAAACCATTCAAAACACGCAACCATTACGCCGAAATTAATAACAATAACCCTATATATCTATCAGACAAAATATAAATATAAAAGAAGCATCATTCCCTTCCCGCGCTCTCTCCCCATTCTCCATCTATATACCTTGTCTTTCACTCTATATTATCTCTCTCTATACGTCTGTCTTACATATAATGTTTGTGTTCTATTGAAATAGTGTTCAACTATCCTTTCCCAGTGTTCAGTCAATCGAATTTTTCAAAGCAGTCAAACAGAAACAAAAGGGCCATTGTTCTCGCAAAGCGGATGTTTTACCTGAGATATGGATTTTAAATTGTGTACTTGAGTAATCCCAGGGCGACAACTTTAAAGCACTTCAACTAAACTGATCCCTGTTCTACGACAATATCTGGAAATAAATAAAAACATCGATGCTCAACTGTTGTTAAATATATATTATTATTTTTATTGGCGTACATGCGTCCTATTACCATACTGTTGGGGATAGCATTTTGAATCTACCCATATATAAAATTTATATGTTCTTACAAGTATATGACCCAATCAAAATAGATGCACAGCGAACAATTTTTATGAGGTTTCTGGTCATTAGCAATACATAATGGATAGAGTATGACAAACAACAGGTGATTCACCAAAATGGTTGCCATGCCAACGGTGTACGTTATTCGGATCATATTTTATCCCCATAAAATTGACGATTGTGTCCTCTTTCCACCCAACTAATGGTGTGGCCATTGTCTATCGGGAAGAGCAATTTCTAAGTTTAAGGGTCGCCAATTGGCCAGGGATGGGGTAATTGTAATTTGTAATTGTAATTGACTGTAATTAATTACATTTTTTCAAGTAATTGCATGTAATTGGTAATTGAGTTTATTCTGAATTACATGTAATTGC
Organism: Siphonodentalium dalli; assembly: GCA_032622095.1. Taxonomy (NCBI): domain Eukaryota; kingdom Metazoa; phylum Mollusca; class Scaphopoda; order Gadilida; family Siphonodentaliidae; genus Siphonodentalium; species Siphonodentalium dalli. The sequence continues at coordinate 68,244,955 of CP136069.1, forward strand.
AATTGTAATTGGTTAGGATGTAATTGTAATTGTAATTAGGGTCTAATTTCAATTACTTCAAAATGACAGGTACTTATTTCTTCTCAAAGTTCTCTTTCATGATTCAACCAATGGTTTCTTCAAATGTTTTTTCTCTCCAAATTTCAAAGTGTAAGACTGGTGACTGGCTATCACTCTGTTGTCACAACACTGAGTCTTTCATCCACTGTGTCTCAATGGTTAATTCTGTTGACACCTCTTTGTTTGCTTAAGCATGGGTTAACCGTTGAGGTAGAAGGCTTGTTTTGATAAATACAATGAGAAACCAACTTCAAATAATTGACAATAGATCACTATAATAGATCACTCTTATGATCATGTTTCATTATCGCCACCTGGTATGGTATATATGCTATGGTAGAAATTCATACCAACATTGCTAAAAATGCTTTCAACATGTCTACAAAAACAATCTGGCAGCATTTTGATTTGCAGAAAGACACGTCGTGTACTATGAAACGAAGTGCAAACTTTGCCCAACTACAATATCCGGTTCCAATAAAGTTACCTCCAATTTTGTGACACATCTGAAGGTAAGTTTCCATTTCTATGTATTAGTATTGTTTAATTCCATTGACATATTACTTCAGTCATATGGTGGTATTGGTATATGCATTGTGTCTTGTCCCTTTTGCAACCGAATGACAATGTGGGGACAAATCGCTGCCTCACTAATCCCCCAATAAGCAGTGTATTGTGGATGCATTGTGTCACCAGTAAGCTGGTGGCCACAAAGGCTAATTATGTTTTATGACTCTAATTAACAATTAGAGTGTTGATTATCTCATTGTCCTTTACAATGGCCTGGCTTTGTGTCTGACTTACTGGGACGGTCTTATCCCCTTAATAATTAAATGATGGATACATGTATGTGTTACTAAAATACTCTTATTATTTTCATTTTACAGCGAACGCATCAAGATGTCTATGAATCCACAGTAACACAAGCACCATCAGCAAGTTACCAGCAGCCTAGAAAAGATAGTTAGCAAAGTTCACAAATATCATCCCAATTTCTAGAAGATCAACCCAGGCTACAAGTTGCCAATGCAACACGCTGGAATTTCCAGCTATAAATCATGATTCGCTCCGTTCTACGAACACCTATCCTGGACCAAATACATTGGCTGCTCTGTACCAAGTGTGCTTCATTATTGTGCTTCTTCGTGTATTTTATCTTGCTTGTATTAAATTTATGTTTTCTTCGTGTATTTTATCTTGCTTGTATTAAATTTATGCTTTGTTATCAAATAAAGTTAATATAATAAAAAGTGTTCTTACTTCAATTCTGTACTGAAATGTAATTGTAATTGTAATTGAATTACATTTCAAAGTAATTGTAATTGTAATTAATTACATTGTGAATTAGATGTAATGGGAATTGTAATTGTAATTGAAAAATGTTGAAGTAATTGTAATTGTAATTAATTACATTCACAAGTAATTACCCCAAGCCTGCAATTGGCCTGGTCACATGTTTCGTAAAATCTCTCACACAAGTAATAATCAGCTATGGATAAGATATGTGTCTCAAAATAAAGGCTATGATCTCCAGTATGTAACAAAATATCAATATCATGCAATAAATTGAGAAAGGTTCCTCATAAAGACAAATAATAGCACATGAAATGATAAAACACTTGACCTTTCATAGTCACCTTGACTCTTGAGATCAGTGCTGGAGGTTCGTCTTGGAGAATGTATGCATGCAAGTATTATTATATAACCATATCCACCAACAAGTCCACCGTTGTCACTAAAATAATTCACATATGATCATTTTCCAGAATTCTCAGAAACCACACACTGTTGCTATGGTAACGCCATTTTTTTAGGCTACTAATCGATAAGAAGCTTATCAACAATGGTTTCCAATGTCTCCAGTATATGGGATTTACGATTAACTACGTATACATTGCACAAAATCCCCAATTTTGTTTACGAAACCCATTTTTTTTATACAAATGACAGGCTACTATGAAGAAAATTGGAGTGTGACATGGACCGATCTTCCTGGAGCATCCGGGGCCTCGGTGGCTCAATCGGGTAGGGGTACAACTCCAAGCCGTTTCGCCCTCCAGCGCTGGCGATAAGGGTTAAAATCCTCATGTTTCCGTCGTGGACTTTGTAGCTCGAAATCGTTATCTGGTGGAGTTACCAGTTACTCGCCGATGGCCGGTGGTTTGCTGCGCATGGTTGACGAGTTTATCAGCCATTGAAATCACTGTTAGATTAGTCGCAAGTGTGCGGATTTCCTCCACCACTAAAACTGGCAATGTCATGATATGGCCTTAGTTGCTAAAGCGACAATGAACCCCAAATCAATTAATCAATCAACCAATCAATCCTGGAGCATCCAAAGGTTGCCAAGAACTATTGCGACGTGGTTGCAAGAATGGATGCAAAAACAATTGCAAATTCTCGAGGGCATCATTACGCTGTACTGCTCTATGCAGTTGCAATTGCAAATACAGTAATGCCCTAAGTAATCGACCCCTTAACCACATCAGAATTATGGGTAATTTTCAGGATTTAGTCGGAAATAAATATCCATATTTCCGACTAAATCCTGAAAGTTACCCATAATTCTGCTATGGTTAGGATGTCGATTACTTAAGGCATTACTGTAAGTGTTGCCAAAAGTGACATGTATGCAAGTTTTTCCAACTATTTAGGGTGCGTTCACACAACTAGCAGAATTGACTGGCGATTTGTCATGAATTATTCACACTTGACTATCCATTGCACATTCTTGAATGCCACTTATCGCAGAATGAGTGTCTTCGACTGTTTTATCCTATATTGGAGCGGCGAAATGCCACGAGTTATTGCATGATTGATTCTCATAATATATTAGAATCAAATTTTTTAGCACACTTCAGTTGTATAACAACTATATAGGGAATTACATATATCTCACGATATTGCTATTGCAAATGTAAACAATTCATATCATACCTTGTCGCACATAATTCGCACCTACGCTCGTAATACAAACATTTGCTTACCTCTATTTTGAAGAATTATAGTTAATATCATAAATATGTAAACTTTGCGGTACTTGTATGTTGCGCATATAATACCACAATGATTAGCAGCTTGTCAAATTGTGAGTAAGTGTTATTATAGCTGCACAAAGGTAATCGGGTAGCTCCATAGCAACGGTTGCCAAGCAGTTGTGTACCAGACCAATATTGTCCACACACACTCGCTAAAATTATATGATATAAAGTTAACGCGGAAGATTGTCATAATCAACTTTCAGATAGTTTTATATCATAGAAATGCTTCTCGTGCCATTGTAACCATCAATTATAGTAATCAAAACAAACAACCCACTGTTTTTTCTTTGCATTATATTTACGCTATTCCATCATCTTCTGGCCTATAATTTTTGTTTTGCAATCCTTAGAATTGTTATATATATATACAGAGTGATTTATCAGTTTATATTTTCTTGTCAATGTACATTTTATAATAAAAAATGTACACACATCTCAATAAAATGTCGATACACGCAGCCAATACTAGGGACTTTCAAACAAATGGCGGCCATTTTATCCGCCATTTTGATTCTACCCAACTATAACGGACACATGAGTCAATGGATATATAGCCTGATCCCTTTTCAGTACAAATAGGTACATAAAACATTGTTTTTCGATCAGAAACTGAGTCATAACGATGCATACTTGTTGGGATTGAGAGAAAAACAAGATTTGTTGTCAAAACGGTTGCCATGGCAACCATGGGCATTCTCCAGCTTGGCATGATATCAAAAATGTCTTATTTTTATATGTAGTACATGCGTGTCAAGTTTGGTGCTTTTACCATAAAATGCACGATTGTGTCATCTGTCCGCCCCACTATTAATGCTTAATTTATTAGTGGCACTTCAAGTCATTTCAAATAATTATTATTTTGGGGCAAACTGCACCTATTATATGACGTTACATCTATCTTTGAGTTGATTAGGACCTATTTATAATTGGCAATTCATTACCTCAAACAATTCCTTTAAGTCATTTGAGGGCAACTTCACATACACCAAGACATTCAGTCAATTTAGTTTTTTTGCACAATTTATATTAAACGCTCTTTATTGCTCATAATTTAAGTCATCTGATGAAATATGCGCCAATCCTATGACCTGCCCGATTGTTTAACTTCTGTAACGCTTGTATCGCTCTGTATAGTGGAGTCGCTTAACGAAAAATCGTTCACTTTTGGATAGAAGCATGAAACTTTCAGGGTTGGTTGGGTATGTGGTCCTCATCAACCAGTTAGCTGGTTCCAGGTTTCTGGTGACCCCTTGACCTTCAAACTGACCTTGATATTTCGAAAATTTGAGATTATGGAGTATCTATTTTGTATCGAATATAATGGCTATATTAAATGATATATAGACATTGGAGATTGTCGACGCGATAGCATGGATGTCCGCCTTTGTACTCACATTCAATTTGTCTATGATAATCCAAAATGGCCGCCATAATGGACGCCAGAATAAAAAAAATTACGTTTTTTCACTAATATCTTTCAAATGGCAGCCAAAATGGCAGCCAAAATATGGAAAAATGTAAATATTGCCCCAGCGAGTAACGCAGCCGCATAACAGTTGTGGTTGATGAAAAATGACTATTCTGTCTTGTAGATATTAAATTCTACCATTTCTGATGTACCTTGGTTAATTGTTACTATTTTAAACACGGAAATTACCAGAATTATTGGATTTTTCTATCACAAACTTGACATCAAAATCGGCAAAAATTAACCTTTTAGGTTAAGACAATTTTTTCAAGTAAAATGGTATCGAGGTGTGTATTGTTTTGATCTGTCTTAAATGGGTCACACTTATCTGTTTTTTGACAAAATTACTCAAGATGGTTTGCAAAATGGCAACCAAATTTGGTAAAACAAATTATTTTTCATATATATCCTGAATATTATTCTCTGATGTTCAGAACATGTAGCAAATTGTGACTCACTTTGTATTAACCATGTTATTTATGAGGCATGAAAAATTAATTATAAACGATGTAGTACGGAATTTTGCCAAAAACTTCTTTTGGGATTCTGACCATGTTTTTTGTACAGAAATGGACAGCACATTGAAGCTGAACTGAAAGGGGCATTATTATGAGGCTACGACAATAAAATTGTGGCTCATTGGCATTGAATGACTAATGTCAGGAACCCGTTTCCCCCCATTGTGCATATAAACCACCATCAGGATGTAGAACTCTCTGACATTACCTCTATATCGATTAACATGTCCCTGAGTTATTGTGTAAAGCGATACCCACCCAAATTTACACATGTACAACCCACCCATGACCATACACTCGCTCCATATATACATAACACGGTATTAACACCACATACATGACCATGTAGCCACTAGTTTTTTTTACTCACACACTTCATCCATGACCGTACAGCCATATTTAGGTATAACCGTACACCACGCACTTGACTATATAGTCACAAGTCACCATGCATGTATACTTCTACGCCACGACCGTATAATCACTCTATATATAGCTCTACACCCCATTCATGATCATACAGAATAATGTTTGGGAAATATATGAAAAATTAACTTGTTGGGTGCATAAGAAATGTTAGTATTCAATCTATATAACACATAATAGTCAAACTTTGTCATCAACCACAACTTGTATGTGATTGCATGGCACGCAGCATGGGCAATATTTACCATTTTTCCCATTTTGGCCGCCATTTTTGCAGCCATTTTGAGCCAAAGTGACAATTTTGGAACCAATGAGTTGGAATATGCATAATAAATGGAAAGTTTCACTAAAATTGCACAGTTCTGCCCATTTATTGATGAAATGTGACTAGAATTCACAATGGTGATTTTGGGAAAATGTTATACCGCTTTCTGTAAAATCGAATTTTTGAGAGATCAGAAGGGTTTTTGACTTCATGAATGGCATATTTCATTGCTCCAATGGTCAGTTAACATGAATAGTACAACATAAAGTGAGAATTCACAACCAGTACCAAACAGCATAAACGGATCTTAAAGATATTAGAGAAAACAAATCAAATTTTCTACTTCCAGCTGCCATTTTGGCCGCCATTTTTCAGCCATTTTGAGCCAAAGTGACAATTTTTGTACTAATGAGTTGGAATATGCATAAAAAATGGAATTCTTCACTAAAATTGCACAGTTATGCCCATTTCTTGATGAAATATGACTAGAAATCCCAATGGTGATTTTTGGTAACATTTTATACCGCTTTCTGTAAAATCGAATATTTGAGGGTTCAGAAGCGTTTATGATCCCATGAATGGCATATTTCATTGCTCCAATGGTCAGTTAACATGCAAATACAACATAAAGTCACAATTCTCAACCAGTACCAAACAGCATAAACTGATCTTAAAGATATTAGAGAAAACAAATCAAATTTTCCACTTTCGGCTGCCATTTTGGGCGCCATTTTTGCAGCCATTTTGAACCAGAGTGACAATTTTGGTACTAAAGGGTTGGAATATCCATAAGAAATGGAATGCTTCACTAAAATTTAACAATTCTGCCTATTTCTTGATGAAATATGACTAGAAATCCCAATGGTGATTTTTGGTAACATTTTATACCGCTTTCTGTAAAATCGAATTTTTGAGGAATCAGAAGGGTTTCTGACACCATGAATGGCATATTTCATTGCTCCAATGATCAGTTAACATGAAAAATCCAACATAAAGTCACAATTATCAACCAGTACCAAACAGCATAAACTGATCTTAAAGATACTAGAGAAAAACATCAAAAATTTCCACTTCCAGCTGCCATTTTGAGGACCATCTTGGACGGTGAGTTCCAATTTTACCCTATAATGGTGGCATTTTATCTTATGTTCACAAAAATGTATACATTTGTATACATATGACAAGACTGTCTCACTATAATTTGCATCAAACTGATTTAGTGACCCGTCTGAAAAACGGCGGCTATCTTGGGCGCCACCTTGAATTCAACGGGTTCCACTTAACCGAAAGCTGAAACCAGCTGGATTAAGATCAGGGATATAGTGGATAATATATGTGCGAAGTTTGGTGCTTCTATCCGGAAGTGAACGATTCTTCCATTATTGTGGGTTAAGCGACTCCACTAGTATCAAGGGTTACTACTGGGACGCAGATAACGATGAGAAATAAAATCAACTCTGTAAGATTCTGTAACGCTTGTATCGCTCTGCATCAAGGGTTACTACTGGGACGCAGATAATCACTAGAAATAAAAACGATTCTTTAACTGCTGTAACGCAAGGGTTACTAACTTACTACTGGGACGCAGATAACGATGAGAAATAAAACCGAATCTTTAACTGCTGTAACGCTTGAATCGCTCTGTATCAAGGGTTACTACTGGGACGCAGATAACCACTAGAAATAAAAACGATTCTATAACTGCTGTAAAGCTTGTATCGCTCTGTATCAAGGGTTACTACTGGGACGCAGATAACCACTAGAAATAAAAACGATTCTTTAACTGCTGTAACGCTTGTATCGCTCTGTATCAAGGGTTACTACTGGGACGCAGATAACCACTAGAAATAAAAACGATTCTTTTACTGCTGTAACGCTTGTATCGCTCTGTATCAAGGGTTACTACTGGGACGCAGATAATCACAAGAAATAAAAACGAATCCTTAAAATTCTGTAACGCTTGTATCGCTCTGTATAAAGGGTTACTACTGGGACGCAGATAACGATGAGAAATAAAAACGATTCCTTAAACTTCTGTAACGCTTGTATCGCTCTGTATCAAGGGTTACTACTGGGACGCAGATAATCACTAGAAATAAAAACGATTCTTAAACTTCTGTAACGCTTGTATCGCTCTGTATCAAGGGTTACTACTGGGACGCAGATAACGACGAGAAATAAAAACGATTTTTAACTGCTGTAACGCTTGTATCGCTCTGTATCAAGGGTTACTACTGGGACGCAGATAACGATGAGAAATAAAAACGATTTTTTAACTGCTGTAACGCTTGTATCGCTCTGTATCAAGGGTTACTACTGGGACGCAGATAACGATGAGCAATAAAAACGATTTTTTAACTGCTGTAACGCTTGTATCGCTCTGTATCAAGGGTTACTACTGGGACGCAGATAACGATGAGAAATAAAAACGATTTTTTAACTGCTGTAACGCTTGTATCGCTATGTATCAAGGGTTACTACTGGGACGGAGATAATCACTGGAAATAAAAACGATTTTTTAACTGCTGTAACGCTTGTATCGCTCTGTATCAAGGGTTACTACTGGGACGCAGATAACGATGAGAAATAAAAACGATATTTTAACTGATGTAACGCTTGTATCGCTCTGTATCAAGGGTTACTACTGAGACGCAGATAATCACTGAAAATAAAAACGATTTTTTAACTGCTGTAACGCTTGTATCACTCTGTATCAAGGGTTACTACTGGGACGCAGATAATCACTAGAAATAAAATCAACTCTGTAAGATTCTGTAACGCTTGTATCGCTCTGTATCAAGAGTTACTACTGGGACGCAGATAATCACTAGAAATAAAATCAACTCTGGAAGATTCTGTAACGCTTGTATCGCTCTGTATCAAGGGTTACTACTGGGACGCAGATAACGATGAGAAATAAAAACGATTTTTTAACTGCTGTAACGCTTGTATCGCTCTGTATCAAGGGTTACTACTGGGACGCAGATAACGATGAGAAATGAAAAAACGATTTTTTAACTGCTGTAACGCTTGTATCGCTCTGTATCAAGGGTTACTACTGGGACGCAGATAACGATGAGAAATAAAAACGATTTTTTAACTGCTGTAACGCTTGTATCGCTCTGTATCAAGGGTTACTACTGGGACGCAGATAACGATGAGACATAAAAACGATTTTTTAACTGCTGTAACGCTTGTATCGCTCTGTATCAAGGGTTACTACTGGGACGCAGATAACGATGAGAAATAAAAACGATTTTTTAACTGCTGTAACGCTTGTATCGCTCTGTATCAAGGGTTACTACTGAGACGCAGATAATCACTGGAATTAAGAACGATTTTTTAACAGCTGTAACGCTTGTATCACTCTGTATCAAGGGTTACTACTGGGACGCAGATAACGATGATAAATAAAAACGATTTTTTAACTGCTGTAACGCTTGTATCGCTCTGTATCAAGGGTTACTACTGGGACGCAGATAACGATGAGAAATAAAAACATATTTGTCATCTTCTGTAACGCTTGTCCCGCTCTGTATCAAGGCTTTCTACATGGGACAAAAACATACCCCCTTAACTTTTTGCTCACGTTTCTTGCCATATATGTACATCCCACTCAAAAACATTACCACAGGAAGAAGGTAGAGAATATTATGTACGGATCATAGCTGGATAATGACACAGGACCGGTGTTTTGTTGAGTGCAGGATTTGAATTCTGAAATATGTTGTTCATAAACGAACTTTCCGTCCTTGAGCTCTTTCAAAGAGAAATCATATTCACTAGCAGCTTGGATATACGCATTATCTTCAATCTGGAATGAGAGCAAACTTTCTGAAATCTCACTCAAAACTGTGATCTTTTCATCTAGAATATTATGGAGACATTCCAGTTTGTTCAAGTCCGGCTTTTGTGTGGATTGTGAATTTACTATGGAATCTGCTTCTATAATAAGCTGATTGACATGTCGCATGATGTCGCTGTTCTTCTCTGTATTTCCAAAGAGTGTGTTGTCTGATATCCATTGTATCACTGCTTGAATGTTCGAGGGACCAAATACGAGGGAAGTATACAACACTGGATGAGGGTTATTCAGAGAGCTATATATTCCAATATAACTTCATAAGTGACATAAGAGAAGTCTCCAGTTGAACACAATAATCACACTGTTAACATACAATAACTCACAATGCACATTATCAGTTGTTAGTGTGAACTGTTCTGATTAACACTGAGCAGAGGTCGACATAATCAGGCCAGACCAATACTATTCCCTGATTCATGCAATTAAACAAAATATCTCGACATGATGGCACACACGAAGCACATTTGCATATAGAGCCAAGACAGAAACCTATATGGTGAAAAGATTATTGTGTGAAAAAGTAGTTTAGCAGTGCTGGCACCTACATGGACATCAAATAAATTAATATTATCATCCTCACAAATGCAATCGTAATCACAAGTAGAACAAGTTAGGACACTGAAAGCTAAATGGGAGATGTTAATATCGATGATCAGCAATCCGATTTAAAGTGATGCAGAATATGTTTTCTCTGTGAACAGCACAAAAAAACCGATATTTGACATCGGAATAATGGAACTGTGACCAGACTGATAGCTGACCCAGGTGCTGGTATACATGCCTTTGATGAACGTGACTTCAAGAACCTGTCTTCACAACAAACTCTTAAAAAATCAGACAATAAGATATACCTGTGTGGATCAACACAGCCGACCAGTACGCTCTGAATTGAAATGGGGTGACCGAGAGCTCTCAGACATTTTTCATATTTTCTCCGGGAAGTGAGGTTCACTCCTATCATAAGAATCAGCAATCAAGCTCATGTTGATAACATGTTTTTAAATGTTAACTCTGTATCAACTGACACAGACAATAACAACAGTTCCCTCACACAGGAGAATGAACATTTATTCACTGCAATTGGAATATGAAAGGACTACAAAGTGAAATTACAACTAAATGTAGTATGCCAATTCAAATATTTAATAGTTCCACTCTAGATCGCTACTCCAGTTACGCCCATAGAGGTCATACTCCACTAGTTCAAAACCTGGACTATTTTTTATGTTGTGACAGGGAATTCTATAAGTTTATACACTGCAAAAACAGTGCAGGTAATATATTTCTAAGTTAATATCGGTTCCCTAATAGTTTATTTCACTGTAGGTGAAGGTAGCAAGCTCCAATATATTTTATATATGTCTAATGATATGATCTTGTGGGAGTTACCGTTTCCGACTATGGTTTTCTTGTATTTATGAGGGGGCGGGAACAAGGCATTTATGGTGAATTAACAAATACTGAGACACAGCTCATTTGCTATATTTTTGGGATTGAGTTATTTATGTAGGTGAAGAAAACGGCTAGTACCGGTACTCACTTCGGTATGTGATAGTTTTATTCCTATTTTCGGGCAATATATGACGTTCCTGGCCCTGAGTGAAGTTGGTTTGGATGGGTGCTAGGGACACCAAAATTTATCAAACTATGTTGCATGGTTCTGAAATTTTGCTTTAAATTTATATTAGGCATTTACATGATACGACGAATCTACCGCATGATTGGTGTGGTTTGAAGATGCCAAAGTGGCATCCCCTGAGTTAATGAAAACAAAATGGTCAACAGAAAAATTAAATATATATATAATGTTTCGTTACTTTTTAAAGGTAAACTGTGTGTCAATTTAGAGAATCAACACAACTTGACCAGTGAGCACTCAGGTATTATCAAATCTGGAAGAATATGACAATTCCTACCACATCGATTGTACAATTAAAAAAAATATGAAGTATACGCGCATTTGCAAATAAATACTTCTTTTCCCGTGGGACGAATTAATCGCTACAAACAAATGTCAATCATTTCAACAAGGTGAGCTACGAACGAAGTTTAGTGATAACCATTTACGTATAAAAAAGTATTAGCTCAATTTAAATTATGACTACCAATGTACGGCGATGCGCGGAACATGCTGACCACTGGTCTAACATGTGGATTGTTGGGTCTAAAAACTCAAACTGTGATCCTCTGATCGCACCAAATGTCCGCAGCAGACTGAGTGATGGGTTCCGTGTCACTTTCACCCGGGCAATGCTGGGTGCATGGCCCTGCTAGTGTCTCATCATTATTTATTTTCCATCTTTTTCCGGTATGAAAGTAGGGTGGGGCTTTACTAGTGGTTTATTGGCCAAATGTTGGCTTTAAAGTGATGGTTTAATTTAATATGTATACTGGTAGTTTGTTCCATGCTAGGGCGATTGTGGGGAGAACAGATGATTGTCTAGTGTTCAGTGTTTGCGAAATAAGGATGAGGCTTATCAGGACATATTAAAGTATATCACGTGCGTTCTCCCGATCGAGATGGGAGAAGATTTGTGATATATAATGGATAGTCATTGCATATGATTCTACGTATTTCTTGGATATGACGATGTTGTCTGCGTCTATGGTGGTAAACACCACCCAACCTCCTGTCACAGTATATTTATTGATACTGATCAATTGAAATCAGTGACAGTCCGTTCTGCATCTTTATGTACTTGATCGAGTTTATCACATAATAAGTCTATAGAGCAAACCACACAACTAAATCAGCATAGTCTAAAATAGGAAGAATACACCTGTTATATAGTTATACCCCCAATCTCTGAGAGAAATGGGGTATACTGGATTGACATCGTCCGTCCGTCCGTCTAGCTGTCAGGGCGTCGAAACAGACGTTTATCCGTCCATCTGGACATGTATATGTATATTGTACCGTCCGTCCATCAAGGCAGATATCTCAAGCACTGGTTGTCGGATTTGAATGAAATTTTAGATTGATGTTCACTACTATGAGGAAATTCATCGTAGTGTTCAATCATTTTAGAGTTCTGGAGTTATTCATCTTTGTTTATCTGGAAATGTTGGGTGTTTTGTCCGTCCGAGTAGATATCTCAAACACTGGTTGTCAGATCTGAATGATAATGATGAATAGGATGAAACAGGCTCTGATAATGGTTCCGGTAATTCTGAAGAATAACATGTCTATAAATACATGGTAATATTACCAAAATACCATACGTTACTGTGTCTTGGTCAGCATCCCATTGTGGGAAAACTATTCGAAGGAGATTTACTTTAACCTTCTAAATCAGATAGATTATCTGGAACAGATAAGCGGTACCAGTTCGCGAAGAAGGATCCGAAATAAAATATCAGCAAGGAAAAAAATAAGGATATGGTTACAAAACCAAGAACCATATAGTTTACAAAGACCCAATAGGAAACCACATTTGCCACATATTGTAGTTGCTGGTATTGATGATCAGTGGTCTGCAGACTTGATGGATATGGTTAAATTAGCCACATACAATGTGGTTACGCCTACATTCTGGTGGTAATTGACGTATTTTCAAATTCCTGTGACTACGGAAACTCAAGGATAAATAAGGTGCAACTGTTGTAGTGGTTTTAAAAAATGATATTTGCTCAAGGTAGAAACTGTAGAGCTGTTCAGACTGACATGGGGACTGAATTAAAGTCAAAGTCGTGCAGGATGTAATCAGGACCAATAATCACAGCAATTCTACGCTTACAATGATGAACAAGTCAGTGTTTCAGAATGTGTGATAAAAATAATCAAATCTACATTTTATCGATACTTCAGATATATGCGATTGTATGAATATGTAAACAAACTCCAAAACTTCGCCGATGAGTACAACAACACTGTTCGTAGTACCAATGATATGGAACACGTTAGACATAAACAGCGGAAGAAATGTGTTGTGCTACATATAAATCCAGGAATAAACTGAAGAAAACCTACACAAATGATCAGATTCAGATTCAAAGTAGGTAACCATTTCCGCACACTTCACCAAAGGAATGTGTTCACTGGAGATTATGATGACAAATGGACTTGGCGAAATATTCACCATATCAGACATATAGATGACAGAAAACGCCAATTCATAAATTGAAGGACTACAATAACGATGAAAACTACAAATTTATTTTGAATCATAACTGCAGAAAGTTGATACAAACGAGGATGTGTGGAAAATTAAAGCTACTTCCTAGTGAAAACTACTGGGCGCAGGCAGCGGAGACAGACAGAAAACAGTGCTGTGTAAAATGGTTATACTGGCTGAGAAAAGGTTAATTATAGGGTAAAAGTTAATAACATTAGTAAATGTTAATGTAAATGTTAATCTAGTTTCTGTTATTTTATTTCTTCAGTAAAATCGATAAAAGATATTCCATGAAATATCATATTGTACACACCGCTAGTGCACAACTACATACTCATCAGAAATAGTGATGCCCTGTTAACTGTCCATGTACTTAGATGACACCTTGATATTTTGACTTCTCATTTCGTCGAACTAAGAAAGCACTGTAAATTCATCACTGAAGGTGGCATTTTGGGATCGTATTTATGAGCGCCTTTTGTGCATTTCGGGCGGACTTAGTATATCGTTTACTTTCCGTTAATTGCGTCTCTTCCGGCAGTTCTCGGTGGCAGTACAGAACAGTATCTCTTTATTGACATTAAAACTTAGTAAGCCGTTGGTCAGGAGAGAGTAATGGACAAAAGGCTATTGATAGCGATGACAGCCCCATTTGACCTCTCGGTTTTTGAATCCTCATTTAGGTGTTATTGATAAAACACTGGTGAATCCTACCTATACGAACGGGGATGACTACTAAACTACCTGACAATTTTATTGGGAATAAATAAAATGTGTTCCTCAATGACAACCCTATTAAAATTTGTTCTGCTTCATATCAATGATGATCGATATGTCATTTATCACGAAAACATTATATGTGACCAGGGCATTTGTTTACAGCAGGAGCTAAAATTTTATCGGAGATCGCTACCAGATGGGCCCATGGCTTCGGATTCATCTCTCTGTGTGTTGAAAATTATTGAAGTTTTCGCGTCTTTTATACTAAACGCAAATGGTAGCGGAACAAGAAGTATTTTCTTGATCATGGATAGTTTATTGCAGAAAATAGAAGTTGAGGTGTATTTATTTTCTGAATCGCTTGGTTGTTACAATTATAGCATAATGGTGTAAACAAATACAAATTAAGTTTGACATAACATACAATTTTGCCTGCTACCCACGCTTGGGGATGGAAGGGAGTGACACCCTTATACATATATACTGCATTATTATGTGCGTTGTTTCAGGAAATCACTGAGATATAGTCTGATAAACAACACATGAATCACAGCAATGCAACGCAAGATGTTATCATGGACTTCGTGTCTTATGACATTCATGTCAGTGCTCATATTCTGGGAATATACGTGTGCCGAAATGTGTGAGCCGCCAACTTTGCTTCAGAAAGCTGTGGATTCATCTCTGGCCATTCAGCTCGGCGCCAGAAGCGTTAACTTGGCAAGGTGTAGGCGGTTGTGCGCGTACACCAAGGGGTGCGTCAAGGTGGCATACAGTGCAAATAGTACGATGTGTTACCTTCTTCGTATCAGTAATGGGGAGGTGCTGGATCACGAACAATCGATGGAATTCGCTAATAAAACTATTCTGGTGAGTATTCATGTACATTTACTTTCAGTTCCAGACTTAGGAAGTAATCCTTTCTTCAATAAATTGATTATGCCATTAATTGAAAGTATGCATTGGAATAGTCAGGGATTAATTTGGATAGGTGTATAAAAAATATAAGAAGACAACATACAGAACAGATAATACACATTCTAATACGACTTTGCCTAATCTGCAAACAATGCCCACCCTGATTGGTCAGTAGCCTGTATTCCCATGGATAGATGTACGTCGTTTTCAATTCTATATATTTTGAATTGTGCCACAATAAACTGTTGTACAATCAGTGCAATACTGCCAACGCCTCAAACGTTAAGAACGCTCATAATTCAAACCACACGTGAATTGATTAATTTAATTCTATAGACTGAAAAATGGACATATAATGGCTACCTACAGACACTGAATTTTATTATTTTATTTAAGATAGAACAACATTAAGTCTTCGCTGCAACATTTTGCCAAAGAGGCAACGAAAGTGAAAATGGCATTATGTTTGCCGTCAGAGTTCGAAAAGAAGAGCTGTTTAGTGGACAATAATACCACGCATAGATAAAAACTGGGCTATTATATCAGCAGGTTGCACATCTGTCACTACAATTTCGACCAAAACATGCAGTCGATCTACAACAGAAATAAATACACTGCGCATCGGCGTGTACATGTATAGTCGAATTTTACAACAGAAACTGATTGTATGACTCCGTTTCGCGTCGTCATAAAATCAGTTTCTTTGTGGTCAAATTCTACTATACACGTTGATGTGCAGTGTATTTATTTCTTAAGTGCATTGCAGAGGTTAATTATAGTTGGTGAGAAAATGCATGTTCAGATAAAAAGATAAATGGTTGTTTAGTGAATTTATTATCTGAACAATTCCTGAGGGAATTACTCGCAAATGAGGATTAAGTAAAGAAATTGTTAAGTTGAATGCAACGCATATAATGTCCCTTGCACTTCACTGTATTTCCCGTCTTACTCAACGAAATGTGCGCGGTGGAATCGGCGGGAAAACCCAACCCCCAATGTCGACATTACTTTAATCCAACTATATGTGCCTAAACATTTTTCAGGGGTATGCTTAAGCATGCTATAGCAAATTTAATAACAAACTGGATAAAACCTTAAGGGCATGTTATAACTCAAAACTATCACCAAGTATTCCTAGTAATAATTTTGATGCCCATGAAAAACGTGAGATTCCCTGGCACTAAACCTACAAAATAAGTCTGTTAAAGAATATAAGAAAAAATTATTAAAATGGTAGCATATACATATACAGTTTCACAGGGTAGATCTGCCATACGTGAACTACAATTTAGTCTTACTATCCTTACTTCCACGCATCATAAGACGGGTCGATAGCACGTTCATTTAAAAATATGATAACATATGCCAACCAGTTTGGTACCGATTATACTATTTTCGACTACGGCCTGTTATCGTTGAAGGACTGCACATTACCAGACCCAAACAAGGACCAGTCTCACATGCCACGAGACTCTGTGTGCTGACAAAGCGACCTGCTCACAATAATATATAACATTTCTCGCCAGTTTGGAACCGATTGTCATATTTTCGACTACGGCCTGTTATCAGACTCAAATCGTGAAAAATTGTTTCAGGATGAATCCCATCCATGCTACATGACTCCATGTGGTACCAACGCGATCTGCGCACCTACCGAGTTGCCACAACTCAGATACCGATGTATTCCTTTCAAAAGTGTGACAACGACAATGACAACAACAACAACGACTTCAACAACAACAATGACGACGACGGTACCAACTACAGATGGTAAATATACCCTATTGAAGACGTACAGTATTATGCGTTTATTTAGTCAACCTAATTGATGAGCTGTCTGCATGGAAGCTTGTGGCAATCGACTAAATATTGTCTATAATTGCAACCAAAGTAACATTACCTTTCAGAAAGAAAGCATGTCTGAAATTCACAACATTATGGTTACATGTATATACATATGCTCATTAAGTGATTCTGGACGAATTGATTGCACATAAATGGACGGCGAATCTTCCACCAACAGAGAGTCATTATAAATAATTCATATGTAACTAGGCTTAAATTTCTGCAAGCAAAATTTTAATTCTTCCATAAATTATTCATGTCATTGGTCACATGAACAATCCATTTGACAATTAAATTTGCTGTAAAATAGAAGAAAATAATTGATAAAAAATTATTGTCTTCTGTCTATGTTTACCACGTTCAACTAAACCAATTCCAGCTGTTGTGCTTCGTTTAGGAGAAGAACTGTAAATAAACAATTTCTCCGTAAGAAAGTTATAAATAACATTTTTGAATATTTCTCAACCGATTTGCAAAATTCTTTCAGGAGGAATATTCAGCACTTCATGCAGATACGTGACAGTTAAATTAATTATCAACAAAGCAAAAAGAAAATTTGGCCATTTTTTGCCACCCCTCCCCTGAGCACGCCCCTGTAGCACTACCGACCAAATTTGGCCCATATGTTCGCCTCAGTAATTTTAGCAAAACCGCTTATGAAACACCGACATACATTTATTCATTTTGAATGAGACACAGCTTCAGGACACTCTACCCCACATTTTCAATGTTAAAAGTATAATAGCTGGTGTTTATTATCCAATTCAAGAATCTATACTCGCTTAGATACTTTATATTCAGAGTTTGGTGATCATCGACCACACATGCCCCATAGCGTCTCCTCATTATGTTGAACAAAACAATGAAACATATGAAAGACCGACATACATTTATTCGTCTTGAAGGCGATGCAGCTTCAAGATAGTCTAGCCCAAAATGTCAATGTTAAAGGTCACATAGCTCTGGAGTTTATCATCTGATTCAAGAAATTTGTCCAAATCTATAACCTCCGTCTCTCAGAGACTTTATATTCTGAGTTTGATGATCATCATAGTAAAAGTAAAATTTGGCACCTGTTGACCCATCTCCTGACCACGCCCAAAAGCTACATCAACCAAATCATGCCCCATATGGTCTCCTTGGTATTCTAAACAAAACAGCATATGAAACACCGACATACATTAATCGTTTGGAAGGAGATGCGGCTTCAAGATACTCTAGCCCAAAATTCAATGTTTAAGGTCACCTAACTGTGGTATTTATCACCCGATTTAAGAAATGTTTCCGAGTCTATAATCGCCGTCTCATAAAGACTTTATATTCAGAGTTTGGTGATCACCGTAGGAACAACAACATTTTGTACCCTTTTGACACCCCTCCCCTGACCACGTCCCTGAAGTTACATAGACCAAACATGCGCCATGTGGTTTCCTACGTATCCTTAACAAAAGAGCATACGAAATACAGGCAAACAGTTATTCGTTTTGAAGGAGATGTGGCTTCAAGACACTCTAGCCCAAAATTCAAACTTTATGGTCACGTAACTCTAATATTTATCAACAGATTAAAGACATTTTTACTGCTCTATAATCGAAACCCCTTAGAGATTATATTAAATGAGCTGTTGGTGCAAATAGATGCACACAACAAAGCAAATTGAACAACAGTTCGTCCATGTTCAGAAGTTTTTTTTTACATTGCAAGTTGCTAACGAGTAGCTGCATATAATCTCTCAAATATGGATACCTCGCATGCCATAGGCAGACACTGGATCTGAAATAAATCGAGTTTTGCGAACTATGTTCAAATGCATAACACTCTGGTATTTCTTTCAGTTTTGCGATCAGTGCGTTCCATAAATAATATATACTTAGTTTCGTTCAATTTGGTAAACAAATAATTTTTTAACAATGGCTCACCCCTTCCCCAGAATACCCCAATCTGATCCGACAGTCACGGCACTTGGCTCAATTGGTGTCCTCGCATGCATTAACACAACCGTACATGATATACGCGACAATTTACGACCGTTTCGGAGGAGATATGTTGACAAGCAGTTAATCCCAAAAATATGAATTTCGAGGGGTATTTCAAGATATATGTCCAAACATTACGAAAATTATTATTTTTGACAAACACGATTTTTTAAAAGACGTAAATCAGTGGGTTTGACTTGCGTTGCAGTGACCTATAAATCCTTCAGATGGATCTGGTGTAATGATATGTGTACCCTTAAGGATATTTAACAATAGGTTTATATATACATACTATCCTTTCACTCCTTGGTGGTTACACAATATGTTGCTTTCGCCGTGGCACGGCATGGAGTTGCGGCCATTTTTACAGCCATTTCATGACTGAGATTGTATTATTTTCCGTCCGTTCACTCTATTCGACCCCTTACTCTAATGGCAGACGAACTGGTCTAACTGCGTAACTCCTATGCCACAACATATCGTATAATGACTTATGTCGAGAGCTGATGTAATATAGAAACCATGTTGGACCCCATTTTGGATAACAAAGTTTCCCCAAAGCGTATATTATATATGTTATATTGAAGACTCTCCTGCGTCTTATGACAATAACATCGCCAATTTATTCCGATGTTTCTGTTGTGACCTTTATGACCTATATAGCTAAATGATGTCAGCTTCATCCCTATCGCGATGCAATTAGCAATTCATTCCCAGCATGTTGATATATGACATGGCCCCATAATCCAAGCCACAGGGGTCCTGGAATGATTTTTTTTATTATTCATCCATATTTTTAATATGGCATTGTTTTTAGGATTTTTCATTTTCTCTATTATTATTCTCTTTTTTATATAGCAATTTTATAACGGGCAACTCTCAGTAAGTACAATACCTCGAAAGTTGAAACTTTGTATCTATATATGCCACCAACATCGTTTTTCGGTTGATCTATGAGCGTATAGACCGATCAGTAGACGAATAACATAATGTATAATTCCGCGAAGCTATAACACTTTATTTTCAACTATCTACTATTAATCCATCTCAGAAAATTAATTGCCAAAACATGATTTTCCGTTGGACGATCTCGGAATTTGGTTGAAGGGCCGAAAATAAATTGGCCGAAATTGTCAACGAGCAACTTCGCCAAGCAAACTTTCAGAAAATAAATATTTACACTTCAACTTCAATTTTCAGCAATGAACTATCCATGATAAAAAGAATTACTTGCTTGGCTACGATTTACGTTTAAAATGACTCAATAACAACCCAATAATTATCAACACACACAGAGTCGAATCCGCGATCTCCGGTAAAATTATTAACTCCAGACCAGTCCAGACTCCACTGTCTCCAGCCCGATGGCCGATGTAATTTGTAAACAAATGCCCTGATCATATCTAATGTGCTCGTGGCAAATGTCATGTCATTAGCATTGTTATGAAGCTGAAAAATGTTAAAAGGGTTGTAATCGGGTAACACATTTTATTTATTTCCAATAAAATTTGCCATGTTGATCAACCTGATTCATGATAAGTTGTGTTCACAGCAGTAACTATACACGTTGTCATAGACGCTTTTTCGAAAATTGGACAAATAAAAAACGCTGCACGAACTTTGAGTGTTCATTTGAGCGTTACAAAAACATGAATACGGTTGAAATGAACAGACATAAGTATAGTATAGTGTAGATAAGAAGCAGAGACATGGAATATAGACATGAACTACTTGTTCAAATGTTTCTAGCATTGAGTTTTCGAGTTGTTTTTTCACTGAAATTCTAATGGAATTCTCGTTCCGCGCGTTCGCGTCATCCGGGGACGTCGTGTGGGGCGACGGTTATAGACTCGCCCATTTTTCTTAAAGTGTCACTACGCGATGTGACTCGTCTACTGCAACGTCTATGCACTGATAGATCAGGTCACGCGGTAGCCTCTTGACCAATCAAATGCCCGCATTTCGACGAAAACGAAAGTAGTTGTAATTATATATATATACTAGAAGGTGACCCGACTTCGTCCGGGCTTTGACCTTGAATTGTCCATTTTGAAGGTCAATATCAAGTGGGGTCACGATTTGACCAGTCCAAAACACTGCCCGGACAAAAGTACCCGACAAACGTGCCCGTCGAAATCCATCCGGTTTTACCCGATTTGACCTTAAATTTATCATTTTGAAGGTCAAGGTCAGGTCGGGGTCACGACTCGACCCGTCCAAAACACTCAGTGGACAAAAGTAACCCCACGTATCAAATTTCGTCGAAATCCCATCAAAATTGGCGATTTGACCTTGAATTGACCCGATTTCAAGGTCAATGTCACGTCGCACGGGCAAATGAATATGCTTATGGGACTCCCCATACGAAAGTACCCCCACATACCAAGTTTCATCGAAATCCCGTGATATTCGGGCGTTTGACCTTGAAATGACCCGATTTCAAGGTCAATGTCACGTCGCACGGGCAAATTAATATGTTTATGTCACTCCCCGGCCTTAGGTACCCCCACATACCAAGTTTCATCGAAATCCCGTGATATTCGGGCGTTTTACCTTGAAATTACCTGATTTCAAGGTCAAGGTCACGTCGCACGGGCAAATTAATAGGCCTGTGTCACCCCCCGGCCGAATATACTCCCACATACCAAGTTTCATCGAAATCGGGTCGGCCGTTTTCGAGTTCATCGCGAACAGACACACACACAGACAGACACACACACAGATCTTCCAAAATATATATGAGATATGCTACCACGCAATGTCCAATATTCGTTTCAGAATCTTGTCATTTGAAAATATCTTACCACTACCACCCACCTGATTGTGCTAAATATCAGGTGATCATCGTTAAAACTGTTGTTTCAGCGTTGACCATGCACTCAATTTTGCTATGCGTGGTTTTGTGTGCAGCAGATATGTGTGACATTTGGGAGAAGGGATAATTGCGGTGATGCGATCGCAGAAAATATAGTACCTTCTATCCGGATGTATGTGGCCTTGGTGAATATATTATATTACATTACTTCCAGGTATAAACACAGTCTATGTCATAGGGTATGCAGGACATTTTTGTCAAGTTTAGAGTGCACTGCAGATTGTCCATGGTACTCCTTTGTGTTTTGATAAATTGCCTTCATGATAATCACCATGCATTCTTGTGATAAAAGCTATGTATGCATGTTTCATCACTTAATCACTTGATCGGAGGCATCTACATGTATGATTTCTATTTTGAGACACTGACGATAGGATCTACACATTTTATCCAGAACTCTCTGAATATATATTATACTGTTCTATAGCAGTGGGTTTTTAAAGGTTTGATAATATGGATACCATAATGTTACTGGACTGTTCGAAAAAAATTACGACTACTCTTAGCTATACGTAATTCTTACCAATATTAGTTAATTATTGGAAATGTGTCTATTCACACTCTTATTGAAAACGCAAAGCGGCAGCGTGATAAAATTGGTCAGCCATCAAGGTAGATATCATTTAAATTAACATTTAGTTGGCTGCATGCAAACCGCACGACATAGTTCGCTGCCATCTCTACGCTGGTCTGACCACTGCCATCATGTATATATACGCAATAATATCTAGCATGCATGTTTATTCAGTTCAGTATCCTCAGTATGACCTCATATAATGTTTACGTGCTGGCAGTGGTCAGGCCAACGCAGCAGGGGACTGAACTATGCTATGCAGCTTGGACTATATATTGGTATAATGATTATCACAACACAACCATCATTACATATGACCAACTAAGTAGTCCAGACTCTTTCACTATCCACTGACTTGATACATGTATAATGCATTCCAAGTGAACCGTTGCAACATAGTGATACGACGGGAATCCACACTAAACCAAACCAAACCGCCGTGTACACAATGTGAGGGGCGACAACGTCACTAGCTGCAGTCCTGCTACACACCTTTAACACCAATTATACTTATATATCTTATATGCATTTTGCAGTAAATATCGCCCTTTTCAAGCGAGCGTGGCAGTCTACGACATGGCGTAATAATAGCACAACGGCACAAGCAGTCCATGCGACGGACGGCAACAGGGATACATACTGGTACACATACACGTGTACGGCCACAACCACTGAAGATAACCCGTGGCTGATTGTTGACCTTGGCGATGTTTATCGTATCGATGGTGGATTGGTCGTAAACCGCGGCGACTGCTGTCGTGAGTATAGGGGTATTTCACAAACCACGGATATAGAGTTCCGACTACGCTTAAAGATGGATTATCTTTTAAAATATTTTTTTAGATAGTTTCCTGGGTACGAAATAATCCACATATGTTGGAAATCTCTGCCCGGAAACGATTCTATCAATTAATATTACCTTTATATCGACATTATTTTATTCAATTAATGGGACACTTCTTTGTTATATAAATACAACTGTTAGATAGAGGCCTGCAGCGCGGTGGTCCGAACGAATGCGAGCCGCGAAATATATCCGATTGATTGTATCTATTATTATATTAAGTTCGATGTATCATATGCTTATTTTCAATGAATAAAATAACTGAAAATAAAAAAAAACGAAAATAAGTAATATGGTTGTGAATATCAGGGACCATTATTGAACGGCACGGAGTTATATTACACGAACAAATTTCCAAATAAAATCAATATTAATTGATAGACGCGTTTCCGGACAGGGAGTCTTCTATTCAGATTTATTTTTTCATAAACAGGACACTATATAGGTAATGATGCGGAAGAGATAATCCACCTTTAACTATTTGTAGTCGTAAAACTCACGTGGGGCCAAAACATTCGTTTCGCAAAAATAACAACTACGATTAGGATAACTGAATACTGTGGTCCATGGATAACCTTGCGTAGTGAGATTTTCACTCTGCACGATCTACCAGATAAAGCATAACGCGTTCAGTAAACTACTATTCAATCGGCCAATTGATGATAGCTGTCCGAGGCTTGATAATGTTGTGTGGTTCAGTAAGACTAATTGACTATGTGTCTGTATCTTTAAAAGAACTGTTTAGTTCAAATCGAAGACAGCGACACGCTATCCGCGGTAACGGCTGGGGCACCACGGCTACAGTTATAACGCGCGCAAACCTTCATAAGAACATTCAAGGGCGATAGAAAGCATCCAAAGAAGGGCCACCAAATTTGTTCGTGCTCTAAATAAACTAGCATATGTAGATCGTCTTCGACCGTTGGGCCCTATATGTCTCTCAAATATAGACGTGTGCGACGCGATTTCATAAAACATACAAAATAATGCACGGACCAAATAATGTCGACAAAACTTGTGTACAGTCACTAATCAGTACAACCAACGACTCGAGAACTCGCAGTCACGAGTATAAAATACAAATGAACCAGTGCCACAATGATTCGTAGGAAGAGACGACAATTGTAAGTCATCTCGTTATGGTTTGTTCTCAAACAGGCAAGCTTGTCTGGTAGATTTTGCAGACACGTCGTCATAGAATAAACTTATCATATGACTCAATCATTATTTACTTTGGAAAGTATGTCATAAATCAATTTCATATGAACTACTAGTTCATATCACCTTCCGATAATTTGATTGGTTTGTTGACAAAAAGTGTGTTCTGATTGGCTGAATGGCAGCCGGGGCCGAGCCGTGTCTCTAACTAAATGCAGGTCAAATTCGTGCGCGTCAATCAACGCGATGCCGAAATTCTCGCAATTACAATCTTGAAATATATAGTTTTGGACATTGTTATACGATAAATAGAATATGTAATTCGTATTTATCTAATAAACATACGATATAATGTCACAAACTGAGAACAGAATAGCGCACTATATCTTCGCGTGCATATTATTTCTGCTAGTTCACCAGGTGTAATTGGGTGCAATCGACGTCACATTAATCTTTGCTGCCGATGTCATATAGCTATTTAGTGATTTGTGTGCGTTTTGGACATCATAATCAATTTATAGGTGTCATATGATAAATAGAATATGTAATTCGTGTTTCTCTCATATGATATTTATGAAACTCGTCACGAATTTTCAGTTTTCTCTCGCCGGAGGCTGGAGAAAACTGAAAATTCTTAGACTCGTTTCATAAATATCATATGAGAGAAACACTCATTTCATATCCTCTATATATGGTATACTAGATTATCACATGCAACGTGCGTACAGAATGCATCTTTACCAAATTTAACGACATGAGAAGTAAAATTCACATAGTTCCGCATGATTGTAACGGTGCTATATGCTAACATTTGGCTTCAAATACCAGCATTGATTCTTGTGAGATAATTGCATGCTATTTACAGGCAAATTTCCGTTGCATCGCTACAGCTGGAACTACATAGTTTTTATTTATCACATAGTTAGCTGTGGCAAAGATTCATTTCTAAAGCATTTTTACGTTTGTTTTCTGGAACATCATACATTTAGCGTCACGTTTCGAAATGCCAGGCTAATTTGAAAGTGTTTGAACGCGGCCTCAGTATTTGCTGCTATAGCCGAATCGTAACGTGACATACGATTAGTGTTGCGCAGATTAGGCAGTCTGCAACTGATGTTGATCGAAACTTGTTTGGCATATTTTCAGCTCATTGGGAGTCAATTACCAAAAATGTCTAAATTATATTTTGGCATAAAATAAAATCGGCTTTTTTGTGGTATTTCATAAAACTCGTTTTCAAAATTCCATTAAACCGCTCCATGATGCAGTTTCCACTTCAACATTATGTCGTACAAGAGAACGGGGAGCTATTTGCGATGAATTGGTGCCTTGGTCATTATTATAGTTAGCATCTTGTTTAATATGACTAGTAGATATTCTCCCCTTTCTCGTGTCATCCGTACATGTTTGTACCACCTTCATTGTGTGGGCAGATTATATGACGGCTAGATTGTAAGCCATTATTTATTTCACTATAGATAAGTTGACAAACGGAAATGGTTTATATTCCGTCAGCCAGTCCTCCATTCTGATTTGTCGCTGTCATTCCGGAGGGGGGGGGGGGGGTGGGGGCTAGATGTGATTTTCGCTGAGCCTGTCAGATGTGTCACCTGGTTAGACTCCCATTTAACTACAAATATTACGATATAAAACATATCTGCGAATGTGTGAACGAGGACTCAGCATTTGATTATTTTGACAGCTGAAAGACTGAGCAACTTCAAGATCCACACGTCATTAGCTATGCAGAACAGTGGTGACATGGCAGGTTTCACATCCGAATGCTTCCACTTCCCGGGCATAGGAACAGCCGGCCAATATATTCATTTTAACTGCACACGTCCAGTCAGTGGGAGATATGTACGGATTCAAGCGTATGGTCCTAGAGATATCATGACAATGTGTGAGTTGGAAATCTACGGTGATCCATAAAGATACAAATGAGGTTAGGTTTTATTTATTTTTAAAATGTTTATTCGATAAAACAAACATTCCATGTGATAAAAATATGAATTACACAACAGAATTGCGCTTGTAGTAACAGCCAAGGTGTACCAATATATTAAAAGTATACGACAAAATACGACAGAAATACGACAGAGGTGTTAGAGAAAGTAATTTAAGGGACATAAGACACTCGTAGTGGGTATATGTGAAAAATAAAAAAGTCTTTGAATTCATAACCAATAAGAATAACAAGATTATTTTGTCATGCTGGAAATTTCAATAAATGCTACCCTTCAGTATCAGTTGGAGAGTATCAACCAAAGGGGTGCAAATGGATTTTTCTCAATCTGAGTGTTTGGTCAATTTCAAGGGGTGGTTGGAAATTTCAAGGTGGAAATATGTTAACACATTCGGTTTGTTAAACTTATTATCTAAATATTTCCCTCCATAAATAGAGCTCCTTCTGCTCTCTCATTTATCTGCCGTCATCTTTTATCACCATAACATCGATCCAAACGAATAATGGATTATTACAATGTATACGTGTATAACTGAGTGGGATAATCCATTTAGTATAGAAAGGGTTAAACTAAAGAACACCCAATTAAAGATGCCGTGTCGCTTTTGTTGATAAAACCACAAACTGCAGACCCTACGTTTTCGATTCCAGAAAATAATTAGATCGAACGCAGCAGCTCAATAATATGCGGCTTTAATGGCCAGATATCGACTTTCAAAAGAGGAAGTTTAACATGTTTTTAATTTATATCAGCCTAGCTCTTATATAAATAAATCCATGATTATGTCGCCCAAAGTAGCGGTAGATAATAAAGAGCATTCTCAATTATGATCGAGCTTTGCGATAGTTTTGGGCGTATTATTTGTGCATCATTTTGTGGATTTTCGCAAAATACAAATGATACGAATGATGGTGTTGTTGCAAGTATTTGTCCATTTCCTTTTTCCTGCTAAGCAGAATATTGGATTAGGAAATTCCGGATTATTTGTCGTCAAATCGGAACGTGGACCTTTAACATAAATCATATCATATCGACAGATTCCCGGCAGACGCCTTTCACAAGAAATTATGGATCTAAAATCAAACTCAAATTAATTTATTCTCATTCATCATGGTATGACATGCAGATATAACAAATATACAGAGGTATTAGTCCAGGAGATATTGGTCGACCTCTGCACCCCCCCCCCCATGACTCAACTTCACCCCACTAATTTTCTTCCTTAAGGTCTCCTCTAATTTTTTTCACTCGTTAACAAGAAAAAAAAGTGGCCGCAGAGACTCCAGACAAGGTGGCGTCCATCATGGCGGCTATTTTAAAAAAATGCACCAGGTCTCTTTGATCGCCGTTATAGTAAAGATGATATCACATGCGGTCTTGTTTTCCGCTCGATTCGTTATGCTAATATACATCCCTTACAAATTAGCCAAACATTCGACACCACAATCCAATAGGGCGGCCAAGATGGACGCCGAAATGTGAAAATAAGCTATTTTTCTGACATATTACCAAATTTCGTTTGTCTCTGTGGGAAAATGTTGGCATCTTTGCGTCATATTATACATTTATCATATAGAGGAGTCATTGGCGACCACATAGGGACCATAATATACATTCATTGCGGGATATTTTTGTCCGATATCACGTTTTCCCAAATGCCGATATAATAGGTCAAAGCCGAATCTACTTTAATAACGCGATGTAATGTTTCGAATCAATGAATGTTATTGCTATTATAACAACACCCATGCATATATATGTGCAGGAGATACTCGAGCTAGGATTCCTCGTATACCTGAGTTGAGGAATATTTACCCAAATCCAAGATGGCGGCCAAAATGGCCACCAGAAATAGAAAAATCGCCGAAAATCGCTGATTTTAACATCAGTGAGCATTATTGTCATGACAACTCCACACCTGCTTACTATTGTGAGTTGGGAACACTTAGGCGAAGAACTTTCCTTGTACCTTATCCAAATAAATGTCCCCCAAATTCAAAATGGCGCCCACAATGGCGGACAGATTTTGAAAAATCACCGAAATTCCCTCATATTCACATCATTGGGCATTATTGTCGAGAGAACTCCACCCATGCTTACAGTTGAGTTGGAAATACTGAGGTGAGGTAATTACATTACATCTCATGCAAGAAATTGTTTTCCAAATCGAAGATGGCGGCCAAAATGGCGACCGAAATCTAAGTCTACATTCCTTTACTTTCTTAGGATGGGCGTTATTGTTTCGCGATTTCTATCCACCATTACATGTTGATATGGAATAGTGACATGAAGTATTCATTAGGGTTTGGCAATTGATACTCACAGCCAAGATCGCTGCTAAATTGGCGGCTAAAAATTGAAAAGAAATCGATATTATCACATATTAATTTCAACTTTTTGTCATAATATCGGTGTGTATGGACGAAACTGTACATAAACCATCTTCTAGTTCAACTTAAAGGTGTCAAAACGCATAACATAGCTCGTATCCTTCTGGAAAGATGAAAAACCACAATTAATATCGCGATGTGGCATTTCGAAATCCATTCTCCACTTAGCGCCGATAATGGCCGTAAGCGTAGGTGCGCCGAATAGTTATATCAGAACAATTACCTGATAACAGATTCTGATTTGCCACGTCACGTCTGGACCAGCTTCCATTGCTTTGTCTGATAAATCTAGGTCGCTCACACCGACAAAGTATTCACCACTTCCTTGGAGTAGGGTCCCTCTAATCATAACGTTTCAAACAATTCATTTTCCGGTGTCTAGCTTACGATTTTAAATATTTGCTAAATATGATATTTGTGCGTCATCTTGAACTAGGAAGGCATATGACCGATGAGTATACAAGTATACAGAAGGTCATCTCTATGTATGTGTCTCATACCCCATGGGGATAACGGCATGTACACCTGGCGAACCAGTTAGCTAGTCACTTCTCAATAGATGGTTCGTCAACTCACAAACTCAGCGAACGCATTGGCATATGTGGACAACTTCGACAGTGTTTCGAAAGTTGCTAGCTGTCTCATTCCCTTGGCCAGATCCGAAGCAAACTGTGTGACGCCCGGCAGTTTTCACGTCGAATATCTCCCAGCAGAGAAGAACAATTCTCGCGGTGCTAGTTTGTGGACATGCGCCATGATATTGGGAATGAAATGGCCATGGTAAACACCACCCCTACACCTGGTGCATGTCATCCGTGTCGGTTTTTGTTTGGTGTGGTAAGATTGTATTTCCACATAAGTTTCGAAGCCTTTCTGATTCAACTACGTACATTTTTGTCTGGATAATACTATGCTAGCCTCCCTCAAAACAGTCGGATGCGTTTTTGTTATCCTCTCTCGGGGTTAGTGTTAGTATGTGGGCGGTATTATTCAAGAAAATGTCAGGAACTTGGTGCATTTATTTCACTATGTATTTAAAGAACAATTTACAGTCTCGATGGCAATGGCTGTGGACGTTGGGGAACGCGACCTTTATGATCATATAGCTTTATATATATAACTTTAGAATATAGTAGTTAATGTCTCATGCAGGAAAATGGTCGCAATGGTGATGTTACCAACAAATCACTTGGTGTACCAACGTTTGTTGAACTGAATGCAAGAGCTCATCAACGTAACATTCCTCTGGATGTTCTTCGCGTTGAACATTTCACCCTTTTGTTGGTGGAATTTGTACTTTCTTGAACCATACCACCCAGCGTGAGTATGACATATCAACCAACTATCAAAGGTATCGCCTTTAAGACTACACCCCACTCTTGGTGGGGCTTATACAGCAGTAGCCAATGGCACACACCTGGTCCAGTTGTTTAAGAACGGCTTCCAAACGGATGGGAACATACAATTTTAGCATACAAGGAAAGCAAAGCCACACATGGGATCCTGT
Organism: Siphonodentalium dalli; assembly: GCA_032622095.1. Classification (NCBI taxonomy): domain Eukaryota; kingdom Metazoa; phylum Mollusca; class Scaphopoda; order Gadilida; family Siphonodentaliidae; genus Siphonodentalium; species Siphonodentalium dalli. The sequence goes on from CP136069.1 coordinate 68,275,487, forward strand.
CTGAATCGAAAACATAACAAAATAAGGGGCGGTGCAGTCATGGTCCAATTTCATTTCCACTATCATGACACATACCCACAAACTAGCACCGTTTGTATTATTATCATCTGCTTGGAGCTGTTCGGTGAGACGATTGCTGGACAAGCTTGTTCTTATGATCATGTTCAAGGAGTTTGGGTATATTATGCATTATGGTCTTCTACGCCTTAGCAGAAATGCATCCGTCAAATGTCGGGCTTTCAACATTCGAAGCCATATACAGAAGTTGTCCGGTTACGTCAGTGCATTAGATGAGTATGTGAATTGATGAACCATATATTGAGAAGTGGCTATTTGGGAAGATCACCAGGTGTACACGTTGTTATCCCCATTAGGTCACCAAAGCTGACAATACGCAGATAGATAGGTCCTTCTGAAAGCTAGTATACGCATCGACCGAATACCTTTCTAGTGTATCGCACAAGATTACACCTATACCCCATATGTAGCATCTGAATTATACCATAAGATATACCACGAATGAAACTCGCTAAAAATTCCAAGCTTTCGAACAAACACGTGAGCTGGACACCGGCATATGTATTGTTTGAAACATTCCGATTAGTGGGACACTTCTACAAAGAAGTGTAGTAAACTGTTGTTGTGAGCGAGATAGATTAATCTGACGAAGAGACGGAAACGGGTCTAGATAATGCTGAATGTGGCAATTCAGAATAAACTCAGGTAATGTTGTTTTGATTTTTGGAAGTCATAATATGACTATTCGGCGCACCTATATACGGTTACGGCCAGTATGAGCCCTTAGTGGAGAATGGATTTTGAAATGCCACATCGCGATTGTGGGTTTTCATTCTTCCAAAAGGCTACGACTTACGTTGGAACTAATAGATGGCTTATATTATGTACCGTTTCGTCTATACAAATCGATATTATGACAAAAAGTTGAAATTAGTATGTGATAATATCGGTTTCTTTTCAATTTCTGGCCGCCAGTTTGGCCGCCATATTGACTGTGAGTATCACTTGCCAAACCCTAATGAACAATTCATACATATCAAGATGTAATGGTGTGTAGAAATCGCGAAACAATAACGCCCATCCTAAGAAAGTAAAGGAATGTAGGCGTGTTTTCAAATTTCGGTCGCCATTTTGGCCGCCATCTTCGATTTGGAAAACCATTTCTTGCATGATATGTAAGGTAATTACTTCACCTCAGTATTTCCAACTCAACTGTAAGCATGGATGGAGTTGTCTTGACAATAATGCCCAATGATATAAATATGAGGGAATTTCGGTGATTTTTCGAAATCTGTCCGCCATTGTGGGCGCCATTTTAGATTGGGGGGACTTTTATTTGGATAAGGTACAAGGAAAGTTCTTCGCCTAAATGTTCACAACTTACAATAGAAAGCAGGTGCGGAGTTGTCATGACAATAATGCTCACTGATGTTAAAATCAGCGATTTTCGGCGATTTTTCTATCTCTGGTGGCCATTTTGGCCGCCATCTTGGATTTGGGTAAATATTCCTCAACTCAGGTATAAGAGGAATCCTAGCTCGAGTATCTCCTGCACATATATATGCATGAGTGTTGTCATAATAGTAATAACATTCATTGATTCGAAACATTACATCGCGTTATTAACGTAGATTCGGCTTTGACCTATTATACCGGCATTTGGGAAAACGTGATATCGGACAAAAATATCCCGCAATGAATGTATATTATGGTCGCCATGTGTTCGCCAATGACTCCTCTATACGATAAATGTATAATATGACGCAAAGATGCCAACATTTTCCCACAGAGACAAACGAACGGTGGTAACATGTCAGAAAAACAGCATATTTTCACATTTCGGCGGCCATCTTGGCCGCCATATTGGATTCTGGTGTCGGATTTTTGGCTAAATTGTACGGGTTGTATATTGGCATAACGAATCGATCGGAAAACAAGACCGCATGTGCTATCATCTTTACTATAATGGCGATCAAAGAGACCTAGTGCATATTACAAAAATGGCGCCATGATGGACGCCATCTTGTCTGGAGTCTCTGCGGCCACTTTTTTTTCTTGTTAACAAGTGAAAAAAATTAGAGGAGATATTAAGAAAGAAAATTAGTGGGGTGAAGTTGAGTCCTCGGGGGGGGGGGGGGGGGGTGCAGAGGTCGACCAATATATCCTGGACTATAGCTATATGGCGTTGATACTAGCAATTATGTGCAGGCTTTCTTACGTTTACATATCAGGAATATGGTCATACAGGGAAGGTTCGTGCTATCAAAGTTGTTAAAATGGGGGTTGGAATGAGTTGTGTTGTAACATATACACCATCTCTAATTCAATTTTAGAACGATCATACCGTGTATATCTCCTGGTCAAGTTGAACTGCTAATGTGCTGAATTGCTTATGATACTGTTAGGGCAAACTGATGCTGTTAACAAAAAGTACCGTTGTTTGTTTTTTTTATTTGTATTTTTCACGGTGTTCCTATAATCTGAACATATACAAGAAAGGCCATTTTGCGTATCAAACATTCAAAATCAAATTTATTGCGAAATATTTTAATACTGGTTGTATTAGTTGTTGAAAATCGACTATAATCAGGATGGTTATTTATGTCATTTTAGAAACACCAGCGTATTATTAAATTTTTCAAAAATATATATGTTCTTGAATTTTTCATACACACACTGGTTTTTTTCTCAAATCGCTCGGATTAGCCAAGCACCGCGAAAATGACAACTTTGTGTATATACAGGAACAAATGGGGTCAGAGAGACAAGCCAACGAGAACTTCTGTCACAAGGACAAACTTGTTTTACTCATACTGAACTATGAACTGGGACAAAATCTTCAGCCACATTTATATAAGAAGCCAAATGTAGTGAAATTAGCCGCACTGTTCATAATTAAAAAAGAAACATCTAAACATACCTGACAGATCATGTCAAAAATAAGAAATAAATTACTAGTATAATGTGCCGAAACGTCTTCGTCCAAGTGCCTAAAACCTAGGTTCCGAAAAGACCAGATGCCGAAATGTCATGAACCCGAAATAAACACATTAATATGAGTTCTCGATAGCCAGATATCGATTAGGTAAATAATAAAGAGCGCTCTGAAAATTGATAGTTTGCATGTACTCGTTTTAACTTAAAGGATGGATGCGTTTGTGTACTTTCGCGATGCGTGTGCAGTACGAACAATAGTGATTGGAAGTAGTTTTCGTGTTTCTTTTGCCTGGTGAGCTGGACATTATGTTGGGCAATTTTGACAAAATGTGGTGTATAATCGGACAGTGTATCTTTAAGTAAGATATTTGAAACACTGTGTTTCGCGATTTATGTGTGCACATGTGTGCCAAATGTTCAGTATTTCTTCATTTCATGTTTTATGCAGACTCCGGGGTATACAATTAAAGATACGATTCGAGTACACCTGTCCGGACAAGCTATATACAGTGTGTTCATGATTTTCCCATATAAAAATACCTTCTGAGGGGACGGTCAAATGTGATATTTTTGGAACATGAGATCTGCGGAAAAGTTCGGAAGGTATCAAGAGGAATAACTCTATATCTTGTTGGCAACTTTCATCAATGCAAATGTCAATTAGAATCGAACATATTTCGATCGGATGCAAGGAGGGGGGGGGGGGGGGGGGGGGGGGTAGTCTGCGAAAAAAAATCCGGACTCAGGGCGGGGTGGCTGATTGGCTCGCTGCTGGAACAATTGTGCGATGTAAAAAATTTCCGATCAACAATTTAAACTAAGTTTAACCATGTAACTAAGTTATTTCTGACATTACTAAAGTATATGCCGTTTGAGTCTGTGTTAATAATGAATGGGAATAAAATAAAGTAACACCATTTAAGACTCATTTGAGTTTTTTTTTAAAACACGAGCTTTCGGCTATCTATTAGCCTTTATCAAGTATGAAGCTCGTGTTTTTTTTAAAAACTCAAATGAGTCTTAAATGGTGTTACTTTATTTTATTCCCATTTAAGTTATTTCTATTATATTACTTTGTTGTGCACTATGCTTACTGCATGTTTTATCATTTATGAGCACGATTGTGTCCTTATTAAAGACTGAAAACAACACTGTATGCACCACAAGATGGACTCTCATATATTATTCATGTGGCGCAGCTGTGTAGCTATCAAGTTGGCTAAGATCAGATATTTACAAAACATACACAGGGGGTGCAGAATTTAGGACTATGTTCCAATTTCAGAGTATGTCATTACATGTTGATTAACATGTAAATGGAGCATATATGATAAGGCTTTGCCTGATTTTAAATCTCTGTCTGTATGAATAGTCCTACATACAGCACTTATCGTGCGAGGCATTATCATTTATGGGTTTCGTATTGTTCCATTTCCATGTTAATCAACATATAATTATATACATTATACCAGGAAGCCACATAAACATTAAACCAATCTTGAGTCACTGCTTCAGTGACAAAAAATACAAATATATCCAATTAGCTGAATAATCCAACTTAACCTTTATGCAGGTGATATGCATATATCGAAAATAGAAAATTATAACATACGTCTTGCATATATCAACTTGCTCTCTGGGCATATCACAGGACTGATAGAGTGAATTAAATGAAACAGAAGTAACGTAAGAATATAATCATGAAACAATTATAAAATTAAATAGTGTTTGATTTGATTAAAAGTGATATGATTGTTTAATACCAATATTTTTGTCATGTCGGTGTTTCACTTATGTCCCTTTAAGATACAGGTAGTATACGGTAGGTCGGTCAGTGCATTTAAAAACAAATACACGTTCCCCATATCTTCGTGAAACCCTACGACAGTGGGAGTATCAGCCATACCAGGCCATACCATTAAATAAGGGATCGACCAGCTGATCTACGCCAAATTACGATAGACTTTGAAATAGATTTTGTGCGAATAAACAGGAAAAAGGACCGTTTTGTACCGAAGTACAATAACCATTGCCTAATTCAGTTAGACAAGCACTGCCATATAGTGCCCAAAGTCACCATCTAAATTAATGGTGTGGTTAGCTTGTGTGTGTGACTGAATTCCAACTGAATACTGCATGATAACATGTATATTACCAGGTCTGACAACTCCCAATTATAGCTATAATGGCCACATGTAGCTATTGTAGCTACAAATGGCTCTATATATTTGTGATGGATGAATCTGGTTGAAGAAAGATAACTCAATCCAACAAACAATCGTTGAAATTTATAATAACCTTATTTGAATATTCCTGGTAAATTAATATAGTTTGCCATTTCATGTATAATTAACAAAATAGTCCAACATTGTTACTTTTTCCTGACAAGTGTACCTAAATACAAGAATAGTAGATCATATGTGGATGGGTGCGAGTCCCATGTCACATAGATTAACAGATTTCTAAACAGATACACGTGATTAGCTATGATTGTCGGATATTCCTCAAGCTGGTGCAACCCAAACTACACCGGCAGTGGTTTCATAAGTTGCTACAAAATAATACCCCTCATCCTTAGTTGCAGCAGCTCGCGGTAATGCTTACGTGCCACGCCAATTTGTAAAATATTGGTTTTCGATAGTCAAATGTAGCTACAATAGCTACATATAGCTATAATAGCTACAATTGGGAATTGCCAGCCTGATTACCACGGAATTAGGAGAGGTGAATATTATATGCATTTTTTCAAGACTAAACTAAATTCTGGATTTCCAGGCCGGCCCGGCAAAGTCCTTTTCAGGGCTCCCTACCGGGAGCGGACCGGGCAATACCAAATCAGCATGGAAACCTCGACAGAAGACGAAGAAAAAGAAGAAGAAAACACCATCTAGAAAAAAAGAGAGATGCTGAGAGATTCGCTGCGTGGAAAGCTAAAAAGCCGACGGAAACACCAGTCGACTCCGCCCATCCAGCCGAGAACCCGGCCCAGTCTGTCGTCCAGGAGATGGAACCACCATCACCAGCACCACGACCAGACGATGATACTGATACTGAAGACGAAGACGAGGAGCCCCCCGACTTCGTTCCGAAAACACCGGAGTACCAAGAGCCGGAGACTTCACCGCCAAACTCATGAGGCAAGTCGACCTAAGTACCATCAACATAGACGACATCCTGAAGAAATTGTATGACGATTGCGCCGGACCTTCTCCGCCGATCTCACCTCTTCCTTCATCATCATCATCAACATCTTCCACTTCACCACCACCGAAGAAGAAGAAAAAGAAGGAAGACAAGAAAAAGAAAAAGAAAAAGAACAAAACAGAATTTCAACAACTGTAGAGTTACCTCCCTTCTATTGATTTTGGGGTTGTATTCAAATATTGGAATATACACGGGGATTTTTCGCGACCTGGAATGTCACCCGAGGGCCGCCAGGCCTTATTTTGGCATTAAGGAACTGCCCTTTTGTTAAGCCTGAGTAAATTCCAAGGCCTTATTTTGGCATTAAGGAACTGGCCTTTTGTGAACTTTAGTGCTATTCTGTGCTTCTGGTGCTATATACTACCAAATGTGAGAGCTTGAAAGTTTTTTTTTATAATTTAATCTGATTTATTTTCTAAATTGGGGTGGGGTGGGTCCCAAATAGGTGGCGCGGAAAAACATTTGCACAGAGGGTGGGGTGGGTTGTCATGGGACGGAAAATATTGTGTTCAGCCCTGATGCATCAAGAATTAACCACTTATGTATGCCTTTATTGACAAATAATATGCCCGATCGTCAGTTATTTTTGTGTTTTGTTCACAAATAAAGATATGTGTAGTCTTAAAATCGGGTTTTATAAAAATGATGGTGTTATTATTATTGTTGATATTGCGATTTAGTCTGAAATAGATACACTATCTTTAAAGCAGGACGTGATCCGTTCGAAAACTGCCCCTAGCTAAATATATGTTCTGTTGTGTTCTTGTTGCAGGATTACATCTACAAAGATTCTTGGTACTATATAAACCACCTCCAAACCAGCAACATGGGAGATGAAACCGATCCTAATCACTTACCATTATGTTGCGGCAGAGAGATTGTCTGGCGTCCACGGTGGAGCCATGTATCCCTTGACCGACATCATGAGGTCTGAAACTCTATACACTGTAAGAAAGGAGGCACAGAAAACAAGCTGAAGAACCAGTAGTTGGTTCTTCGTGCTTCAAACACAGTTGTAGAACCAAAATTACCTACAATTACTGCTGCTTTGGTTCAAATAAAAAAGGCTGGTACTGTTGATGGTGACAAATAGTGGTATATGATAGCTCCAAAATAGCTCTTAAAGTTAAGACCCCCCCCTGATATGTTCGAGGATATCTTCAGATATGTTAATCAGAATGCGATGACACTATGGGACGATACTCGCTTATGTGTGATCAATATATCTTATAACTAAAGTTACGATGCGTGGCAACATGATTGTATGAACACCAATTGAGTGGGAAGAGTCGATTTTCAGAATATCACTGGGTTCACCGAGAGGGAACATGTTCACGTATGCTGTTCAAATTTCAGTATTCTCGGCTAACGATAGTAATACAAGTTTATTATCAATAATCGACTGCCTGGAATAATTTGCGAAATATCGTTAAACCACGGATGGGTTGCTTGGTTGTTTGGGTTTAACGTCGATTCAGCCGCTATGCCATTGTCAGTTTTTACGGGTGGAGGAAAGACCACGCAGGGGGTTAAGTTAATCGGGAAATCATTCAACTGGGTGTAGAAACCACCGATCCCGGAAAGCGACTGACAAATTTGCCCAGATATATACACGAATCTCGTTATCCTCCTTTTGTGTGGATCACAAATCCGCGCTTGTCAGTGTTAGAACCTATGGCGGCGTAATGCGTTGACCACTCTACAGACCACAGGCCCCTGGGGAAAATGAATAAAATACCAATATAGACTATACCAGTGTACAGTGGTATGGTCTATATTGTTTTTTTTTTAGTAATTTTCCCCAGATTGGACAATCGGGGTCCTCATAAAACAAGGATGGTGGTCATAAAGGCCGATGATTGTCACAAGGTAACGGATTCAGTCCCATCGAATGGGGAAAACGTATGAGAAACACGGCGTTACCACAACTGGTATGTTTGCAGGATTAAACCGTGTATCATTGAGCTCACTAGTTGATAATGGTCTCAAAGATGGCGGTTTAATCCCGAAAATGGTAAATTTCATTACATTCCGTGAATGAGCCCTCAGCATATGAGATATGACACTACTTTTAAGTTTGAATCCAATAATATATGTACCAAAAATAATTTGTCCTTGCGACATAAATATATCAAGGCACCAAATCATAGCAAACTTTATTGTAGCCACACAATTGACGAGTAAATTGAGTGCATATTAAACACCCGAGTGTCACTCACATTCATATATCCTATTTATCCAGTGCATTGCAATGAATAGTACACTGTCAGTTTGACGGTGTCGGGCCGCGGTAATCAGACAGTCGCACACCGTTTCATCAGTTTTATGGGCCCTGAAAATTGTGTGAGTGATTCCAAGTTCATGCCGTCAAAAATCTAACAATATTATAGTCTAGTCGTAATTCTCAGGTAAGACATTTCTAGAAGCATTTCCGCGGAAAAGTGTCAAACCCACTTTTTTACCATAATTCGAAGGTGCCGAACACGAATAGACTGCCTGTCGCCCGATTGGATCAACATAGGGTTCAATAAAAGGCTTTTAAAATCTTCGTGTTTTCTTCGCTGGAGGGTTGTTGATACGGCACCGTACAATGTCATATGAAATCAAGTAACTGGCCTTCAACACACTCAAACTTATATACTCCTCGCGGAACGTTCAAAGCCGCGTTGTATCATGATACGATCATCACAGTAATAATTCTGAAACATTAACATCATATTAATCAGGTACCTACGGTAAGACATTGCTGTTTTGTATATTTATCGACGATTATCGTAAGAATTCAGTCCGGGAGCCAATAGGGGTACCCTTGCACCCACCCCATGGGACTTAACTTCACCCCACTCATTTTGTTCCTCGTTATGTCCTTCAACTTTTAAGCAATGTTAATAAGAAAACAAAATGGCCGTGTAGACTTCAGACAAGATGGCGTCCATCCTGGCCGCCATTATTCAGATCAGACCCTAAGTCAGTTTTATGCAATTATAGCGGGAAAATCTAGTAAAATGTATACAAATGTATATATTTTCGTGAAGCTAAGACATAATGACACTTTTTTGGCGCAAAATTGAAACTCACCCTCCAAGATGGCCGCCAAAATGACCACCGGAAGTTGAAAATATGACGTTTTTTTTCTCACAAATATCTTCTAGATCAGTTCATATTGTTTGGAACTGGTTAAGTAATATTACTTTATTTTGTGTTTTGTATATTAACTGATCATTGGAGCGGCGTGTATGAATACATTATACAGTGAGTTGCTGAATTGTCATGTGTGAGGTGTATATGCAAGTACGGAAGGTATAAGTGGTCGTGTGTGTGGGTATTCGTATATCTGGAAGGGCTCACCATTGGTGAGGTGTGTATGTATACCTGGATTGACCCTATGGTCATGGGTATGGCGAATAGGTTTACATGTAGTGGCTGTATGTGCATAGTGAGATGAATATGTATGCACTGAGTGAATGTATGATCGTGAATGTGGTGCATATGTATACATATAGTGACTATATGGTCATGTGCCAGGTGTAGGAGTACACCTGGTGTTCATGCATGGTGAATCGTGGCTGTATCGTCATGTGTGGTATGTACGGGTATAACCAAGTATGGCTGTATGGTCAGGTGTACGTGTATAAAGTGGGTGACTATATTGTCATTTGTGTGGTGTTTATGTACATATGGAGTGACTGAGGTAATGGGTGGGTTATGCATGTGTACCTTGGGTGGCTATCGCTTTCCACAATAACTCAAGGATATGTTAATCAATAGAGAGGTCATGTCAGAGAGTTCTCCATCTTGATGGTGTTTATGTACATGGGGGAAACGTTAAACGTGGAAAGCGTTAGCCACCCATTATCACACAGTCATTCCACATATACATAAACACCACAGACCCAACAATATAGTGACCCAATGTTTATACTTACACCTGACCAATTACCACGGATGACCATACATCCATGAGTCACAATGGAGGCCCACCGGGTATACTCCTAAACATGACCCATAACCATATAGTCACTCCGTGTATACCCATGCATTCACCTCACGATTGGCCATACGGTAATCCCCTGTATACATATTCTCCACACAGATGGTCAAATAGACATTCAATATATACATCAACACCACAACAATGACCATAGAGTCACTCCAGGTATACATATGCACCTCACCATTGGCCATATAGCCACTCGCTTCATATACCCTCACCCATGCCACCTGGTATACTCCTTCACTTGACATAATTATGTCCATATAGTCACCCCGTGTGTACCTATTCAAAACATTCATACATGATCATGGTCAATCCTAGTATACATATTCACATCACCATTGGCCATGTCACTCCATGTATCCATATGTGTCGCACCATAGCCGAATAGCGACACAAGATATACTAATACACCCCAGCTCTGTCAGAAAAGTCACTCCATGTATGCATATGCACCTCGCCCATGGCCATATAGCCACTCGCTATATACACACACCCCTCGCCCATGACCATATAGCAACACGTGTGTATACCCATATAACCTACACATGACCATACCGCCACGAGTCACCAAGCAGGAACACCAGGTATACTCATACACCTGACACATGACCATTTAGTCACACTATAGATATTCATTACATTTAGCATAGTCACTCCTTGTATACATACATGTACTCATACCACCATTGACCATACAGTCACTACATGTATACCTATTCGACACACATAGTCATATAACCACTCGATATATACATATGCAGCCCACCCTAGACCATATAGTCACTCCAGGTATACATATACACCTCACCAACGGCCATTCAGCCCTTCCAGATATACAAAAAACCTGCACACACGACCACTCATACCTTCCATACTTGCATATACACCTCACACATGACAATTCAGCAACTCACTGTATAATCGTACACGCCATCCATGATCATACAGCTAATCCATATACACCCACCAATGATAATACATCCACGAGATATATAAATATATACCACAAGGACACTCCATATATACCAACACGCTCGATAATGTCCACCCAGCTTACTCCAGGTGTGCATATACACTTCAATCATGACCGTACAGTCATTCCATGTATACCTATACACATTACCCGTAACCATAAAATAACTCCCTATTATCCACACACCCCATCCATGATCATACAGACAACACATGTACATCCCACCCATGACATTACAGTCACTCCATATATACATAATCAACACATATATGACCATGTAACTATATTCATACACCACATCAATGTCCATACAGGCACATCGGGTGCACCCGTACTGGATATACACAACCATACAACATACAGTCACTACATTCATACCGATTCACCCCAAACATGACCATGACCTCTCCCTGTATACATATACATCTTAAAATGGACAACACACACATAACCATATAGTCACTCCTTGTATACATATTCACATCATTCATGACACACAATAACTCCCTGTATACCTATTCACCTCAACTATGATCATAGAGTAACTCCCTGACTACCATCTTGGCATCCACCCTGCATCCAGTTGATATTTTTTGTTACCATAATGGACCAGAATAGCCACAGATTATGGTTCATCTCGGTTCCGTCTCAACGTTCTGCCCATTTCCATTCAATAATATGGCTAGAATCACAAAAGAGGTTCTCGGCAAAATTCCATATTTTAAAATGAATTTGTCATGCCCCATACGGAATTGGGACAACCAGAATAGAACATATAGTTGTCAGTTAATTAACTAACACGTATAATAACCAAGTGAGTCACAATTTACTACCTTTTCGGATAACACAGAGAATAATTTCTGGATATATGTAAAAATGTAAAAAAAAAACTTTTTACAAATTTGGTTGCCATTTTGGAAGCCATCTTGAGCAATTTGGTCTATAGATACCGTAGTGTGACACATTTAAGATAGACCAAAACAATAAACACATTCTAATCCAGAGACAGTTACATTTTACCAATGATAGTTGCATTTTACTTGAAAAAATGGTCTATACCTGAAAAGGTAATTTTTGCCGATATTTATGTCAAGTTTTTGAGAGAAAAGTCCAATATTTTTGGAGATGTCAGTGGTAACAATAGTAACAATTAACCATGGTGCATCATATATGTTAGTATTCAATGTATAGGAGGCAGAATAGCCAATTTTATACATTAACCACAACTTGTAAGCGATTGCATGACACGCTGGGGCAATGTTTACTATTTTCCATATTTTGGCGGCCATTTTGGCAGCCATTTTGAGCCAAAGTAAGAATTTTGATTCCAATGAGTTGGAATATTCATAGGTAATGATATGCCTCACTTACATTACAAAGTTCTGTTCATTTCTTGTTGAAATATGACTAAAATCATAATTGTGATTTTTTGTGAAATTTTATACCGTGTTCCAATAATTGCATATTTAATTGCTCCAATGATCAGTTAATATACAAAACACAATATAAAGTCACATTACTCAAGCAGTTCCAAACAGCATGAACTGGTCTAGAAGATATTTGTGAAAAAACGTCATATTTTCAACTTAATCTTGATTCACAGAACTTTCAACCGGGTGTGATTCCATGAAGAGCGTTTATTTATTAAATAACATACTTGTCCATATATGTATAGCAGATGATGAGATAGTTATGACAGAAAGGTCACGAGGGGTGATTCAAATAACAAAGTATTCCCATGTTCATGAGATTATATGTATAACGAGTGTGATATATGTCTCGATATTGACTTACTGTATTTTCACGGCAATAAAAACAGTATGTGACTTTAAGTTGATTGTATGGGTGAAATATGGGCCACAGGCAGCGACATGTACCCTCAATGGATTCAGCATACTTGAATTATGCTAGAAAACTTAGTTTCATGCTTTTCCCCAAAAATGCCTCGAGGGTTCTAGTATTCCACAAATGTAGCTTTTCCGACCAGACTATTATCGGTGACCACATTATGTGCGGCAGTGACTCCATACATCCAGTGTGGCTAAATCTGACTGCCGATATTAATTGTTTGTATTCAGTGCAATGCATTCCGGCAGAGTTATCCTGCATGTTAATTCAATGCAATGCATTCTGGCGGCTTGCGTCCAGTAATAAGTTACGTTGGCAAACCCAGTTATATTTATCATTAAAGGTACTCAATCCGATCAGGCCCTCATAAATTACTATTTCTTTGGCTTCGGGGATAAAAAATAATTGATTCGAGTCGCGGAACCTACATATAAACGCTCAGAGTGATCATATATCAATTTTTGAAGTTTTGTTATTTCTATTCTTTCTGGCCCAGAAACACACCGTCAAAAGGATGGTCTCAGTCAAAATTGCGTTATTTACGCCACCGGTGTAAGATGTTTTGGAAATTTTGCTTACGCGTGGACGAATGGGCGAATGCATTATGGGTGATTAGGTATTCTCGTACTTGAGTAAACCGTACCGATAGAGTCACGATAGTCCTACACATATTAGCACATGTGTTTACGCCACCGGTGTAATTGGGGGGGGGATGTCTCTATTCCGAAGGTTCGCTATCACGAAGGTCCACTATTCCCAAGGTTCTCTATTCTGAATGTTCGCTATTCCGAAGGTTCACTATTCGGAAGGTTCGCTATTCCGAATGTTCTCTATTCGGAAGGTTTTTGTTATTTTAAGGTTAATTCTATATTCTAAAGTATTGAGAGGGTTCATTATCACGAAGATTCTTTTTATGAAGGAAATAACTTAAAACATTATTTGTGATTTAATGTCATTACGTGGGCCCATACCTTTGAATTCTTGGCATATAATATGAATGTTGCGGTATATATGGACCCTCCTGCATTGGGACATGACACAGGTACAGTTGACTGAAGTTTTGTTCTGCGCGGGCTCCAATTTGGGGTTCAATATTTTAAGGGCCAATTTTTAGAAATTTATGGGCCCATACCTTTGAACTCTGGGCATATAATATGAATATCGGGGGGCATGTCTCTATTCCGAAGGTTCACTATTCCGAAGGTTCGCTATTCCGAAGGTTCGCTATTCCGAAGGTTTTTGTTATTTTAAGGTTAATTATATATCCTAAAGTATTGAGAGGGTTCATTATCACGAAGATTCTTTTTATGAAGGAAATAACTTAAAACATTAAATGTGATTTTGTTTCGTTTTCGCGGGTTTTCTTGAGATTTAATGTCATTACGTATGACCTTATTTCTCAATACATATTCACGCCACGCAGCGCACACAATTGCTATGTTTCCATGCGATTTAATGTCATTACGTGTGACGTAATATCTCAATAATCTCAGAGGCAAGAATACGCCAGCTAAAGGCGGATTATAACAGTGGGGCTGTAACGCTTAATGAATACTGGAGGCTATAATAAACTTCGTAGACGAGTATGAGATGAACCTAACTACAATTGTGACTTTGTATTGACTTTAACGGCCCACTTAATTTTCGAGTCATCGATTTGTTTATAGTATATACGGTTTTAATAACAATTTATGCCATACAATTTGAATAAAATACTATAATTCATCACCATTTGAAACGCAGAATAATTATATCTCCTAGTTTGAAACACCCTGAAACACCTTGAAAAACCCGCGTCAAGTCGTGCGTCGTATAACTGGCAGCTAGCAATTAGCAACTAGCATGTCCCCTTCTGCTTTCCATAGATTTCGACGAAATTTTATACTTAGGGATACTTGTGTCCGGGAAGTGTTTTGGACGGATCAAATCGTGACCCCGGCGTGACCTTGACCTTCAATATGGTCAATCAAATGTCAAATCAGGTAAAACGGATGGATTTCCACGAAATTTGATACCTATATGGGTACTTTTGTCGGGGGGAGTGTTTTGGACGGGTCAAATCATGACTCCGACCCGACCTTGACCTTCAAAATGGTCAATTAAAGGTCAAGTCGTGTAAAACGGACGGATTTCGATGAAATTTGATACCTAGGGGTACTTTTCTCCGGGGGAGTGTTTTGGACAGGTCAAACCATGATCCCGACCTGACCTTGACTTTCAAAATAGTCAATTAAAGGTCAAATCGCGCCTTTCACCGGAAATCAGATGGGAAACAGCCCGGACGAAGTCGGGCCCATCAGCTAGTGTAATAAAGAAGATAGTGTGAAGAATGTAATGTATAACACGAGAAACGGGAAACCTTGATATATGGAAGTATGTAAATTTCCCACATGGAATTTGAAAGCTAGTTTATATTATAATTATATTATAATTTATTATTTATGGCTAATAATATGATCTTTGTGGCGTTACCATTTCTGACTATGGTTTTCTTTTTAATACACTTGCATTTAGAGTTATTCATCTTCGTCTGTTTGAATAAGGGCTTCTGTGGAAATTATTAGTACACATCTCGAGAAATTTACAAACTTAGGGGCAATTATTGGTACACATCTCGAGAAAATTACAACTTTCAAAAATCAATATCTAATAACTCTGAGCTTTGATGGGTGGGTACCTCGACTCGAATCAAATATGTTTTACCCCCAAAGCCAAAGAAATAGTAATATATGACCCTCTGATCAGATTGAGTACCTTTAACGAATTATCGTTTGCATCGTGATCCTGATTGCTCTGAACTACTGTATTTTTATGGGAATAGCTGACTCACACAGTTGTGGAATAATGTTAAGACTGTCTGACTTCTGTTTCTATGTGAACCGGACAAGTTCTAAAACCGGCTGGTTGGTGATATTTTTCAACTAAATTGTGGCAGATGAGACGTGGATTGAATTCGAGGCGGCATATTGGATGATATTCGACTTCGAGTTCTCGGAGTAATCGTCTACGACCTGACTGATTCAAATCGTGTTTTGATGTTGAAATTGACAGTGTGTCAAAACACAGATACATGTACTTACATACGATACACACCCGACTATTTCACAAGACTTTAATGTCAATCGCTAGTGATAATAATATCAACAACAACGTAGATATTACTATTATAATTTTGGCTGTTTGACTGTGTTGTCAGTTTTTAAATTGACCCGTTCAATCCAGTTGACAGTTGATCGTTTAAAAGCACATACACTGAAACATTTACAGAATAGGATAAACGCAACATATTAAGAGCTTCGATGTCAACAACATAAACAATTATCACAATTCCAACATCACACTAGTACAACAAGTTCAACTAATAATAATGAACTATTACAATTGCGCGGACCGAATAATGTTCATCAATTTTCATCGTTGATATAAGAACACTGTCGTCAATAGCCAAGTTACCGCCCAGTTATTGCCCCAATTTACGGAGTCCACCATTGGTTAAGACATATTATGGACTTGTTCGGTTATGTGAAACTGATAAGTTAACTTTGAGTCGCCATGTCAGTTGGAGGAATGTAGCATTTTAGTAACATCGGCGAATATCTCAAGCAAACCGAGCGTACCACTCCATAGAAATCATCGTCTGAACTACCCTCAATTGTAAATATTCACTTCTAGATTCGGCACTCAACTATCTGCGATAAGCTAACGAAAACGATTTCACCTTCAAGCTATTTATGACTCACTGATGATATTGATAGTGTCGTGATATACTGTACATCATGGTATCGAATTTCATCTAAAAATGTGTAACTATATGAGAACGTTGTCGCAAAGTCATCGCGTCATTACGGGGTCTGCTATAATTATTGTCGAAGGTTTCAATCCAACTAGCTGTGACTGTTACATGATGGTATCGTGATATACGCATGCACCCGCTAAAACACCTGTCACAATCAGGCCGGCGCTTGCATTGTGCTGAAAAGGTACCAAAATATGAGTAACACGCAGGAGGGGCGCGGAAAACTGTCCAAAATTGTCAAACTGTTAACACAAAGTATGCTCCTATTGTGTTCCTACTTTGTCAAGTCTCGCTGTGCTTTCTCTAGTCCTTGATGCGCTCAAGTCGCTGTTATTGTGTTGCTAGTACGTTCTCAATAAGTTTGCAAAACGTTCTCTGTGCGGGCGCGGAGAGTATAAATAGCGTCTCGTGCGTTCTCCAGTCATAGTCAGTGTTTAGGTTATGGGGAATATACCCAACAATCCGCAATAGATTAGCTGTCCGATTAAGCCACTGTCACACTCCGCTGCGATCAGGCCAGCGCTTGCATTGCGCTGAAAAATTATCAAAGCGCCAAGCAAAGTGCACTAAGGTATCCAAGAACCGATTGGTGACGCAGTTGACGCAGTTGACTGGCTAGGACGGGAGAGGGTCTCCGTGATCACCAGAGCGCCGCGCTTGTTTTGTGCATGCACAAAATAAGCGCAGAGGTTCGGCGTTCTGACCAGGCGCAGTACCGTCGCCACGACAGCGCAAAGCGAACGACATGAGCGCCCGTTGACGTAGCAAGGACGGATACAAGCTACTCGTGGTCGCAGCAAGAATTCCTCTGCAACTGCAGTAAGCTTACTACGCCTTGGTCAGAACACCGAGATTCTGCGCTTGTTTTGTGCATGCACAAAACAAGCGCGGCGCTCTGACAGTGCAAAGCGAGCAACATGATCGCCCCGTTGACGTAGTAAGGACGGATACAAGCTACTCGTGGTCGCAGCAAGAATTCCTCTGCAACTGCAGTAAGCTTACTACGCCTTTGTCAGAACGCAGAGCCTTTGCGCTTGTTTTGTGCCTGCACAAAACAAGCGCGGCGCTCTGGTGCCTATATATAGGCGACCATGCGGACCATCGCCCGTCGTAGCCAGTGTCCACTGCGTCACCAATCGGTTCTTGGAGACCTTAGTGCGTTTAGGTGGGCGCTTTGATACTTTTGCAGCACAATACAAGCGCCGGCCTGGGTGTGACAGGGGCTTAAGACATGAAAGTTCTGTGTTTACAAGTGACTGGAACATGTCACGCCTTACATGTTACCAAAATGTATGCCATTAAGATATTTTACTTTTACGTACATAAATTTGAATTTTAACTGTGATAGCTTTGTTCATTTATGTCTTAAGGAGGAGGTCAAGTGACCTAGTGTGAATGGGCATTTCGATGCAAATCTCTGCTGCAAAAGTTACAGTTGAAAATATTTTTGGGCGTGACTTTGTGCGGTATTGAAAACAAATCATATATATCTGGGGATCGGCTTGGAATATACTCCCTTGGAATGTTGGTATATGTATTTCATATTGAATTTTAAAAACCAGGTGAAATTTTGAAATTCCAGAAAAAAATTCTCAAAAATAAATTTATTGCAAACATTGGCAATTTACTATGCGCAGCCACCAGTTAAATATTATGTCTGTTTAATGACATGGCTGATTTAGTTTCCATACAGCTGTTTCATATAAGGATTAACTGTCATGTGGACTGTTTTTATGGAGATGTAACGGTGAGGTAAGTGGACATAACTTGTGTAAAACCCGAAGGGTTTTACATACAAGTTATGTCCACTTACCTCACCGTTACATCTCCATAAAAATAGTCCACATGACAGTTAATCCTTATATTTATATACATTTAGCGAAAAAGCCGCTTTTGTAAATATATTTAAATCGAAAAGTGTATCGTGAGAAGATCAGCCCAAAATACCCAATAGCACATTTGGCAAAAGTTAATAGGAACAATTTCTCTTCATG
This sequence comes from Siphonodentalium dalli, assembly GCA_032622095.1. Taxonomy (NCBI): domain Eukaryota; kingdom Metazoa; phylum Mollusca; class Scaphopoda; order Gadilida; family Siphonodentaliidae; genus Siphonodentalium; species Siphonodentalium dalli. Next base: position 68,294,254 of record CP136069.1, read on the forward strand.
TTGAAACCCGATGATGTATTAAGTCAATCCTGCGCGAGTCAAAATGCGCCCAAAGCATTACGCGTTCGTCTTTCCACACCTAATGACGTATCGATGGTGTTGTTAGCTTGTTGTTATGAGGCGTTACCCATTCACCGAGAAATAACTGCAACTAGCCACGTGGGCGCCGACCAATCAGAATGCTGGATTTAGTGATGACAACACTTAGTGTGTAAATATATATATATAACTTTTGCTGCGGAAATGTGCTTGGAAACCCCCAGTCAAAATTGGTCACTTGACCTCCCCTTAAAAGAGGATGCCCTATTCATATGTTTTAGAATGGTCAAAATTAGTATTACTCGTAACAGTAAAGCTCATCCATTTAGTGCTTTTTAGATATATGTCAATAACATAATTAAAAAACTAAATGGTGAGCTTTTCAGCTGTTATCGTTTTTTTTATATACAGCCATTATTTATAGTCAGTGAAAGGTACTCACATCACGTATGCAATCAGGATTAAACAACACGAGGCAGATAACAAGTTTAATCCTATTCAAACTTTAAAGTTCCATAAATATATTTTATCACTTTAGGCAATGATGATTTATGTTTCATCAACACTATGATCGTAATGCCTATCAGGAAATCATATTGTCACCACGGGAACTTGGTCAATTCTACCGTAAAATAAATTTACCGTGGAATTAGACAAGTTCCCGTGGTGACAATATGATAAAAGAAAATTAAGAGCAAACAATTGGTGTTGACTCCTGTTGACCCATGAACAAATAACATTGGTGGGACCGTTATTAATTACTGTCTTGGTGTTAGATGAAGTGTGTTGAACCGCACACAAATACCATGGTCTAGCAGTTACGGATCCATGAGCCCAAGGCCAAACAATTACGAAAAAGCGAACATTTCGTCGCCTCGAGAAAATTTCGAAATTTTATGACGACTTGGCACGCCAAGTGCAACATTTCACATGCCTGTCATGCGAAAGGTATGGTCTATAGGTGTTGGTATACCAATTTCTACATAACACATTCACACGTCGTCAGACCTCCAGAGAGCTTGGATCGCCACCTCTCAGGATGAACTCGCCACAGCTTATACCAATTAGTGTCACTAACATGCTGGACGAAGTCCATCCTCCAACTAGACGAAACAGACAGACCAACATAACCTCGACAGCACCAGACTCACCCACCACGCTTCCGCCGCCTTGCCTCCAACCACAGTAACTACGACAGCCACAAGATCGATCTCCATCGAAAAGCCAAGAAAGGGTGAAGGGACGTGCAAAATGCAGTCCGAACATCCTACCCGGCCTTCGGCCGGAAACAACTCAACAACATGCTGGACGCCATGCATGTCACACCCTGTCTGAGCTGGTCACTCCACGCTCACAAAGGCGGATACCAGTTGATTCTGGATTTCCAGTCCGGCCCGGCACAGGCCTTCTCAGGGCTCCCTACCGGGAGTGGACCGGATAATACCAGATCAACACGGAAAGTTCGACGACAAAAGATAAAGAAGAAAAAGAAATCACCATCAAGAAAAAAAAGAGATGCCGAGAGACTAGCCGCATGGAAAGAGAAGAAGGCGACGGACATTACACCAGCCAGCTCCTCCCATGCAGTCGAAATCCCGGCCCAGTCTGTCCAGGAGATGGAATCACCACCACCATCGCCTCCACGGCCAGACATGGACTTCATCCCGAAGACTCCGGAATACATTGAGCCGGAGCCTTCAACTGCCAATCATATATCACCGGCAACCGAACAAGTAACAGATGCCACCAGCCTATGGATAGAAAACCACAAAAAAGAAACAGCTAAATTTCTCGCCAGAGTAGACGAATCAATTAAGAAAGCAGAAGTAGTAAGGAAGAAAGCAGAAGAGACTAGAATAAAAGCAAAGGCAGACTTAGACGAATTAGATCCACCGAAAAGTAAAAACAAAAAAAGAAAAAAGCTAAAAGCAACCAGCAAAACCTAAACATCTCAACCTCACTTTGCCTCCAGTCAGCCTCCGCATCTGAACAGCATCAACAGCCTCAAAAATCGATCTCCATCGAATATATCAAGAAAGGGTGAAGGGAATTGCACAATGCGTTCTGACCATCCTACCCGGCCTGCGGCCGGAAACTACACAACAACCAACCAAATCTGGATTTCCAGTCCGGCCCGGCACAGCCCTTTTCAGGGCTCCCTACCGGGAGCGGACCGGATAATACCAGATCAGCACGGAAAATTCGACAAAAGACAAAGAAGAAGAAGAAGAAATCACCATCAAGAAAAAAAAGAGATGCCGAGAGACTAGCCGCATGGAATGAGAAGAAGGCGACGGACATTACACCAGCCAGCTCCTCCCATGCAGTCGAGATCCCGACCCAGTCTGTCCAGGAGATGGAATCACCACCACCATCGCCTCCACGGCCAGACATGGACTTCATCCCGAAGACTCCGGAATACATTGAGTCGGAGCCTTCAACTGCCAATCCTACACCACCGGCCTCCGAACAAGCAACAGATGCCACCAGCCTATGGATTGAAAACCACAGAAAAGAAACTGCTAAATTAATCGCCGACTCAGAAGTAGAAAGGAAGAAAGCAGAAGAGACTAGAATAAAAGCAATGGCAGCCTTAGATGAACTATATCCACCGAAAAGTAAAAACAAGAAAAGAAAAAAGCTAAAAGCAACCAGCAAAAACTAAACATCTCAACCTCACTTTGCCTCCGGTCAACCTCCGCACCTGAACAGCATCAACAGCCTCAACAATCGATCTTCATCGAAGATATCAAGAAAGGGTGAAGGGAATTGCACAATGCGTTCCGGCCATCATACCCGGCCTGCGGCCGGAAACTACACAATCATCATTCTACAAAACTGTTCTAATGTGAATCTCATAAATATGTCGTTGATTGGCGCGACTGAAGACAATATATACACCTACAGTTTATCCTGACCACTGGGCGCCGCCATCTTGAAACATACAAACCGAAACGGGTATCCGACAGTGCAGTTGTGGACCGTGATTTTCATCGCTTCACCATGCAGTCATTAAAAAAAACATACGCGAATAACAAAACAAAAAACCGTGAGTTCAACGAAAACAAACTAGTAACCGCAGAAAACTCAGTCGCCTTTTGCCGCGCGTATATCGCGCGTTATAACTTTATGCAGCAGCGTTACGTAACGGAGTAGTGAGCGGAGTAGTCAATGGCGGATTATATTCAACAGCATTCTGGTCTCCTCGACCTTTGACCGCTTGGGCAAAGCTGTAACGCAGAATGACAAAGTTTGCCGAATGCAGTCAACCACTCACATAATTATGCTTACTTTGTATACCGTTGTTGACGGGAAGATATTCGGGTGCTGTTCTGAGAAAACCCATGGAACTTATACATCACCATACTCTGTTTAATTCATTGGTGGATTAAATAACAATGGAGATAACCGTACACTGTTTAATTCATTGGTGGATTAAATTACAATGGAGATAACCGTACACTGTTTAATCACAATGGAGATAACCGTACACTGTTCAATAACAATGGAGATAATATTACACTGTTTAATTACAATGGAGATAACCATACAGTTTAATTACAATGGAGATAACCGCAACCTGTTTAATTACAATGGAGATAACCGTACAGTATTTAATTACAATGGAGATAACCGTACACTGTTTAATTACAATGGAGATAACCGTACAGTATTTAATTACAATGGAGATAACCGTACACAGTTTAATTACAATGAAGATAACCGTACACTGTTTAATAAGAATGGAGATAATCGTACACTGTTATCTCCATTGTAATTAAACATAGTGCGGTTATCTCCATTGTAATTAAACAGTGTACGGTTATCTCCATTGTAATTAAACATTGTGTGGTTATCTCCATTGTAACTAAACTGTGTACGGTTATCTCCATTGTAACTAAACAGTGTACGATTATCTCCGTTATAATTAAACAGAGTACGGTTATCTCCATTGTAATTAAACAGTGTACGGTTATCACCATTGTAATTAAACAGTGTACGGTTATCTCCATTGTTATTTAATCCACCAATGAATTAAACAGAGTACGGTTATCTCCATTGTAATTAAACAGTGTGCGGTTATCTCGATTGTAATTAAACAGTGTACGGTTATCTCCATTATAACCGTGTACGGTTATCTCCATTGTAATTAAACAGTGTACGGTTATCTCCATTGTAATTAAACAGTGTACGGTTATCTCCATTGTAATTAAACAGTGCACGGTTATCTCCATTGTTATTGAACAGTGTACGGTTATCTCCATTGTGATTAAACAGTGAACGGTTATCTCCATTGTAATTTAACAGTGTACGGTTATCTCCATTGTAATTAAACAGTGTACGGTTATCTCCATTATAATTAAACAGTGTACGGTTATCTCCATTGTAATTAAACAGTGTACGGTTATCTCCATTGGTATTAAACAGTGTACGGTTATCTCCATTGTGATTAAACAGTGTACTGTTATCTCTATTGTAATTGAAGAGTGTGCGGTTATCTCCATTGTAATTAAACAGTGTACGGTTATCTCCGTTATAATTAAACAGAGTACGGTTATCTTCATTGTAATTAAACAGTGTACGGTTATCTACATTGTAATTAAACAGAGTACGGTTATCTCCATTGTAATTAAACAGTGTACGGTTATCTCAATTGTTATTTAATCCACCAACGAATTAAATAGTATACGGTTATCTCCGTTGTAATTAAACAGATTATGGTTATCTCCATTGTAATTAAACAGTGTACGGTTATCTCCGTTGTAACATTGTATGGTTATCTCCATTGTAAGTAAACAGTGTACACTGTTTAATTGCAATGGATATAACCGTACACTGTTTAATTACAATGGAGATAACCGTACACGGTTATAATGGAGATAACCATACTCTGTTTAATTTGTTTGATATTCGTGTATCGTGAACACAGTTTCTAAACTCTCCGACAACGCGCCTTGTTCACAAACCGTTTTCATGATCGAATAGCCGGGAGTTGCGGAACATGAGGCGATGACATTCTATTTTAAATAAATATTTTCACTGAACTCGTATTGAGTGACAAATTGTTCTTCGATGGGGAGGCATTTGACTCCCATTGGGGGACAAGTTGTTCGACAGAGAGGCACTTGACCCCCGTTGGGTGACAAATTATTTATCGACAGAGAGGCACTTGACCCCCATTGGGTTACAAATTGTTCATCGACAGGGAGGCACTTGACCACCGTTGAATGACACATGTGGTGTTCTTCGACACAGTGGAACTTGACCGCCCGCTGGGGAGCAAATTGTTCATCGGCTGCTAAACCCTCCATTTAGTCCGGTCAATCAAATGTTTGACATAGAATAAATTTGGACTTAGTTGGTTTGTATACCATTTTGAAGTGGAATATATCCTCTGTTACATATCCAAAATTCGCTGTGAATATTTATTGTAACTCAAGATGGCGTCCAAGATGTCAGTTTGATCCAATTAAATTGTCACATTGTGATAAATGTTGTCATATGTACACACTTGTATACAGTTTTGAGAAGCTAAGAGATAACGGCACCTTTCTATGCCAAAATTGGAACTTCCCGTGCAATATGGCCGCCAAAATGGCGGCTGGAAGTGGAAATTGTTACGTTTTTTTTACTAATATCTTTAAGATAAGTTTCTGCTGCTTGGAACTGACTGAGAATTGTGACATTATTTTGTATTTATCATGTTAGGTGACAATTGGAGCACTAAAATGTGACATTCATGGGGTTCCGACCCCTTCCGATCACTCAAAATTCGATTTTACAGAATGCGGTATAACATATCACAAAATATCACCATTGGGATTCGAGTCATATTTCATCAAGAAATTGGAAGAACTGTGCAATGTAAGTGATGCATTATATTTTTTATGGATATTCCAACTCAACGGCACCAATATTGTCACGTTGACCCAACATGGCTGCCAAAATGGTGGTCAAAATATGAATAAAAGGTCGGTACACCTCATGTCCCACTCTAAGCGTCGGCTTGATACGACCGTTGTTTGCACATAAAAACCTGTCTTTAGTGCTAGTAAACCTACATACCAAATTTAATTTCATTCAGTACACATTTACTAAAGTTATCATCCGGAAACCTCAAATTGGCAAACATTCTAAGTCAAAAAGGGACATAACTCTGGTAAAAATTGGCGGGCGGAACCCGAATTCGAACTTGACCTGTGTTTTGCTGGGAGAAAGACACATACCAAATTTGGTTTAAATCTGATTAACTTTACTAAAGTTATCATCCGGATACCAACTTTTGGGGTTTTATATGTCGGGTCGGCGGACAAAAAAGGCCCATAACTCTCGCAAACATTTTTGGATTAAACCGAAATTCGAACTTGAGCTGTATTTTGATATAAGTAATCCACAAAAAAACGAGTTTTGCATATAAACAATCCAAAATCAAGTTATCATCCGGAAACCAAAAAACAGAAGAAAAACTGAATTTTCTATGTCGAAAAAGGGGCATAACTCTGCCAAAAATAATTGGTCAGAACCCAAGTTCGTACTTGACATGTGTTTTGCTGGGAGAAAGTAATATACCAAATTGGTTTGAATCCGATTAACTCTACTAAAGTTATCATCCGGAAACCAACTTTCAGGGGTTTTCTAAGTAAAAAAGGGGCATAACTCTTGTGAAAATTGGCGGACGGAACCAGAATTCGAACTTGACCTGTCTTTTCTGCTAGTAAACCCACACCAAATTTAATTTAATTTGGTTCACTTTAACTAAAGTTATCATCCGGAAACCTCGGACGCACGCACAGACGCACGCACGGACTCACGCACGCACGGACGTGCTGATTATAATAGTCCTCCGAACCCGTTGAGTCCGCGGACAAAAATGGTAAATAGTACACCGGTGTGTCATGCAACCGCTTATCAGTTGTGGTTGATGAACACAATTTACTATTCTGTCTTATACACATTGAATACTAAGATTTCTGATACACCTCGATTAATTGTTACTATTTTAACCACTGAAATTACCAGAATTATTCGAATTTTTCTGTCACAACTTGACAACAAAATTGGCAAAAATCATGTTCAGGTTTGAAACATTTTTTAAAAGTAAAATGAACTGTCTTTGGTATCAAAGGTGCCTATTGTTTTGATGTGTTAAATATTTGTCATATTTATTCAAAACATTATTCTCGGCTGTTCCTAAAAGGTAGTAAGTTGTGAATCACTTGGTTATTAAACATGCTACCTAATCAACTAAGTGTTATACTCTGGTTGCCCCGGTACCTTATGAGTCATGACAAGTTCATGTTAAGGGATGCAGTCGGGCGGGGTGGGGTGTCTGCAAACAAATTCAATACACAATACAAAAGTTTTCGGCAAAATCCATACTGCATCATGCTTCATAAGGTAATGGGACAACCAGGATATAACATTTAGTTGTCAGTTGATTGGGTAGCATGTTTAATAACCAAGTGAGTCACAATTTGCTACTTTTTCGGAACAGCAGAGAATAAATTCGGAATATATGTAATAAATCAACTTTTTATCAAATATGGTTTCAATTTTGCAAGCCATCTTCAATAATTTTGTCTAAAATATCAGTTGACACATTTAAGACAGGTAAAATAAAAAGCACCTTTGATAGTAAAGGTAGTTCCGTTTTACTTGAAAAAATGGTCCAAACCTGAAAAGCGATTTTTTGCCGATTTTGATGCCATGTTTGTGATAGAAAAATCACATAATTTTGGCAATTTCAGTGGTTAAAATAGTAAAAATTAACCAAGGTGCATAATAAATGTTAGTATTCGATATATGTAAGACAGAGTAGTCAATTTTGTTCATTTACCACAACTTATAAATGGTTGCATGCTGGTGCAATATTTACCATTTTTCTTATTTTGGATGCCATTTTGGCAGTCAATTTGAGCCAAAGTGACAGTTCTTCCCATTTCCTGATGAAATATGACTAGAATCCCAATGGTGATTTTTTTGTGAAATGTTACACGGCGTTCTGTAAAATCGAATTTTTGAATGATCGGAAGGGGTTTCAGACCCCATGACTGGCATATTTCATTGCTCCAATGGTCAGTTAACATGATAGATACAAAATAAAGTCACAATTCTCAATCGGTTTCAAACAGAAGAAACTTACCTTAAAGATATCAGTAAAAAACATGATATTTTCAATTTTGGCGGCCATCTTGGGCGGGGAGTATTTTGGCATAAGGCGTAATGTCTTAGATTCACAAAAATGTATAGGATTTTAGCGGTTTTTGGATATGTTATAGAGGATATCTTGAATCTTCCTCTTCAAAATGGTATTAAAACCAACTTAGTCCGAATTTATTCTATGTTGACCCTATCATTTGAGTTTATCGACCAGACTAAATGGAGAGAAAGTTAGCACTTTGGAGAGGGGGTTAAATAGTGCATCTCCATAGATGCAACTATTTTCTTCCCGGCTCAGAGTGTGGAATGAATGTTTTCGGTTAAAACTATAATGATATAAGTACATTGTAGTTTCAATTACAGTCATGAAATTTTGTGATATTTGACACAATATCAATTCATAGCATATCACACCTCAGATATTCATGATTTACAGATGGAAAACGCCCTGCGATCGTCGATGGAATTATAAGTTTGCTGGTAAAAACCGGCTTCAAATGTAATTTTCATACCTTCTCGATATACTTCAAGTCCCATTCTTTAAATTATGCTTAAATATAGCTTACTAATGTTGTGACTGTTATGGCAATTCATCAGACATGATATCGGCTGAAACAATTAAATCTCCAAATAAAACACCCTTTCACATTTCTCTGGTCGCATATAGTTGCCAAACTTTGATCCTCTAGTTGTCCACATAGTTGTGATTTCTATTCGCGCTGATTGTGTTAGAAGCACTCTATTTACGGTCGTGTTTACGTATTATGTGAAGTTAAATCTGCAGCTTTCAGATCATAACAAATCAGCAATAAGTTCCACGGTCATTGTTTTAACACCACATTTCAAAAGCAAAGGAATCTCCGAAACGTCTAAAATAGAACACACCGGAATTTTCTGTTTTTCCACTTTCACAAGAATGACACTACATTCGCCAACTATCGGATCGGGAACGGACGCTCTTGGTTGCCCTATTTATACAGAGTAAATTCCACTTGGCGATTTGCGCACGAAAAGCTAAACACAATAACCTAATAATATTCGCTGTTATTTTCCTGCCGTCAAAATAGCGGTCGATAAAATTTTAACAAACAAACGCTCTTTAAGAAAACGTGTTTTTTTTAGTTCTGAATATCTCCGTTATTTATTATAAACATCCCCCTTCGATTAAATGTGGATACTCATTTTGAAATACAATCCGAACATTGCGTGCACCTGTTACTTAGATTGAATATCAATAGCTATATAATCATGAATCCCGATTAGATATTGTTTTACATCTAATCATTGACATAATGGCTGCATTTTTCGTATCAAATGAGTCAGAAAAGGACACTGGACGAAAAGCGAGGTTTACAGATATGGCGATTTAACGTATTTTCCACGTATCGGATATACGCGACATTTACGATGGTTTTATTTAAGGATTAACTGTCATGTGGACTGTTTTTATGGAGATGTAACCGTGAGGTAAGTGGTCATAACTTGTGTAAAACCCATACAAGTTTTGACCACTTTCCTCACGGTTACATCTCCATAAAAACAGTCCACATGACAGTTAATCCTTATATTTATATACATTTAGCGAAAAAGCCACATTTGTAAATGTACATGTATTTAAATCGAGAAGTGTATCGTGAAAAAACCAGCCCAAAATATCCCATAGCACCCGATCAGAAACCAGCTGAGAAGTTATTTCCCATTTGTCACGTGACGTGTTTTTGAAAGCCGGTCAAATTCTCCCACCTGCAGACAACACTTTCATCAAAATTCATTTTATTTTCTGTTTTATTTACAAAATACAATTGGCAAAAATGTTCGAACAATAACAGTATACAATGAGATGTGCTACATTATTCTGAAACATAAAAGCGGATACATTTCACGCCGATTTACTGTTCAATTTTATTGGATTCGGAAACAAAAATAATTTCAGTGTTCACTGACAAGTTTGCACAAGCGGAAAGTGGACTGTTTTATGGAGATGTTATCGTGAGGTAGGTGGTAATAACTTGTGTAAAACTCGAACCTTTCGTGATTTGTTTTAGAAATTAATACTACGTGACACCAAAGGTGTTTTTAATCAATTTTATATTGGCAAAAGTTAAAACGAATAATTTCAAAACGAGGCTCTTTATATTGAAAGTGCAAATGCGCCCAAACATTACGCGTTCTTCTTCTCCAAAACCAATGACGCGTCGATGTAATTATGGTTGCAATTATGACTTTCTTGCGCGTTCACCGATAAATAATTGCAACTAGTCACATGGGCGCCGACCAATCGGAATGCTGGAGTTAGTGATAATCACACACAGTATGTAATTATTCTAAATTACGGAAAATCTTTAAACTTGGAGTTTAACTCCGCGTATATGCACGTAAACGCCGATATATTGACATCCCAAGAGGCAAAAGCAATCTGTAATAACTGACAGCATATTGGCCACTATAACTGACCACAAAACGTGTTACATAACTCACGTCTGAAAAGACTTTGCCACCATGCACGCTTGTATGAAGAATCGTCAGTATCAGACAGAAGAGTAGCAAAGGCGCCACGCAGAGTATATATAGACCTGCTTGCTATGTGATACTTCCAATTATAGGAATGTAAACATTATGCAATTTGTAGAAACTAGTATGTGTATAATTTATATTTTCTATTTCTATTCTCAAGACAATATCCACTTTGCGTGTTTCCTATTGTTGAAGAATTTTATGATCTGATAGTACCAACTTCACACATTTCCCTCTATTTCCCTCTATAAGCTGATCACGTATGTTCCATTTACAGCATATACGAATCTTGTAAATTTCCATAAATTCGACATATACGTGCGATTTACGCACACGTAATTTCCACGTCAATATGGAAGAATATGTCCCATTTATATTTCAAATTTATGGAAATTTACGTGATCCGTATATGCCGCAAATCTAGACATTTAATGGAAATACGTGGCGTTTACATGAAATTAAATTCCAAATTTGGTGCCGTGAAAGGTACACAATTTTAAGAAATCAGAAAAAGTACATGGCTGTTGATGTAAAAACCACGAGAGAAACTCATTTTTCAAAACACTAAATGAGGCACTGATATTTGAACAGAAAGTGAAAAAAACGAAAAAAATTTGTGTGACTGATATATGACGAACTTCTTTCACTGCTGCGGAAACCACGATGCTCAATATATGTTCAATGTTGTTCTTCACGCCGCCAGGGCGCCTCAAATGGTGCTACCTCCATTACCGATGCAGACTTGAACCTCGCTGAGCGATCAACGCCAGCAAAAGCCATGGCGTTAGTTTTGTAACGGCATCGTTTGTCATATTTCATCATATTAAGAACACGCTCCCCGACAGCCTTGCACAAAGAATGGTCATTATAAGCGCAGTAGTAGTTGATGACATGGCGGTCTGCATGCTTAGGCTCCAATCCGACGCCACTCACATTTATGTTGCTAACCCCGTCGAGCAACCCCGCGCAATAGCAGTCTTTTGCTTTACCCCATGCTTCATCGATCGACGCACGGCTGTGGAAGGTCATCCATTTACCCCAATGTTCGTTGTCGTGGTTATGTGGGTACTTCACCATCTGTGTCTCGTCTACGCAGTATAGCCAGTCGTCACTGGAAGAACTTGGCGTCATCTCCGCTGAGCGATAAACGAATGCAAGGGTCATGGTGTCATTTTTGTAATAGCATGGTTTATTGTATTTCATCATTTTAACAACACGTTCCCCGATAGCTTTGTACATAGCATCGTCATTATAAGCGCAGTAGTAGTTGATGACAGGACGGTCTGCAAGCTCAGGCTTCCATCCGATTGCACTTACCTTCATGTTGCTAACCCCGTCAAGCAATCCAGCGCAATAGTACTCTTTTGCATTTTCCCATGCTTCATCGATAGATGCACGGCTATGGAAGGTCATCCATTTACCCCAATGTTCGGAGTCGTGTTTGTATGGATACTTCGTCGTCTGCAGCTCGTCTATCCAGAATAGCCAGTTTTCTATGGAAGAACTTGGCGCTTCAGATGACAACTGAAATGGCGCTACCTCCATGACCGATGCAATCTTGAACCCCTCTGAGCGATACACGCCGGTAAGGAACATGGCTTCTGTGTTGTAATGGCAATGTCTGTGGTATTTCATCATATTAACTACACGCTCACCGATAGCCTTGCAGAATGCAGTATCGTTGTAAGCGCAGTAATAGACAATGACATGACTGTCTGCATGTTCAGGCTCTGTTCCAACGCCACTCACCTTCACGCTGCTAACCCCGTCGAGCAATCCGGCGCAATAGTAGTCCTTTGCTTTTTCCCATGCTTCATCGATAGATGCACGGCGGTGGAAGGTCATCCATTTACCCCAATGTTCGTCGTCGTCGTTGTATGGATACTTCATCATCTGCGTCTCGTCGTCGCAGAATAGCCAGTCGTCACTTGAAGAACTTGGCCCGCAGGCACGTTCTGTCTGTTCTAACACACAAGCAATCACTGGAAAATAAATATACAGCCAATCAAATTGTAAAGATTCTGTAGAGTAAAAATTTGCACTATTTGTGTAGTTATGATTACATATTTATAGGGAATTGAATTTTGCACTTTCATACACTTTATTGAGTACACATAAGCTACACAAATAGGTAGATTTCCTTCTACACAAATGTGTAGTGCATTACACATTATATGGGGGTCCTACCTTAAAGTGTAGATGTTCCACTAAGACTGTTTGGTTACCTAATGGTCCCAGTGACCTACACCTACAACGTATATATACTCCATTTTGACGCTTTAGATTGTAAACAGAATCCGAATTATGTAAAACTCGACATGTAGAATCGTAATTCATATCAAGACTAAACACTCTGAGTGCAACATTTTATCGGTCGCAGACGATCTTGATGATGCAGATGCGTAAGTAGTGATTACGTGTCAACATATAACTTGACAAAGGTGATGACGATGACCAGGGACGTGGCTAGAGGGTATCCGTTGGGGTGTCCACCTTGTGAAATTCCAACTGCACCCCCACCCCTTCAATCAGAATCAGACCAACACAAGTTTTGCATAATTCCATAATTCCATTTTGAATTGAATTGTTTAATGCATAAAGCCACCATTTAAGGTGGAACATACACGAACATATACACTATGTACATAAGATATTTCAATAATAATTTTGGCATCATATTACATATGGATTATATAAGTAATATATTCATTATTAAAATCACGAATATATCTGTTGATCGACTCACACAAATAATGATATATATATAATAACTTGAATAATTACATATAGATGTAAATGCTGCCAATGCCAGATCATCAGTATAGTTGTAAGTTATTATCTCAATTTTCTGAAGGCTAATTTTAGAAATATACTCACCCTCTTCAGGAGCGATATATTGGCTATAGATATCAAACCATAAAATTGTTCTCGCGTTGGAGATAGCCCATAGTATTTTGGAATGTACTGTTCACCGATATCTCTAAATTCGTCGCATATCAGTAGGAGATGATACTCGTCCCCTATCCCGTTACCACACTGTTCACAGGTATTACAAGGTATACTGTTTCGCCACCACCATTTATCAACTGGGAGTCGGTCGTTGGCTCTTCTAAATTTAACCATATAAGGGATCAGATGATCTGGCAACTGAAGCAAATACCGGCTAATACAAGGGCTGGTTTTAATATTTCTGTAAAAAGTTGCTCTTGATGAATCAGATAATTCTAAATCGATAAAAAGTTTAGCCCAATGTTGCTCTATAAGAAAGGTCTAATATTGCGAATGTCCTGTTTAGATAAAGCGGACTGTGACTCCCATGTAGAGCATAGATCAAGTTCATTCAGGGTGTTTGTCACAAAGTTAAGCCATTTTGACTTGCGCATTAACTTGCGATCGTTGGCGTGTAATTGCTTTACAATAAGATATATGTTCTTAGCCAGTTCTGAACCATCGCTAGATACAATTTTTGACCAATACGATAATACTCTGCACTTTATTTCCACTAAAATGGGATGTCTACCAAGTTCTCCGTACACCATATAATTAGGTGTACTAGATTTCATTCCTAGTAATATTTTACAAAATTTCATATGTAGAGCCTCGAGGGTGTGGATTCTCTCAAGACACCCTATTTCGCTACCATATAAAAGTATTGGCATGATCATGGTATCAAATAAATTCAACATCATATCAATTGGCAGATGTAGTTTACGGACCTTATTGAATAGACTGAACATAGCCTTTGATGAAACATTTATCGTTTTCTTCAAGGAATTGCAGAATCTGCCGTTAAAAAAGAAATGAACACCTAAGTAGTTAAACTCTTTGACTATTTCTAGTTCGCCTCCATTATAAGTAAAAACTGGCAAACGTTTGGGCATTTTGTTGCAGAAAATGAGAACTTTCGTTTTTTTGGTATTAACCTGGAGTCTCCAGGAATCAGCGTAATCTGCAAACGTCAGGAGGGCACGTTGCATAGTTTCCTCCGTGTCGGTTAACATAACAGTGTGGTCCGCATAAAACAGACATAGTAATTTTATGTATGTGCCTATATGATCGAAGAATAATTCGTCTAGATAGTTCAGATTACTGATTGCACAATCATCCCTAAAATTAGTCAGATCGTTTATGTATAAAGAAAATAGAAAAGGTGACATGATTTCACCTTGGAAAGGTCCAATAGAGCACGTAAATAATCAGATTGGGAATCATCTCCCTTAACACATCCTTTTATTTTATTATACATATCTCTTATTAATTTAAGAATTTTTCCGTTGATATTACATTTTATCATTTTCAACCACATGGCATCTCGCCAAATTGTGTCGAATGCCGTCTAAAGCTATGAAGGTACAGAAAAGCTTACGACCACTCAATAAATATATATCAATTATGCTGTCTAAAACAAATATGTTGTCAATTGTTGAATGATCTTTTCTGAAGCCGGTTTGAAATTTACTGATAAGTTCTTGGCCTTCTGAGAAGGAAACAAGTCTAGCATTGAGAATGGAGGTGAAAACCTTAGCTAAGCAGCTAAGGAGTGTTATACCACGAACCACGATAAGATTCTGGGCTATATGGGTCGCCGGATTTCTTATAAATCGGTTGTATCATTCCGATGGCCCAATCACATGGGAAGTATCCAGTGTCCAGGATTAGGTTGAAGTATTCTCGATAAATAGGCAGCATGGTATCACATGAAGCCCTCATATACTCATTGTGTACTTTATCGATGCCTGTTGCTTTACCCCCCTTTAGCTGCAATATTACTTTTTTTAATTCATCCTCCGTTATCGCGACGTTTATATATGAGCAGTCTGCTATATCAAAATCGGATTCGATGAAATTCTCCATTTTATCAGAACTATCATCACATATATTTTGCTCCTTAAAATGTTCAAAGAATGTTTCAAGTTTAACTTTATTGTGCGTGCGTGTAAATTTTTTGTCACTGAGATCGTCAAGTTTCTTCCAAAAACTTTTGGATGAAATTTCGTTTAATTTCCTCAATTCTGATACATTTTCAACTTGTTTTGTTTTGATTTTGCTATCCATAATTGTCCTGTATTTTATACCGGCGTCCTTAAGCGACAGCTTATTTTCAGCCGATCGGTTTCGATTGTAAGCTAACTTAATGCGATGGAAATCTTTTCTAGCAAACCAAGACCTCTTATTTGATGAGCCTTTGTCGGCTAGTTCCCAGTGTCGCCTTAACCGCGTTTAGCATACATGTAGTTATATCCCTGCCTACGTTATCAATGTCGCTACTTGTTGTGTCTGTCCGTTCTCGGTTTAATGTTGTTATAATGTCATTCATTTCATCGCTATCTAAAAGCAAGATAAGTTAGCTCCCGTTACTGGGTCCCAACTCTTGATACGTTCATTTACTTTGTTATGCGTTGTCTTTTGAGTGACATTTTCTGGTGATGGATTTTCAACAATTGCCGGGGAACTGTAACTCTAAATGTAATCTATGGTGTATATCACTGAACAAGGGAGAAAAATCATTTACTCAGAAGTTCTTTATCAAGGGAATAATACCTTTTTTCCCAACCATGTAATCGATAACACTACGGTCGCTCGATGTCAACATACCACTAGAATTAAAATCCCCTGCTAACAGAAGTGGTTCATTTTCAAGACGAATATCTTTTATATCACTTTGGATATCTAATGTCCAACCATCATTAGAATATATGGTCCCAGATGGTGGGATATATACTGCCCCAATTAGTATACTTCCATATGATGACTCAGCGGGGCCCCGAAGCTTTATCCATACAACATTATTGGAATTTGACTACAAGGGTAGGATATTTCCAGATATTTCTTTCCTCACGCAGATTGTCAGGCCCCCGCATCTAACCACATCACCAGATTTCTTACCCTTTCGAACGATTACGTCGAAGTTGGGGATATATATGTCGTCTTCCATTAATGCCTTGGTTTCACTTAAACATATAACGTCGTAATCATTTAACATATCTGAAAACGCGCGATATTGTAGTCTTCGCTCAAGACCACATACGTTAAGGGCCAATATACGTATATATTTGATGGCATCAATTGTAGAGGGTATTTGGTCATATGGAATACATGTACTGCTTCCGGAGGCATTTGGTATAATGACGTTTGCACACTTCGCGTCCATGAGGTCACCCATTTCAAAATATGGGGACACAACGTTGTCTGGAGTGAAAACATTCATAAGGTTTCCATTGCGGTTTGAGAGCGTATACCGGAAGAACATTCAATGTTTACTAATGTAGTCTGACACTTGCAACTGCAATATTGTGTGACGTCTTGAACGCGACAACGCAAACAAGAATCACATTGTATATCGCTACACATACATCTATTGAGGCATACACATGAACGCCGCTTTGACATAGTGGCGTTAATAAGTTCAAAACTTGACTGCGAATATGATTGTGGGGTGGAAGTTTGATCTGAAAATATATATACATATCAATCATCATTAGGGAACGAGTCGTCGTTCCGCCTACGTTTTCGGTCGTTCTCACATAGTTCAACCATTTTATTTGCCAGGCACCCTTTGCCGCCAGTGCTTAGGTGCACTCCACTTGAATCAGATTTGGAAAACAGTGATTTTACCACACGACCTTCCTGAATGAAAATCCTTGAATTATAAACGAATCGTACTCCTGCCATTTCGTTGGTCAGTAGTTCCACGATGATCTTGTTCAAACTGGCGGTATTGTCATTGTGTGCTTGAATATGATTTCCTTGTCCCTTTCGAGGCGGGACGCTACATACATTTATGGTAGCATTCGGAAACGTAGGGCACAGTTTTGGAAGAATAGAGGCAAACTTGGCCTTGACATTATCAATGTTCCCTCTCGAGTCACTCACATTGTTAGTTCCCAGATGAATGGTAACAGATTTAAAAGAATCAGGGTTAACTGGACTTGACTTGTCATCCTTAGCTACCTGCAACAGTCTCGGGAAGTCCTCAGTCTTAGCTCCATACTCAAAAACTACCTTTATATTAGGCTTGTTCAACGGTATATGCCGCAGGTTACTGGCTCCGATAATTAGAGTGTCCACGGGGACTTTGCCGTTTTGGTCGCTATCGGTACTGAGTTTACCTCTGTCCGAAACGCTCGCTGCGCTCATCGGTCCTGTTATGTCACCGCTGTCTTGCTCGGGCAAGAGTCCAAACAATGACAAGTCCTCATAACTGCCAAAATTGGTTTCACTCATAACTCTTTTCGGGCAATTAAGATCAGACGATTTATGTCCAGGATTGCGACAGACTTTACACACAATGTCATTTTTGCACTGGTTAGCGGCATGCGAATTGTCAAAACATCTCGTGCACGGGGGAGTTGAGTAACGATCACGCGCATTGTTGGCTCGACAGTTAATCTTAGGAAAATGAACCTCGTCACAATATCTGCATTTACTCTTGGTTTTGTCAGTGTAAACACGTACTGTAAAATCACACACCTTGATACCATGTGGGACCTCTTTGCATTATTCGATGATTATTGTTCGTGAACCTGTGTCTATACTGGTGCCCCTAATCTCACCTCGTTTCATGATGTCGCGCAACACATTCACATAACTCACAAGCTGATCGACGATCGCGTTGTCGTCTATTTCAACGGGGGCGTCTATAACAGTGACTAGTGTTCCCTTTCATTCGATCTCATGTAACCGAATCCGACGACCTCCAATCAGAATATTGTTAGTCAATAGTTTCTGTTTTGCTGAATCATTCTGACCAGTTATAAAACACTCATTCTGAGTTATTTGAATTGCTGAAATGTCATCTCGATCCAGAAGAGAATCACATCCTCGCAAAACGGAATCATGAGACACGCGTTGTCATTCATATTTTTCAAATGTAACGGTCAGTTTTCTGGGTAGCGTCGACATTTTGCTTTCAAACAACAGTAAATTCACATAAATGTTCCACAGAATACTATTCCTATTGCCCTTAGTGGTAACTGAACAGTTCGTGCAGTTGTTTCGTCAACCATAAGCCATTTTGTTGCATTTATTCGATACATTTTGTTGAATAATTAGAGAGCGAAAAATTTAACGACCATATTCAAACTCGCGCATGCGCATCATTTGCACACCTTGTACATCAGTGCTCCTAATTTCCTATATATTCATAAGCCATGGTTCTATATTCCCGTTATGAAAACATTCAGATTGCAAAAAAAAATAATCTAGTGGTCTAATTCCAGACAAATGCACAAAGCTACGGACAAAAGACCAGGACACACCGGGCCGACCATGGTTGTTCGGCCCGGTGTGAGAAAATTTTAAAAACTATACAACAAAATCGCAAATCCTAGCATCTAGACTGGCCTCAACTGAAGCTTTCCTAGTGTTGGAAATTTCAAACCTCATACTCCCCCTCAGGTTGGAAAATTCTTCAACTGATGACCATTTCTGTCCACAATGGTTCGGCCCGGTGTGCGAAAATTTTGAAATCTGAACAAGAAAATCGCAAAATCCTAGCATCTATACTAGCCTGAAACCTTCCTACAGTTGGAAATTTCAAACTGATGACAATTCCAATGACAATGTTGACCAAATGCATGACAATATTGTTTTCTTAAATCAACTAGAAGTTTATGACTGGCCACCGGGAGGGATCAGGACACATGCTATCCAAGTGTTGGAAATTTCCAACCTGTCAGACCCCCTAAGGTTAGAAAATTTCCAACTGATGACCATTTCTGTCCAAATTTTTGACCAAAACTAGGAACATATGCAAATATTGGTCCAAAAATAATAAATTCCCCCAATAAATTGTTTTATAATCAAACTACACGAACATTTTCAACCTATTGTTGGTGTGAAATTTCCAACTAATGTTTTGGCATGTATGAAATTTCCAACTGTTGAAAATTTTGACCAAAGTTGGGGGGGGTGAGACACCCCCCCCCAACCCCTGTCGCCACGTCTCTGACGCTGATAGTGCTCCTGCTGCTGATGATGGTGATATTGATGATGGTTTAAATTGGTCATGGGTTGGAATATCGGATTTCGGTTGAAAATGTTCTAAAATATGAGAGCCGGAGATATTAGTAAGAACATTCGAATCCATTAAGAAGTAAGAATATTTCTCATGTTTTGGGCGGGGTGGTTTAAGGGGAGGGTGACATCATTTTCGACGAATATTATCTATCTCTGCCTCTACGAGCATTCGGCGTTTTATTTAATTAAACGGGCGATGATGTCGGACACCGATCGAATGTCAGACACCACAAACGGTACCTGGACCAATTGTGGAAATGGGGTTAGATTGACCTGGGGTGTGGGATGGACAAATCTCACCGAGGGGCCAGATATTTGGGCCGGACACGAGGCTTGAGTGGTGATTATCAACTATTCAAAACATAATTTCGTAAAGCAGAATGTTCCCTCAATGGTATAGCGACCATAGCTTGCTCTCATTCCGACAAATTTATTGGAAATTCCGGCTCATTTCCAATTTTATCATAAATAGTAGACACCTTTTGACGTTAGGTATAGTTCGTTTGAAACAATTATCAGCCATTGACGGTGGATAATTCGTGCATCAATACAAAACATATATGTTTAATTTGTCATAACATTGTCTAGCCTACATAGCGGTTCGCAAAACTAAAATCAGCGACCAAGTGCAGGTACCCACCATAAGTTCGGGTATCAAAGCCGCAGATCGATCCTGCGATGAAATATCGCCAAAACAGATTTGGATGTCAAAGATGCGGTTGATATACTTCGCATTTTGACCGTTTCTGCTTGGAAATATCCCCATTATCATTCGGACAGCCGGCACATGGACCATCTTTAGGGAAAGGATGCATGTGCATCATGCAAAGAGCGTCACCTGGGCGAGCAAGTTAATACGTTTAAGTTAAATCAACATGTATGTATCGTGAAAACGACATGGCTACGTCACAACTTTGCACCTGCATGAATTCCGAGAAACGCTCGTCTTTACACATTCACATAACTCACAAGCTGATCGACGATCGCGTTGTCGTCTATTTCAACGGGGGCGTCTATAACAGTGACTAGTGTTCCCTTTCATTCGATCTCATGTAACCGAATCCGACGACCTCCAATCAGAATATTGTTAGTCAATAGTTTCTGTTTTGCTGAATCATTCTGACCAGTTATAAAACACTCATTCTGAGTTATTTGAATTGCTGAAATGTCATCTCGATCCAGAAGAGAATCACATCCTCGCAAAACGGAATCATGAGACACGCGTTGTCATTCATATTTTTCAAATGTAACGGTCAGTTTTCTGGGTAGCGTCGACATTTTGCTTTCAAACAACAGTAAATTCACATAAATGTTCCACAGAATACTATTCCTATTGCCCTTAGTGGTAACTGAACAGTTCGTGCAGTTGTTTCGTCAACCATAAGCCATTTTGTTGCATTTATTCGATACATTTTGTTGAATAATTAGAGAGCGAAAAATTTAACGACCATATTCAAACTCGCGCATGCGCATCATTTGCACACCTTGTACATCAGTGCTCCTAATTTCCTATATATTCATAAGCCATGGTTCTATATTCCCGTTATGAAAACATTCAGATTGCAAAAAAAAATAATCTAGTGGTCTAATTCCAGACAAATGCACAAAGCTACGGACAAAAGACCAGGACACACCGGGCCGACCATCGTTGTTCGGCCCGGTGTGAGAAAATTTTAAAAACTATACAACAAAATCGCAAATCCTAGCATCTAGACTGGCCTCAACTGAAGCTTTCCTAGTGTTGGAAATTTCAAACCTCATACTCCCCCTCAGGTTGGAAAATTCTTCAACTGATGACCATTTCTGTCCACAATGGTTCGGCCCGGTGTGCGAAAATTTTGAAATCTGAACAAGAAAATCGCAAAATCCTAGCATCTATACTAGCCTGAAACCTTCCTACAGTTGGAAATTTCAAACTGATGACAATTCCAATGACAATGTTGACCAAATGCATGACAATATTGTTTTCTTAAATTAACTAGAAGTTTATGAGTGGCCACCGGGAGGGATCAGGACACATGCTATCCAAGTGTTGGAAATTTCCAACCTGTCAGACCCCCTAAGGTTAGAAAATTTCCAACTGATGACCATTTCTGTCCAAATTTTTGACCAAAACTAGGAACATATGCAAATATTGGTCCAAAAATAATAAATTCCCCCAATAAATTGTTTTATAATCAAACTACACGAACATTTTCAACCTATTGTTGGTGTGAAATTTCCAACTAATGTTTTGGCATGTATGAAATTTCCAACTGTTGAAAATTTTGACCAAAGTTGGGGGGGTGAGACACCCCCCCCCCCAACCCCTGTCGCCACGTCTCTGACGCTGATAGTGCTCCTGCTGCTGATGATGGTGATATTGATGATGGTTTAAATTGGTCATGGGTTGGAATATCGGATTTCGGTTGAAAATGTTCTAAAATATGAGAGCCGGAGATATTAGTAAGAACATTCGAATCCATTAAGAAGTAAGAATATTTCTCATGTTTTGGGCGGGGTGGTTTAAGGGGAGGGTGACATCATTTTCGACGAATATTATCTATCTCTGCCTCTACGAGCATTCGGCGTTTTATTTAATTAAACGGGCGATGATGTTGGACACCGATCGAATGTCAGACACCACAAACGGTACCTGGACCAATTGTGGAAATGGGGTTAGATTGACCTGGGGTGTGGGATGGACAAATCTCACCGAGGGGCCAGATATTTGGGCCGGACACGAGGCTTGAGTGGTGATTATCAACTATTCAAAACATAATTTCGTAAAGCAGAATGTTCCCTCAATGGTATAGCGACCATAGCTTGCTCTCATTCCGACAAATTTATTGGAAATTCCGGCTCATTTCCAATTTTATCATAAATAGTAGACACCTTTTGACGTTAGGTATAGTTCGTTTGAAACAATTATCAGCCATTGACGGTGGATAATTCGTGCATCAATACAAAACATATATGTTTAATTTGTCATAACATTGTCTAGCCTACATAGCGGTTCGCAAAACTAAAATCAGCGACCAAGTGCAGGTACCCACCATAAGTTCGGGTATCAAAGCCGCAGATCGATCCTGCGATGAAATATCGCCAAAACAGATTTGGATGTCAAAGATGCGGTTGATATACTTCGCATTTTGACCGTTTTTGCTTGGAAATATCCCCATTATCATTCGGACAGCCGGCACATGGACCATCTTTAGGGAAAGGATGCATGTGCATCATGCAAAGAGCGTCACCTGGGCGAGCAAGTTAATACGTTTAAGTTAAATCAGCATGTATGTATCGTGAAAACGACATGGCTACGTCACAACTTTGCACCTGCATGAATTCCGAGAAACGCTCGTCTTTATACGAAGTATGTTTGCCATGGGAAATATCCACAAGCCGTCACCATTAGAAAAGTTAACATGTTTATAAGGCAGACAACACTTACTGTTACTGTTTGAAGAGTTCGACAATTGCAACGATTAGAATTTATTGATTTATTGCAACGATTACAAATTTTAGAAAGTGGAACTATTTCGTTGTCATTTGTAAAGGGTCTATTGTGTACATATTGCGAAATGTACAAGTTCTGCCTGTTTCGCTTATGGAAATTTGCCTTCTGTTTGATCGAAAGTGATCAGACATATAGTCGCTTATAGTGCATTTTATCCAACTCTGCGTTTACAGATGGGCTTCTGTTGAATGTTCTCTTTATTAGTGCCACTTGAAGTCATCTCAGACTCACGGAACCTACCCCATGACAATCTATGGGTCAAGTTACTCCTGTTTCCATTGAACTAACTGAAATAAACCACATATGCCATGAGACACTACGTGTAATTTAAACGATCTTTATTGCTAACGATTAGTGCCACTTTCAGTCATCTGAGATCCATGGCACCTTCCCCATGACAATACGTGGTCAAGTTACCCATGTGTTACAGTTTTCTCATATTTTATAAGCTGATAATAAGCGCTCTTTGATGTCTATCTTTCTTGATACAATTTTTGCCCCCCCCCTTTAAGTCATTTGATGTCAAAGGCACATAACGCATATCATTTACCTGGTCAATGTAAACATGTGTAACAATTTTCAGATCCGTGGGTGCGATCTGACGTCAACTGTACTTATCATGTGTACCCATTTTCAGTTCCCATGATCCAACTGGTTGGTCCCCCTCAGGAAAGAGGACAACGATTATATCCGATTTGTTGAAACGACAATAAACACATCACAAGCAGATATATAGCAGGTCGAGGTTCGTCAATATACATGGATAATCTTGTGTTTAATATGTGCATAGCTTAACGTTCCTAAATACAGTCTTCACATGACATGCATAAGTTCATATATTGACTTAACAATCGCTCTTCGCAGACGTCGGCACATGACAAGCATAATTTTGTCACATTAAATAGTCTAGGCAAATAAGGACATAGGACTGGTGTCGCATCGAGAGGGAATTTATGCGACCTACATTTTTGGTTAGCATAAACAATTAACTTTCGGAATCCGTATGTTGGATTTGTAAAATAAGCGGACTTTTTTCGCAACGCGTGGTTTTATTGAGGCACCTGGTGATAAAATCGATCATTTTTTACATAAAGCCGACAGTATATTCACACCTTTTGAAAAGAGATATTCGTCCAATTTTGTTACCTGTGAATGGGGTGATAACCAGAGTAAGGTAATAAATGTAACCATTGCATCTCGGAAAGACAGTCATGAGGTCATGTGACGTCAAATAATTGTTAGGATGAGAAGAATATGATGATTCAAGCAAAGCATTGTCTTTCGTTTCTTATAAAATCAGAAGCAAGAAGGTTATGCCCAATTATTGTATACCGTGTGAAACTACTGCCAATTAGCTACGTTCTAATATATCACTGATCGATGTTGGTCGCATTATTTTTTATCAACGGCAGAAAAATCCCCCTCCCCCTAAAGCTGAGAGGCGTCAGGCTGTGGTGTAAGGCACACAGAACGCACGATTATGTGGTAAATTGGGAAATTAATACAACGGCCGTTGATGGACGGCAAAGATATTGTCTAATATATATGTTTCGATCGACACAGTCGAGCATTAAAGTAACAATATGACATAATGTACCTCCTGACTCAATTTTTTAACAAATTTTAGATTTTTCCCCAAAAAGATAATCTAAAAACATTTTGTCTTCTTCTGGGAGGCAACAATGAAAATGTTTTATTAAGGGTGGAGATAGTTAGTGTATATGGTAATTTCGTTCCGTCTTGGTTTAAAAACTTGACTAATAACCCAAGATGGCTGGCAGTATGGTGGCCGGTATATAGGTGGGAATTGTGAAATTTGTAAGAACGCACGATTACTTGCCAAAATGGCTTAACTAACGCAACGGCCGTTGATAAATTCCTACAGGTTTATGTAATATATATACCCCGACCCATCGACGAGAACATTTAAGTGAAACCGGTACATAAAGCACCTCATGGCCCCGAGTTTTTATTAAATATTTAATTATTTTAGTCCAATACTAATCGAAAACCTATTTTTGTCATCTTCTCGAAATGCATAAAGACAATAATGTAGCGTGGGTGGATATAATTTGTGTGTACGATAATTTCATGCCGTTGGCGGTTACTACATGACATATTAATCCTAATATGGCTGCCAATACGATGGCCGGTATATGGATGGAAATTGTAAAATCTGTCATGTCGCAATTAACACCACCATCGCAATGCAATGGCTTATAAAACCAATAGTCATTATATTCATATCATTTTGCAATACTAGGACGTAACATTGGCCAGTTCTATTAAAATGACAACCAGATTGGTATACCCACGAGTGAGAGGATCGATAAATTCATTCATTCGCGCTCCAGTAAGATTTGTTCTTCGAAATCGGTGGCATGTCGTGCAAATTATTTCAGAATAATCATGATTGATTTAAGGCAGATGGCTGTCTGACTATCTTTGCGAAAAGAATAAGGGTATTATGTAGGTTATATTAAATCTAACACGACATTTAAGCATACATGGTTATTTGTAACAAAATGCGACCACAACTAACAGAATTAGCCAATTAACCAATTCGGATATATATCTCATCAAATAGCTCATGTTGATACGGATCGTTAGTTACCCTCTATCAACGAGGCGTGGTTACACGAACGGAGCTACTGATACATTCGGTCTCATGTATACCGTTCTAAAATGGATCTCATTGACCAATAGCATTTGCTGCCCAGCCCACAAGAGGATATATCCAGCAAATTATCAAACCGACACATCATACAGGTTCGTTCAGTTTCATCATCACACAATAGACTCGTTGAAGTTTGTATTCAAACATTTACCGGACTATTTCCATGACACATATTTCGCACACAAGGAGATGGAAACCTGGTTGATTTTCCTCTTGTAGTTTGACAGCTGCTTAACGGTGGGAGGTATTTGCTTGCACTAGCAGTAGATATTGTTGCGAAGCAAAGTAAAAAAAAAGGCTCCAAGCGACATTTCCAACAACGAAAATAATACATGCGGTGTGAACCCGCATCAACCTCGTCTAGCCCAGACTTCGATAATGGTATCCACGACATATCCACCTCATATGTACCACCATATCTGGTGGCACTTGGAATAATATTCATTGAGAAAGATTGACCTTCTATTATTGCGTTTAAGTAATTTCATATTGATTATGTCAGAGGTGACTGGCTTAAATAACAATTAGGCATTCAATGTATTAATGTTATTCGGTTCTTCGTTTTAAAGCCACATGGCGGTTTGCGCTCAAAAATACACAAAATAATATTCGCTTTGGTAGCAATACACGATTTCCAGCAATTTTGCCAACCTGGGAGGGGGTACTGTACTTCAAATCAGTGCTAAGCCATTATCGTTGGCATATATTCCATCGAGCATGTTTTAATTTCGACAGAAATTTTAGGTGTAATCATATAAATGTACTTTTGGTTCTTCGTACAGTTTGTCATTGAGTTATGCCCCTTGGTTAGCACACACGAACCGCTCAATTTTACCCATTTTTGTACTCAAATTGGCCATTTTCAACCCAAAAACAGACCATGATAGAGCGAATGTCAGTAAATAAGATTCTTCCACCTGATAGAGCTATGCTAGCGCTGAGAAATATTTGAAATAGAAAAAAAGTTATCGTATCAATTTGAAAAAAAAGTCTTACGAGCCCAGATGACAGAATTCAGGGGAGAGAAATCGGGCTATTTTCCTGTAATCAATAACACAGAGTTGGCCTTCACTGAATACGAAAACCCTGTTGCGTATCCAAATTTTTTACTTTTTTGAGAACTTTCCCAGTTTTGTAAAATAAATAAACCTTCAAACCAGTAATGACACAGTTAACACAGGCTACACTGGCCGTTATGCCCGCCAGATACTTATATTTCTATTTTTCAGACCCCCTACAACCCGTGAAATCGTGTACTGCTACCTTAAAGGAAAAATAGAGTTATCCCCCTTCAACGCGCAAATGTCCAGTTAAGTCTCTGACGTACACCGATAACTTTGATATATAACACATATGGTGTTTCTTCAGTGCGAATGGGAAATAAGGTCAATATAAGTAGTGTGGTTTCAATAAAAATGAACCAAATTCACCCAAATTATTGGTTATAGCGGAAAAAAAAATTTAAATTATAAATGTGACATCATGCCCACCACCTTAAAACTAAACATCCCAGTCAAAAAGGCAGTCTGAACAGACATATTACATCTGTATTCTGCTGACCAGAGCATATGCACTGTGGTTATTTAGTAGCCAGCCACCCCCCCCATCCTCCCCCGCATATGTTAAGACAATGTTCTTGTCACCCCCCTCCAAATATGTTAAGAGACAATGTATTTGGTTATTTGGAAACACGACCAACACCGAATGACCAATATCAATCAATACGCCTATTCGTAGGTGGTATCCGAGGAGTTCCATTGTTGGGATGTTCCCTTAGCAACACATTTCGTTACATGCAAATCACTTTTATGTGGTCAGTCATAAACATGTAAGAACGCAACAAAACTCCAAACAAATCGTAGGGAATAACTAATGCATATATAATCATCCCTCCCCCAAAATGTGAACCATGTTTATTTGGCCGGTCGGTGTACATTCCATGACTTAATTGTCAAGTTGAAATCACACTATTTAATTATTTATGGAATCTTATATACCATTTTTATTTTGCTGGTGCTCACGCGCTGTTCGTGATAACTCAGTAGCTGACTTTACCCCCTCTCCAATATACATATTGACATTACTCGGTCATTCGGAAACACGACCAAGACTAAATAACCAACATTAATATGGCTTTTCGCACCAGGTATCCAAGGAAATCCATTGTTGAAATGTTTGCGTGGCAACACGTTTCATTAAATTGATGTCAATTTTATGTAATTGCACAAAACCGCACCACTCGAAACGAATCGTACAGAGTAACTGATGCATATATAATCACATAACCCCCCCCCCCCCCCAAATGTGAACCGGAATGTTTTTTTTATCGATAGCAGACATACGTTGAATTTGTTTTTTGCCCTGTCGGTGTGATCATTCAGTGATTGTCAAGCTGGAATCCATACTATCAAAGTTTACAGCCTCTGATACAAATACTCTACAAGCAAATGCACCTAATTCCGAGAACAGTCATAAATAGAAACTGTCAATAGTAACTCAGACACGAAGATAGGAAAGATAAAATGTTTCAGTAGATTTTCACTAATTTATCCAATTTGATATGTCTCTTTAAGGTAGCAATACACGATTTCCAGCAATTTTGCCAACCTGGGAGGGGGTACTGTACTTCAAATCAGTGCTAAGCCATTATCGTTGGCATATATTCCATCGAGCATGTTTTAATTTCGACAGAAATTTTAGGTGTAATCATATAAATGTACTTTTGGTTCTTCGTACAGTTTGTCATTGAGTTATGCCCCTTGGTTAGCACACACGAACCGCTCAATTTTACCCATTTTTGTACTCAAATTGGCCATTTTCAACCCAAAAACAGACCATGATAGAGCGAATGTCAGTAAATAAGATTCTTCCACCTGATAGAGCTATGCTAGCGCTGAGAAATATTTGAAATAGAAAAAAAGTTATCGTATCAATTTGAAAAAAAAGTCTTACGAGCCCAGATGACAGAATTCAGGGGAGAGAAATCGGACTATTTTCCTGTAATCAATAACACAGAGTTGGCCTTCACTGAATACGAAAACCCTGTTGCGTATCCAAATTTTTTACTTTTTTGAGAACTTTCCCAGTTTTGTAAAATAAATAAACCTTCAAACCAGTAATGACACAGTTAACACAGGCTACACTGGCCGTTATGCCCGCCAGATACTTATATTTCTATTTTTCAGACCCCCTACAACCCGTGAAATCGTGTACTGCTACCTTTTGAAATTATCCCGGTATCAAAATAGGAAGATAAATGCCTAAACTATCTTTCTACGACAAATTAATGTCCCATAAAGACGCATTGAAGTCATGAAAATTACAACAAAATTGCAATGTTCGGGCCCCGAACAATTTGTCCAACCTGCCATTTTGGATGATGCATTTAACCACCGACAATAGCCGAGGATTTCCGGGTGTATTCGTAAATAAGCTTCCCCAGCGTCTTATAATTTCCGCTACGCGATAAAGGGGTTTCAATTTGATCGTATGTGTGTCCCTGTGAGAAAAATGGTCTCTGTTGACAAGAATTTAATGATAGGACGGTCATCCTGAATTTATCCGAGACGTAGCGATGGTGCGATTGGGGGGAGGGGTTCAGAAAGGAACATAATATTACTTATACATGTATAATAAGTAATTTTGTTGAGATGCATTTGTATTTAAATTTCAATCAAACATCATTATCCTAGTAAATTGCATGATTTGCAGTATATGCTGAATATATTTTTATAGAATATAGGAATGGGTCGCCAAGTATTAGATCATGTTATGAATTTATACTCTGGCTACCGTAGTGATCATATTCAACCAGTTAAAAATATGGGAATGTTTTGACGCAGAACTTTAGGCCTATAGCATTGAAAAAAAACAACTCAGTGACTATATATATTTATTTATTACTTGTTCCTTCATAATATATTTCACAATAGGGGGTGTTACACTCCAGATTGCATGATTTGTCTGTGACTTTTCTGAGTCGACATCGACTCAACAAAGTGACATATTTCATGCAACATCGAGTTGGGATCTTCGTTATACTACGTATGCACAGTGGAATACACTATTTACTGAGGAACGATATTAACTAAGAACATATTAGCTGCACTGGTTTTTTTTTTAAATATTTATAAACTTCCTATCTGAACATGATAAATTTCATATTACTTCAACTGGTGTAGAATTATCTCTACGGGCGTAGCCAGGGTAGAGATTCATGATATGATCTAGCTAAGTATATATATGCATATAGTTTTTCATAATTTACGTAGATCCGTCCATTGCATGTTTACATGTTGAAATCAACTGTAGACAATTTAAGATAGACAGCCGGGGAGTGTGTGTACACAAGCCCGTAGCATTGGAACTGTGTTAATTATCTACTTGGATTAACTGTTTTGAATATATTTTTTTAAAACACGGAAAAATTAGATATCATATGAAAGTAGAAGATGTGAGCTTTGTGTTCCTCACTGCTGTATAATTTGAAAGTTGTGTGGTGGGAACGGCGTGTAAACAATGTAGACACATTTTGAGGAAAAATAATTTAAAACAAATTTAATCCTATTCTACTACTGAAACCGATGGTGAAGACGCTGTTTTTGGTGTTATTTTTCATGTCTATTTTCTAACTATTCCAATATGAAACGGGGGTAACAGGTGTGATATGGCCATGTTGTGACAGACATTCTACATAATTATATGGTTTACGACTAAGCATATATATCATTTTATTACTATCTTGGCGATAGTTGGTGCACCTAAAGCCACCTATCACAGAAATTCAGCATTTTGCAATACCAATTATTGTCATCATGGATGCCATTTTGAATAGAACATATTGCTCTAAGCGGATTTATCGGATTTTGGATATGTTATAGAGGATATGATTATTATTCCTCTTCAAAATGGAATAAAAACCAACTTAGTCCAAATATTTTCTAGGTCAAAACTTTTATCGACGAGACTATATTTTGTCTTTTCAGCATTTACCCATCACCTGGAGGTCTTACATCTTTGCCCTTTTCCCAGGTGGTTTTAATTAAACTGATGGTGAAATAAAATAAACGAATTTTTAGTGCTCCAAGCAACCTATATGTACTGGTTGTGTCTGTATATAGACTATAAACTCCACGCGGATGGCAGTATATCACAAGGGAAGTGATAGTTTTCAATATCGTTCCTTTTTATTAGAGGTAGAAACATATTTTCCCAATTTTCATTTCGGTCCTAAATTAGTGTTTCTCTGGCTTCGGGGGTTACCAAAATATTAAACTTGAGTCGAGGACCCCACCCACCAAAGCTTAGAGTTATCAGATATCGATTTTTGATACCTAGGTAGGTACTCAATCCGATCAGACGCTCCTAAATTACTATTTCTTTGGTTTCGGGGGTAACAAATATTTGACTCGAGCTCAGAGTGATCAGATATCGATTGTTGAAGTTTGTTATTTCTCGAGATGTGTAATAATATGTGGCCCAGAAACACGTGGTCAAACGGAGGGTCAAGTGGTAATACGGTAAATGTTTGTGAGACTTTAGTGATAATACGGCCATGTTTTGTTGAACAAAATGTTGATAAACAACAAGTTTTTGGAAATTTGATACTATAGTTGACAGTGATTAGCAATATGTTGTGCAATACATCGATTCTGATAACTAAAGCGTATCTTGAAGAAATGTTGTTGCTGTTGTATCTTGATGGTATGGGGACCGTCTGATCGGATTGAGTACCTTTAAAAAGAACTACGGAATTTAACTAACTTCAGTTCATCGACACACTCAACTGAAAATTATTGCCTACACAATTGCGATTAGAATATATTTTTGAAAAATCAATGTGTTCCGTCTTCATTTGGGGTAAAAAAAAGTTTAGCCAAAAGTTTAGCCAAATGAAATTTTTATTAGCCAAATTCGAAAAAGATTAGCCATTGGCTAATTTGGCTAATTAATTTTTCCACTTTAGCCCAAACAGGCCAGAGTGCGGATTTCAGGGTTTTTTTCGTCCGCCCGCCCGATTCTCGAACGCTTTTCGCCTTTAGAGGCCGAAATGTCAAAGTTTTACTTCCAAGCTTCGGCCGGTTCTCGAACGCTTATTAACGACAGCGCGAACCCTGAATGTAAATGACTAAAATTCATGTTTACATTGTGTATCAAACTGAAAAGCCGTTCTAGCGTTACATCCTTGTCAACAGAGGTTATTATTCTCGCATGGACAAATAAGATCAGGCGGAAATAAGTTAAAACACATTATCGCGTACCGAAAATGATAGAGACGCTGGGGAAACTTGGAAAATATTACGTCACAAACATGGCGGTATCGAGAATGCACTTATTTCCGAAAACACACGAGCGCTGCCGGCATCACTCGGAAGGTCGGCTGATTAGAAAAATTTAACCGGAACAGCGAAACGATATCAAATTTGCGCAAAAATATAACTAACAAAACGCGTTTGTTATCGCTATATCGACGAATTAGCTCCGGAATAGTTTGCATAATTATGCATGTTTTGAGACCCCTTTTCTCGAATTACGTATACATAAATTTTAGGGTTCATCTGTAAATACCTCGCTGAAATTGCCACCTATTTCAAGTGACACGGGTTACTTGAGCATGAATGCCCACGAATGCACGATTCGTCAATAATGGGAACCATTCTGGTAGCAATTTTAAATAGAATTGCGCATCATGATGTCCCGGAGTAACATGATACAATGAATATAATACCTTGGGTTGTGTGAGACATTATAGAAGGCGGCAATGACGGCGATAAAAAGTGAAACTTGACATATTTCAACATTTATTCTGACCATGGTATTGGCAGCCATCTTGGGGTTAGTAAGCCATTTTGTAATCCAAAAAAACGACACTGAATTATCGTACACATCGAACATCTCTGCCACGCTACATTCAGCGCTTTATGGCTTCCGAGAAGATGACAAAGATGGCTTTAGGTTATTTTTGGAGAAAAATACCTAAATTTTATCAAAATATTGTGCCAGGAGGTGCATTGTGTAATATTTTAACTTGATTCTTCGAGTTTGTAGATCGGGATAAATATTACGGATACAAGGTGGAAATTTTGTGTTTTTCAGTATTGGGGACCCACCACCCCAGGAGCGTAAGTTTTTTCCACCAAGGTCTGTGACACCCACCCGGGACCGTAAGTTGTTTCCACTCAGGTCTGGGACACCCACCCCCAAAATTGATGAAAATCTTGTAAATTCTACTAAATAATATGTTGTTGGCAGGGTAAGGGTCTCTCATTGTGTCTGCACCGGAACTGAGAGAACGCTGATCAAGTACACCCACAAAAAATAAACAAACAAAGCACATGGCTGAAAAATATGCCAACATAACCAGTGACAAAACCTTTAAAAACCCAAATATTTATGGTTATAAAGGTAAAATACCCACTTTAACAGGATAGTTGTGTCCCTTATTAGCAATAGGTTAAAATATGTGTAAAGTAAAATCACCATCAATTTGATTAAATAAACACAGTTCCAGTCCTCTCCATGTGGGAAATCACTGGTGAGCAATGAGGAGCTCCCCTAAAAATCATTCTAGGCGAGTGGCGAATAGCTCTCCTACAAAATGTCGAGGCGAGTAGTATCACAACAGGAGATGCCAAAGGCATCTCCCGAAGGCATGAGGGGGGAGTACGGAAGGGGGTCAGGGGGCCTCCACAGGAAAATTTGGAAAATTATATGCTCTGAGATTGAATCTGGAGCCTTTTAATGCTCCAATCAGTGAACAACAAGTTATTATGTGACTTAAGTCACTGTAGTCATGTATCGACATCGACCACGTACTTCGACCACGTGGTCACTGTATTTATCGTTTATTCAATATCTTGACTGATATCATTAATATAAACAAATGAGACCAACGGTTTTTCGGCTTTTTGACAGCAAATCAATCTAATGGGTCATACATTACCGGTATGTATTTAAAAGTACTAGGATTTCCAGTGGGATTTCAAGGAATGAGGGAACCAAGAACTTTTAAGCAATATGAATTTCTATGTTATTTACTATTTATGTATTTTGTATTTATGTTACATTTTTTATGTTCTATGCAGTTGAATACAGTTTTATATTTTATATCTCACTGTCGCCACTCATGAGATACTTCCGGTATTCACTCAAAACACGCTGGTATCCTCTATGTATAATAAGTTAAAAAAGCCATGATAGACTATGAGAACAGATGAGAATGGATTTGTTTTCATTGCAATTTTTTTCCTCGACCAAAACTGGACCCACCCCATGGTTTCAACTGTTAAAGGGAGAAATTGTGGACAAAAATTCAAATATAGAGCCCCCCTCACTTGTATAAGGCTATAGCATGCACTACTATATGAATCTGATTGTTTCAATTCATTTTGAAGCTGTCATTTGTCTTAGAAATGATTTTGGAAAAAAAATGCATGACATCAGAAAAAATATGCATTCCGGGCTCGGGGACACCCACCCACCTGGTCCTTGTATCCTATAATTTTTTCCGACCCCCCCCCCTCCCTGGTCTGGGGGTACATTATATATTGTTTCTACTTTAATGTTCGAGTTTGTAGACATCAACATATATATATTATTACATTCTTTAGCAGACTTTCAACGGCCGTTGTGTTAATTAAGCATATTGACATAAAGAAACGAAAGACAACGCTTTGCGTGAATCGTCATATTTGGCTCACCCAAACTATTATTTGACGCCACATAACGTCATGACTGCAATTCCGAGATTCAATGGTTACACGTATTACCCTACTCTGGTTATCGCCCCACTCACAGGTAAGAAAATTGGACGAATATCTCTTTTCAAAAGGTGTGAATATACTGTCGCGGCTGTATTTAAAAAATGATCGATTTTATCACCAGGTGCCTCAATAAAACGACGCGTTGCGAAAAAAAAGTCCGCCTATTTTACAAATCCAACATACGGATTCCGAAAGTTAAGTACTGTTAATGCTAACCAAAAATGTAGGTTGCATAAATTCCCTCTCGATGCGACACCAGTCCTATGTCCTTATTTGCCTAGACTATTTAATGTGACAAAATTATGCTTGTCATGTGCCGACGTCTGCGAAGAGCGATTGTTAAGTCAATATATATTTCTTCTCAAAATGTGTGAAAATACTCTGTCAAAGATGTCGGCTTTATTTAAATAATGACTTGATTTTTTCATCGGGTGCCTCAAGAAAACCACGCGGTGAGAAAAAAGTCCGCCGGCCTATCTGAAAAATCCAACATACGGATTCCGAAAGTTTAGTATGCGGTGGATCCATCCCACTCACAGCCAACTCATTCGACAGTAAATGGTATTATAACTACCGTAGAGCGTAGGCTTTGGGTCCGTATACAACATATAACTTGACATGGGCCCGAGTTGGTCATGCTCGCCCAGCGTCGATCTCTACTCTTGGCGCGCCGGACCGGCCCAGCAAAGTGTTCTGTTATATAAATACGCGCCTAATAATAACCACATATATGATATATATAAATCAAGTTAATTAAATGACTATAGATTAATACATCTTAGAAAGATCTTAAATGAACACGGAAATTAATTCAATGTATTATGATTATATTATGCGTGATGATGCACACGTGACTGTATATATTATTTGTATATATTTATTTGTAATTTGTCTAGAATGTCTTATATATAGATGTTAGACAATAAATAATACAGATGGTATTTACGCTAATCAAAAATGTAGGTCACATAAATTCCCTCTCGAGGCGACACCTAGGCTATGTCCATATTTGGCTGGCCAAAAATGCAGAGACCATTGCGCAACACCAGTGAAATTGTGTACCATTGCCTATATCGCTATATACATTGCGTACAGTTTCGGTTTTTTATAATAACTAATTAAATATATTGATGTCAAAAGTTCGAGTCAGGGTGCATGCAAGGGGATATGGCTACCAACATTGATAACAAATATTTTTATCTACGATTTCCAACAAATTGATACACATTCTTCTCCATGATAGGAGGAAATATAAACGTGTGATTTAGATGTCAGGTGTGCACTGAAGGGGAGAGGTCACCAAAATTGATAAAAAATAATTTTAGTGCCGATTTGACCAAATTGATGCACATTATTCTCCATGATACAAAGAATATAATCGTGTGATTTAAAGAAGCCAATGGCAAATTGGTGCCGTGTGGGTGTGGGGATGGGGGGGGGGGGGGGCACTAAATTCCATAAGAATGTGTTTATTGAACTTTATTCGCCGATTACCACAAAACTTATACTTATTCATATTCATGATATCATGAGTACAATTATCTGGTTTAATGTTGTCAAAAGTATTGGTTCACCAGGTATTGGTTCGAGGTGTGCATGGAAGGGGGAATGACACCAAAATTTATAACAAATATTTTAACGCCTAATTTCTACCGAATTGATACATATTCTTCTTCGTGAATGTACTCTTTCGGTTTTAATACGCCAAATTGGTACTGTTTGGGTGAGAGATGGGGGAGGGCACTAAATTTGATTGATACGAATTTGTTTAATCGACGATTCCACCAATGTTATATATAGTCATCTTCATAGTGAGTCGAATTGTGGTTTAAAGATGGCGCCGCTTGAGTCAGGGATAGGAAGGGGAGTGTCACAAAAGCTGATAAAAATATATTAAGCGCAAATTTCCAACAAATTCATACACATTCTTCTCCAACGATACGATGAATCAAATCGATTGGGTTAAAGCCGCCACATTTGGCACCTATTATATGTTTTCGAATGTCTGTCTGTGTTCACGGGGACCATCTAGACAGCAGCAAAGAGGGGTAACTTTTTACGAGGAAGATAATGGTGTATGTTATAATTTAATATGTTAAGTGCACGAGGCTAGCTGTTGGTGTCAGGTGCCGTATCACGAATTCAGATGCAATCAGCAATTAATTCCCATTAGTGTGAGAGTGGTACATGATAACTAGCTGGAAAATGTTTTAGAAACGAGAAATCGACCGAAATTCAGCTTCATAATTTGATTTAAAATTTGTGCTTGGCGGTTCGGTGGTCGGTCATCTATAAACATCAAAAATTCTCAGTATACAATATAAAATGTTCATTACGCCATGACAATGACAAATGATAATCATTGAACATGTTTTATATGAAAACTACGTACAACTGGTGTTTAAAAAGAGAAATCGGCCACAAATCGACTAGAAATCTGCGTGAAAACAGGGGGGGTGGTGTGCAAAAAAATTCCGTATATAGGGTCGGGGTGGGTGGGTGGTCCAGAGGCGGAACAAATGTGCTTGTAATTTTTTTTCCGAAATGTGTTTTTTTCAAACAATTTACAAGTACTGACCATGTAATGTTGTTTGTAAGCATGTTAGTACCATGTTTGTTGGTATAGGGCTATATAGACAGCTATAGTGACTCATTAGCCCAGATTTAGCAGCATTCTGGATTTCACAGGATCGCGGCCCACTTCACAGTGGACCACCGTAATAGCGTTCAGGAAACTTATGATCAACGGAAGAAATATTTAGTAACAAAATTAATATATTACCCAGTTATATTACCTGAATAAAAGTAATAAAACCAAAAAACTGTATCACAAATTGGATACTACATGGTGAATACTCAATGATGACTAGATATCATTAAGTTGATTAACCTTATTGGTGCATAACATGAAATTGAAAAGGGTCGGTATCTCATAAATTTCTAATGTCTGAAATACTGTCTTGTTCTGGCATGTAATAAAATGCATTCCTTCTGGTTATTTCCCAACTTGAATGATTGCAAGCAATGTTAATTTGCAACAATTATCCAAATAAAACTGAATTGGTTATGATGAAAGACCATTACTGTTTACTGCTCAGACAATCCCAATTGAAGGTGACGCTATTCTCATTGAATTTCCGAACTTCATCTTGGAGCTTTACTGCTCAACAAGACTAAACTAAAATACTAATTGTATACTGTTATCACTTACAAATAGATGAACTGAAATAATGTGATGCATACAGATGCATTGAGAAATTACAGTCTTCAAAGTTCAAACTAAAAGTAAAATCAAGAATAAAATCTGACTGAGACTATACTGCAGACTCTAGTGCACAAATGCACATACAAATATTTAAAATCCATAGCAACTGAATCTCCACTAAAACTCAACAGTTCTTGAACATTTGATAACATTTAGGTCCACACATTCTATTTGCCTTTACTGATATGGTTATTCAAAAGCAGTCATGTTGTGAGCCACAATGGATTCACTAGATATAAGTAATATTATTAAAATTGGCATTATGGTTATAAAGTCATCTAAATGATCTGTACAAGTTACACTACAACTAGATATACTGACCCAATGTATTACTGAATTATGATAAGGCTGGTGCGTTCAATGCAACAGATAAAATTATATCTAATTTTGTGGAAAACCAAACAATTAAGCCAGGCCTACAAAGTAGATAATGTTGATCATGAGTTGCTATAGTGGAGATTCAGTCTTTAAGAATGTTTGTACAAACGGACACACGGATGGCTCGAGACGTCAACTGTATACCCGCAGACTGATATGGGGGGTATAATAACCATATATCTATGTGTATACCTAACCAAAAACAATTCCCCTCCCCACGGCCCACCCCACCCCACCCCACCCCGGTGGATAAGACTAAAGAGTTCTTTGGTCATACACAAATAATTGTGGAAAATCTGACCTATTTACAACTATTTACACTGGCCAGTGTTCTCTGTCAGACACAACACACTCGATATTTTAAGGCTATAATGGGGTCTAGGGCAGATTTGTGACATATAGTGTACCTACACAATGTTTTATTATTGTTGTTAGATACTGAAAACACCAGTAAACACCTGGAAATACAGTTTATTTTTCGTTTTTCTGATCTGTGTTCACCGATTAAGTATGCTACTGCTTGAATCTTAATGGTACACAACAAGAGTTTGCACCAAAAAAGGATAGTGGAATGGGATTGAAAGGCAGTTAACACAGTTATTGAAGAACGGCTAAAAAAAACCTCTGAAATTTTGATAAAAAATGAGAAGGGGGGGGGGTCCCCAAAATTTTGGAGGAAAAAAATATTTGTTTTGCACAAATGGGGTGGTGGGTCCCTCGGGATCGGAAAAATACTTTTTGGGTCCTATATGTGCAATTTTTTCCCAGACCCCCCCCCCCTGGGGAAAAGCGAAGTTTTCATTCGGTGAACACGCCCCCTATTAACCAGCCATCGGTCATCTAACGATAAACAAAATCTCAATATAAAATATTCAAAACCGCCAAGCTCGACTATACGGGTGAGAAATGATAATCATTTCACATGTTTTTACATGAAAACTAGCTGGAGCATGTTTTAGAAAAGAGAAATCGGCGGAAATGTGGCATCATATTTGATTTAAAATTCGAGCTTGGCGGTTAGGTGGTCGGTCATCTAAAAGTAAAAAAATCTTAATATAAAATGTTCAAAACCGCCAAGCTCGACTATGAGAGTGAGAAATGAGAAACATTTTACATGTTTTTACATAAAAACCAGCTGGAACGTGTTTTAGAAACGAGAAATCCGTGGAAATTCAGCTTCATATTTTGATTTAAAATTCGAGCTTGGCGGTTCGATGATCGGTCATCTAAATGTCAAAAATTCACAGTATATAATGTTCAAAACTGCCGAGCTCGACTATGAGGATGATAAATGATAAACATTAAACATGTTGTTTCGAATAAAAAAACTTGGTACAACTGGTGTTTAAAAAGAGAAATCGGCCAAAAATCGACAAGAAATCTGCGTAAAAAGGCGATGTTTTGATTTTGGTGACCACGCCCCCTATTAACCGACCAATCGGGGACATTCGTGCCAATATTGTCGATTAATGTACGAAAATTGGCCATATAAGTAATTGGCTGGTGCTATTCCAACATAATTCACTCGAAAACAGCGTTTAAGGGGCTTTTAAAATTTTCAAACCGCCAAGCTTGTCTTTTAGTCACTCCCTCAAAAACTGACAAGCTTGAATTTTAGCCACTCTCCATCAGTATATGACATGCATGACCCATACTCCAAACATACGCCATGGTAGTGCTTTCTTGTACACCTACCCCTAAACAGAATCCACCGAACACTCACATGGGTACAGCAAGAAACAATGTCAGTTTTCATATTTTCCGCACAGATCTCGCAGATTTTTACTTTAAACATATTTTATTGTGAATTATTCAATTTACAAAGGGATTGGGATACAAGTTACAGAAACCTACATGAGACCCCTCTCCCGATACAAAGTTGAAATTACAGTATTTGTTTACAAGATGACAGAGTGTTTACAATTGTGATGTAATACATAACTGAAAATTAAGAAGATAAAGGTTATAATGGTATATATAAGAGTGTGGACTGAGTGTGTTAATTGGCAACCGTCTCTCTGGATACATATGAAATGAGGACGGGCCAGGACGTCGATTCGTTTTACTTATGTTGCTGTATATATCTGATGGTATATTTTCTTTTTCGGGCGATTAATCCTGATTAAAGCGTGTTGTCGCAGCTATGTATGACTGAACAATGCGAAATAATTTTGTGTTTCTTTGAAAGGTTTCATCAGGAATTCCCCAAAGCAGTTGGTTCCAATTTGATATTCGGAAATTATGTTTCTCCAGTTTACAGTAAAGTACATGTCTCTGTTCGTCATATAATGGACAAAAAAGAAAGAAGTGCATGCTACTTTCGTATGCGTATCCACACCGACAATTTGGACTGTCGGCAATATAGTTTTCGTGCATGTCTAGTCGAAGATCGCTACATGAGTTTCGTATTCTACAGTGTAGAATATTACTTTTCCGGTTTCCTGATTCAAAGTATTTGGGTGGTTTCGTGACCTCACAATTATGGGATCTAAAAGGGTTTGTGAAGTGGGTGTTACTCTTGTTGGTTTTTTAATTACATTATCGAATTCATAATGGCTGACTATTTCACTGAGTTTCGAATGAGGATCAAGTAGATTAGAGTTAAAGTCACCCAGTAAATTTAAGTTTTCAGTCATTTTCATAGCCTCATCTATTGATTCTTCAAGTCGGTCCCAGTAATCAATGTGACAAAACTGTTCGGATCTATATGATAGCGCCAAAAGAAAGCGATTTGATTTATTTACCACCTCAAACCAGACAATAGAAGAGTCGAATTCAAGTTCGGTTCTCCGTTTATACACTAGGTGTTCAGCAAAATAAATGCAAACATCCCCGCCATCTGAATTTCAGTCTGATCTAAATGGGGAGCTGAAATGTTCAATTAATAGTTTTTCTGTAGAATAAGATTGGTCGAGGTGGGTTTCGGTGAAACATAGGATGTCATACTCGTTTATGGAGTCAACTATTTTTTCTAGCTTATTTCTGATACTACGAATATTATATTGAAAAATGGTTATTTCCTTTGTTGTGTTGGTCCGAGGGGGTCCTGGATTACTGTGAACTGATCACGACATTAGAAGGAGCGTCATTATAACGAAAAGTATCAGTGGCAGTCGAATATTTAATCCTTTTGGGATTATATATATTTTTGTTTTCCTATATGTGTCTATTTGCATGTGGCCTATTATTTGTTTTCGTTGTTTCGAAGTTGCCAATCACGACTCGGTGCTGCATTGCTGAAATCCCCATTAGTCATTAGACCACGGTCCCAGCAATACAGCCCGACTCACGGTGGCAACCTGCATATAGTTCATATGTCTCAAACGAGAGAAGGCTGACAATTTTAGATGGATGGGATAGATTAGCGGTAAAGAAATTTCTGGATGTTGAACTAGAAGCTGTCGTGAATTGTTAGATGAAACATTAAGACAGCATGACACATACAACAATGATTGGCAATGAGAATAATATATACAAATGATCACTATTACGACAACAAACATGGTTGATGTGATATGAGAGGTTGGTGGGAACATGTACAGGTACATTGATGTGGGTATCAGTCATGTGGTTGGGTGAGTAAAAAAGATTTTCCGCTTTGTTCGGAGTGGAAATTTTGTGTTTTTCTTTCAAGTGCCATGACAGTGTAAGTTTCGGGGCTAGGATGAGAATTGATGGAGATTTCGGCTTCAATACAACTGAGTTTTTTTTGTTGCGAAATTTTCATTTCCAAATTATGTTGACTGTTGGTTACAGGTTAGATTAAGTGTAGATCATGCCATGAATCTCAACTAATGCTAACGGGCGTTAGCATTAGTTATAGTAGAGATTCATGGCATGATCTAGACTAAGTGGATAGACTAAGTGTTGCGACTTGTTGTGTCAGCGTGATTTTGTGGGATTTAATTTCGGGGAAAATGTAGACACTTTGCGGGGTTCGACAAGTTGATAATTTATCCCCACTGTTGTTTTCCTTGTATTTGAATGATTTGGAAGAATTTTTCCTTGAAAACTGCGCAGTGGGACTGAAAACTGTAGACGCGGAGATAGGTGACAAATTGAACTACCATTTGAAAATATTCATGATTCTTTACGCCGACGATACAGTTATTATGGCGGAAACACCTAAAGGGTTACAGCAACAACTCGATATTTTTGAAAAATATTGTAGTCAATGGAAATTAACAGTCAATGTGGATAATACAAAAATATTAAATTTATCTAAAGCGAGTCTATCCAAGAAAGTCTCGTTTCTGTTTAAAGGGAAGAAAATTGATACCGTTAACAACTTTAATTACCTTGGCATAATATTTTGTAAATCCGGCTCCTTTACAATGGCGAAAAAAACATTGGTAGAAAAAGCCACTCGTGCCATGTACTCCATAATCTGGAAATCACGCAAACACTGCCTTTCTGTTAAAAATCAACTGGACTTGTTCGATCTGCATGTTACCCCGATATTGCTATATGGTTGTGAAGTATGGGGGTTTGGCAACAATGATGTTCTGGAAAAAGTCCACCGTACATTTCTTAAACACGTCCTTAAACTTAGGCCA
The DNA here is from genome assembly GCA_032622095.1 of Siphonodentalium dalli. Lineage (NCBI taxonomy): Eukaryota > Metazoa > Mollusca > Scaphopoda > Gadilida > Siphonodentaliidae > Siphonodentalium > Siphonodentalium dalli. The sequence continues at coordinate 68,337,119 of CP136069.1, forward strand.
TCAACCCCTAATTATATGTTGTACGGGGAATGTGGAAGACTACCATTGCAGATACAGATATATACAAGAATGATGAAGTTCTGGAGTAAGATTATGAACAGTAACGGCGGTAGATATCAAAGGCTAATTTGCAAACTAGCACATTCGATGTTCGATATAAACGACGACAGATTCCCCTGGTTGCATAAAGTTTATAATATATTAGAAGACAACGGACAAATACTCTACTGGCACATGGAACAGATACCGGATAGCAACCAACTTATCTCATACATGAAATGTAGTTTAATATCCCAGTTTAGAAAATCATGGGAAACGAATTTAAATAACTCGAGCCGTGGCCGCATATATAGAATTTTCAAGCACGATTTATCATTCGAAAATTATCTTGTAACACTCAACACAACAAATCGTTTCATCTTGTGTAAATTTAGAACAAGCAATCATCGACTCCCGATTGAAATAGGCCGTTGGAGAAACTCCGAACAATCCGATCGTGTATGCCAACTCTGCAAATCCGGTAAAATTGGAGACGAGTTCCACTACCTTCTCGAGTGCGAAAGCTTATCTAAAGCCAGGCGCCGTTTATTAACAACGCTATCGGACAAACGCCCCAATACAATCACTATGAGCGAACTACTTAATCAGAAAAATCCAACAAGCCTACGACGACTATGTGATTTTATTAAAATTGTTAACCGCGAACTATCGAATATTGAATGATTATAATATAACATATTGAAGCGATTGTAATACTCCATATGGTATTATAAAGATAACTTGACGTACCGCCTTGTATGTAAGGAATATGTAGTATTGATATACTGATAAATAACTCTGTGTGTGTATGTGTGCACAAAATGTATATGTTCACTTCTAAATATATTATTACTATTAATGAATAATGTTATACATATATAGCAATGATAGTGCCATTATATTTATTTATAATGTGTTTATTGATATTTATTTATAACGTGTTTATTTATATTTATTTATAATAATGTGTATAATATGCTTATATATGTACCATGATATATGTAAATAGTGTACAAATGTTATCTCGATACCTATGTATTATAGGTCATGAGAATAAAGAATTGAATTGAATTGAATTGAAAATGGCTAGTACATAATTTAGACAAGAGCAGTCCGGATTTGGACCGATGTTACAAAGTGAGATTGTGATATAGCTAGGCTACCAATACTGGCAATAGATGTTGAAATAGCAGGTTAGTATATATATAAGACTATATGGCACACAGACCAGACCAGAAATATTGCATGTCAAAAAATATTTCATGCTAAATTATTGCATGCATGGGCGATGCCGAGGGGAGGGGTGGGTTTCGAGACAGTTCACTGGCATGTCAGTATGGCTGAGTATGGACTATAGCTGTGTTGATTTCAGATGTCTATGTTCTTCATCTTAATTATGTCAAATTATAGTTTAACAAATAATCAATTTTGATTTTAGACTTTCAATTCAAATTATTTATTTATTGTTATTATTTTAATTTTATTTGTATATTTATTATTATTGTTTATTTTATTTTATTTTTTTAAAATTAATTAATTAATTATTATTATTTATTTATTTTTCATTTTGATACTGAAATATGGAAAAGTATACTCTGTAGTCATGAAGAGTGTTGGTTGAATTTGAGTCAATATGCATATGGTTGGGTGGGGTTTGACAGATCATGCCACGAATCTCAGAGTAGAGATTCATGGCATGATCTAGGGGTTTGAATGAATTTATTCCCGGATCTCGCAGATGATTTGTAATACTTTTTAAATCTTCGCACACCATGAACATAATTTCTATCCTGTACAAATTTATCCATGTTAGGACATAGTTCTCGTATTTTGACTGGACTACATGGTTCAGGTGAGATCGTAAGTTTTTATTAACATAATTTATTTAAAAACAATATTATTGGACCCATCGCATGAAATAAGAAATAACACTATGAAATACATAAATTATAGGTTTCGTGTTTCACAACCCATCGCAATTTCACGATTTCCAGCACATGCGTATCTCTCTACATGAGTCTTCCTCGTCAGTTTGTCGTGACAAGTTAAAACAAAGAGCGTTTACTTCATAACAACCAGAAATGAACTGTTGGGTAAAATTTCCAAACAAATTAGTGTTGTGAACAATAACTTACCTGCTATATCGTCGTTGTGTAAATCCATAGCATCCATGGTATCATGAAAAATATATATGCGGATCCTCTAGTTTATAATCATATGTTAAACTGATTCACTTTCAACACTTTTATGAATCTGATTATCTAGTGAAAAGTTTTCGGCGATGGTTATCCTATCCACTTTTAAATTGAATGATCGGAGCCACGTCAATCGCGTGTTTATAAATCGTTCGATTATTTCCAGGAAATACTATAAAAAGCATGGGTTTTCCCAGAATTGTACTGTTGATACGTAACTAAGTACCTGTGTGCACATTTCTTATCTAAACATTACTGTAGCCAGCATAGAGCTCACGGAGTGCCTACTATTGGCACTGTTTAAAGAAACGACATAGATATATACATGTAGATAGATTAATGCTCGTTTCATCGACAAGATATATGAGCATGAACAAAAGGAGTTTATCACACAAATTATGCACATACGCGGAGATAAAAAATAAATGAATGTGACATGTTCCGAATAGATGTCTCAAAAAAAAATATTGTCCTATGAGTTGTTTAGGTTATCGGGTGTGTTGGGTGGGGTGGGTGGGGTGGGTGGGATGCGGTATGAGTATGTACATGTATAGCGCAAAGTAGTTCATTATATATATTATGTATGGGTATTTCCTGCATGAGCGATTTTATTGGTCTGTGGATTCGGTCGTTTTATACAAGGTGTTGTGTATATATATGGGGGGGGGGGGGGTGTCGTCCAGTTTAATGCCTCATGGGGACATATCTATCTGGCATGCACATGCACCGGTCGATGCACGTATACGTCATGCCATGCTGTCGATATTACTACACAGGTACATATCCCCATCTACCTATGTTCGGTTAATACTAGGGGGTCCGGATAAAATAGCTTTTTTTTAAATGTTTCCGGAGCTCTATACATTTGTGTACATCTTGCTCAAAGTAGTAATTTTTACAAATATTATATCCAATTGACAACAAACACCGTCATTCTTACATATTAATTAAATACAATGACTCTCGATGGCGAAATAATTTTTGTTAGCTTATCACAGATAGTTGCGTCCCGAATCGACAAGTAAATATTTACAATTGCGCGTAGTTCAGACAATGTTTTCTATGGAGTGGTAAGGTCGATTTGTTTTTAATTTTCGGTGATGTTACAAGAATGCTATATTCATTCAGTTGGCATGGTGCCTGAACTAACTTAGTAGTTTCACGCACCCAAATAAGTACATAATATGTCTTTAAACCAAATCAAAACGTGTTTACCCTTTCAAGACGGCAGCTGCGCTGGTGCAGCATTAAAATCATGTACCAGTGCATTCTCACACATGGATCTTAGCATATATTCTCTTATATACATGTATGCGAGGCTCCATATGGGAGACTCGTATATAAGAGAATGCATTGGCACAGGATGTTCGGACAATTTCAGGAAACCCCAGTCATTTTAGGGATTTCAGACCACACCATAAAGTCACATTCACGATCCGATCTCATTATTTTCCGATACAGAAGACGTACACATGAGGTCAAGCAGACCGTTGATCCTTATTATGACCACCCCTGGTCAAGTAGTCCCGCTAATATGATATGATGCGGTTGGGTCCTGCTGAATTGCCATGTTGTGGTTAGGGCAAACTGATGCCGTTACGAAAAAGTACCATTATTTTTTCTGAAGTTATAATTTTCGCGGTGTTTTAAACAGTATGTGCATGTACCAAGCATTCAAGACCATATGTATTTAAAAAAATTATATATAATAATGACTGCGCTGGTGTTTCTAAAACGAGGTGAATAATCATGTTGATTATGGTCGATTTTCAACAACTAATACAACCAGATACAACCAGAATTAAAAATATTTCGCAATAAATATGTTTTTGAATGTTTGATACGCATAATGGCTTTTACTTATATTTCCAATATTTGGAACTTTCTCTTTAAAATGTAATATACCATGGAATATGTTGTATAAAATGTGATTAAGTGGGCCTTTAACCCTTTGAACACGTAACACCGATATTTAGGTGCAAACGAACCGTGACTATATCCCGTAACACCGATATTTCGGTGCAGCGACGACATGAGTCGGTAGCAAATTTATATATAGTTTAAGGAGCGTCAGACCCACTGATTTATATTTAAATGGCCCCCACATAATGTCAGCGGTGCCCATGGTGCATATGGAATGGTTGGCCGGTATTATCGGGTAGAAATTTATGCGCATGCGCATAGCATATAATCTACAAAAACATATGATATTTTAAGCGAACTGTGGCGCTATATTTACGGCATATAATATCGTGTTCCCCGTGTGTGTACAGAACAGATATAATTTAGACACACAATTTCAGTTTAAATTACCCTCGCGTATATTACTCGCGTATATGTTCTGCTACATATGGGGAAGGGTCGATCGCATATCAAGTTGATTTATTCGCGCATGCCAGACAATCGCAATGAAAAATACATGGTTTATAACGTACTTATACACGACATACCCACTAATATATATATTTATATGGGCCTATTGAAGTCAGCGCTAACAAAGGTGTGTATATGGATTGGTTGCCCGCTAGAAACAGGTAGGAAAATATGCGCATGCTCGCAGGCTATAATTCATTTTTAAAATGCGTTTAAGTGAAATGTGGCGCTATATATCATGGTTGCATGTTTCACATGTCAGTAAAGTAGACACAATCTAGACAACTTACTTGAACAATGGGGCCACGATATGTTACGGGAAATTACGTTGTTTCTGGGCTCTGTAATATAAGTCTCTGTTATGCCACATGCGGCAAAAAGTCTATCGCATATCAAGATGACTTACTCGCGCATGGTCAGGTATATCTTAAATTTTACATTAGGATATTGGTTGCATAAAAACGCAATTCGCTGATGTATAATAACAACGTTATAAGCTATAATTCATTTATCGTGCAAATTTCGGGTAGTTGCCTAGTAACGATTTCTAAGGAGAAATCGGGTGGCAAAATCTCCCGATCTTACAATGATCAGTTGTCCATGCATAGCATAGGTCTCCCTTTTGAACATTACCAACACCATGCGACTAGACCCCTACTCTCTAAATTAAGGCAAACATACCACTGAATGGTTAGTGCAATGATGTCATTCGATCATTTGTGGTATTTGCTTAGCAACCGTTGCTACCCTTAAATCGGATATTTGGTTCACTATTCAGGTCGGGTATATCTCAAATTTCACGTTAGGGTATTACCTGCATCAAAAACGCAAGCACTGGCGTTGAATTACGACGCTATAAGCTATATTTACATTTTTCAGTCAATTCCGGGTAGTTGCCTAGCAACCGTTACCAAGGAGTTGCCGCGAGGCAAAGTCTCGCGATCTTATAATGATCGATGATCCACGGGGGACAAACCTGTAAAGTTTCAGACCGTGCCGACTAGACACTCTCTAATTTAAGCGGAAATACCACTGGGAGCCCCGGGTCAGGGTGTCGATCACTGTGGGGCGTCAGGGTTCAATGGGTTTACTATAATAATTATAGTTAAATATAACTACAGTAGGTAAATCCGGGATGTGCCTGACCTGTTATTAGCGCACAATAAATAACGCAGTGTAAATTAAATAAACATATAATTAATAAATACTAAGAATTTAGTAACAAGGGCTGAACTATAGTTTCATTTATTTTCCAAACTTGATGATTATTTCGTCACGGGATCACGTGACCATGGGTGATGACGTGACTGTGTCCTATATAGTCGTGCCAATCCGGTACCTCGCTTAACTGTGATCGGTGATATGATCTAGAGTGTAGAGCAGCTGAAACAGGACATGAGATTGATTAATGAATATCTTGATACATTTTAATTCCTCCATTAGTGAAGAGCTGACACAGATTTAAACGTGTTCGGTGCATAAATGTTCACACTGTCGACGGTTTTGTGCTACGATGTTTTGTTTATATACCTGAGATCATTGAGCCTTCGGCTCACCGAATATCTGCATGAGTAGTCGAGATTGAGGCTAGATCATGCCACGAATCTCTACTCTGTCTAACGACCGTAGAGATCATATTCCACCGATAAAATACCTGAGAACTATCTTATATTCGGACCTGTTCTGCACCTAGTACAAACGCTATCGCATGCCAAATGGGATGGGATGCTGAAAAATCGCAAGCCAATTTGCGCGCGATTTAGTTTGCCGTGTCCCGCGTGACTCAGCATCGCATGCGAATATCTTATACTATGTTTCGATTGTAAAATTCAAAGAAATGTAACTCTAACATACCCGTTATTTAGTAAAAAATCATACCAAAAGAATGACACCACAAAGAGACACGTTTCAAAAACACTATAGGAAAAATCACTTTTAGGAGGCGGACGGCACTGTCTAAGACCTGTTGGGAAACACAAAATTCAAACTGTTATTGAAGCGCCGCAGGGGGCCTGATGGCTCATAAAAACAACTCTATATATAAGCGCCCGCGGCTACCACTTTATAGCATCAAGGGTAGACTGAGCAAATCGAGACGGGATGCTGGTCCCGCCAAACTCTCCAGACGGCATCGACATATCAAAACGCATGCGATTCTCGCCTATCGTATCCGTATTTGGACGAGATTGTAAGACCATAGCCTGTGTTCTGACAGGGAACTGTATAACATTGAACAAACAAGGCAGGGAATAGAATTCTTTGTTAATATTAGTTCCTCGATAATCTACTTCACATTAGAGTGTGGTTCCAGTTGGAGATTGCATGCTTTTCTGTGACTTCCGTGAGCCAATATCAAAATAAACGTTGAATGTTTTATACCCAGGAGACATTCCATAATTGTAAGCTACCCAAAGCGAAGTACATTATTAAGGAACATGTAATAACTAAGAAATATATTTCCCGCGTTATTTTTCGACGTTATAATGTTCCCTGTCAAAACTTCAAAAAGTTCCCAGGTTTTGTACTGGTGGAACATGATCTCTACGGGCGTAGCTAGAGTATACAGATTCATGACATGATCTACATTGAAGAATGAAAAGCAGCATGTTATATGTTATGTGCCGCTGATACCCCATTACAAAACTGGAGCTTGTTATGTCATTATAGACTCGACGAATTTGCATCATGGATCCCCAGAAACAGGAAAAATCAGGGTTCGTATATTCACCAACGGGGTTCAGGTTATTTTAATAAACCTGGTACAATCTAAATTGCGTTGGGTAAAATTTTACCCAACAATATGGTGCATATTAGATGAGCGGTCTTGACCTTATTTTTTTTTTTTTTTTTTTTTTTTTTTACACACGGAAAAATAATATACCATATGAAAGTGGTGCCGTTGCCATGGAAACGGAATGTAAACAATGTATATATCACTACGCGAACGTTGGCTAAATTTAAAACATCGATATAAAATAACGCTGTGCTTTGATTGGTGGGTTCCTCGACTAGAATGGAATATTTATTTTTTACCACCCAAGCCAAAGAAATAGTAACTCAAGCGTTAATTCCAATTATGTATCTTTAAAGATCCACTGTTGATCTGACATACAAAATTAACAATTTAATAAGCCTATTATCCGTTGAAAACTTAAACAAAAATACTTGCATATATATCACCATCATTCGTATCACACAAGTAATGCTTAGAAAACGACCGTATAGCTGATATAATAATAATAATAATAACAATAATAACAATAATGCCCTTTATTAATTACCGCGCTTCGACGACGGAAAATTAGGGATGATCTCTATCAAGGTATAATTATTTTGCTTGGTTAAACCAAATCAAAATGTGCTTATCCTTTCATGGCGGCAGCTGCGCTTGTGCAGCATTAAAGAGCATGTACCAGTGCATTCTCCCACGGGGATCTTAGCATATATAAGAGAATGCACTGGCTTATTATGTAGATAAATATTGTTAGGCCAATGTATTCTCTTATATATGCGAGATTCCATGTGGGAGACTCGTATATAAGAGAATGCATTGGCACAGGATGTTCGGACAATTTCAGGAATGGTTAAATGTGAATTTCTGGCCACACCAAAAACTCATAATCACGATCCGATCTAATTAATTTCCGATACAGAAGACGTACAAAGGGGTCAAGAAGACCGTTGATCCTTAGTATGATCACCCCTGGTCAAGTGGTCATGCTAATATGGTATGATACTGGTGGTCCTGTTGAATTGCTGTGGTACCGTTAATAAAAATTACCGTTATCTTTTCTACAGTTGTAATTTTCGCTGTGTTTGGCTAAGCCGGATCCGAGCGATTTGAAGAAAACAAAACAGCATGCGTATGAAACATTCAAGACAACATTATTTTTGAAAAATATAATAACGCCTGCGGTGGTGTTTCTAAAACGACTCGAATAACCTTCTTGATTATAGTCGATTTTCAACAACTAATACAACCAGTATTAAAAATATTTCGCAATAAATATGTTTTTGAATTTTTGATACGAATAATGTTTTTTCCTGTATATAAATGTTTAGATTATCGGAACACCGGGAACAGAGTAAAAAATATAACGGTACCTTTAAATATTTGTTAACAGCATCAGTTTGCCCTAACAGCACCATAGCAATTCAGCAGGACCAAACCGCACCATAGCACATTAGCATGACCACCTGACCAGGGTGATAATACATTTACAAAATACTAACCTGTGCCATGAAATTTATGTATTCCTCATAAGTGACTGAACCGCTATCTGAAAAAACAAAGATTATCGTGTCGTCAGTGTTAGCGCTGAAAATGCTTAACACATGTAGATGTTGCCCAACGTTACCTTATAGACGCCCTATCCGAATTGACCCTACATTAGTCCAAACAATTTCTAAGTTAATTTGCACTTTACTTGGCAACAGAAAACGAAACTAAAATACCTGCAATGACCATTATCTGTATGGCAATAACAATTGTCAAAATACACACAAGAATCGACCAGTTTACGTTGAACACGTGTGCAAAAGTTCATAATGCGTAACGAACTTTGTTATCGTCCGCTTGGGGGAACAAACGCTCTTTATAAGAGACGGTCATTTGAATTTTTGCAAACTTGACAAAAATTCAAAATGTATTAAAATCATCTCATATTAAAGACATATTATGGACTTGTTCGGGTGTGTTAAAGGTACTCAACCCGTAAAGAGGGTCCCCATCTCAACAGATTCCAACAACAACAATCCGATCAGAGGGTCCTATATTACTATTTCTTTGGCTTTGGGGGTAAAAAATATTTGATTCGAGTCGAGGAACCCATCAAACAAAGCTCAGAGTTATTAGATATTGATTTTTCAAATTTGTTATGTTCTCGAGATGAGTACCAATAACTGCCGTAATCTGCTCTGGATGTGTACTCCAAATCTATTCAAACAGACAAGGATGAATAACTCTAAAATCAAGTGGTAGTTTTAACGCAATTTTGATTGAGTACTGGGCCAGATAGTATTCCCGATAATGAAAAATAATAGATTTCTAAAATCGATATCTAACAAATCTGAGCTTTGATGGGTGACTTCCTCGACTCGAATCAAATATTTTTGACCCCCGAAGCCATTGAAATAGTAATTGAGAGGAGTTTTATCGGGTTGAGTACCTTTAAACTGTTAAGTTAGTATTCAGGCACTATGCCAACAGGAGGAATGTAGCATTCTACTAATTCGTCGAAAATCTCAAGCAAATCGGTAGGTACCACTCCATAGAAAACATCATCTGAACTACGCTCAATTGTAAATATTTACTTCTCAAATCTGGACGCAGCTATCGGCGATAAAGTGGCGAAATCGAGAGTCATTGAATTTAGTTAATATATAATAATGACGATGTGTGTTGTCAAAATACACACAATACTCGATAAGTTTACGTTGAACACGTGTGCAAAAGATCGTAATTCATAACGATCTTTGTTAGCTTTCGCTTGTGGGGAGTATGAACACTCTTTATATTTTTCCTATCTAATTATTTGCTGGTATTGCACACGTACCGATGGTGGTGTTATATATGGTGTCAATGGGGACGGAGTATCTTCGTGCCCATGTCAGTTAATATACCGTACGACATTAATGGCTGTTATATACTAGTACCCTATAATATTTACATAGCATGGATGTGTTACACTAAATTTTGTTTGGATTTCACTGTCAACTACCAATTACGTCATATATTTCATACCCCAAGAAAACACACGATAACACGTATGTGTGGTAATCATTATAGGGTACGATATGTGGAACGGGGCATTTCAATTAAGACACGAATGTTGTTTTCAGTGTTTTTATTGAGGTACGTGTAACAACAAGGAATAATTAAATGAAACCCCACGCAAATATCATAGAAGCACACGTTACAGTGGAGTCATGTGAAGTTTGGGATAAATTGGATAAAAACTGTAGGGCGCGCCAAAAACTATTTAGTGATGCGAGTAAAATCTAAGATGATTAAAATTTGAGATACAAGATGACCGCTGGCGCGCGCGGTCATGTTTTTAACGAATTTCGGAAAAAATCGATGGCTTCCACCTAGAGATCACCCGGAGATCCACATGACGTTTAGTGATGATCGGCTGTGTGACGTGGTCTGTTTATAGGGTGTGCCAAATGATTTAGTCATTCAAAGAGTGACCGCTGGCAAGTTATGACTCCGATCTAGTGGTCACCCAAAGATGTTTGGTGACGATCGGATGAGGGATATGGTATGTATGATATGCCAAATTATTTCGTCATGCAAAGAGTAAAAACGTAAAATCGGATACATCAAATTGAAGAGTAATAATACATGTCAATCTATACATGATGATATTATATAACAGGTATTATTTTTGTGTATTTTGAACCAGTTTGTGGACTTTGAAACAAATATTTGACCCCTTGATGTGAATGGAGCAGAATGTATTTACTGTATATATATGTCAGTACAGTCAGTACCAGACTTGATCATGCATTAAATAGTGATAATTAGTTCAAGTTTAACAGACGAGTCTCCCAACCATGCAACAGACACACTTACGGTAGTATGCACATGGACAATCACGTGATTTAAATATACCGGCAGATCTGGTTTCTATTTATGGAAGAGGTTATTTCCCCAGCAAAGTGGAGATGGCCGAATGGTTGGGAATGAACGGGAACGTGTTGTTCGCAACCTGGATACCATTGTTCGCAACCTGGATACCATTGGTGGCTGTAATTACTCACGATCGACATCGAGAAGCTTGAAGAAGTAATTGAAATCGTCCTTGCGTAGAATGTTATCATCGTCGTAATCGTGTATGTCAAACAAGTCGTTAGAGTAGGCGTGTAGTTCATGCCACTCCTTGTCCACATGATTTACATATTCCTCGCGGCTCACCGTCATGCTCTCTGAAAATAAAATAATATAAGTCGTGACAATAAACGATATACGACATTAAGGAGCATGCGTGCAGTTCATGCCACTTCTTATCCACATGGTTGACATATTCCTCGCGGCTCACCGTCATGCTCTCTGAAAATAAAATAATATAAGGGTGGATACACACATGCACGTATTCTCTGTAAATGTCGTGTATTTGTCGTTTTACATGGATCATACAGACCTTGTAATATGTGTCCGCTGACAACCCAATCATTGCGGCTATGTTTGACCACAGTGAGCCAAGCTCTGAACATGCAGAGAGCCGTTGACTGAACGAAGTCGTCAGGCCGCTTAAAATAATTGTTCGCACGATAACCCAAATGTTGGACTTTCTGTTTAAATCAATGTCAGTCTTCTCTTGATTTGTATACCAGTGATGGCCCCAGGATTTTCCGAACGCAGGGGCTATCATCCCCACTATGGGGGGGGGGGGGGCTATATTATCCAGGAAGCTACCGGATTGACCATTGCATATTTCCTTGACGGGTAGGGTGGGGGCATGCAGCACCCTGAGTCCTGTCATTAATATAATATTCAGCAATTTATGCTATTCATATAATTATGAACATAGTATTACAGCTTTAAATTTGATAATACAGAAGGTGATGTTGCTGTGTGTCTTCATTCTTGGAAAAAGGTTGTCCAGCTCTACGAGTTCCCAACTATTTTCCTCTCTTGTGTTATATATGTATACGCAAAATTTACAACTAAGGAATATTTAAGTTAAACATATTGTACATTCATGCCCAGATAATCCCGGCTGATACATTCAACTAAATCCCTTTCGAGAACCAGCCCCTTCCCCCAATCATGGATTATGGTCCAAAATGTTATAATTCAAGCTAAAATTGTGACAGTTAGGAAATTGTTCAACCTTTGGTTTGAGAAACATATACTGTTATGTAAATTCTGGGTGAAAATGGGGGGGGGGGGGGTGTCACTCTTTTTACTTTCAACGCTGTACCTGCTTTAATTTTCTGGCGATGTAATGGATATTTGCATGGAAATGCCAATTGAATGTTATCATATGAGTTCGCTCTGAAACTATCCGAGGAATCTCAACGAACGGTGTTGTCTGTCTTAATCTACCAATGCTTGTTATTCAAGGCATGGGAGCACCATATCGGATTGTTAATGGGACATTAAGGGCTTTGTGGACCCATTTTTTTCCAAAAATATTTAGAGTCCAAATAAAGGATTCTGTTCATATATATTAGTAATCATAGAAACCATGCCCATTGATGCAACACTTTAAGAGTATACTTCATGGTGGATTATGTTAGAAATACAAAATGTGAACTTTATTGAGATTAAATTTTTTTTTTTTTTACAGGCAATGGTCCAAGAAAAACAATGTCCATATCTAAGAATCAAATATGGGAATATTTACTGAACACTGTGATGAATGATTTACTGCAAAACAAATGATATACTAACTTCATAATATGGTTGAATGAGAGCCAGCAGTTTATGGGTCAACTTTCCATGGCTTATATCCAGTCTGGTGTGAATAGCTTTTAGCTGGTGTCAGGATAATCACTCATGTGGAAGTTGAGTGAGTGGTGACATACTTACTAGAAATAGTGTGATGGTCTGGTAGGGTTTGATTGAGGCTTAGCATACTATTGTCAACATAGTTCAAAGCATTACACTGGCCACTGCTTAACCCATACCTTCTATCATCCACACAGCCAATGTTTAAGCAAGTATCCACAGCATGCAGAGGGTTTCACATCACTTTAACCTGGGCAACGCCGGGTAACCCTGCTAGTATTTTATATACACCAATACAATTAAATTGTGTTTGTTTGTTTGTTCGTTATCTGTCCGGCTTTGTGCGACCGAATGGGAAATGTCGCTGGATAGATGACGGCAGATGTGACCAGGGAATATATTGGATATGTGCAGTTGATCTAAGATGACTTAAAGGGGGGGGGCTAATACATTATTTTAACATATATGATACATGAAGAGCGTTTATTATCAGCTCAGACTATATGTGGGAAAATTGACACACGGACGTAATTTGACACGGGGCATGTCGTTGGGTAGATACCGTTGACACCAGACGACTTAAATAGGCACTAATACTTAGCAATTAACTAAAGCGCGTTTATCGTCAACTTAAAACACAGAGATAACTTTCTCCGGGGAGTGTTATGCAATAGGTGATGTTTATTTCAGGTGACTAATAATGAATTTAAATGACTGGAAAGGGAACTAATAATTTACTCATTCTCTATGCAAGCAACGCCGGGATCCCATCTAGTTTAGTATAGTGATATATCCCCCAAAGATTAAGTAATTATTCACCAAATGATGGGTACAAAACAAAATCGCCCAACGCAGAAGGTAAATTAATAGTGGGTAAATTGTTACCCTGTATTGAGTAAAAACAGTGCCCAACAATGAGCAAAATAGGTAGTCTAGTCGTAATTCTCAGAAAAGACATTTCTAGAAGCATTTCCGAGGAAAAGTATCAAACCAACTTTTTTACCACAACTCGAAGGTGCCGAACACGAATAGACTGCCTGTCGCCCGATTGGATGAACATAGGGTTCAATAAAAGGCTTTTAAAATATTCGTGTTTTCTTCGCTGGAGGGTTGTTGATACGGCGCACCGTACTACGTCATATGAAATGACGCAACTGGCCTTGAACTTACTCAAACTTATATACTCCTCGCGGAACGTTCAAAGCCGCGTTGTATCATGATACTTTCATCACAGTAATAATTCTGAAATATTAACATCATATAAATCAGGTACCTACGGTAAGACATTGCTGTTTTGTATATTTATCGACGATTCTCGTAAGAATTTTCTTATAGTCCGGGGGCCAATAGGGGTACCCTTGCACCCCCCTGTGACTTAACTTCACCCCACTCATTTTGTTCCTTATTATGTCCTTCAACTTTTAAGCAATGTTAACAAGAAAAAAAGTGGCCGTGTAGACTCCAGACAAGATGGCGTCCATCCTGGCCGCCGTTTTTCAGATCAGACCCTAAGTAAGTTTTATGCAAATTATAGCGGGAAAATCTGGTAAAATGTATACAAATGTATATATTTTCGTGAAGTTAAGACATAATGACACTTTTTTGGCGCAAAATTGAAACTCACCCTCCAAGATGGCCGCCAAAATGGCCGCCGGAAGTATATGATGTGTTTTTCACAAATATCTTCTAGATCAGTTCATGTTGTTTGGAACTGGTTGAGTAATATGACTTTATTTTGTGTTTTGTATATTAACTGATAATTGGAGCGGCGTGTGTGAGTACGGTATGCAGTGAGTTGCTGAATTGTCATGTGAGAGGTGTATATGCAAGTATGGAAGGTATAAGTGGTCGTGTGTGTGTGTATTGGTATATCTGGAAGGGCTCACCATTGGTGAGGTGTATATGTATACCTGGATTGACCCTATGGTCATGGGTATGGCGAATAGGTATACATGTAGTGGCTGTATGGTCCATAGTGAGATGAATATGTATACACTGAGTGAATGTATGATCGTGAATGTGGTGAATATGTATACATAGAGTGACTATATGGTCATGTGCCAGGTGTAGGAGTATACGTGGTGTTCATACATGGTGAATCGTGGCTGTATCGTCAGGTGTACGTGTATAAAGTGGGTGACTATATTGTCATTTGTGTGGTGTTTATGTACATATGGAATGACTGAGGTAATCGGTGGGTTGTACATGTGTACCTTGGGCGGCTAGTTTGAATTTTTTATTGTGAAATATACCCAACAATCAACAACAGATTAGTGGTCTGTATTCTATGTTCCTACATTGCCCGGATAGTCATAATTTAAATTGAGCATATGTTTCGATTCACTTTTCCACTATAGTATAATAGTGATAACGCGGAATTTCGTCAGGGAACGCGTAATAAATAGATCGGCATAATGTATGCCTATTTTAAATGTGATTGGCCTGATTTGTCGAGGCCAGTAGCACAATTACTATGATCCTACACATTATGTGCCAATTTTATAATTCGGCATATTATATGCCACTTAAATGAGTATTCTGAGCACGGAATTTATAGATTCCATCATGCTGCTTATTTTATTAGAGCAGTCGATCGTATCACGCCCAAGTTTTGCACTTTGAGTCAGTGCTGTGAGCATTAATTATTTTATATTCGCATATTATATGCAACCTAGATCAGCATGACCTGCCTATATAGGCAGCGATTTCTAAGGTGGACACATCAAGTGTGAAAATAATGATGAATGCTCCAGGATTTATGCATTGAGTACGACCAATCTGGTT
Source organism: Siphonodentalium dalli (assembly GCA_032622095.1). Taxonomy (NCBI): domain Eukaryota; kingdom Metazoa; phylum Mollusca; class Scaphopoda; order Gadilida; family Siphonodentaliidae; genus Siphonodentalium; species Siphonodentalium dalli. The sequence continues at coordinate 68,352,968 of CP136069.1, forward strand.
AGAACCAGATAATTCCGGTCTCAGTTAATGAGCAATTCGCACATGATGCGCGGCATGATGTCGTCTGAAGCTTTGATTATGCGAGATTTGATACCGCTGCTTCTGGCCGAGCCGATAATTAATCACACATGTGGGTACCATCCCGTTACATTACGCTTTTCACAATAACTCAAGTATATGTTAATCAATAGAGAGGTCATATCAGAGAATTCTCAATCTTGTTGGTGTTTATGTACATGGGGGAAACGTTAAACGTGGAAAGTGATAGCCACCCATTATCACACAGTAATTCCATATATACATAAACACCACAGACATAACAATATAGTGACCCAATGTATACACGTACAACTGACCCATGACCACGGATGACCATACAGCCATGAGTCACAATGGAGGCACACCGTGTATACTCCTAAACATGACCCATAACCATTTAGTCACTCCTTGTATACCCATGCATTCACCTCATCATTGGCCATATGGTAATCCCCTGTATACCTATTCTCCACACACACGGTCAAATAGACATTCAATATAAACATCAACACCACAACAATGACCACAGAGTCACTCCAGGTATACATATGCACCTCACCAATGGCCATATAGCCACTCGCTTCATACACATACCCTCACCCATGCCACCTGGTATACTCCTTCACCTGACCTATGGCCATATAGTCACCCCGTGAGTACCTATTCAAAACATTCATACATGATCATGGTCAATCCTTGTATACATATTCACCTCACCATTGGCCAAGTCACTCCCTGTATCCATATGTGTCACACCAAGCCGAATAGCGACAAAAGATATACTAATACAATCCAGTAAGAAAAGTCAATCCATGTATGCATATGTACCTCATCCATGGCCATATAACAACTCTCTATATACGCACACCCCTCGCCCATCACCATATAGCAACACGTGTGTATACCCGTATAACCTACACATGACCATACCGCCACGAGTCACCAAGCAGGGACACCAGGTATACTCATACACCTGACATGTGACCATTTAGTCACTCACTGTATAGATATTCATTACATTTATGATCATACAGTCACTCCTTGTATACCTACATGTACTAATCACACAATTGACCATACAGTCACTACATGTATACAATTCGACACGCATAGTCATATAACCACTCGATATATATATATGCAGCCCACCCTAGACTATGGAGTCACTCCAGGCATACATATACACCTCACCAACGGCCATTCAGCCCTTCCAGATATACACAAATCCTGCACACACGACTACTCATACCTTCCATACTTGCGTATACACCTCACACATGACAATTCAGCAACTCACTGTATAATCACTCACGCCATCCATGATCATACAGCTAATCCATATACACCCACCAATGATAGTACATCCACGAGATATATAAATATATACCACATGGACACTCCCTATATACCCACACGCTCGATAATGTCCATCCAGCTTACTCCAGGTATGCATATACACTTCGGTCATGACCGTACAGTCATTCCATGTATACCTATACACATTACCCGTAACCATAAAATAACTACCTATTTATCCACACACCTCATCCATGATCATACAGACAACACATGTACATCCCACCCATGACCTTACAGTCACTCCATATATACATAATCAACACATAGATGACCATGTAGCTATATCCATACACCACATCAATGTCCATACAGGCACATCGGGTGCACCCGTACTGGATAGACACAACCATACACCATACAGTCACTCCATTCATACCGATTCACCTCACACATGAACCAGTCTGGAGTAAACTACATACCCACATATAAAAAATAGTGGGTCTGACGACCTTTCGTTCAGTTTTCATTTCCCAAACCCGGGATTCCTTGTAATTACCGCCAATCAAAACTTAGCTCCAAGAAATGTGTGCCCCAATAAAAAACTAGTAACATGTCACGTGCTTTCGGTGTGGAAATTCCGAAGGTGTGGCTAAATGTTGTTAAAATAGTATCCATGACGTCATGTTATACCGGAAGAGAAATTCACAAATCGACAAATAAAGTAGATTGTTGACGAGCGGTCGAAAGTTTAAAATCAAGAATCACCGGAATTTGGATTGCAGGCAACTGTAATTAGGGTACAACTGGCCAATCGTTGGAGCTAATAATACGGCTGTGTAAGGTCGGGAGGGTTTCGGTGGGGTTGGTGGTAGAATTGTGTTGCTCTTCGCTCGTTTTGGCTGCGGTGGTACTACTGCCGGTACTGGGGAACTGATAGATCGTTTTGTTATGTCATTTAACTTTTTTTTAGTTCTGGAGTTGTTTTAGCAAATAGTCCCGACATTCATGTGTTTTTTATTCGTGGCCGTTGATTTGTGTTATTTTTTGACAACATGGTCGACAAATCGCCTGGCCAATCTAAAAAATAATTCGTTCTGAGTCCAAGAGATCCACATAAATTGAATTTTTTTTATAATTTCAAGAAGATCTGTCTTAGTTATTGTACATATTAATTTGGATCCCGGAAGTTAGCTGTTTCCCTTTATTGTCAGTAAAACAACCGCCGAACGAAAAGTCACAAACCCTGCAACTATTAATTCCGATTCTAAGAATCGGCTTCACAGGGTTGAAGCGGCCATGACGGCACTGGCACGTGACCATGTTTACGCCTGTCAATCACAACTAATTTCAGATTTATATTTAGTGCCGTGTGACGTAATTTGGGGGAAGCCCACTACCGTTCAGAAATGAAAAGTTGATGGGAATGCAATAGACTCAGTATCAGTATGAATCTGAGTGTATGTTTACATAGACTGCACATGACCATGACCTTTCTCTGTATACCTATACATCTTACCATGGACAACCCACACATAACCATATAGTCACTCCTTGTATACCTATTCACATCATTCATGACATACAATAACTCCCTGTATACCTATTCACATCACCTATGATCATAGAGTAACTCCCTGACTACCATATTGGCATCCACCCTGTATCCAGTTGATATTTTGTTTTATCATAATGGACCAGAATAGCCACAGATTATGGTTCATCTCGGTTCCGTCTCAAAGTTGTGCCCATTTCCTTTCAATAATATGGCCAGAATCACAAAATAGGTTCTCGGCAAAATTCCATACTTTAAAATGAATTTGTCATGCCCAATACGGAACTGGGACAATCAGAATAGAACATATAGTTGTCAGTTAATTAACTAACACGTATAATAACCAAGTGAGTCACAATTTACTACCTTTTCGATAACACAGAGAAATTTGGTTGCCATTTTGGAAGCCATCTTGAGCAATTTGGTCTATACATACCGTAGTGTGACACATTTAAGATAGACCAAAACAATAAACACATTTGAATCCAAAGACAGTTACATTTTACTTGAAAAAATGGTCCATACCTGAAAAGTTAATTTTTGCCGATATTTATGTCAAGTTTTTGAGAGAAAAGTCCAATATTTTTGGTGATGTCAGTGGTGACAATAGTAACAATTAACCATGGTGCATCAGACATGTTAGTATTCAATGTATATGAGACAGAATAGCCAATTTTATACATCAACCACAACTTGTAAGCGATTGCAGGACACGCTGGGGCAATATTTACCATTTTCCATATTTTGGCGGCCATTTTGAGCCAAAGTAAGAATTTTGGTTCCAATGAGTTGGAATATTCATAGGTAATGATATGCCTCACTTAGATTACAAAGTTCTGTTCATTTCTTGTTGAAATGTGACTAGAATCCCAATTGTTATTTTTTGTGAAATTTTATACCACGTTCTAAAAAAACGAATTTTTGAGGGAAGGGGCTAGGACTCCAATAATTGCATATTGAATTGCTCCAATGATCAGTTAATATACAAAACACAAAATAAAGTCATATTACTCAACCAGTTCCAAACAGCATGATGTGATCTAGAAGATATTCGTGAAAAAAACGTCATATTTTCAACTTAATCCTGATTCACAGAACTTTCAACCGGGTGTGATTCATGAAGAGCGTTTATTTATTAAATAACATACTTGTCCATATATGTATAGCAGATGATGAGATAGTTCTGACAGAAAGGTCACGAGGGGTGATTCAAATAACAAAGTATTCCCATGTTCATGAGATTATATGTATAACGAGTGTGAAATATGGTTCGATATTGACTTACTGTATTTTCGCGGCAATAAAAACAGTATGTGACTTTAAGTTGATGTTATGGGTGAAATATGGGTCACAGGCAGCGACAGGCACCCTTATTGGATTCAGCATACTTGAATTATGCTAGAAAACTTAGTTTCATGCTTTTCCCCAAAAATGCCTCTAGGGTTCTAGTATTCCACAAATGTAGCTTTTCCGACCAGACTAAGGCCCAAATTGGGTAACATATGTTTGAACCAACAAGAACGTAAGCAGTTACTAAATGGATATACAATTTATTAGGTAACATTTTACCCAACGCGATTTAGAGTGTACAGTATTCAACCCTTTACCCAACAAAACGGCCAAAAACGCCCAAATAAATCTTCAACAGCCTAAAATATCTTCGGTCTGTCTCAATAACACCATACAAATATGGATATCATTGGAACCGGTTCATTGACCACATTGTGATGGTTACGGTTATGCCCTGTGCCAATGCATTCTCTGATATATGCGAGTCGACCGTAGGTCGCCTCGCATATATAAGAGAATGCATTGGCCTCAAAAAATTCTTTTTAACACTTTTTACCATTTTTTCTTACATTCTTTAACAATTTTATAATTTGTTCTTACATTTTTTAACAATTCTTATAATATTTTTCTACATTCTTTGACAATTTTATCATTTTTAATATGTGTTAAGCCATTGCATTCTTTTATATTATGCGAGGCGACCTATGGTCGACTCGCATATATAAGAGAATGCATTGGCACAGGGCCGTTCTGTTGGGTAAAGTATTTAAATTCGCGCAGTAATCTATTTTTCGCTGAGTTTTAAATTAGCGAACTTTGAATTCGCACACCGTGCTGCGCGAATTAAAAACTGATAAAAATTATGTTCGTATATGTCTATTATCTGTCTACCTGTTGGCCGCGTGTATTTGAAAGATGTATCGTTCGGTTGACATATAATTAACTCAGATTTTATGACCATGCATGCACGGTGCTATTCCAGGATTGTGGATATAGCGTCGTGCTTGTTTGTTTGTTTTTGTGCACCGTCAACCGGGACTATGCGTATAAGTTGTACCAGCAACGCAACATCGAAGATTTTACCACGATTAATCACTTTACAATTTGAGTAATGCATGGTATTGAGGTTGGTTGTGTGAATGTGAATACAATTGCCTATTCGCGATCCAATTGTCCGTAATTCATTAACTATGTAACGCATTAACACAACCCTCTTATTTTCCCTGTTGAAATTAGGTTAAAACTCAGGAGGTGTACTACTTGTCTCTCAGTTTGAAATTGGCGCACCGATGGGTTATAACTTGTGAAGAGATCACTTACTGTCAAGGTCGTAGAGATCGAAGGATGCATCAAGCTCAAGTGACGAGAATACTCCGTTCATGGGGTTGATATCCAGCGACATGAACATCGATAGAGCCGTTTCATTGTAAGGCTCCAGATGGGGTCTGAAAGGCACATAATGTGGCATTGTGAGTGTCCAAATGGGGTGTGAAGCAGAGACATATGGTATTATGATGCTCCAAAATGGGGTCTACAAAGTAAGATAGGTGGTGCAAGTATGAGGCTCCTAAACGGATTCTGGAGGGAAGACATGCTGCACACTAAGAATCCAAATGGGTGGGGCATTTAATAATAAAATTATCTAATTCCTGACCGAGACACATATGTATTTTCATCCGTGGCAAACCGCTCGCGAAAATAAAAAAAAACTCGTTCACTAGTGAGATAGTTTTACATCTAGCTATCCACTCAAAACACTCTTTACAGGTCAGGTACATCCTGATTAAACTATTATTGTTTATTCAATTATAAGCGGTAAGCATGAATGCCGCCGTTACAAGAGGCATAACCCAACATCATTTAAAAAATGATTGAAAAACAGTGTCATACTAAATCGGTACCATGTTTCTTTATGTGACAAAATAACTTGTCTCGATCTGTGCGAAATAATAGTCATGATAGCACATGACCAGGAAGTCAACTAACAGTCAATTGGTCTAAAGTGTGTTCTGAGTGAGCGGTTGAGTGATAATTTTAATGTCATTTAGAAAGGTAACCTTGTGTCATATTAACTAAAATAAGCCAGCGCAAATGGCTGCAAAACAAATTATATCGGGAGACTGAACATTTGCTGTAAAGTTGATACGAGTATGATTTGGCCGTGCACTGGAATGCGCATTCCCATAGTTTCCCCAAAAACATGGAAATATTGGTGGATTTAGCACTGTCAAATTCAACAATAATAGTTAAATATGACTATAGTAGTTGAATTCAGGATGTGCCTGACTTGAACAAAACTATATATGCTCTAAGTGTCTGTGGCGTGAAAGGGAACTTCTCGTGCTTGTGTCCAAACAAGGGAGTTGAATTGCGAGATATGTGGTATTATAGTGGTTCAAGCAGACCGCAAAAAAACATTGTAAGGCTCCAAATGGGTTCAGTAAAGCATGATATGGGGGATTTGTCAGGATCCTAATTGGGTCTGAATGGCAGCATAGGTGGCTTTATCTGGTTCCAAATGAGCCCTGCGTGGAAGCGCTGTGGCATTATAAGGTTAATTATGATGTATGAAAGGTAATATACAGGTCATGCAGATCATGAATTCAACTATTATATTTAACTATTATAGTTTAACTTTACAGTACTAAATCCCCCATTTCCCTGTGTTTGGGGCAACTATCCTTATGCACAGGCAAAATACGCTCGTATTAACATTACAGAACATTCTCAATCTCCTGGTGTAATTTGTTTCTGCAACCTTTTGCGCTGGCTTATTTTAGTTAATACTGACACACGTTTGCCTTTCTAAATGACTAATATTATTACTCAACCGCTCATTCATAACACACTTTAGACCAATTGGCTTGTTAGTTGACCTTCTGGTCATGTGCTATCGTGACTATTTTTTTCGCACAGATCGAGACACGTTATTTTTTTCACATAAAGAACATGGTACCGATTTAGTATGAGACTGTTCTCAATCAATTTGTTTGAAATATGATGTTGGGCTAGCTATGCCTCTTGTAACCAATTCTCAAAACGGCGACATTCATATTTACCTATTATAGTTGAATATAACTATAATAGTTGAAATCAGGATGTGCCTGACCTGATATATGTGGTGACATTATAACGTTTAAAATGTATTGGCCCCTGCAAAGCTAAATCATGCCATGAATTTCTACTCTGGCTAACGCCCGTAAAGAGAATATTCCACAAGTACAAAACCTTGGAACTTTTTGATGTTTTGAGAGGGAACCTTATAAAGTCGAAAACATTACGCGGGGCATATATTTCTTAATAATGTACTTCACTGTCGGTGAAGGTACCAACTCGAACTTTCACGATTTAAATAAATTTGTGAGCGATTTTGCTTTGATTCGCTTACAATTATGGAATTTCTCCTGGTTAATTAACTCATTGTTTACAGTGATACAGTATTAAGGAACAGATACTAACTAAGAAAGATGTTCCCTGCATTATTGTTTCGACTTTATAAGGTTCCCTGTCAAATCTTCAAAAAGTTCCCATGTTTTATATAGTGGAATATTATATGATCTCTGCGGGCGTTAGCCAGAGTATAGATTCATGGCATGATATACTGAAAAGCAGGATATGTGACATTGTGTGGCCCTTAATGGAATGTGAAAAGCAAGATAAATGTGGACAAGACTGTCAACTTGAGTATATCTGAATGTTTTATTGTCGGAAAGTTTAGTTGGTGGAACATTTTGTATTAATTGGCGGCAAATAGACAATGAAGGACCTATCTTCGAGAGGAGAGGTGACTTTAAACAATTTATGATACATAATGTTCTTGTGGTCATATTCGTAATATGTTTATTGGCGAGAAGTACAGTAATGCCCTAATTAATCGACTCCATAACCATAGCAGAATTATGGGTAGTTACCCATAATTCTGCTGTGGTTATGGAGTCGATTAATTAGGGCATTACTGTAAATAACAATATAATTATAATACTCACGGTAGAGCACCGGACACGCCCGTGATAAGGAACTGGAAAGCGATTATGGCGCTGTGTCACGTTACCTGAAATTGATACGTATATATATGTAAATAAGTTAAAACATATTGTTGTTAATATTCTGAGCATCAGTTGAACTTTATCTACTGAAAATATAACATAACTTGCGAAGTTAAATTACTGGTTGGAATAATCCAACAGGAGATCCGATTGGTCTTGATGTGAGACCATATACACTCCTCGTTGATGGGTGTCAATCGAAGTCCAATTAGTTTCTTAAAAGTTAACTGACAAATGGACGGAAGTAGTCGCACATATGGCTGAAGCTATAGTAATATTGCATCGCTGTCATATATGTGCCACTGCGGAATCAAAATATGTTTCTAAATAAATGAAATACTGATATACTCACTTGGTAGTTTTCAGAGCAAATTTATGAAGTCATAAAATAATTTAATTTGTTTAAATATGCCATATCTCTCTTCTTTCCAGCACTCACAACGACGACAACAACAACAACAACAGCAGCAACAACAACAACAACAACTGTTTGGAACGTCTCTATTGGAACTATTTGTAATATTATTGACAAAAATAACACAATAGAACCCCCAATGGCGTTGATAGTGGGTTATAATTTAATAAATAAAAGTTACCAAATTATGAAAATGTTCTCAAGAGTATATTAATATTATAGTATAATGAGAGTATGAATTCAAGGTCAAGTCGGGTAAAACTGACGGATTTCGACGAAATTTGATACATAGGGTTACTTTTCTCCGGGGAGTGTTTTCGACGGGTCAAACCATGACCCCGACCTGACCTTGACTTTCAAAATAGTCAATTTAAGGTCAAATCGCGCCTTTCACCGGAAATCAGATGGGAAACAGCCCGGACGAAGTCGGGCCCATCAGCTAGTGTAATAAAGAAGATAGTGTGAAGAATGTAATGTATAACACGAGAAACGGGAAACCTTGATATATGGAAGTATGCAAATTTCCCACATGGAATTTGAAAGCTAGTTTATATTATAATTATATTATAATTTATATTTATGGCTAATAATATAATCTTAGTGGCGTCACCATTTATGACTATGGTTTTCTTGTTAATACACTTTATTTTAGAGTTATCCATCTTCCTCTGTTTGAATAAGGGCTTCTGTGGAAATTATTAGTACACAACTCGAGAAATTTACAAACTTAGGGGCAATTATTAGTACACATCTCGAGAAAATTACAAATTTCAAAAATCAATATCTAATAACTCTGAGCTTTGATGGGTGGGTTCCTCGACTCGAATCAAATATTTGTTACCCCCCAAAGCCAAAGAAATGGTAATATAGGACCCTCTGATCAGATTGAGTACCTTTAACGAATTGTCGTTTGCATCGTGATCCTGATTGCTCTTAACTATTGTTTTTTTATGGGAATAGCTGACTCACGCAGTTGTGGAATAATGTTAAGACTGTCTGACTTCTGTTTCTATGTGAACCGGACAAGTTCAAATACCGGCTGGTGTGTGATATTTTTCAACTAAATTGTGGCAGATGAGACGTGGATTGAATTCGAGGCGGCATATTGGATGATATTCGACTTCGAGTACTCGGAGTAATCGTCTACGACCTGACTGATTCAAATCGTGTTTTGATGTTGAAATTGACAGTGTGTCAAAACACAGATACATGTACTTACAGACGATACACACACGACTAATTCACAGTGATACTAATATCAACAACAACAACGTAGATATTACTATTAGAATTTTGGCTGTTTGACTGTGTTGTCAGTTTTTAAATTGACCCGTTCAATCCAGTTGACAGTTGATCGTTTAAAAGCACATACCCTGAAACATTTACAGATGAGGATAAACGCAACAGATTAAGAGCTTCGATGTCAACAACATAAACAATGAACTGACGGATTATCACAATTCCAACACACTAGTACAACAAGTTCAACTAATAATAATGAACTATTACAATTGCGCGGACCGAATAATGTTCATCAATTTTCATCGTGGATATGAGAACACTGTCGTCAATAGCCAAGTTATCGCCCAGTTATTGCCCCAATTTACAGAGTCCACCATTGGTTAAGACATATTATGGACTTGTTCGGTTGTGAGAAACTGATAAGTTAGCATTCAGTCGCCATGTCAGCTGGAGGAATGTAGCATTTTAGTAACATCGGCGAATATCTCAAGCAAACCGAGCGTACCACTCCATAGAAATCATCGTCTGAACTACCTTCAATTGTAAATATTCACTTCTAGATTCGGGACGCAACTATCTGCGATAAGCTAACGAAAACGATTTCACCTTCGAGAATCACTGCAATTAATTAATATATAAGAAGGGTTGTTGACCATTTGGATATAGTCCCTCGTGATATTTAATTTTTCAGAAGACAAAAGTGAAGCCCAAATCACGCGTTGTGCGACACAATTTTGACCACGTGGACCACTTCAAATGTAATAAAATCTTACAATGGATCAAAACGGGGAATATGTCGTCATTTTTATAATGTTTATTAACAGCCTGACCTGGAATTATTAGACTTTCATCTGATTTCATATACTTATGGGAGTATTCCTGAGTAAAACAATATACATGACAGGCGATTATTCGTTTCCACCAAAGCGGTTATTCATTGGCAGGCAAATCTGGTGTGGGCTTATTCGATGCATTGAGAATCAGCATCTAAATATGACAGATAATTCTCGATAATATCGCTGTCATTGTAATTTTTAGATTTGGAATTAAAGAGCCGTTCAGGGTAGGTTATTCGGATGCATTTGAAATCAAATCTGGGCTTCGAAACGACCACCCTCGTATTTGCTATAGCCCCAAAATCTTCGCCTAACTGAAGATTTGTTCTGCTTATATTTAGAGCTGTATGAACACTCAGCACACTGGAACGTCTCGGAACGCGGTTTGATAGGTGTGCTGGAAAACTGTGGTTCGTTCAATTCCATCGCCCCAAATATACTCGCTTCGCCCGTGAAGATATCCGATCCATCATGAATGGCTGATTCGTTGTCAATGGTGGCTACGGACAAATCGAGCAGGAGGGCAGCTTCTTCCAACGATAACACCTCATCGATAACACCCGTATACAATCTGAAATGGAAGATAGAACAAAAATAGATTCTATAGATATACATTCATAACAATATGTTCTGATTCAATATAGACATTGCGGGAAGAATTTTACTTCTGATGACGTAGCCGAGTAAGAATATGATTCCAATGTGGGACAATCCACAATGCTGTCTACATCGAGTCAGTTCGACAATTATTTTCACTTTCCCAACTATACAAGTCTCTTTAAAAAGAAACGTACACTCCCTATCGCTCGCGATACCGCGAGTGTACGTTTCTTTTTGAAGAGACTGCAACTATATTATGTATTATGAAAATTTTATGTTCAACTTCGTTTATTTTCATGGAGATATTCTATTGACATATTAATATATACGCAGATATGGCTATACATTCCAGTACTGCACATTAAATATATATATATAGAGAGAGAGAGAGAGAGAGAGTACGATTGCAGTAGATTTAAATACACACCATACATTATATAGGCCCTATATCATACTCAGATCCAGATTTTCGAAACATACAGTTATGCCTTTGGTTAACAGTCGTGATGTAACACGTGAAATACATTAAAGATGCCATGTGTGCATACCTTCAAATCAGTTCACAAACATTTATTGGCGATTAATGTAGAATTTACTCGCCAATAAATGTTTTTGAACTGATTTGAAGGTATGCACACATGGCACCTTTAATGTATTTCACGTGTAACCTCACAACTGTTTATTTAGTTAGTTTACTTCGGTGGAACAACCCTATTTTAGACCAAACCTAACTATGCGCACACACAAAATGACACAGGTTACATGTATATATGGCATTAACGGCGGCTACTTTGGCAGCCATTTTGTAAGATAATAAACTTAACATTTACCAGACTCACATTAGTTTCTTTTTGAACAGAATCAACTCTATCCCCCCCCCTCAAATGTTTGTATATATATGGGAACTGACACCATTTTGCTGGGAACATTGAAAAATGGAGATATTTCGGGTTCTCCTTCTCATTAAATTAGATGGAGTGGACAGTGGTCTACCTTGATGCCAAATTTGACGGTTGCATCGTCATTTTCACGATTGTAACAGTCAGCCACGCTAAGAATTGAAGTTGCTAATCAGGAATGAATCATCGCCTTTTGAGAGGGAATGAACATGATTGGAACCTCGAAATCACGAATGAATCAACGCTTTTTTCAGTTGATATTCGACGGTAAATATCTCAAGAATGGCGATGATTTAACTCGTGCTAAATGTTTTCATGTCATCACGGGGATCAAGTATCTGGTTTTACTCCGTAATAATCGTCTCATATTCTTTGGAAATGTTGTAGTGTCAACGAGAATTTCGCTATGGGAAATCACATGCAAAATTAAAAAAAAAATTTGTTGCGATTTTTGACTACGAAAATGACCCATTCCGGTACACAAATACCTTATACATATGCTAATCAACTTCATTGTTCGATAAAACATTTTAGGTACTTACCTTTCAGTCATAATTTCAAATTTCGAGCGCAAAAACTTTCTGAAGCGTGAAAGACCGTGTTTAAAAATCGGGAACGAATAAGCGCGTAACCGAAACGAATCATCGCGCAAAATCGGAAATGAACTGATTCTTTGATCGCAGCTGAGCCCCAGTGATAATAGTGGTAAAAATAACTACTTTGAGAAAGATCATTCTCCATTTCTATTTGATCACCCTACCGCAGTGTTTCACATCACTTTAATATAATGTTCCTATCAAGCTATTTATGACTCACTGATGATAGTGATAGTGTCGTGATATATATATATATTTCTTTATTTCCTCCATTAATGAAGAGCTCACAGAGATATACATGTAACATATACACAGTTCAAAAGAAAAAGACAAGAAAAGCACAAGTCATACAAGACGGAGCATAATAATACAGTTATATGAAATACAGAGTATTAAGACAACGCATCGCACTTGTTATGTACAATATGTATATGATAACGAGATCGCACACCCAATCACACGTACAGCGTATTCGCAGCACTCAGACAGGTATCTGCGGATCCGCTATGCGCATATACACCTCTCTCTCTCTCTCTCTCCCTCTCTCTCTCTCTCTCTCTCTCTCTCTTACTCCCATATCTCTCTCCGCTATATCTTTCTCTCACATATGCGCGCACCCTCGCACACACAGACACGCCCTCTCTATCTCTATATCTCTCTCTTTCTCTCTCTCTCTCTCTCTCTCTCTCTCTCTCTCCCTCTCTCTCTCTCTCTCTCACACACACACACACCCTCACCACACCATCGCACCCACACCCACACACATACATCCTCACCCTCCCTCACACACACACACCCTCTCTCTCTCACACACACACACACACACACACCCTCCCTCACACACCCTCACACACCCTCAGCCTCACACACACACACCCTCACACACCCCCACCCTCACGTACTCCCCACATGCAAACGCACACAACACCCCGTGACAGTTCACGCTCTTTTACATAGTTAAAGGCTTGCTTGAGATCCCGCCATTCGACGCATAGGTTTACCTATTTTGTTGAGTGATTTCGACCTCATAAAAGTTCTGTACAGAGTTCAACGCTAAACCATGCATCATTGCTGAAGCGTGCATGTGTTAGGCGAAGGCCGAAGTGCTAGCTGTTGGCTATAACTGGAGCGTGGCCTTGTAAAACATCCTGTCAAAGATTTGACACCATCGTACTGTATGCCTTCCAAAGTAAATGTGTGTGGTGCACCATGAAAGAAACGAAACACATGGGCTCGTCGATGAATGAATAAGGTTCGCCAGGTAATTTTGTTAGATGAAGAAGTACTAGTTCATCATCATCGAGTTCATCTGTCCAGAGGTAAAACAATAATCCAAATTTGTCAATTAGCTGGTACCACATACCATTTCGAAGGATGCATAATGTACGGTGATTACAGTAAATTAGAGCATGCTAAAAATGTGTGACTATATGAGAACGTTGTCGCAAAGTCATCGCGCAGTCATTACGGGGTCTGCTATTGTCGAAGGTTTCAATCCAACTAGCTGTGACTGTTACATGATATTATCGTGATATACGCATGCACCCGCTAAGACATGACAGTTCTGTGTGTACAAATGACTGGAACATTTCACGCCTTACATGTTACCAAAAAGTATGCCATTAAGATGTTTTACTTTTCCATGTGCATAAATTTAGTTTTAACGGTGATAGCTTTGTTCCTTTATGTTTTAAGGAGGAGGTCAAGTGACCAAGTTTGAATGGGCATTTCCATGCAAATCTCTACTGCAAAAGTTAAAGTTGAAAATATTTCTGTGCGTAACTTTGTGCGGTATTGAAAACAAAACATAATTATCTGGCGGATCGGCTTGGAATATATTATATTAGACAATTGGCATATTTATTTTTGAATTTCCTATTGATTTTTTTTAATCAAGGTGTTGAAATTAATAAGTGTTGAAATTCCAGAACAAAATTCTCAAAATTAAATTTATTGCAAACATTGTTAATTTACTATGCGCAGCCGCCAGTTAACTATTATGTCTGTTTAATGACATGGCTGTTTTAGTTACCAGACAATTGCTTCATATATAACTTTTGCTGCGGAAATTTGCTTGGAAACCCCCAGTCAAAATTGGTCACTTGACCTCCCCTTAAAAGGGGATGCCCTATTCATATGTTTTAGAATGGTCAAAATTAGTATTACTCGTAACAGTAAAGCTCACCCATTTAGTGCTTTTTAGATATATGTCAATAACATAATTAATAAACTAAATGGTTAGCTTTTCAGCTGTTATCGTTTTTTTTATTTACAGCCATTATTTATATAGTCAATGAAAGGTACTCACATCACGTATGCAATCATGATTAAACAACACGAGGCAGATAACAAGTTTAATCCTATTCAAACTTTAAAGTTCCATAAATATATCTTATCACTTTAGGCAATGATGATTTATGTTTCATCAACACTATGATCGTAATGCCTATCAGAAAATCATATTGTTACCACGGGAACTTGGTCAATTCTACCGTAAATTAAATTTACCGTGGAATTAGACAAGTTCCCGTGGTGACAATATGATAAAAGCAAATTAAGAGCAAACAATTGGTGTTGACTCCTGTTGACACATGAACAAATAACATTGGTCGGACCGTTATTACTTGCGCCAGTCCATGCTGGACGCAAGTAATGTTTTCGGCTCGGATGTCTGTCCTTCCGTGAATATGTTACGTCATACCGGAAGTACATATTGTAAAAAAATGAACACGCGCTAATATGAAATGGTTGCTTCAATTGTAATTTAAATCCACATATATACTTAATTTGCATTGTTATCTGGTTTTATTTTGGTAATAAATCGTTCATAAATGAACAATATTGAAAAATTTCAAAAAGTTCAAATATTTCAAAAAGTTCAAAAAGTTCAAAAAGTTCAAAAATTTCAAAAACTTCAAAAATTTCAAAAACTTCAAAAATTTCAAAAAATTCGAAAAATTCAAAAACTTCACAAATTTCAAAAAACTTAGTAATTTTATAGGCGCCAAATTACCATCCAAGACATATACCCTTATAAACTGCGGGTCAGTCCTAGTAACGCGCACGTCAACGCGTTTGAAGTTTTTGAAGTTTTCAATGCGAATGTCACTTTAACATTATCCCACAGTGAGTGCCTAGTGTCACTTTAACATTCATCCATGGTGAGTGCCTTGTGTCACTTTAACAATCATATCCCGTGATTATTTTTCATTATAATAAATAGTGTTTATAAAGTGTGTCTGGAAAATCAACACTTTGTGTGTTTATTATAAAACGCTATGACATGTTTTAATATAAACACTAGTGTTTATTCATGTCCCTTTAATATTCAAATACTGAGTGCATTTTGTCCCTTTAATATTCAGGGCGGAAGCTGCCCATCGTTCATCGAGGTCATCACGTGATATTCATGTAGATAATACATCGTTCACATGGAGAGACTTCGTTCAGCGAGCGCAGTGTGTCACTTTAACATTCAAGACTGAAGCTATCCCCATCAAGGTCCTCACGTAATATACATGTAGATAATACACCATGCATCGGAGTGGCCTAAATCTGATAGTTGGTTAACAGGTAAAAAACACTACCAATATGTCTCACCTGTAATTAGATCTGATAGAGTTATCGTTCCTAATATGCAGCCAACTGGGGTCCATATCATCATAACAGGGATATTATGTCCGTACACACAACTATTTCAGCGATGGATGAACAGAGATTTGATATCTAGATTTTTGTTATCGATCTCTCAAACGAGGGGCCAGCACCCGTGGTTCAAACTGTTGTTGGCAAGACACCACACAACATGCCAAATGTGTGATGGGCGCAAGTATAGGCAGCTCCAGTGAGTGCATTCTAGTTAATTACTGTCTTGATGTTAGATGAAGTGTGTTGAACCGTACAAAAATACCATGGTCTAGCAGTTACGGATCCATGAGCCCAAGGCCAAACAATTACGAAAAAGCGAACATTTCGTCGCCTCGAGAAAATTTCGAAATTTTATGACGACTTGGCACGCCAAATGCAACATTTCACATGCCTGTCATGCGAAAGGTATGTTATATAGGTGTTGGGTATACCAATTTCTACATAACTGTTCTAATGTGAATCTCATAAATATGTCGTTGATTGACGATTGAAGACAATATATACACCTACAGTTTATCCTGACCACTGGGCGCCGCCATCTTGAAACATACAAACCTAAACGGGTATCCGACAGTGCAGTTGTGGACCGTGATTTTTCATCGCTTCACCATGCAGTCATTAAAAATAACATACGCGAATAACAAAACAAAAAACCGTGAATTCAACGAAAACAAACGAGTAACCGCAGAAAACTCAGTCGCCTTTTGCCGCGCGTATATCGCGCGTTATAACTTTATGCAGCAGCGTTACGTAACGGAGTAGTGAGCGGAGTATTCAATGGCGGATTATAGTTAACCCGGCCTTTAACCGCTAATCCAAATTTGTAACGCAGAATGACAAAGTTTGCCGAATGTAGTCAACCACTCACAGAATGATGCTTACTTTGTACACCGTTGTTGACAGGAAGTTATTCGGGTGCTGTTCTGAGAAAACCAATGGAACTTACCCAGAAATTATATCACCGCAAAAAACGTACCTCTCCCTTCATGGCATATAATACCGATAAAAAGCGAATTTCGTGCAGTTTCTTTAAAAATTTTGGTGGATTGAATTACAATGGAGATTGCACTGTTTAGATAATCAGCAGATAGCTCAATTTAGCATTTAATATAAGGGAGACAGCTACATCTTCGAAGTAAACAATATTACATAATGGCAATACATCAGTTCAGTTGGTCCAATGACATTAAGTTTGGCGACATACTGACGACTCCCGTATGTTAAATGCTGGAAAAGTGGCACAAAGCTTCTAAATTGAGCTATCTGCTGGTTAATTATTTATACGACCTCGCTGCAATCCAATGACATATGGGCTGGTCCTATAATCTGATTAAATTAATAGGTGGATTGAATTAAAATGGAGATAAAGGTACCCAGTTTAATTACAATGGAGAGAAACGTATACTGTTTAATTCGTTGGTGGATTAAATGACAATGGAGATAACCGTACACTGTTTAATTACAATGGAGATAATCGTACACTGTTTAATTACAATGGAGATAACCGTACACTTTTACAATGCAGAGAACCGTTGGATATTCGGGATTCGGGATTCATGAACACAGTTTCTAAACTCTCTGAAAACGCGGCTCGTTCACAAACCGTTTTCACGATCGAATATCCGGACGCTTCAATAAACCGGGAGTTGCGGAACATGAGGCGATGACATTCTATCTTAGACGGGGAGGCACTTGACACCCGTTGGGTGACAAATTGTTCATAGACAGGGAAGCACATGACCCCCGTTGAATGACAAATTGTTCTTCGACGGGGAGGCACTTGACCCCAGTTGAGTGATACAGTGTTCTTCGACAGAGTGGAACTTGACCGCCCGCTGAGTAGCAAATATTTAATTGGCTGCTAACCCTCCAATTAGTCCGGTCGATAAAAGGCTTGACCTAGAATAAATTGGGACTAAGTTGGTTTGTACACCATTTTGAAGAGGAATATATCATGTATTACATATCCGAAATGCGCTAAAATCTGATTTTTGTAATTCAAGATGGCGTCCAAGATGACTGCAATGTTCCGTTAAGTCAGTTTTATCCAATTATATTGTCACATTGTGATAAATCTTGTCACGTGTATACACATGTATACATTTTTGAGAAGCTAAGACATCACGGCACCTTTATGTGCCAAAATTGGAGCTCCCCGGCCAATATGGCCGCCAAAATGGCGGCTGGAAGTGAATTTGTTTTACGTTTTTTTTACTAATATCTTTAAGATGATTTTCTGCTGCTTGGAACTGATTGAGAATTGTGACATTATTTTGTATTTATCATGTTAACTGACCATCGGAGCAATGAAATATGCCCCTCGTGGGGTTCTGACCCCTTCCGATCACTCACAAATTCGATTTAACAGAATGCGGTATAACATATCACAAAATATCACCATTGGGATTCTAGTAATATTTCATTTAGTAATTGGAAGAACTGTGCAATGTAAGAAATGAATTCTATTTTGTATGGATATTCCAACTCAACGTCACCAATATTGTCACTTTGGCTCAAAATGGCTGCCAAAATGGCGTCCAAAATATGAAAAATGGTAAATATTACACCGTTTATAAGTTATGGTTGATGAAAAAAAAATACTATTCTTCCTTATATACATTGAGTACTAATATTTTTGATGCACCTCGATTAATTTTTACTATATTAACCACCGAAATTACCAGAATTATTCGAATTATTCTGTCACAAACTTGACAAAAAAATCGGCAAAAATCATGTTCACGTTTCAACCATTATTTAAAAGTAATATGGAACTATATCTTTGGTATCAAAGGTGCCTATTGTTTTGATATGTGTTAAATGTGAATTGTCACATTTATTCCGATCATTATTCTCGGCTGTTGTGAATCAGCAAATTGTGAATCACTTGGTTATTAAACATGCTACCTAATCAACTAAATGTTCTACTCTGGTTGTCCCGGTACCTTATGAGGTATGACAAGTTCATTTTAAGGGATGCAGTCGGGGCGGGTGGTCTGCCAACTAATTCAATACACTGGTCTGCAAATAGAAGTTCTAAAAGAAGTTTTCGGCAAAATCCATAATGCATCCATTAACAAGATTTGTCATGCCTCATAAGGAACTGGGACAACCTGGATATAACATTTAGTTGTCAGATGACTGAGTAGCATGTTTAATAACCATGTGAGTCACAATTTGCTACTTTTTTCGGAACAGCAGAGAATAATGTTCAGAATATATTTGATAAAACAATTTTTTATCAAATTTGGTTTCCATTTTGCAAGCCATCTTCAGTAATTATGTCTAAAATACCACAGTTGACACATTTAAGACAGATAAAAGAAAAAGATAGTTCTGGTTTACTTGAAAAAAATGGTCCAAATCTGAAAAGTGATTTTTTTCCGATTTTGATGTCATGTTTGTGATAGAAAAATCCCATAGTTCTAGTAATTTCAGTGGTTAAAACAGTAAAAATTAATCAAGGTGCATAAGAAATGTTAGTATTCGATGTATATAAGACAGAATAGTCCATTTTGTTCATTTACCTCAACTTATAAACGGTTGCATGGCATACTGGTGCTATATTTACCATTTTTCATATTTTGGACGCCATTTTGGCAGTCATTTTGAGCCAAAGTGACAGTTCTTGCCATTTCCTGATGAAATTTTACTAGAATCACAATGGTGATTTTTTTTAGAAATGTTACACGGCGTTCTGTAAAATCGAATTTTTGAATGATCGGAAGGGGTGGAGACCCCATGAATGCCATATTTCATTGCTCCAATGGTCAGTTAACATGCTAAATACAAAATAAAGTCATAATTCTCAACCAGTTTCAAACAGAAGATATCAGTAAAAACGTGAAATTTTCCACTTCCGGTCGCCATTTTGGGCGGGAAGTATTTTCGCATAAAAAGCTGACGATATGTCTTAGCTTCACAAAAATGTATACATGACATTATAATTGCATCAAAACTGACTTATCGGAAAATGATAGCCATCTTTGACGCCATCTTGAATTACAAAAAGCTCAAAGCGGATTTTAGCTGACTTTGGATATGTTATAGAGGATATTTTCCTCTTCAAAATGGTATTAAAAACAACTTAGTCTAAATTTATTCTATGTTGATCCTAAAATTTGCGTTTATCGACCAGACTAAATGGAGAGACAAGTTAGCACTTTGGAGAGGTAGGTGGTTAAATAGTGCATCTCCGTAGATGCAACTATTTTCTTCCCGGCTTAGAGTGTGGAATGAATGTTTTCGGTTAAAACTATAATGAAATAAGTACATTGTAGTTTCAATTACAGTCATGAAATTTTGTGATATTTGACACAATAACAATTCATATCATATCACACCTCAGATATTCATGATTTACAGACGGAAAACGCCCTGCGATCGTCGATGGAATCTTAATTTTGCTGGTCATTTTCATACCTTCTCGATATACTTCGAGTCCCATTCGTTACACATGATATCGGCTGAAACAAATCTCCAAATAAAACACCCTTTCACATTTCTCTGCCCGCATATAGTTGCCAAACTTTAATCCTCTAGTTGCTCATTTTTGTCCACATAGTTATGATTTCTATTCGCGCTGATTGTGTTAGAAGCACTGTATTTATGGTCGTGTTTACGAATTATGTGAAGTTAATTTCTGCAAATTTCAGAACACAACAAATCAGCCAACAGTTCCACGGTCATTGTTTTAACACCACATTTCAAAAGCAAAGGAATCTCCGAAACCTATAAAAAAAACACACCGAAATTTTCTGTTTTTCCACTTTCACAAGAATGACATTAGATTCGCCAACTATCGGATCGGGAACGGACGCTCATGGCTGCCCTATTTATACGTAGTAAATTCCACGAAAAGCTAAACACAATAACCTAATAATATTCGCTGTTATTTTCCTGCTGTCAAAATAGCGGTCGATAAAATTTTAACAAATAAACGCTCTTTAATAAAACGTGTTTTTTAGTTCTGAATATTTCCGTTATTTATTTATTATAAACACCCCCCCCTTCGATTAAATGTGGATACTCATTTTGAAATACAATCCGAACATCGCGTGCACCTGTTACTTAGATTGAATACCAATCGCTATATAATTATGAATCCCGATTAGATATTGTTTTACATCTAATCATTGACATATTGGCTGCATTTTTCGTATGAAATGAGTCAGAAAAGGACACTGGACGAAAAGTGAGGTTTACAGATATGACGATTCCACGTATTTTCCACGTATCGAATATACGTGAAATTTATGATGCTTTTATTCTATATTATGGAAAATCTTAAACTTGGATCGAGTTTACCTTCGCGTATTATCTATATGTATGTAAACGCGGACATAATGGCATCCCAAGAGGCAAAACAAAGTTGCTATAATGACAGCATGTTGGCCACTATAACTGACCACATAACGTGTTACATAACTCGCGTCAATAACTGTCGGCGGCGATTAGATTAATTGAAAAGACTTTGCCACCATGCACGCGTGTACGAAGAATCATCTTCATGTACCATCAAAGGTGCCACATATATTTGGAGGTGGTCAGTATCGGAGAGAAGAGTATCAAAGGCGCCACGCAGAGTAGACCTGATTGCTGTGTGCATCTTCAAATTACAGGAATGTACAAAATTATGCAATTTGTATATACTTGTATGTGTATAATTATATTTTCTATTTCTATTCTCAAGACAATATCCGTTTTGCGTTTTTCCTATTGTTGAAGAATTTTATGATCTGATAGTACCAACTTTATATATTTCCCTCTATTTTCAGATCAGTATATGACATTAACACCTATGCTATGGATAATGCTGTCTATATATGGTATGGAGAAGCTGATCGCGTATTTTCCATTTATAGCATATACGGATCATGTAATTTTCCATAAATTCGACATATACGTGCGATTTACGGACATGTTATTTCCACGTCAATATGAAATAATACGTGTTTGTAAATCCCATCTATATTTAAAAATTATGGAAATTTACGTGATCCGTAAATGCCGCAAATCTAGACATTTAATGGAAAATACGTGACGTTTACATGAAATTACATTCCAAATTTGGCGCCGTGAAAGGTAAACAATTTCACGAAATCAGAAACAGTACATTTCACAAAAATAAATGAGGCACTGAAATTTGAACAGAAAGTTAAAAAAAATAAAATAAATTGTTTGGTGACTGATATATGATGAACTTGGAAAACTTCTATCACTGCTGGAGAAGCCACGCTGCTCAATATATTTTCAGTGTTGTTCTTCACGCCGCTAGGGCGCATGGAATGGTGCTACCTTCATTACCGATGCAGGCTTGGACTTCGCTGAGCGACCAACGCCGGCAAAACTCATGGCGTTAGTTTTGTAATAGCATGGTTTGTCATATTCCATCATATTAACAACACACTCCCCGACAGCCTTGCACAAAGCAGCGTCGTTGTAAGCGCAGAAGTAGTTGATGACATGACGGTATGCGTGCTCGGGCTCTGTTTGGACGCCACTCACCTTCATGGAACTAACCCCGTCAAGCAATCCAGCGCAATAGTATTCTTTTGCTTTTTTCCATGCTTCATCGATAGATGCACGGCTGTAGAAGGTCATCCATTTACCCCAATGTTCGTTATCGTGATTGTTTGGATACTTCTTCACCTGCGGCTCGTCTATGCAGTTTAGCCAGGCGTCACTGGAAGAACTTGGCGTCATCTCCGTTGAGCGATGAACGACGGCAAGAGTCATAGCTTCATTTTTGTAATAGCATGGTTTGTCGTATTTCATCATATTAACAACACGCTCCCCGACAGTCTTGTACAAAGAAGTGTCATTGTAAGCGCAGTAGTAGTTGATGACATGACGGTCTGCATGTTCAGGATTTGTTCTGATGCCACTCACCTTCATGGAACTAACCCCGTCGAGCAACCCCGCGCAATAGCAGTCTTTTGCTTTACCCCATGCTTCGTCGATGGATGCACGGCTGTAGAATGTCATCCATTTACCCCAATGTTCCTTGTTAGGGTTATATGGATAGTTCACCGTCTGCGTCTCGTCTACGCAGTATAGCCAGGCGTCACTGGTAGAACTTGGCGTCATCTTCGTTGGGCGATACACAACGGAAAGGGTCGTGGTGCCATTATTGTAATAGCATGGTTTATCGTATTTCATCATATTAACAACACACTCCCCAATAGCCTTGCACAAAGAAGCATCATCGTACGCACAGTAGTAATTGATGACATGACGGCCTGCATGTTCAGACTTTGTTGGGATGCCACTCACCTTTATGTTGCTAACCCCGCCGAGCAGCCCCATGCAATAGTACTCCTTTGCTTTCTTCCATGCTTCATCGATGGATGCACGTTCATGGAAGGTCACCCATTTACCCCACTTTCCGTTACCGTGGTTTTGTGGATACTTCACCATCTGCGTCTCGTATATGCAGTATAGCCAGGCGTCATTGGTAGAACTTGGCGTCATCTCCGTTGAGCGATAAACGACGAGAAGGTTCATGGTGTCATTTTTGTAATAGCATGGCTTGTCGTATTTCATCATATTAACAGCATGCTCCCCGATAGACTTGCACACAGAAGCGTCATTGCAAGCGCAGTAGTAGATGATGACATGACGGTCTGCATGCCCAGGCTCTGCTCCGATGCCACTCACCTTCATGGAACTAATCCCGTCAAGCAACCCCGCACAATAGTAGTCTTTTGCTTTCTCCCATGCTTCATCGATAGATGCACTGCTGTAGAAGCCCATATAAAAATGTACCTGGGTAAATCTTGGTGTTTACCTAGGTATACCCCGGTACATATAGGTTTTACCCTGGTTCCACCCAGGTCACACCCAGGTCACACCCAGGTAAATCAGGGATTTATATAGATTTACCCTGGTGTTTTCTATATATGTTAGGTATAAACCCCAGTTTACCCGGGTTTTTACGGATATAATTTAGAAAGACGCTGTCACACCCGGGTATTTACACCCAGGTATTTACACCAGGGTTTCGCCCAGGTATTTACTACAGTGTTCACCCGGATATATATACCTGTGGTATTTTGTTAAACTGTATAATCTGCATTGAAGTCACCTTATTAACCCTTTCTATATTACAGCACCATTGGCGTGTAGTTACCTTATTAACCATTC
Source organism: Siphonodentalium dalli (assembly GCA_032622095.1). NCBI lineage: Eukaryota > Metazoa > Mollusca > Scaphopoda > Gadilida > Siphonodentaliidae > Siphonodentalium > Siphonodentalium dalli. The sequence continues at coordinate 68,377,575 of CP136069.1, forward strand.
TATATTAAATCATTAATTGACAGGTAGTTACCTTATTAACCCTTTCTAGACTAAGTAAAATTGGTGAGTAGTTACATTATTAACCCTTTCTATAGTAAAGCACCATTGATGTGAAGTTACCTTATTAACCCTTTCTTTATTAAAGCACCATTGACGTGTAGTTACCTTATTAACCCTTTCTATATTAAAATATCATTGATGTGTAGTTACAATGTTAACCATTTCTATATTATAGCATCATTGACGGCTAGTTGCCTTATTAACTCTGTATATACCAAAGTATCATTGTCGTATATAGTTACCTTATTAACCCATTCTATATTAAAGCATTAATTGACAAGTAGTTCCCTTATTAACCCTTTCTATACTAAATATTATTGGTGAGTAGTTGCATTATTAACCCTTTCTATACTAAAGCGCCATTGACTGGTAGTTACCTTATTAACCATTTTTTTGTATTAAAACATCATTGACGTGTAGTTACCTTATTATAACCATTTCTATATTAAAGCATCATTAACGTGTAGTTACCATATTAACCAATTCTATATTAAAGCATTATTGCCGGGTAGTTACATTATTAACCCGTTCTATACAAAGTATCATTGGTGAGTAGTTACCATATTAACCCTTTCTATATTAAAGCATCATTGACGTGAAGTTACCTTATTAACCCTTTCTGTATTAAAGCATCATTGATGTGTAGTTACCTTATTAACCCTTTCTATATTAAAATATCATTGACGTGTAGTTACCATGTTAACTCTTTCCATATTAAAGCACCATTGACGGGTAGTTGCATGCCTTGTTAACCCTGTATATACTAAAGTACCATTGTCGTGTAGTTACCTTATTAACCCTTTCTATATTAAAGCATTAATTGACAGGTAGTTACCTTATTAACCCTTTCTATACTAAGTATCATTGGTGAGTAGTTGCATTATTAACCCTTTCTATATTAAAGCGCCATTGGCGGGTAGTTACCTTATTAACCATTTATGTATTAAAGCATCATTGACGTGTAGTTACCTTATTATAACCCTTTCTATATTAAAGCATCATTATTGCCGGGTAGTTATCTTATTAACCCGTTCTATACTAAGTATCATTGGTGAGTAGTTACATTATTAACCCTTTCTATATTAAAGCATCATTGACGTGAAGTTACCTTATTAACCATTTCTGTATTAAAGCAGCATTGACATGTAGTTACCTTATTAGCCCTTTCTTTATTAAAATATCATTGACGTGTAGTTAACATGTTAACCCTTTCTATATTAAAGCATCGTTGACGGGTAGTTGCCTAATTAACCCTCTATATACTAAAGTATCATTGTCGTGTAGTTACCTTACTAACCCTTTCTATACTAAAGTATCATTGGCGTGTAGTTATCTTATTAACCCTTTCTATATTAAAGCATTAATTGACAGGTAGTTACATTAAACAAGCCTTTCTATACTAAGTATCATTGGTGAGTAGTTACATTATAAACCATTTCTATATTAAAGCGCCATTGACGGGTAATTACCTTATTAACCATTTTTGTATCAAAGAATCATTGACGTGCAGTTACCATATTATAACACTTTCTATATTAAAGCATCATTGACTGATAGTTACCATATTAACCCTTATAAATTAAAGCACCATTGGTGTGTAATTACCTTATTAACCCTTTCTACATTGAAGCAATAATTGACAGGTAGTTACCGTATTAACCCTTTTTATAATGAGTATCATTGGTGATTAGTTACATTATTAACCCTTTCTACAATAAAGCATCATTGACATGTAATTATCATATTAGCCAGTTCTATATTAAAGCATCACGAACGGTAGTTACCATATTAACCCTTTCTATATTAAAGCACCATTGGCGTGTAATTGCCATATTATATTAACCCTTTCTATATTAAAACATCATTGACGTGTAGTTACCCTATTAGCCCTTTCTATATTAAAGCATCATTGACGTGTAGAACTTTATCTTATTAACCCTTTCTTTATTATTGACATGTAGTTAGTTACCTTAGTAACCATTTCTATACTAGAGCATTATTGACGGGTAGTTACCTCATTAACCTTTCTATATTAAAGCATCATTGACAAGTTAAATTATTAACCTTTCTATACTAAGTATCATTGCCGTGTAGTTAGTTACCTTATTAAACCTTTCTATATTAAGACGTCGATCATTGACGGGTAGTTGTTACCTTATTAATCATTTATGTATTCAAGCAGCATTGACGAGTAGTTACCTTATTACTTGAATTTTATTATGACAGTATGACAATACACTACCCCGGACAAATGAAGCAATATCATACTTTACCTAACAGCCTAGCTATAATTAGTGAACATTAAACTGACAAACAGACAATGTTCAGGGCCATTATTTAATATTAAAGGGATACAAAATAAAGATATTTCTAATGATCAGTAAGAATTATTCTCTAAGTGATACTTATTATTTCAAATAAATGATTGCGTATACTATAGTAGACCATATACCAACAGGAAAATATAAGTGAATACAATTATTGTGTTTAAAAATTCGTTTCGTTTCGTTTCTGCAGCCAAATTACAATCTTAACTTTTAGTTACCGTTCTTCATTTTAGCGCGGAGAATTCCTTGTGGTGTTTTGAGTTAATTTTGTCGCGAATCAACGCGGATTGACAGAAGGAAATGGTGTATTGGCTACAAACGGATAAACTGTGGACTTATATATAAGATTCGCCCTTTTTCCGCATGGATGTGCGCAAATATCGAAAAAGACTGAATTTCAGGTGACAAAAAATATTTCAATTCCCGGAACAGTAAGAATTAAGCTACGATAACGAAACGGATCAACTATAGTATTGAACAGTACCTCAGCTACCTGGCCATCTGCCCATAACCAGAATATTGTCTCGCTAGGACAATACGCAAAATTGAATTTGTGGTACCGTACAAGCATGATGCAGTGCCAGTGGCCTGCTCATGAACCTGTCCAGAAGACGAAGAATTGAGTAGTTTGATCCACGATAGTAAGGGGTCTGTACATGTAGTAAGTACTGATAGTGATAAGCCTGCTGTACAATAATACTACTTTTGCTGTTTTACTGGTCTTAACTGAGTACTGTGTCAATGTGACATTGTTAATTAAGTTCCACTCTAATGTACATTAACTGGCAATGATGCATCTGACACTATTAAAGGCACCGGTAATCCTAGGTCAACATGACCGCTTTCGCAGATTGCTGCTTCTTGTCCAGTAGAAGGATACGCACTACGTTCATGACTGAACTACGGTAATCCCTAATTACCAGGAGGACGCTGCGTAGAAACTTGGTACAACAGTTGTTACACATGTACACGACAAAGAAAATTATCAACAAGTGAGCGTCATCATCAAAATTGCAAATTAAAACACGGCAATTGTAAATTGGTAATCCCTACATACCAGGAGGACAAGGCATTGAAACTTTGGACAACAGTTGTTACACGGCAAAGAAAATAAAAACACACTGCAGATGAATGTTTATACATGTACTGTGCAGTCGAGATCACCTGGACAGGCTGGACTACAAATATTTAAGGATTATACCATTTGATGAGTAGATGCGTGACTGATAAAAGAATTAGAGACTCCATATTTACTCGGAAGATAACAGTATACGATGCCATACAGTTGTTCCATGGCACCTCAACCTTTGGTGGAAACCGTAAAACTAATGAAAATGATGAAAGCCAGACTCAACATCAAGACTACATGTACATGTGCATGCATAAGTGACGGTTCAATGATTTTGACTCCATCAGATGATATTTAAGCGACACCAATTTTTAAGTCTGGTTTACGATAATGTGGGGAGAAAAAAAGTAGATGCAGGAGGGAAAAAAATAAAAATAAAAAAGATTGTCCCCCCAATTTATATCAAGTAAATCGTGGAATTTTACATAAATTTTACAAAAATTGTGAAAAAATGTTTTTGAATGAAATTCTGTTCAAACCAAACAAGACATATCTTGTCATGAAATACATGAAAATATGGATCTGTAAATGATCATAAGCAGAACCGGATGCGACAGCACATGAAAATCAGTATGCGTGTAAAATATTTTGGGACAAAAAAAGGTAATTTTTTTTCATGAAACAGGGGGGGGGGGGGGGGGGGGGGGTGAATTTTTTTTTTCCGGCACGTATCCCGGGGTGGGTGGGTGGTCAAAGTCACCAACAAGCAATTTTTTCCGCAACTAAAAAAAAAAATTCCTGCTTGTTTTTTAGTGTTTTGGCAATGAGTTGGGCTTCAAAACCACTTTGAATGAGAGAAATAATATAATTCTAACTGGTAAACTGACTGCAGGCAGTTATCGTGTTGTATTTTGTTGCAAATTTTGAAATCCAAGATGGCCGCTGGCAGCCATGTTTTTTTGGCCGAATGACCTCAAAATGACTCATTCCTATTTCGTGTCCATGTTAACATCCATGATAAATAGTATGCACAGAAATTCATATACAGCTGTTTACAGTGAATTTCCCCCCGCAAATCTCTGTTTTAGTGTTAAAAGGGGGGTGGGTGTCAAAAAATGGTCGGAAAAAAACTGCCGAAAACGGAAAAAAATTTGGCGGTGGGGGTGGGTGGGTACAAAAAATGATCGAAAGGGAAAAAATGCCATACGTGCCTGAAATATTTTTCCGACCCCCCCCCCCCCCCCCCTGCATGAAATGGAAAAAAAGTTGTAGGAGGTGTTCGTAAACCAGACTTAAAAATTGGTGTCGCCTTAGGCTCATGTTAACACAGGTTCACATATTCTCAAATAATTGTCTCCCTCAACCATACTAGTATTTATATTTGATAGAACCTCAGTGAGACCATGTTGAAAATTACCATCAATGCAGTTCCAGTGTTGACGCAACGCGATCATGTTACTTCAAACCAGTTGCAATGTTCCTTAGCATGGTAATTCATGAAAATAAATGTCAATGCAACTTACTCTCAGGCTCCAAATAAAAGTTCAGGCCAAAATAATAGTGCAGGGGGTGAAATTCCATTGAAAGTTAATAAAAGTACATCCCCAAATTATAGTGCAGGGGTAACTCTGAGCAAAACATCAACTGTGGTTAACCAAATAATTTTTATAGCCGGTTCAAGTATACGAGTCAAAATGTGTAGTACAGGTACATGTATGTATCATGTGGTGTTATTTTGGTTTGCCACATACTTGAATATACATGTACTCTTGAGTGCCTAATGTACGATTATTAAAATCGAGGTAAAATTCCCACCTGTACGATCGTTATTTGGTCCTGTACATTTATTAAATTAACCAAAAGAAATAATTCACCAATCTTAAATTGTGTTATTCATATAAGAAATGAACGGCGGTTTCAATGCGGTCATGGGGTTTTGACCGCGAGAAAAAATCAGCAAACTGCATGAACCCCAAAGGGGTTCATGCGGAGTTTGCTGATTTTTTTAACGCGGTCAAAACCCATGACCACGTTGAATCCGCCGTTTATTATTTATATTTATATACTTAAATTCATTATGAACTAGGATTGTATGTCTTTCCCACTATTTATTCATCTATTTAAACGAACGCATGGAGTTCAGTTCAGACAGTTCGAATCCTTGTTTTTTGGAAAACCAAACACTGATTGAAGACCGAAAAACAATTCTTGCCAAATCCGGACCTACTAGTACTAGATACTCAAGCAGTCGGTAATTTCCGACAATCCCCGGTGATTTCCGGGACCAATGTGTACATAAACCTATGAACGACACTGGAAGTGACGTCACGTTACGTTCATAGGTTTATGAACGCATTGAATAAGGGGTGTGTCTACCGTAACGCTATGGGGAAATCGGAAGAGATATCAGGTGTATGTCAATATAGATAAATGAACTCTGATTGTTGACAGTGATCAGCACACTGTACATGTAGATTCACAGACCTGGCTATCCATCGAAACTATTTGTGTCACATGGCATCAGTAAACCAGTCAGATGGTGTGTTTTGTTGGGATGTATGGTACTAATATTTCCAGTCTGTACGTTTATTCCGCCCTGTACTCACTGCTGTACTAATCTATTATTCAGTTATGCGACATTTTCCAACCTGTACTATTATTCCACCCTGTACTTTTATAGGCACTCAAGAGTACATGCAAAAGTAAAGCCCATCATTTTTACATCCGAATCATATAGAAATCTTGAATTTGTGCTGATTTAAATTTTCATAGCTTCAAAATATTAATAAACGTGCAGACCCAAATAAGCACTGTGCAGGGGGGGGGGGGTGATTTCCCAAGAAAAATAATAAACGTGCATGCAGCTGGTGCATGCATGTTTATTTGGAGCCCAAGAGTAAAGAGGTGTAGGTGAATGTTACATGTAAGTTGTTATTAACGAAATGGAACGATGCCTTTAATAGGTTCCACCAGCAATAAGTCGCGACTTCTTTATATTGGCCTGACAGATTGGTTTTTGTTGGCGTCATGCCTGTCGACCATTATGATGGCCACATATATTGTCATATAACAGCGATTTACGATCTGTCTTGTTGGCTCATAATATAAATTAAGAAATTGGCCTTGTGTTCGTTCCTTGCGTAATTATTTTTTTTTTAGTACAAACGTCCTCATTGATTGTGTCCCTCGACTCCTCATGTAGTTGGTCAAGTAACTTACATGTATGTACATGTACAGAGCACTCACAAATTTCTTAGAAAAGCGACCACATGTTCGAATCTACTTTGCGATTTTGGAGCAACGCATTTGTAAATGCGTTCATATTTTAACACATTTACCTTGATTTATTCACAAACAAATGTCTTGATGCAGGCCTTAAAATCCATCAGATTTTTTGCAATAATCAAAATGTTAGTGTTTCACTTTCTACAGGGAATCAAGACTTTTTACTAGAATCAAAATGAGAATCATGATTCTCAGATTCTGATTATAAAACAATTAATGTCAACAGTGTTTATTTATGTTTATTCCATTTTGAATAGAAAATACATCTGACATGAATGTCCGATTCCGAACATGTACACCAGGAGTGGGAAAATAACACAGAATTATTCAGATGTGAATTTAAATTAAACAAAATTAAAACTAAAATTGCAAAATACACTATCGTATCGTTATTTGGGTGTTCATACTAGTATACTTTTTCGGCGCAATGATCGGTAATTTCAATGCGACTGCGATTATTCCCAATGCAGTGCATTTAATTTAAATGCTGTCGTTAAGGCATTTACAAAGTGGCGTGACACAATGCACCCTCAATGCATTTTAAATGCAACAACCGCATTTCATTGATCCACGTTGTAAAGGACATTTATTTTTAGAATATGTGTATATAACCACATGAATAAAGAACAAATCAACTGTTTTTATTACTTTGTAAACCTCTGATGTTTCCCATACAGTATACATTTGTATATTATAAACCATGTTACAGTAATTCTAGAGCTAATTAATCGACTCCTTAACTACAGCAGAATTATGGGTAACTTTTCAGGATGTAGTCCGAAATATGGCTTGTTGCCATTCATCTGAAAGCTCTCACCGAGAGCTTTCCGATGAATGCCATCAACCCATATTTCCGACTAAATCCTGAAAAGTTACCCATAATTCTGCTTTAGTTAAGGAGTCGATTAATTAGAGCATTACTGTATATCCTCTATAACTGTTTATTCAACATCACGTGCTGCAATCCATAAATGCGGTTCAGATTTCCGGTGTCCGGTTCAACATTATTATCATATGGTTCGATAGCAGAAATACGCAGTTTGGAATGTTATACCGTACAAGTTTTACGAGTTGCTCTTGCTCAAGAATGGATAAATTTATAAACCTGATTTTTGGCGCATTAGTTAGAATTATATTTTTGCACAAGAACACACCACAAATATCGAACTGGACATCAAAAGCAGAACCGGATTGTATCGATAAACATAAGTTGGTCACTGACCGACATTTGCTATTGCAGAAGAAAATAAAAAAAATCTCTGGTGTGGTTTATAGGACTATGCAATGCCGACTTAAAAATAAAAATTCACATAAACATCGCATGAAGCGGTCTAACCACAAACTCGGGTATTCGGTAATTCCAAATGTATGAACTATCACCATGATATCCCGGTATATCATTGTCAGGACTTTGTACAAAAGGTTGTTATTCTACTATAATTTTGCTATATCATTGTACTCGGACTGTATTGCAATGTAATATCAGTACATGTACCTGTATACTGTGTGCACATTATATACATGTAGGCCTACTTTCACTTTAGTATGTGTCATAAAAGACTCATTTTGTTAACTTGAAAAAAACATGTGTGAAAACAGAGAATACATGTACATGTGCCGGCACCATATACCTCTTTGTGTGCTGTACTACCGGTACTATTCATGTACATGTACTACACTACAATAAGAGAAATTCTAATTGATTCTGCTGCCCTTGTGGCTTGTGCCACAGGCCTCAAACACGCCAAACAAGTATCTGTAGCCAGGCCCACCAGTACCAGGCTACTAGTAAATGAAGTACTGAAAGTGTCACATCATTAATCGAGCCCAATCTTAGTTATACTAGTCTCTTGTGTAGTTTGGGTTACTATTAATAAGATATTTAATGAATGTTTGGAATGTATGGTAGCATTCTTACCTGGATCAACATATGCCATGCACAACGCTGGTCATCATATCATCACCGCTGTTGGCAGTAAACCCCGGCGGGCATCAGTAAACCGCTCATCGGGCTATAACAGTTAGAGTTTTCCATACTAGGGCTAATCTAATCAGTTAAAATTAGTCAATTTAGAGGGAATACCAACCAGTGGAAGACGTACATTTATATTCAGATATCGGTTTTCGAGAAAAACCCCATCTTAGTCGAGCGGACTTAGAATATCGGGGTAAACTTAAATTTCATTCAGCAACACTTTCACGGCAGAATATAAAAATAGTACATTATAATCACTTACAGTACATGTACATGTAGCCCAGGTGCAGTGCTAGCCTATATTATATATTACCAAAACTTTTGGTCAGTTTCTCGATGCCTGACACGTGTAAACGCTTGAACCGGTATATAGTACATGTATGTGAATTAAAGATCTTATTAGTGACACAACACTTCACAAGAGGCTAGACATACATTTGTAACTACAGTAATGCTCTAATTAATCGACTCCTTAACCACAGCAGAATTACGGGTAACTCGGGGAGAGCTTTCCGATGAATGGCAACAAGCCATATATCCGACTAAATCCTGAAAAGTTACACATAATTCTGCTGTGGTTAAGGGGTCGATTTCTTAGGGCACTACTGTATCTGTTTTAGTGCACATCAAATTTATTTGTTGTCTTTCCTCTTGTAATTTGTCTTTGGTTGTGTTCGCCATTTCGATGGACAACTACATGTACTGACATCAAATGACTGAAATGAGTCAAAATTTAGCAGTGCAGCCAATTATATAGATAAATAGCATCCAAATTCCAAATGAGCATAAATGATAAAACAAACTTTATTGAGCACACTTTTAATACTAGTAATTACAGCTACAATGAAAGCACCTAATAAAAATTCTAAGTTTGGTAAAACTGTCTGTATACAAAGTTTATCTGACCGTGATGAATAAAACCTATAAATGGGATCATATACATGTATGTTAGATATCATTACATGATTATTTGAAAACACATATCCGTATGGAAAACAAACTATTTTACCACTGGCCAAGTGGTCCTGCTAATATGCTATGATGCTGGTGGTCCTGCTGAATTGCTATGATGCGGGTAGTGCAATTCATAGCAATTAAGCAGGACCCAACCGCACCATAGCACATTAGCAGGAACACTTGAACAGGGGTATATTTACAGTGTCAAATAGAATGGGCATCTTTTAACAATATTTTTGAACAATTTCCTGAAGTGTTCGAAAATTGAGAACTGAATTTATATTTTTTTTTATGAGGTTTCGATTCAAAAATTTCTAACTTAGCTCATCAGGATTAACAGACTACCAGTATGTTTGGTATATTTTTCTGTAATCGACACCTGCTGAGGTGGGGAAATATCATCCATTGTCGCACAGCTATATTCTCTTTCCCAACAAAGTCCATAGAACATACATGTAAAATTACAGCTATGCTTTAATTAATCAACTCGCCTTATAAAGGTTGACCACCGGGTATTACTGCAGTATTCAGGCGTGTTCATGCGATCAACCGCAGTCAGTTATACCGCCGCAGAATGTGGTCCACCTCACATTTGCAGTTAGGCTGTATTTTTCATGCGATGTTTATATGAATTTTGTTTTAAAGTTGACATTGTAACCACACCAGAAATTTTGTTTATTGTTTCAATATGTCTAGATAGAATTCAGAATTTTTGTGGTAAAAACAATTAACTTGGTTATCACAGTTAACACATATTACTGTGGTAAGATTACCAGCGGATACCGCATGTCAACAGGGACTGCATGCTCTAATTAATTATCAGGTCTAAAATGTTTATACTGGATACAGTTCATTTTAAACGTACTCAATCCGGTTCGATGATCCCCATATAATCAGATTCCAACAACAAAAACATCATACATTTGTATTTAGAAAGGCTGCTTCAGTTACGGTATCAGAATTGATTAATTGCCCTAAAATAATGCTAACCACTGTCAACTAAAGTATACAATTGCCTGACATATGTTATTTATCAACATGTTGTTCTACAAAATTTGGCCTTATTATCAACAGAAAGCCTCTTGATTTTAGAGTTATCCATCTTCATCTGAAATTTGGTCCGAGACCGTGGGCCACTATTAATTCTTGATCGTGAAAAATAGTATATTTCAAAAATTGATATCTAATAACTCTGAGCTTTGATAGGTGGGTTCCTCGACTCTACCAAATATCTTTTACCCCCAAGTCCAAATAAATAGTAATGTGCGAGCGTTAATTCAGGGGGCCCCTTAATCGGATTATGCATCTTTAAATTCAAATACAGTTTAAAGATGCATAATCCGATTAAGTGCCCCTCATTTATATTTACATGTACATGGAATCGGGGGGGGGGGGGGGTAAAAAATATTTTAATCAAGTCGAGGGACCCAACTACATGTATCAAAGCTCAGAGTTATTAGAAATCGATTTTTGAAATTTTAATATTTATCACCATCGATACTTAATAGTGGCCCAGAAAAATTTGACGAGCCGACGGTCTCAGACCAAATTGCGGATGAAGATGGATAACTCTAAAATGAAGAGGCTTTGTGTTGATAATAAGGCCAAACTTCGTCGAACAGCATGTTGATAAATATAACGTATCAGGCAATTTTATACTATACATGTAGTTGACAGTGGTTAGCATTATTTTTGGGCAATTAATCGATTCTGATAACTGAAGCAGCATTTCTAAAAAAATTGTTGTTGGAATCTAATTATATGGGGACCATCGAATCTGATTGAACACCTTTAATAGTTAGCTATATGAGTTATATACACATAAGGCGACACCAATTTTTAAGTCCGGTTTACGAACACCTCCTACAACTTTTTTTTCCATTTCATGAAAAAAAAATTAACTTTTTTGTCCCAAAAAAAATTATACGCGTACTGATTTTCATGTGCTGTCGCATCCGGTTCTGCTTATGATCATTTGCAGATCCATATTTTCATGTATTTCATGACGAGAAATGTCTTGTTTGGTTCAGAATTTCATTGGAAATTTCTTTTTTTCACAATTTTTGTAAAAGTTGTGTAAAATTTCAAGATTTACTTGATATAAATTGGGGGGGACAATTTTTTTGATTTTTATTTTTTTCCCTCCTGCATCTACTTTTTTTCTCCCCACATCAGCCCACATGTTCGTAAACCAGACTTAAAATTGGTGTCGCCTAATAGACATTTAAACTTTGAAAATTGTAGGTTTCCGGGTGATAACTTCAGTTTGTGTGATCATATCTGAACCAAATGTGGTATGTAAGTTTATCAGACGATTCAGACCAAAATACAGGTCAAATTCGAATATGGGTGTGCTCCGTCCATTTTTGCGAGAGTTATGGCCCTTTTTCGACTTAGAATTGTGTTAATTTCTGGTTTCCGCATCATAATTTTAGTTTGTGTGATCAAATCTGAATCAAATTTGGTATGATAGTTTATTATCCACCATTTCATGGGACACTGGTTGGATTGTTCTGAAATGTAGTATCGGATTTAGGGGTCCTTAATATATTTTTCAGACAAGCTGATGCCCCAATGAAGCCACATTTGCTGAAATAGTATCCAAAACATCAACATATCAAGAGCCATTAGACTGAATTAGATAAAAATATATCACTTGGGTCTGTTTAAGCTGGAAAATACTCAAAATTTGTATAATTTTCTGCTATTATATCTGCATACTAGCCTTTTTGCTGAATCGTGAATGCCGGTTATATTGCCGTGTGAAATCCTAGTACGAGATAACATTGGGTATGTATATAGCATACCACCTGAAAATGGCTTGAATATCACATACCAAAGCGGGGTGGGGGTGTGTGTGACACCCTCCTTGATCATAGTCTATATTCTACAGGGTATGTTAACTGTTTCGAGTTGGTGCAATTAATGTGATTGTTTAATCTCTACCATCTGAAATCTATTTTTAGCATATTTTGCTATCTGATCAATTGCTACTGATATAAAAAAGGATAAAGATGGTGTGTCCTCTTTCCCCAATGTTCTGTTTACATGTACATTTGGGGGTTTATGAGTCAAATAATAACAGGCAACATGTCCTTCTAACACTAAGAAATAATGTGTTCTTATGAACCAGGACAAAATATGACTATTTCTGGAGCATTACAGCACATTATTACAAATCTATATTTGTAAGCAGTAAGATAATGACAGGAAACATGTCCTCAGACTAAGAAATAACTTTTTGGTGTGTATTTCACATCACAGCTCATGTGTATACTCACATTAGCTTATGTCATTCAAAGGGAGAAACCCATTTAGAAAGTTTAAATGAGACAAAACTACCTCACTGTAGATGTAGTTGCAAGGTACAACATGTACATGTACATGTATTCTGGTAAATGACATTGGAACTAAAATAATGATTTTTGTGTCCACCGGTATGTCATGTACCGGTATACATTGCAACTACATGTACATGTAACTTGCCTAACATACCATATACATGTATGCAGAGGGAATTTGCAAGTGTTTTTTAATCAAAATTTTAACCCAACTCTTGTTGTCAGTAAGTTTTAACCCATGCAGTTTAATGAGTTTATATATGTATATATTACATGTGTTTCTATACATGTATTTTATCTTTAGTTAGTTTGTTGTCCTTGAATAAACTTGTATTGCTGCACAATCAGTTTCCTTAATGTTCTATTATACTAAAACAACTCCATTGATAACAATACCCCTGAATCCCATCAAAATCTACTTCATTGCCATCCTCATCATTTCACTTTGGTATCCCCACCCAGGTGTACCTTGGTGTTATTCACCCAGGTGTTCATTGGTGTTTCCTACCCATGTGTACCTTGGTGTTTCCCACCCAGTTGTACCTTGGTGTTTTCTTACCCAGGTGTACCTTGGTGTTTTCTTACCCAGGTGTACCTTGGTGTTTTCCTCCCCAGGTGTACCTTGGTGTTTCCTTACCTGGGTGTACCTTGGGGTTTTCTAACCCAGGTGCATCTCAATGGGAAATCCACCTGGGTAAGAAAACACCAAGGTACACCGGCGTAAGAAAACACCAAGGTACACCTGGGTTGGAAACATCAAGGTACACCTGGGTGGGGAACACCGAGATAGGAAACACCAGGGTACACCTGGGTGAATAACACCAAGGTACACCTGGGTGGGAAACACCCAGGTAGGAAACACCAGGGTACACCTGGGTGAATAACACCTAGGTAACCTGGGTGGGAAACACCCAGGTAGGAAACACCAGGGTACACCTGGGTGAATAACACCATGGTACACCTGGGTGGGGAAACACCCAGGTAGGAAACACCAGGGTACACCTGGGTGGGAAACACCCATGTAGGGTACACCTGGGTGTGGTCACCTGGGTAATTACACCCAGGTTTATCCATACCAGGGTTTTTATCCAGTTTCAGGTGGGTAAATCATGGTAAAACCCAGGTTTTGCGGGGTCTTGATGGTTGGTGGATGTCTTGGTAGATAGATTTTTACCTGGGTTTCGGCCCAAAAAACCTGGGTGGATTTACCCAGGTACATTTTTATATGGGAGGTCATCCATTTACCCCAATATTCGTCATCGTGATTGTATGGAAACTTCACCATCTGCAGCTCGTCTATGCAGTACAGCCAGGCGTCACTGGTAGAACTTGGCGTCATCTTTGCTGAGCGATAAACGACGAGAAGGCTCATGGTGTCATTTTTGTAATAGCATGGCTTGTCGTATTTCATCATATTAACAACACGCTCCCCAATAGCCTTGCACACTGAAGCGTCATTGTAAGCGCAGTAGTAGATGATGACATGACTGTCTGCATGATCAGGCTCTGTTCTGACGCCACTCACCTTCATGTTGTTAACCCCCTCGAGCAATCCGGTGCAATAGTACTCCTTTGCTTTTTCCCATGCTTCATCGATAGACGCACGGCTGTGGAAGGTCATCCATTTACCCCAATGTTCGTTGTCGTGGTTATATGGGTACTTCACCATCAGCAGCTCGTCTATGCAGTATTGCCAGTCGTCGCTGGTAGAACTTGGCGTCATCTCCACTGAGCGATAAACGACGGCAATGGCCATGACATTAGTTTTGTAATAGCATGGTTTATCGTATCTCATCATTTTAACAACACGCTCCCCAATAGCCTTGCACACTGAAGCGTCATTGTAAGCGCAGTAGTAGATGATGACATGACTGTCTGCATGATCAGGCTCTGTTCTGACGCCACTCACCTTCATGTTGTTAACCCCCTCGAGCAATCCGGTGCAATAGTACTCCTTTGCTTTTTCCCATACTTCATCGATAGATGCACGGCTGTGGAATGTCATCCAGTTACCCCAATGTTCGTTGTCGTGGTTATATGGGTACTTCATCATCTGCTGCTCGTCTATGCAGTATTGCCAGGCTTCGCTGGTAGAACTTGGCGTCATCTCCGCTGAGCGATAAACGACGGCAAGGGTCATGGTGTCATTTTTGTAATAGCATGGTTTATCGTATTTCATCATTTTAACAACACGTTCCCCGATAGCCTTGTACATAGAATCGTCATTATAAGCGCAGTAGTAGTTGATGACAAGACGGTCTGCATGCTCAGGCTTCCATCTGATTGCACTTACCTTCATGTTGCTAACCCCGTCAAGCAATCCAGCGCAATAGTACTCTTTTGCATTTTCCCATGCTTCATCGATAGATGCACGCTATGGAAGGTCATCCATTTACCCCAATGTTCGGAGTCGTGATTGTATGGATACTTCGTCGTCTGTAGCTCGTCTATCCAGAATAGCCAGTTTTCTCTGGAAGAACTTGGTGCCTCATATGACAACTGAAATGGCGCTACCTCCATTACTGATGCAATCTTGAATCCCGCTGAGCGATACACGCCGGCAAGGAACATGGCTTCTGTGTTGTAATGGCAATGTCTGTGGTATTTCATCATATTAACAACACGCTCACCGATAGCCTTGCACAAGGCAGTGTCGTTGTAAGCGCAGTAGTAGACGATGACATGACTGTCTGCAGGTTCAGGCTCTGTTCCGATGCCACTCACCTTCATGCTGTTAACCCCCTCGAGCAATCCGGTGCAATAGTACTCCTTTGCTTTTTCCCATGCTTCATCGATAGATGCACGGCGGTGGAAGGTCATCCATTTACCCCAGTGTACGTCGTCGTCGTTGCATGGATACTTCATCATCTGTGTCTCGTCCTCGCAGAATAGCCAGTCCTCACTTGAAGAACTTGGCCCGCAGGCACTTTCTGTCTGTTCTAACACACAAGCAATCACTGAAAATAAAATATACAGCCAATCAAATTGTAAAGATTCTGTAGAGTAAAAATTTGCACTATTTGTGTAGTTATGACTACACATTTATAGGGAATTGAATTTTGCACTTCCATACACATTATTGAGTACACAAATGATACACAAATAAGTAGATTTCCTTCTACACAAATGTGTAGTTCATTACACATTATATGGGGGGTCCTACCTTAAAGTGTAGATGTTCCACTAAGACTGTTTGGTTACCTAATGGTCCCAGTGACCTACACCTACAACGTATATATACTCCATGTTGACGTTTTAGATTGACAACATAATCTGAATTATGTAAAACTTTAAATGTAGAATCGTAGTTGATATCAAGACTAAACACTCTGAATGCAACATTGTATCGGTCGCAGACGATCTTGATGATGCAGATGCTTAAGTAGTGATTACATGTCAACACATAACTTGACAAAGGTGATGACGATGACAGTGCTCCTGCTGCTGATGATGCTGATATTGATGATGGTTTAAATTGGTCATGGTTGGAATATTGCCGGATTTCGGTTGAAAATGTTCTAAAATATGAGAGCCGGAGACATTAGTAAGAACAATCGAATCCATTAAGTAAGAATATTTCTCAATGTTTGGGCGGGGTGGTTTAAGGGGAGGGGTAACATCATTTTCGACAAATATTATCTATATATGCATCCACGTGAATTTGGCGTTTTATTTAATTAAACGGGCGATGATGTCGGACTCCGATCGAATGTCGGACACCAAAAACGGTACCTGGACCAATTGTGGAAATGGGGTTAGACTAATATTATCCAACATGACCTGGGGTGTGGGATTGACAAATCTCACCGAGGGGCCAGATATTTGGGCCGGGACACGAGGCTTGCCGAGTGTCCGGTCCAATTATCTGGCCCGAGGGTGAGAATGTTTCCATACCCACATCACCACCCTGAAGGTATCGCAACCCAAGACCATTAGCTTCCCTCAGATGAATCTATATATCTCCCAGTTGAATGGTGATTACCAACTATTCAAAACATAATTTCGTAAAGCAGAATGTTCCCTCAATGGTATAGCGACCATAGCTTGCTCGCATCCCGACATATTTAATGGAAATTTTGTCATAATAGTAGACACCTTTTGACGTTATGTTGGATTTGTAAAATAAACGGACTTTTTTTTCGCAAACGCGTGGTTTTTTCGAGTCACCTCATGGGGGGGGTGGGGGGGGGCGGGGGGGGGGGGGGGGGGGGGGGGGGGGGGGGAGGGGTCAGAAAAAAAAATTACGGATACAAGGTGGAAATTTTGTGTTTCTCCGTTTTGGGAACCCCATCACCCCGGGAGCGTAAGTTTTTTTCAACCAGGTCTGGGACACCCACCCGGGACCGTAATTTTTTCCACACAGGTCTGGGACACCCACCCCCCAAAATTGATGATGAAAATATTGTAAATTCTACTAAATAATGTGTTGTTGGCAGGGTAAGGGTCTCTCATTGTGTCTGCACCGGAACTGAGAGAACGCTGATCAAGTACACCGACACAAAATAAACAAACAAAGCACATGGCTGGAAAATATGCCAACAAAACCAGTGACAAAACCTTTAAAAACCCAAATATTTATGGTTATAAAGGTAAAATACCCACTTTAACAGGATATTTGTGTCCATTATTAGCAATAGGTTAAAATATGTGCATGTGTAAAGTAAAAACACCATCAATTTGATTAAATAAACACAGTTCCAGTCCTCTCCATGTGGGAAATCACTGGTGAGCAATGAGGAGCTCCCCTTAAAATCACTCTAGGCGAGTGGCGAGTAGCTCTTCTAAAAAATGTCGAGGCGAGTAGTATCCCAGCAGGCGATGCCAAAAAGCCATCTCCCAAAGACATGAGGGGGAGAGTACGGGAGGGGGTCAGGGGGCCTCTCCCGGAAAATTTGAAAATTAGATGCTCTGAGATTGATACTATACAATTTGTCCCATCTCAGAATTTAAAAGCCTTCAAATAAAGATTTCGTGCCAATAAGTGACAAAAATACAATGCCACATTGCTAATAGTACACAAGCAAGTATATACACGTCTATACATGTACGCATACAATGTTATTAATATATCAATGTGTGTGCAAGGAGTGTGTAAGTTGTGTACGAATGTCGACCCCCCCCCCACCATTCCCGTCTATATATTTATGCAATCGTTGTTATCAGATATTGTGCTGTACATATCATAAATGTGTAATATAAAAAAAATAAATAAATAAAAAAGTAAGTTGGTATATTTGAAATAAAGTGATCTGACATATTACGCACATTTGAAGCATGAGTATTCTGAGTTATCGACAGTATTTTATTGAACCACGTGGTCTCTCTGTTTGTTGTGCAGAAATTGTATTGCCGATGTGAATCGGAATCAGTTCGATTTTGAATTAATTCCTCGATCTATTTTAGTAAATAGCGCATATAATAAAAATTACCTCATTTGTGGTCAGTATCTCACTGTGACCACTTATGATACACTTCCGGTATTCACTCAAAACACGCAGGTTTCAAACTATGTATAATAAGTTTTAAAAAGCCATGATAAACTATGAGAAAAGATGAGAATGGATTTTTTTTTCATCGCAATTTTTTTCCTCGAACAAAACCGGACCCACCCCATGGTTTCAACTGTTAGAGGGAGAAATTGTGAACACAAAATTAAAATATAGAGCCCCCTTCACTCGTATAAGCCTATAGCATGCACTGCTATATGAATATGATTGTTTTATTTAATTTTGAAGCTGTAATTTGTCTTAGAAATGATTTTGGAAAAAAATTGCATGACATCAGAAAAAAATCTGCATTCCGGGCTCGGGGACACCCACCCGGTCCTTGTATCCAGTATTTGTTATTCCGACCCCCCCCCCCCCCCCCTTGGCACCTGGTGATAAAATCGATCATTTTTTAAATAAAGCCGACAGTATATTCACACCTTTTGAAAAGAAATAATCGTCCCATTTTGTTACCTGTGAATCGGTGATAACCAGAGTAAGGTAATAAATGTAACCATTGAATCTCGGAATGACAGTCATGAGGTCATGTGACGTCAAATAATTGTTAGGGTGAGAAGAATATGATGATTCACGCAAAGCATTGTCTTTCGTTTCTTATAAAATCAGAAGCAAGAAGGTTATGCCCAATTATTTTATAACATGGGAAACTACTGCCAATTAGATACGTTCTAATATATCACTGATCGATGTTGGTCGCATTATTTTTTATTAAAGGCAGAAAAACCCCCCCTCCCCTATATTGGTCGACCTCTGCATCCCCCCCCCCCCCAGGACTTAACTTCACCCAACTAATTTTCTTCCTTAAGGTCTCCCCTAATTTTTTTCACTTGTTAACAAGAAAAACAGTTGCCGCAGAGATTTCAGACAAGATGGCTTCCATCATGGCGGCCATTTCTTTTAAATGCACCAGGTCTCTTTGATAGCCGTTATAGTAAAGATGATGCCACGTGCCGTCTTGTTTTCCGCTCGATTCGTTATGCTAATATACAACCCTTAGAAATTAGTCAAAAATCCTACACCAGAATCCAATATGGCGGCCAAGATGGCCGCCTAAATGTGAAAATATGCTATTTTTCTGACATGTTACCACCGTTCGTTTGTCTCTGTGGGAAAATGTTGGCATCTTTGCGTCATATTATACATTTATCGTATAGAGGAGTCATTGGCGAACACATGGCGACCATAATATACATTCATTGCGGGATATTTTTGTCCGATATCACGTTTTCCCAAATGCCGGTATAATAGGTCAAAGCCGAATCTACGTTAATAACGCGATGTAATGTTTCGAATCAATGAATGTTATTGCTATTATAACAACACCCATGCATATATATGTGCAGGAGATACTCAAGCTAGGATTCCTCTTATACCTAAGTTGAGGAATATTTACCCAAATTCAAGATGGCGGCCAAAATGGCCACCAGATATAAAAAATCGCCGAAAATCTCTGATTTTAACATCAGTGAACATTATTGTCTTGAAAACTCCACACCTGCTTACTATTGTAAGTTGGGAACACTTAGGCGAAGAACTTTCCTTGTACCATATCCAAATAAAAATCCCCCAAATCCAAAATGGCGCCCACAATGGCGGACAGATTTTGAAAAATCACCGAAATTCCCTCATATTCACATCATTGGGTATTATTGTCGAGACAACTCCACCCATGCTTACAATTGAGTTGGAAATACTGAGGTGAAGTAAATACATTACATCTCATGCAAGAAATTGTTTTCCAAATCGAAGATGGCGGCCAAAATGGCGACCGAAATTTGAAAACAAGTCTACATTCCTTTACTTTCTTAGGATGGGCGTTATTGTTTCGCAATTTCTATCCACCATTACATGTTGATATGGACTAGTGACATGAAGTGTTCATTAGAGTTTGGCAATTGATACTCACAGCCAAGATCGCTGCTAAATTGGCGGCTATAAATTGAAAAAAAAATCGATATTTTCACGTATTAATTTCAACTTTTTGTCATAATATCGGTATGTATGGACGAAACTATACATAATCCATCTACTGGTTCAACTTAAAGGTATCAAAACGCATAACATAGCTCGTATCCTTCTGGAAAGATGAAAAACAACAAATAATATCGCGATGTGGCATTTCGAAATCCAGTCTCCACTTAGGGCCGATAATGGCCGTAAGCGTAGGTGCGCCGAATAGTTATATCAGAACAATTACCTGATAACAGATTCTGATTTGCCACGTCACGTCCATAATTATCTGGACCAGCTTCCATTTCTTTGTCTGATAAATCTAGATCGCCCACACCGACAAAGTATTCACCACTTCCTGGGAGTAGGGTCCCTCTAATCATAACGTTTCAAACAATTCATTTTCCGGTGTCTAGCTTACGATTTTAAATATTTGCTAAATATATATTTGTGCGTCATCTTGAACTAGGAACGCATATGGCCGATGAGTATACAAGCTTACAGAAGGTCATCTCTATGTATGTGTCTCATACCCCATGGGATAACGGCATGTACACCTGGCGAACCAGTTAGCTAGTCACTTCTCAATAGATGGTTCGTCAACTCACAAACTCAGCGAACGCATTGGCATATGTGGACAACTTCGACAGTGTTCCGAAGGTTGCTAGCTGTCTCATTCCCTTGGACAGATGTCTATCTGCTAAGACCCTAGTGTACAGACAACCCACAATTATTGACCATTATCCGAAGCAAACAGTTGTCGCGTCGAATATCTCCCAGCAGAGAAGAACAATGCTCGCGGTGCTAGTTTGTGGACATATGCCATGATAGTGGGAATGGAATGGGCCACTGTATACACCACCCCTACACCTGGTGCATGTTTAAGATATCGAATGTCATGCGTGTCGGTTTTATTTGGTGTGGTAAGATTGTATTTCCACATCCGTTTCGACGCCTTTCTGATTCAACAACGTACACTGTTGTCTGGATAATACTATGCTAGCCTCCCTCAAAACAGTCTGAGGACTAAAGGATAATGTCTTTATAGCATGAATGTATGCGTGTTTTGTTATCCTATCTCGGGTTAGTGTCAGTATGTGGGCGGTATTATTCAAGAAAATGTCAGGAACTGTGGTGCATTTATTTCACTATGTATTTAAAGAACAATTTACAGTCTCGATGGCAATGGCTGTGGACGTTGGGGAACACGACCTTTATGATCATATAGCTTTATATATAACTTTAGAATATAGTAGTTAATGTCTCATGCAGGAAAAAGGTCGCAATGGTGATGTTACCAAGAAATCACTTGGTGTACCAACGTTTGTTGAACTGAATGCAAGAGCTCATCAACGTAACATCCCTCTGGATGTTCTTCGCGTTGAACATTTCACCCTTTTGTTGATGGCAGTTGTACTTTCTTGAACCATACCACCCAGCGTGAGTATGTCATATCAACCAACTATCAAAGGTATCGCCTTTAAGACTACACCCCAGTCTTGGTGGGCCTTATACAGCAGTAGCCAATGGCATACTCCTGGTCCAGTTGGTTAAGAACGGCTTACAAACGGATGGGAACATACAATCTTAGCATACAAGGAAAGCAAAGCCACACATGAGATCCTGTCTGAATCTAAAACATAACAAAATAAGGGGCGGTGCAGTCATGGTCCAATTTCATTTCCACTATCATGCCACATACCCACAAACTAGCACCGTGTGTATTGTTGTCATCTGCTTGGATCTATTCGGTGAAACGATTGCTGGACGCCAACAAGCTTGTTCTTATGATCATGTTCAAGGAGTTTGGGTATATTATGCATTATGGTCTTCTACGCCTTAGCAGAAATGCAACCGTCAAATGTCGGGCTTTCAACATTCGAAGCCATATACAGAAGTTGTCCGGGTACGTCAGTGCATTAGATGAGTATGTGAATTGATGAACCATATATTGATAAGTGGCTGTTCGGGGAGATCACCAGGTGTACACGCTGTTATCCCCATTAGGTCACCAAATCTGACAATACGCAGATAGATAGGTCCTTATGAAAGCTGGTATGCGCATCGACCGAATATAGTTATAGTGTATCGCATAAGATGACGCATATGCCCCATATGTAGCATCTGAATTATACCATAAGCTATACCACGAATGAAGCTCGCCAAGAATTCCAAGCTTTCGAAACAAACACGTGAGCTGGACACCGGCATATGTATTGTTTGAAACATTCCGATTAGTGGCACCCTTCTACAAAGAAGAGTAGTGAACTGTTGTTGTGAGTGAGATAGATTAATCTGACGAAGAGACGGAAACGAGACTAGATGTGGCAATTCAGAATAAGCTCAGGTACTGTTGCTTTGATTCTTGGAAGTCATAATATGACTATTCGGCGCACCTATATACGGTTACGACCAGTATGAGCCCTTAGTGGAGAATGGATTTTGAAATGCCACATCGCGATTGTGGGTTTTCATCCTTCCAAAAAGCTACGACTTGCATTGGAACTAATAGATGGCTTATATTATGTACCGTTTCGTTTATACAAATCAATATTATTACAAAAAGTTGAAATTAGTATGTGATAATATCGGCTTCATTTCAATTTCTGCCCGCCAGTTTGGCCGCCATATTGACTGTGAGTATCACTTGCCAAACCCTAATGAATAATTCATACATATCAACATGTAATGGTGGGTAGAAATCCCGAAACAATAACGCACATCCTAAGAAAGTAAAGGAATGTAGGCGTGTTTTAAAATTTCGGTCGCCATTTTGGCCGCCATCTTCGATTTGGAAAACCATTTCTTGCATGAGATGTAAGGTAATTACTCCACCTCAGTATTTCCAACTCAACAGTACGCATGGGTGGAGTTGTCTCGACAATAATGCCCAATGATGTGAATATGAGGAAATTTCGGTGATTTTTCAAAATCTGTCCGCCATTGTGGGCGCCATTTTAAATTTGGGGGACTTTTATTTGGATATGGTACAAGGAAAGTTCTTCGCCTAAGTGTTCCCAACTTACAATAGTAAGCAGGTGTGGAGTTGTCATGACAATAATGCTCACTGATGTTAAAATCAGCGATTTTCGGCGATTTTTTATTTCTGGCGGCCATTTTGGCCGCCATCTTGAATTTGGGTAAATATTCCTCAAATCAGGTATAAGAGGAATCCTAGCTCGAGTATCTCCTGCACATATATATGCATGGGTGTTGTTACAATAGCAATAACATTCATTGATTCGAAACATAACATCGCGTTATTAACGGAGATTCGGCTTTGACCTATGATACCGGTATTTGGGAAAACGTGATATCGGACAAACATATCCCGCAATGAATGTATATTATGGACCCCATGTGGTCGCCAATGACTCCTCTATATGATAAATGTATAACATGATGCAAAGATGCCAACATTTTCCCACAGAGACAAACGAACGGTGGTAACATGTCAGAAAAATAGCATATTTTCACATTTCGGCGGCCATCTTGGCCGCCATATTGGATTCTGGCGTCGGATTTTTGACTAATTTGTAAGGGTTTTATATTATCTTAACGAATCGAGCGGAAAACAAGACGGCATGTGACATCATCTTTACTATAACGGCGATCAAAGAGATCTGGTGCATTTAAAAAAAATGGCCGCCATGATGGACGCCATCTTGTCTGGAGTCTCTGCGGCCACTTTTTTTTCTTGTTAACAAGTGAAAAAAATTAGAGGAGACCTTAAGGAAGAAAATTAGTGGGGTGAAGTTAAGTCCTGTTGGGTGCAGAGGTCGACCAATATCTCCTGGACTACTAAAGCTGAGAGGCGTCAGGCTGTGGTGTATATAAGGCACACAGAACGCACGATTATGTGGCAAATTGGGAACGGCCGTTGATGGATGGCAAAGATATTGTCTAATATATATGTTTCGATCGACACAGTCGAGCATTAAAGTAACAATATGACATAATGTACATCCTGACTCAATTTTTTAACAAATTTTAGATTTTTTCCCCAAAAAGATAATCTAAAAAATATTTTGTCTTCTTCTGGGAGGCAAAAATTAAAATAATTTATTAAGGGTGGAGATAATTAGAGTATATGGTCATTTCGTTCCGTCTTGGTTTAAAAACTTGCCTAATAACCCAAGATGGCTGGCAATATGGTGGCCGGTATATAGGTGGGAATTGTGAAATTTGTAAGAACGCACGATTACTTGCCAACATGGATTAACTAACACAACGACCGTTGATAAATTCCTAGAGTTTTATGTTATATATATATACCCCGATCCATCGACTAGAACATTTAAGTGAAACCGGTACACACAGCACATTATGGCCCCGGGTTTTTATTAAATATTTAATTAGTTTAGTCCAATACTAATCGAAAACCTATTTTTGTCATCTTCTCGAAATGCATAGAGACAATAATGTAGCGTGTGTGGATATAATTTGTATGTACGATAATTTCATGCCGTTTGCGGTTACTACATGACATATTAACCCAAAGATGGCTGCCAATACGGTGGCCGGTATATGAATGGAAATTGTAAAATCTGTCATGTCACCACCATCGCAATGCAATGGCTTATAAAACCAATAGTCATATTATATTCATATTATTTTGCAATACTAGGACGTAACAATGGCCAGTTCTATTAAAATGACAACCAGATTGGTACCCATGAGTGAGAGGATCGACAAATTTTTCATTCATTCGCGCTCCAGTAAGATATGTTCCGCGAAATCGGTGGCATGTCGTGCAAATTATTTCAGAATAATCATGATTGATTTAAGGCAGATGGCTGTCTGACTATCTTTGTGAAACGTATAAGGGTATTATGTAGGTTATATTAAATCTAACACGACATTCAAGCATATATGGCTATTTGTATCAAAATGCGACCACAAATAACAGAATTAATCAATTCGGATATATATCTCATCAAATAGCTCATGTTGATATGAGTCGTTAGTTACTCTCTATCAACGAGGCGTGGTTACATGAACGGAGCTACTGATACATTCGGTCTCATGTATACCGTTCTAAAATGGATCTCATTGACCAATAGCAATTGCTGCCCAGCCCACAAGAGGATATATCCAGCAAATTTTCAAACCTACACATCATACGGGTTCGTTCAGTTTCATCATCACGCAGTTGATTCGTTGAAGTTTGTATTCTAACATTTACCGGACTATTTCCATGACACATATTTCGCACACAAGGAGATGGAAACCTGGTTGATTTTCCTCTTGTAGTTTGACAGCTGCTTAACGAGTGGGAGGTATTTGCTTGTACTAGCAGTAGATAATGTTGCAAAGATATTGTTTCAAAGATATTGTTGCAAAGCAAAGTCGATGCTCCAAGCGACATTTCCAACTATATTCCTATATATTTCGATCTGCATAGTATGGGACTGGAGTCTCGTGTCACCCCATGTGCACTCGTGATTTCCAGAAGTGACTGAACAATTGTAATACGAGGTACCCCAAATATGGACAGTTATCCCATGCTAGATGAAGAGTCATATTACCCATATATTTCTATGCTGATGAGTGGGTAGGATTACTTCTGGAAAGCTGTACATTCAGAAAACAGCATATAGATCGGAGTATCGGCCAGTCTAATAAAACCAGACCGTGTTTCATTTCAACCAACTTACGGTCGTAGCAAGGATGCGTTGGTTGACCAATGAATAGCTTCTTGCAAATCCAATTAATATTCACTTATTCATACAAACCACACCCGCAGCATTTGACTGCAATCTCATGAAGTTATCATATACACGACACGTTAGTATCACGTATCTTAACTGACCAAACGTCGTATGTTCAAAATCACAACTAACGTACGTTTATTCATAATTGGGAAATGTTCAGACAGAACAAGTATACATAACATAATTGTAAATAAATACTCTTTTCTCCTAACCTACGGATATTACGTCACGTGCCAAATATGGATAAATGTACAACTTCGTAGTAATTCCAACGCCGTATTCTAAACAAGGAGATGATGCAACATGACACAGATAAAATTTATATTGCGTGCTTACCGCTATATGGTCATTACTTCGTTCTTTATTTTATAGCATGTCAATTGCTAGACTTGAATTCTGCATGTACAGTAAAGCAATTAGCATTGAGAGCATTTTATTGCACGGAAGAACAGTGACAACTCTTAAATGTTTACATGACTTCGGGCGCACGTTTGTAGATCTATGTGTGTATCGTAATGCCTTATGAATATTTTAATGAGTTTTTACAAAATAGGGAATTTCCCCTTCATCTCTGAAATCAGATTGAATGCCAGTGTCTTCAGACCGTAAGTTGATTGAAATGAAACACGGTCTGGTTTTTATTAGACTGAGTATCGGCATGTAGTATTATCATGCGGACTGATATATTTTGGACTTTTGTATCCCAGTGTAAGTTTCAGCTCATTGTGACACCAAAATTAAAAGGACGCCAATTGCACTTATTTGTATACATGTCATACACAGGTTGATACCAGGAAGCGTATAATAACTTTCTAGATAAGTCCAAAAATAATGCGGTTAGGGACCTGCTGATGTCAGCAGGTCGGATGTATAAAAACATACCATATTTTGATTATGGCCGTCCATGACTAAAACCATTATAATTCCACCCAGTCATATCCACTGTCGGATACCCGTTTAGGTTCGGACATTCCAAGATGGCGGCGCCCACTAAAGCAGATAGACGGTAAGTGTATATATTGTCTCCAAGCAGCAATCAACGACATCTTTCGGTGATACACCTTGAAACAGTTATGTAGGAATTTGTATGCCCAACACATACGTAACACGCCTTTCGCATGACAGGCATGTGAATTATTGTATTTGGCGTGTCAAGTCGTCATAATGTTTCGAAATTTTATCGAGGCTCATGCATCCGCAAATGTATGTATTGTTGTGGGTAGATTAGGTCACCACACATCTTCGGAATGCAAAACCGGCGATATTTTTATTGTCTAACTCCGAAAAACGACCTTTGAAAATATCAAAATGTTCAGGTTCGGATTCGCAACATTCGCGATGATTTTGTTCAGGTTCAGACACAATTTTCGTTCAGGTTCGGACAAATTTGGTTCAGGTTCGGACAATTTTAGTTCAGGTTCGGACGCATCAAAACCTTACCTATAAATGGCATGCCGAGGTGCAGTCGCGATCTTATTGTGCGTGTTATGAACGAACGTGCATTGTTAATTTGTTATATCTAAATATGTCAGTTGAAATTTCCAAATATAGGTGGTAAATTCTCCGAATTGATGGGATAAAAGCCACAGTTGAATATTCTCGAGCAATGTCTACTATAAATTAAACCAGCTAGTGGGAATTATTACATTTTACATATGAGCAACAGTGGTATTATTACTTATCTTCTGAAATATCGGGGATACATGGATATTTAATACCTGGTTCTCGATTTTGAACCCCGATGCGGAGCCAAGGGGTTTCAGAAAGAGACACCCGGGTATTAAATCTCCTAGTATCCCACGATGTTGGCGGAGCTAACGATTTTGTCCCACATTAAAAGCTACCATGTGGTGTGCTTTTTATAGGTTATCAGATCAATTCACACCAATCAGCACCATGCAATAAGAATAATTCAGTAGCAGACCTATCGATCCTGTTTTAGGTGACGTCAATTAAGCTCAGTGTGCTAGAACAATGTCACGATTTTGAGAAACTGCTAGTTCAAGGGTAATTCATAACCACGATGTTTCACGTGCTTTTATACGCCCACTGTCAAGAGTTACGGGACATGGTGCATGATTTAAACGTGACGTTGTTGTCAATCATATTGTTAGTTACAACCGGGTGTGGGGACAAGCGTTGTTTGTTATATATGTTTCTCTATGAAATAGCTGTAATTTTAAATGACATACGATGCGCTCTCTTTCGTCTGGACCTTGGCATGGATAATAATTTTCAAACGTTATCTCACTGTAGATACTTCTGTTTAAAAAAGGGTACACAATTATTGACCCGTGTATTATCAATGGAACTACGCGAAATTCCGATGAAGACTGAAAATAGTTTATTACTGAGATAAGTTCTAAAGAAAAACAAATGATCCCGTTTTATTACGTATTCAGTTATTTGTTAATTGGGTTTCTGTGTGTATTATTTAACCATTGGGTAGGCACTATTCTCTTAAGCGCATGAAGGAAATTTTCCACCAAAATTTAGAGATGCTTAATTTGCCAACGGAACAGCTGATATTGTTTGCATAAGTTTCGCTACTTCGGCGTCTAAATTCTTGTTTCAATAAACAAATACTTGTAATTTTTCAGAATTGCTTACCATAAGCATAACATAAAGAGAACACATATGGTTTCTCGAATAATATATTCCTGAAATATCGCCGCTCGTAAAGATTCGCATATTGCAGGTATTATTCGGCAAACCATAGGTATTCTCTATGTTCACATAGTGCTGAATAGAACACAACATGTTCGGGCTCTAATTAATAGTCCTGCATAATAGTCGTGTGACAAATGGTTAACTTGTAACTGGATTCAACATTTAGAAATGAGGCAAAACACATAAGGCTTATATTGAAAAGAATATGTTTCGTGTGAATACCCAAATATATCATCCAATTATTGATACAAAACATGGTATATATTGTCTATCTATCAGCAAGTATTTATGGGCAAATTGTGGGAACAACTATATAATCACATTCATCGTACAAGCAGTCTAACAAAATAGAGTTACTGTTCGTGGCTCGTTTCTGCGCTTTATGTCTGGGAATATATTGTTAATAGAGACTGTGGGTAAATATATCATTACACGGCTTGTTGGGGGGATCGCCTCGGGGGATACGAGCCTCTACCGGGGCATATACAAACAGTATCCCCCTCAAAAAGCCGTTTAACTTATATTATGGACAGTTATCTGCTCATCTACATGCGGCGACCTTCGTGGCATCGTATGTGGATGTGAATCACGTGATCGCATACATCTCACACGCATAAAATAAGAAAGTCCGCCCAAATTATTCACGAGTGGGCTAAAACCATGCCTCGTGTTCCCATTTATCGTTTCTTTTACGAATGAAAGATAATCAAATGCACAAAAACGCAATAAGAACGCGACTGTACCTCGGTAGGTCATTTTTATGCGAACTTTTTGATGCGTCCGAACCTGAACCAAATTTGTCCGAACCTGAACGAAAATTGTGTCTGAACCTGAACAAAATCATCGCGAATGTTGCGAATCCGAACCTGAACACTTTGAAATTTTCAAAGGTCGTTTTTCGGAGTTAGACAATAAAAATATCGCCGGTTTTGCATTCCGAAGATGTGTGGTGACCTAATCTACCCACAACAATACATAAATTTGCGGATGCATGATCCCAGGGCCAGGAAAATACGAAAGAGCGAACATTTCGCCGCCTCGATAAAATTTCGAAAAATTATGACGACTTGACACGCCAAATACAACAATTCACATGCCTGTCATGCGAAAGGCGTGTTACATAATTATGTGTTGGGCATACAAATTCCTACATAACTGTTTCAAGGTGTATCACCGAAAGATGTCGTTGATTGCTGTTTGGAGACAATATATACACTTACCGTTTATCTGCTTTAGTGCATGAGCGCCGCCATCCTGGAATGTCCGAACCTAAACGGGTATCCGACAGTGATATCTAACGCCAGATTAGTTACAGTTAAATTCAAATGTATCTATAGCGACCCCACTATGCGCGACATTAGTGGACCATGTGTAGGGCGTATCCTGATATTATATTGTGGTAGTGTTTGATGTGCAAATGAGTAAAACAAGTCACAAGTCTTGGTGTAATTTGAGCTGCCTGTCAGAAATGACATATAGCAACAACTTCTGTGCAGACCAGAATTTGATCTACGATAACTCATCCACAACAATTCCGAATGTGCTGAGCGAGATCAGTAACTGAACACGATATTCGTAGTTTAGTATTCACATGCATAATTATGTGTTTGTACAATCGGGACGATATTGAGACGAGGAATTATTCGCCATATTGTTTTCCACCGGTGTTGCCTATAAATACGAATATTGAATACAGCCCGATTGATACATTCATGGCATGTGTTTTACATTTCAAACACCAATTATCTGCAACTGTAGCAGGTATCCTGGTCTGAATATGACCCGTTCAGATGTAACACGACGGAGACAAATTTACTTTTCCACCAAGTTGGAAACAACATTTGATATTTCTGAAGGTTATCGCGTTCATATATTGCAAATAAAGCGACCCTTCGTGGCGATCTTGTTCAACAGAAACTGCATAATTAAGTTAGACACACAGCAGGGATTGTCATTCCGGAATGACTATTCTTATGTTTATCACTGATCCGATAATTGTTCGGAAGATGCAAACTCTGCACTAATTCTGTACGACGAGCGCTCTCTTGTTCTGAATCTCATCTCCTTTGCGTTATTGGACACTACTAGTCTAGTCAATGAAAGCGGCGATGGTGATTTACGGTCTAGAAAAATTCACTCTGTCTTCTGTGGGTCGAAGGTGTTGTACAGCAATTGCACATTGTATACATAACAGATTAATAGAGACACTGACTCAGAATCAAAATAATTGCTTCAAATGTGATTGATTCAGTTAGTGTCGCCAAGTGTTCGCGCTGCCACTTGCCAAATCTGTCAATGGCAAAAATAATTCAGATTTGGCAAAAAATATTTTCATTTGGCACAAGTTTTGGCAAGTCACTTTTTAATTCCTCATGAAAGTTGAAAAAATATTGGTCAATCAATGCCATTGACTTCAGGAAACTCTTACAACATAATTATAATAGTGATGGTGTATAAGGTTAACACCTCTATTAAGATGCAGTTAATCTCATAGCATTAGTACCGATGGTTGGAGGGATTACTATTATTTAGTGTGGTGGTGTTTACATAACTAATCCTCCTATAATGTGCCATTTTGGTGAAGCGACCCTTCTACCGTTGTATTTTTCGGTGATTGGCTGATTATTTTATGATAAACAAGAATAGAGTTGCGACTATAATTAATTATTAACTAACTGATTTTCTATCGATATCAAAAGTCGTTCAAATCGCGAGTGTCGAAATATAATACTTAAGGTTGTAGAAAATGATACTGTCAGGGATAGCATTTGGCAAATGCTAAAATAATTTGGCAAAAAATATTTTCATTTGGCAAATTATTTGGTTAAAGAAAAATTTGGTCTAGCGCGGACCCTGGTGTCGCCCCACTCTCGGGTATCAAAATTAAACGAATATTTCTTCTCAAAATGTGTGAAAATACTCTGTCAAAGATCGATGTCGGCTTTACTTAAATAATTACCGATTTTTTCATCGGGTGCCTCAATAAAACCACGCGGTGGGAAAAAAAAGTCCGCCTATCTGACAAATCCAACATACGGATTCCGAAAGTTTAGTATTTACGCTAACCAAAAATGTAGGTCTCATAAATTCCCTCTCGAGGCGACACCTATGTCCATATTTGCCTGGCCGAAAATGCGGAGGCCATTGCGCAAAACAAGTGAAATTGTGTACCATTGCCTATATCGCTACATTGCGTACAGTTTGGGTTTTTTTATAATAACTAATTAAATATATTTGTCATTTGTCATGATATTGCAGCATTGGGAGATGATATGTCTGTCTGAATGTCTGTGTTCTATAGAATGTTACGGGGGACCACCTAGATGGCACGAAAGGGGTCTAACAGGGGTAACGGTTTACGAGGAAGATAATGGTGCGGGTTAGAATTTTCTAAAGTGTTGCTGATGTTGTACGGGAAAAAAAGGGGAGGGGCAGCCAAGTTTTCACCGATTTCCACCAAAATTAAAAAGGATCGTATCCATGATATGAGAAATCTAATGGTGTGGTTTAAAGATGTCAAAAGTTCGAGTCAGGGGTGCACGCAAAGGGGTAGGGCTACCAACATTGATAATAAATATTTGTATCTACGATTTCCACCAAATTCATACACCTTCTTCTCCATGATACGAGGAATCTAATCGTGTGATTTAGGAGTCAGGTGTGCACTGAAGGGGAGAGGGTCACCAAAATTGATCAAATTAATTTTAGTGCCGATTTGATAGCATTGGCTGCGGACACACGTATCACAGTTTCGATGGCATAGTAGGTGTGACAATTAATTATGGTGCAATATTGGTGACACTTGGTCGTCATATTTCTGTGCCATAGTGAGCCATGTCGCCCGCCGCACATTCACACAATGAGTCTTTTCCAAGCTCTATCAGCGTCGAGATCGACATCTCAATGATTTATCTAACCGAATGTCTTGTCGCTGTTGATCTTTACTCAACACGCAATGTTATATTTTAATGCTAACACACAAGTCCACTTGGTAACTTAATGAATACCTTGTTTCTGTCAACAGTCATGATTGTTCTTACTAAGAACAAATCACCGGTGTAATTTCTCAGCATATATAAAAGTGGGTCAAACATTGCGATCAGTTATAAGTGTTATGTCGCGTTCACATGTACGGTCGAATGATGATACGTTGTTGGCCCTTGTGGGTCTGGGCACGTTACTATTGGGAGAACTGGAACGAACAAAACGACATCTAAATCGTAAGTGCTGGACAAAACCAATGAACTCCACCCTAGAACGGAACCGGTATGGAATTTCTCACAGTCTACTGCAGGAATTAGAAGACGCGGATGAGAAAGAATTCACCAACTTCACGAGGTAAATATAAATGTTTATGTTGATAGGTGCATATTACCAGGAGAGTATTACTATTGAGACATAACCATTTCACATGGGTGGACAATATAAAATATATTATAGGGTGAGTTGATGGCTGGTGCCACAGTCCCATGATGTACATAGTTCCAGTGCCACCGGGGGCCTATACATTACAACGCATCGTGCGAATGTTCTTGGGTGAGAATGCGTGCGTATTTGCAGTAAAGTTATTTTGGCATTCTGTGTTTTCGGCGTCTGTGTCTTCTGCGTCGTTTTCAGCGTATAAAATATGGCCCATTCTATGATTGCATATGGGAGGGGGTGATAATTTGTCAAAATATGTTATGAGCTACTTTACATGGTGTTTTCTTTTTTCTTCAGGCTGAACAAGTCGGAGTTCCATACCGTATTGCAAAAAGTGACCCCATTGATTGCGAAACAAGATACAGTTATGAGATCAGCGTTGACTCCATATGAAAAACTTGCCACAACACTCAGATTTCTTGCTACAGGGGAAACGTACACAAGTCTACACTTCACTTCCAGAATCGCCAGATCAACCATTGGTGCGTTTATTCCGGAAGTTTGTGATGCTATTTACGACACTCTACAGGGAGATTTCTTGAGAATGCCCGAAAACAAGCAAGAGTGGTTGCTCCACGCAGATAACTTTGACAAAATGTGGCAGTTTCCTCATTGCTTGGGTGCAATCGATGGGAAACACATTGAAATTCGGAGGCCGTCTGACAGTGCATGCGATCATCGGAACTATAAGGACTACGAGAGCATTGTTCTGATGGCTGTAGTTGATGCAACGGGAAAATTTATATGTTATGATCTGGGATCACCAGGGAGTAGTGCTGATGGTGGCATTTTCAAGGACAGTGGGATGTGTGATATACAGCAGAACTTCCCAGATGCTAGTCCACTTTCCAGTCCTAACAGAACACTGAGCATACCGTATTTCCTTGTTGGTGATGACGCTTTCGCATTAAGCAATCACCTAATGAAGCCGTATCCCCATCGAACAGCCATTGGTGATCAGAAAGTTTTCAATTACCGACTTTCGAGGGCACGTAGGACCGTCGAGTGTGCATTTGGTGTTTTGGTGGCTAGATTTAGAATACTTCTAGGGTCCATACAGTTGGACACCGATAACGTGAATCGGGTAGTCCGTGCATGCATTGCTCTTCACAATTTTCTTGGGAAGGATGCGGATTTAGGTGTTTCGCAGAGCGGATGTTTACGATATGCTGAACATAATGCACAGTTGACTGCAACTGGAGATATTGGAGATTCGACAACTGTTCCGAATGTCGATGCTCGTGAAGGGAGGGACGAACTCAGTGACTTTTTTTTTGATGAGGGTGCGCTCCCTTTTCAGTGGAGTCTTATTGAGTAATAATTATTATGTGCTTGCAAAATTCAACACTCGATTTAATGAGATTAAACTATAAACTATGTTTTATAATGTGTGCGGTTTATGTGTATAGTCGTGTAGTCCCAGTAATATGCCATATGTAAATATTTCGCTGCTTAAATGTAGGTGTCATTGAACTCTTGACAATTGTTTTGGTAGTTTTGAAATATTTTTCAAATGACTAATATTAACATGTACTGATATATGATTATAAGGAATGACTTGCTGGTTGATTGGGGTCATTGGTTTTGACCGGCAGGGTAGTTAAACAAAGTTCGTTTGAATCATTTTGGGATTCACACACTTTATTTAATTACTCTGCCGGTCAAAATCCAATGATCCCAATCGATCTGCAAGTCGTTCCTTGAGTAACGTATTTACCAAGCTAATTTATCCCCGGAACAACTGTTCTTAACATTAATATATGTGGTTCCGGCGTGTATGGGTGTGTTTATAAGTTATCTTTTCTGCGTATGTCCAACTTCGAATGTTGACCCCCCCCCCCCCCCCCCCCCCCCGAGTCCGATATGAAAGATCAAAAGTCTTATTTTCTCCATATTTGTTGTTGGAAATATCCACATTACTGTCTATATGCAGTCATCCAATGATGAGATGTCACATGTTAAAACATATGTTATGTAAACAGATCAGCAAATTAAGATCAATTTACAAATGGTAACAACAATAAATTAAACCAAAAAAAATTTCGACTTAACATTTGATTAGCTACTCCATTTGGCGATATGTATGGGATGACTGGCGTGTAACAGTACTGTTTACAAAAGAATGGTGCCAACATGCTATACATCGTCATCGGAGTTATCAGTATTGATAATAAAAAATACTTTTTCCATGTTAATTAATTTTGTTATATTTATTAAATATTTTTATTTTATTTTCCACATTTACTTGAACCCACTGCGACTGCCTTGTGTCTCTTTTTAACTAGTTGGAATTTTTTACCATCAGTGCGGTCGATTACCATCCACTTCTCCCTATCCCCATGTCAGTGATAAAATGGAATGACACATAAGAAACTCACGAACGCTCTTTTAATCAATTATCTCAAGACACCAACGAACTAGTTCAAAATGTCAGTCATCAGTTCAACAGTCTGGTGTACTAGGGGGTTGTACGTCCGTGGTGACACATGACTGTCCAGTCGGATAAACATTACCATTCTGCATTCCATTCAGAGAATTATAATTCGATGTGAACATAACATTAGATCCTTGATTAGATTGTCCATTCATCGAAGATCCAACATTTGGATACGCTGGCACCGTCGGTCCGGAAATAAAAGTTGAAGGAAAACTTTGATTTCCTTGGAAATTTTGTAAATAGCTGCTGCTCTCTTCAAAATTATATACAGTGGTTTGTAGCAAAAACTTGAGTCTACGTCGCTTTTCTGCATCCGGACAACGCCTCAGGGCCATCGCCATGTCTCTACCAAACACATCACATTCATCCTCTTTCTGTGTAACATTATCGGCGATTGTAGCGAATGCCTAGGCTTCTGTGTCCACCCATGACGTAGCACCACGCTTCCTTCTCACGTTGGATGTCGACGGTAGCGTCGATTGCACAGAACTGTTATCGTTTGTGTCATTACTGCTGGTAGCAGGCACATCAGCATCACCTGAAATACTATCCGAGATACTGGCTTGTGTTACATCGGAGTGGTCAGAAACGACGGTATTTGCACGTGTTTGTGGAATGTTAGAATAAGTCCCTGGTCCGGTCCACAGACTTTCCTCCAGAAAAGAGCATTCCTCAAAAAACTTCCATTTTGGTACATATATATCTTTGGCAGCAACGCCGCTTTTCTTGCTTTTATTCACCTTTCTCACTTCCTCTCGATACATGGTCCTTAAACTCTGTATTTTACTCTTCAGTGATTTTTCCGATAAACCCGGAATAATCGTGGACAAAATTTCCAAAAGTTCGTTATAATCAGCTTTTTTCTTGTTTAGATCCTTGTATAAGTCGCTTTGTTTATTCCATATACTTTCTCTTATCTGCATCGCTTCCAACAATTCCGATACAGCTGCATCTGTCCACATGATGTTAGCCTAATTATGCGTAGAATTTAACGTCGCAAAATAAAACACGCAATTGGGGAACTGACTTAATACGCGTGAAAATAATATAAGTAGATAAACATGTATTCAGCTCATATCAATAAAAACATGCCACTTGCATGATATGTGAGTGAATAGGTTCAAACACAATTATGGACGATCGATCGTGCAATTTTATGTATCGTAGAGAATACAATGTGGCTAAACGTAATGAGTAGAGATCAGCCTTGGTGAAACGCAATGGGTTAATTGGTCAGTCGACTCACTGTGTGAATATGCGGTGGGCGACATGACTTCCTATGCCATATAAATTATGTTGGCCAATTGTCACCAAACTCCACCATAATTAATTGTCACACCTACTATGCCATCGAAACTGTGGTACGTGTGTCCGCATTGGTACACATTCTTCTCCATGACACGAAGAATATAATCGTGTGATTTAAAGACGCCAACGGCTAATTGGTGCCGTGTGGGTGAGAGATTGGGGGGGGGGGGGGGGCGGCACTAAATTTCATAAGAATGTGTTTGTTCACCGATTACAACAAAACTTATACTTAATCATATCATATCATGAGTACAATTATCTGGTTTAATGTTGTCAAAAGTGTGG
This sequence comes from Siphonodentalium dalli, assembly GCA_032622095.1. Taxonomy (NCBI): domain Eukaryota; kingdom Metazoa; phylum Mollusca; class Scaphopoda; order Gadilida; family Siphonodentaliidae; genus Siphonodentalium; species Siphonodentalium dalli. Next base: position 68,414,882 of record CP136069.1, read on the forward strand.
CCGTTCGAGGTGTGAATGGAAGGGGTGAATGACACAAAAAGTTATAACAAATATTTTAACGCCTAATTTCTACGGAATTGGTACATATTCTTCTTCGTGATACGAGGAATGTACTTTTTCGGTTTAAATACGCCAAATTGGTACTGTTTGGGTGAGAGATGGGGGGGGGGGGGGCACTAAATTTGATACGAATTTGTTTAATCGACGATTCCACCAATTTTATATATAGTCATCTTCATAGTGAGTCAAATTGTGTCGTTTAAAGATGTCAAAAGTGGCGCCGCTTGAGTCAGGGATAGGAAGGGGAGAGTCACAAAAGCTGATAACAATATATTAAGCGCAAATTTCCAACAAATTCATACACATTCTTCTCCAACGATACGAGGAATCAAATCGATTGGGTTAAAGCCGCCACATTTGGCGCCTATATTTTCGAATGTCTGTCTGTGTTCTATATAACTTCGCGGGGACCATCTAGATAGCAGCAAAGGGGTCGAACAGGCGTAACGTTTTACGAGGAAGATAAGGGTGTATGTTATAATTTTCTAAAGTGCATGACGTGTTGGTATCAGGTGCCGTGTCACGAATTCAGATGCAATCAGCAATTAATTCCCACCATTGTGAAAGTGGTACATGGTGATAACTAGCTGGAAAATGTTTTAGAAAACGAGAAATCGAGAAAATCAGCTTCATAATTTGATTTAAAATTTGAGTTTGGCGATTCGGTTGTCGGTCATCTAAACGTCGACAATTCTCAGTATACAATGTTCAATAAACGCCAAGCTCGACTATGAGAGTGATAAATGGTAATCATTGAACATGTTTATTATAAGAAAACGACGTACAACTGGTGTTTAAAAAGATAAAATAAAGATTGTCTTTTAGTCACCTCCCTCAAAAACTGACAAGCTTGCATTTTAGCCACTCTCAATCGGTGTGGTATATGACATGCATGACCCATAATCCAAACATATATACGTCATGTTGGTGCGTTCTTTTACCCCTACACATAAACAGAATCCACCGAATACTCACATTGGTACAGCAAGAAACAATGTCAGTTTTCATATTTTCCTCACAGATCTCGCAGATGATTTGTAATACTTTTTAAATCTTCGCACACCATGAACATAATTTCTATCCTGTACAAATTTATCCATGTTAGGACATAGTTCTCGTATTTTGACTGGACTACATGGTTCAGGTAAGATCGTAAGTTTTTATTAACATAATTTATTTAAAAACAATATTCTTGTACCCATCGCATGAAATAAGAAATAACACTATGAAATACATAAATTATAGGTTTCGTGTTTCACAACCCATCGCAATTTCACGATTTCCAGCACATGCGTATCTCTCTACATGAGGCTTCCTCGTCAGTTTGTCGTGACAAGTTAAAACAAAGAGCGTTTATGTCATACAAACCAGAAATTAACTGTTGGGTAAACATTCCAAACAAATTAGTGCGGTAAACAATAACTTACCTGCTATATCGTCGTTGTGAAAGTCCATAGCATTTATGGTATCATGGAAAATATATATGCGGATTCTCTAGTTTATAATCATCTGTTGAACTGATTCACTTTCAACACTTTTATGTATCTGATTATCAAGTGCAACGTTTTCGGCGATGGTTATCCTATCCACTTTTATATTAAATGACCGGAGCCACGTCAATCGCGTGTTTATAAATCGTTCGATTATTTCCAGGAAATACTATAAAAAGCATGGGTTTTCCCAGAATTGTTACTGTTGATACGTAACTAAGTACCTGTGTGCACATTTCTTATCTATACATTACTGTAGCCAGCATAGAGCTCACGGAATGCCTACTATTGACACTGTTTAAAGACACGACATAGATATATAGATAGATTAATGCTCCTTTCATCGACAAGATATATGAGCATGAACAAAAGGAGTTTATCACACAAATTATGCACATACGCGGAGATAACAAATAAATGAATGTGACATGTTCCGAATAGATGTCTCAAAAAAAAAGAATTGTCCTATGAGTTGTTTAGGTTATCGGGTGTGTTGGGTGGGGTGGGGTGGGGTTGGGTGGGATGCGGTATGAGTATGTACATGTATAGCGCAAAGTAGTTCATTATATATATTACTAGCCGATGAGCCCGACGTTGTCCGGGCTATTCAAAAACCAAATTTCAAGTCGATAGCTCTACCCAGCGCTATTCAAAAACAAAATTTCTAGTCGATAGCTCTACCTGTTTCCGAGATCTGGTCTGCGCATGCGCGAAGCTGGCGTCGCACGGGCTCGGCGATCCGATAAAATTTGTATCCGGGGCATGTTACATTCACATACCAAATTTCAAGTCGATAGCTCCACCCGTTTCCGAGATCTCGTCTGCGCATGCGCGAAGCTGGCGTCGCACGGGCTCGGCGACCCGATGAAATTTGTATCCGGGGCAAGATACATTCACATATCAAATTTCAAGTCGATAACTCCACCCGGTTCCGAGATCTCGTCTGCGCATGCGCTGCACGGGCGTCGCACGGGCTCGCCAATACGACAACGACCACCGCCTGGTCAAACTACACACACGTACCAAGTTTCGTCCCGATCGGTCGAGAATCGTAGATTTGTATTAATGACAGACAGACAGACAAACAGACGAACAGAGGTCTTCAAAATATATATGAGACTAGCCGATGAGCCCGACGTTGTCCGGGCTATTCAAAAACAAAATTTCAAGTCGATAGCTCTACCCAGCCCGACGTTGTCCGGGCTATTCAAAAACCAAATTTCAAGTCGATAGCTCCACCCGTTTTCGAGATCTCGTCTGCGCATGCGCGAAGCTGGCGTCGCACGGGCTCGGCGACCCGATAAAATTCGTATCCGGGGCAAGATACATTCACATACCAAATTTCAAGTCGATAGCTCCACCCGTTTCCGAGATCTCGTCTGCGCATGCGCGAAGCTGACGTCGCACGGGCTCGGCGACCCGATAAAATTCGTATCCGGGGCAAGATACATTCACATAGCAAATTTCAAGTCGATAGCTCCACCCGTTTCCGAGATCTGGTCTGCGCATGCGCGAAGCTGGCGTCGCACGGGCTCGGCGACCCAATAACATTCGTATCCGGGGCAAGACACATTCACATACCAAATTTCAAGTCGATAGCTCCACCCGTTGCCGAGATCTCGTCTGCGCATGCGCGAAGCTGGCGTCGCACGGGCTCGGCGACCCGATAAAATTCGCATCCGGGGAAAGATACATTCACATACCAAATATCAAGTCGATAGCTCCACCCGTTTCCGAGATCTCGTCTGCGCATGCGCGAAGCGGGCGCCGCACGGGGTCGCCAATACGACAACGTTCACCGCCTGGTCAAACTACACTCACGTACCAAGTTTCGTCCCGATCGGTCGAGAATCGTAGATTTGTATAAATGACAGACAGACAGACAGACAGACAAACAAACATACATACAGACAGAGGTCTTCAAAATATATATGAGACTAGCCGATGAGCCCGACGTTGTCCGGGCTATTCAAAAACCAAATTTCAAGTCCGGGCTATTCAAAAACCAAATTTCAAGTCGATAGCTCTACCCGTTTCCGAGATCTGGTCTGCGCATGCGCGAAGCTGGCGTCGCACGGGCTCGGCGACCCGATAAAATTCGTATCCGGGGCAAGATACATTCACATAGCAAATTTCAAGTCGATAGCTCTACCCGTTTCCGAGATCTCGTCTGCGCATGCGCGAATCTGGCGTCGCACGGGCTCGGCGACCCGATAAAATTCGTATCCGGGGCAAGATACATTCACATAGCAAATTTCAAGTCGATAGCTCCACCCGTTTCCGAGATCTCGTCTGCGCATGCGCGAAGCGGGCGCCGCACGGGCTCGCCAATACGACAACGTTCACCGCCCGGTCAAACTACACACACGTACCAAGTTTCTTCCCGATCGGTCGAGAATCGTAGATTTGTATAAATGACAGACAGACAGACAGACAGACAAACAAACAAACAAACAAACATACATACAGACAGAGGTCTTCAAAATATATATGAGATGTATGGGTATTTCCTGCATGAGCGATTTTATTGGTCTATGGATTCGGTCGTTTTACACAAGGTGTTGTGTATATATATGGGGGGGGGGGGGTGGTGTCGTCCAGTTTAATGCCTCAGGGGGGGGGGGCATATCTATCTGGCATGCAAATGCACCGGTCGATGCACGTATACGTCATGCCATGCTGTCGATATTACTACACAGGTACATATCCCCATCTACCTATGTTCGGTTAATGCTAGGGGGTCCCGATAAAATAGCTTTTTAAAAAATGTTTCCGGAGCTCTATACATTTGTGTACATCTTGCTCAAAGTAGTAATTTTTACAAATATTATATCCAATTGACAACAAACACCGTCATTCTTACATATTAATTAAATACAATGACTCTCGATGGCGAAATAATTTTTGTTAGCTTATCACAGATAGTTGCGTCCCGAATCGAGAAGTAAATATTTACAATTGCGCGTAGTTCAGACAATGTTTTCTATGGAGTGGTAAGGTCGATTTGTTTTTTAATTTTCGGTGATGTTACAAGAATGCTATATTCATTCAGTTGGCATGGTGCCTGAATACTAACTTAGTAGTTTCACGCACCCAAATAAGTACATAATATGTCTTTAAACCAAATCAAAACGTGTTTACCCTTTCAAGACGGCAGCTGCGCTGGTGCAGCATTATAATCATGTACCAGTGCATTCTCACACATGGATCTTAGCATATATAAGAGAATGCACTGGCTTATAAGGTCTAGATAAATATTGTAAGGCCGATGTATTCTCTTATATACATGTGTGCGAGGCTCAATATGGGAGACTCGTATATAAGAGAATGCATTGGCACAGGATGTTCGGACAATTTCAGGAAACCCCAGTCATTTTAGGGATTTCAGACCACACCAAAAAGTCACATTCACGATCCGATCTCATTATTTTCCGATACAGAAGACGTACACATGAGGTCAAGCAGACCGTTGATCCTTATTATGATCACCCTGGTCAAGTAGTCCCGCTAATATGATATGATGCTGGTGGTCCTGCTGAATTGCCATGGTGCGGGTAGGGCAAACTGATGCCGTTACGAAAAAGTACCATTATTTTTTCTGAAGTTATAATTTTCGCGGTGTTTGGCTACTCCAAGCGATTTTAAACAGTATGTGTACCAAGCATTCAAGACCATAAGTATTTTTAAAAATGATATATAATAATGACTGCACTGGTGTTTCTAAAACGAGGTGAATAATCATGTTGATTATGGTCGATTTTCAACAACTAATACAACCAGATACAACCAGTATTAAAAATATTTCGCAATAAATATGTTTTTGAATGTTTGATACGCATAATGGCTTTTACTTATATTTCCAATATTTGGAGATTTCTCTTTAAAATGTAATATACCATGGAATATGTTGTATAACATGTGATTAAGTGGGCCTTTAACTATAATAATTATAGTTGAATATAACTACAGTAGGTAAATCCGGCATGTGCATGACCTGTTATTAGCGCACAATAAATAACGCAGTGTAAATTAAATAAACATATAATTAATAAATACTAAGAATTTAGTAACAAGGGCTGAACTATAGTTTCATTTATTTTCCAAATTTGATGATTATTTCGTCACGGGATCACGTGACCATGGGTGATGACGTGACTGTGTCCTAGTCGTGCCAATCCGGTACCTCGCTTAACTGTGATCGATGATATGATCTAGAGTGTAGAGCAGCTGAAACAGGAAATGAGATTGATTAATGAAAACTTGATACTTTTTTGTTTCCTCCATTAGGGAAGAGCTGACATAGATTTAAACGTCTTCGTGACATACATGTTCACACTGTCGACGGTTTTGTGCTACGATGTTTTGTTTATATACCTGAGATCATTGAGCCTTCGGCTCACCGAATATCGGCATGAGTAGTCGAGATTGAGGCTAGATCATGCCACGAATCTCTACTATTTTATATTAGGACCTGTTCTGACAGGGAACTGTATAACATTGAACAAACAAGGCAGGGAATAGAATTATTTGTTAATATTAGTTCCTCGATAATCTACTTCACATTAGAGTGTGGTTCCAGTTAGAGATTGCATGCTTTTCTGTGACTTCCGTGAGCCAATATCCAAATAAACGTTGATTGATTTATACCCAGGAGACATTCCATAATTGTAAGCTACCCAAAGCGAAGTACATTATTAAGGAACATGTATTAACTAAGAAATATATTCCCCGCGTTATTTTTCGACGTTATAAGGTTCCCTGTCAAAACTTCAAAAAGTTCCCAGGTTTTGTACTGGTGGAACATGATCTCCACGGGCGTAGCTAGAGTATACAGATTCATGACATGATCAACATTGAAGAATGAAAAGCAGCATTTTATATGTTATGTGCCGCTGATATCCCATTACAAAACTGGATCTTGTTATGTCATTATAGACTCGACGAATTTGCATCATGGATCCCCAGAAACAGGAAAAATCAGGGTTCGTATTCACCAACGGGGTTCAGGTTATTTTAATAAACCTGGTACAATCTAAATTGCGTTGGGTAAAATTTTACACAACAATATGGTGCATATTAGATGAGTGGTCTTGACCTTATTTTAATTTTTTAATTTTTTATTTACACACGGAAAAATTATATACCATATGAAAGTGGTGCCGTTGCCATGGAAACGGAATGTAAACAATGTATATAGCACTACGCGAACGTTGGCTAAATTTAAAACATCGATATAAAATAACGCTGTGCTTTGATTGGTGGTTCCTCGACTCGAATTGAATATTTAAATTTTACCCCCCCCCCCAAGCCAAAGAAATAGTAACTTAATCGTTAATTCGAATTATGTATCTTTAAAGATTCACTGTCGATTTGACATTAAAAATTAACCATTTAATAATCCTATTATCCGTTGAAAAATTAAACAAAAATACTTACAATCACCATCATTCGTATCACACAAATGATGCTTAGAAAACGACCATAACAGCTGATATAATAATAATAATAATGCCCTTTATTAATTACCGTGCTTCGACGACGGAAAATTAGGGACGATCTTTATCAAGGTATAATCATTTTGCTTGGTTAAACCAAATCAAAATGTGCTTATCCTTTCATGGCGGCAGCTGCGCTGGTGCAGCATTAAAGAGCATGTACCAGTGCATTCTCCCACAGGGATCTTAGCATATATAAGAGAATGTACTGGCTTATACTGACTAGATAAATAGTCCAATGTATTCTCTTATATATGCGATATACTCGTATATAAGAGAATGCATTGGCACAGCGTGTTCGGACAATTTCAGGAAGGGTTAAATGGGAATTTCAGGCTACACCAAAAACTCATAATCACGATTCGATCTCATTATTTACCGATACAGAAGACGTACAAAAGGGGTCAAACAGACCGTTGATCCTTAGTATGATCACCCCTGGTCAAGTGGTCATGTTAATATGATATGATACTGGTGGTCCTGTTGAATTGCTGTGGTGCCGTTAATAAAAAGTACCGTTATATTTTCTACAGTTGTAATTTTCGCGGTGTTTGGCTAATCCGAGCGATTTGAAGAAAACAAAACAGCATGTGTATGAAACATTCAAGACCACATTATTTTTGAAAAATATAATAACGCCTGCGGTGGTGTTTCTAAAACGACTCGAATAACCATCTTGATTATAGTCGATTTTCAACAACTAATACAACCAGTATTAAAAATATTTCGCAATAAATATGTTTTTGAATTTTTGATTCGAATAACCATCTTGATTATAGTCGATTTTCAACAACTAATACAACCAGTATTAAAAATATTTCGCAATAAATATGTTTTTGAATTTTTGATTCGAATAATGTTTTTTCCTGTATATATGTTTAGATTATCGGAACACCGCGAAAAGAGAAATTTAACGGTACCTTTAAATATTTGTTAACGGCACCAGTTTGCCCTAACAACACCATAGCAATTCAGCAGGTCCAAACCGCACCATAGCACATTAGCATGACCACCTGACCGGGATGATAATACATTTACAAAATACTAACCTGTGCCATGAAATTTATGTATTCCTCATAAGTGACTGAACCGCTATCTGAAAAAAGAAAAGAATATCGTGTCGTCAGTGTTAGCGCTGAAAATGCTTAACACATGCAGATGTTGCCCAACGTTACCTTATAGACGCCATGTCCGAATTGACCCTACATTAGTCCAAAAACAATTTCTAAGTTAATTTGCACCTCACTTGGCAACAGAAAAACGAAACTAAAATACCTGCAATGACCATTATCTGTATGCAATAACAATGTCACAATACACACAAGAATCGATCAATTTACGTTGAACACGTGTGCGAAAGATCATAATAAAGACGGTCAATTGAATTTTTGCAAAGTTGACAAAAATTCAAAATGTGTTAAAATCATCTCATATTAAAGACATATTATGGACTTGTTCGGGTGTGTTAAACTGTTAAGTTAGTATTCAGGTGTGTTAAACTGTTAAGTTAGTATTCATGGACTTGTTCGGATGTGTTAAACTGTTAAGTTAGTATTCGGGTGTGTTAAACTGTTAAGTTAGTATTCGGGTGTGTTAAACTGTTAAGTTAGTATTCAGGTGTGTTAAACTGTTAAGTTAGTATTCGGGTGTGTTAAACTGTTAAGTTAGTATTCAGGTGTGTTAAACTGTTAAGTTAGTATTCGGGTGTGTTAAACTGTTAAGTTAGTATTCGGGTGTGTTAAACTGTTAAGTTAGTATTCGGGTGTGTTAAACTGTTAAGTTAATATTCAGGTGTGTTAAACTGTTAAGTTAGTATTCGGGTGTGTTAAACTGTTAAGTTAGTATTCGGGTGTGTTAAACTGTTAAGTTAGTATTCGGGTGTGTTAAACTGTTAAGTTAGTATTCAGGCACTATGCCAACAGGAGGAATGTAGCATTCTACTAATTCGTCGAAAATCTCAAGCAAATCGATAAGTACCACTCCATAGAAAACATCATCTGAACTACGCTCAATTGTAAATATTTACTTCTAAAATCGGGACGCAGCTATCGGCGATAAAGTGGCGAAATCGAGAGTCGTTGAATTTAGTTAATATATAATAATGACGGTGTGTGTTGTCAATAAGTTTACGTTGAACACGTGTGCAAAAGATCGTAATTCATAACGATCTTTGTTAGCTTTCGCTTGTGGGGAGTATGAACGCTCTTTAAAATTTGGGCACCAAAAGCATCTCCTATTCATGGGCTCACATATATCCTATCTAATTATTTGCTGGTATTGCACACGTACCGATGGTGGTGTTATATATGGTGTCAAAGAGGACGGAGTATCTTCATGCCCATGTCAGTTAATATACCGTACGACATTAATGGCTGTTATATACCCTATAATATTTACATAGCATGGATGTTTTACACTAAATTTTGTTTGGATTTCACTGTCAACTACCAATTACGTCATATATTTAATATCCCAAGAAAACACACGATAACACGTATGTGTGTTAATCATTATAGGGTACGATATGTGGAAAGGGGCATTTCAATTAAGACACGAATGTTGTTTTCAGTGTGTTTTATTGAGGTGTAACAACAAGGAATAATTCAACGAATACCCACGCCAATATCATAGAAGCACACGTTACAGTGGAGTCATATGAAGTTTGGGATAAATTGGACAAAAAATGTTGCCTGTAGGGCGCGCCAAAATCTATTTAGTGATGCGAGTAAAATCTAAGATAATTAAAATTTGAGATACAAGATGGCCGCTGGCGGTCATGTTTTTAACGAATTTCGGAAAAAATCGATGGCTTCCACCTATAGATCACCCGGAGATCCACATGACGTTTAGTGATGATCGGCTATGTGACGTGATCTGTTTATAGGGTGAGCCGAAGGATTTAGTCATTCATAGAGTGACCGCTGGCAATTTATGGCTCCGATCTAGTGGTCACCCAAAGATGTTTGGTGACGATCGGATGAGGGATATGGTATGTATGATTATGCCAAATGATTTCGTCATGCAAAGAGTAAAAACGTAAAATCGGATACATCTAATTGAAGAGTAATAATACATGTCAACCTATACATGATGATCTTATATAACAGGTATTATTTTTGTGTATTTTGAATCAGTTTGTGGACTTTGAAAAAATTAGTTGACGCCTTGATGTGAATGGAGAAGAATGTATTAACTGTATATGTATGCCAGTACCAGACTTGATCATGCATTAAATAGTAATAAATAGTAATAAATATAGAATATGTAGCTAGTGTCGTCGCTTAAATTGTTTATGTCCGTGAGGGGGATTTGAGCATTTATTGGGCGAGACTCTGCCGAGTCCATTAGATGCCAAATCCTCCGAGCGGACATAAACAGTTTAAGCGATGACATTAGCTACATATTTTATTTATCCATCGCACAAAACTTGCCTTTTGTGAGGTAAATCTGTCATTTTCCTCAGTTTTACATTCGTTACTTCGATGACGCCATTACATTTATTAGGTCAAGCAAACCGATTAGTATTCATGACGTGTGAAAACCGGAGTGCAGCTTAGAGCGAAATAGTTCATTTGCATTTTTACCTTTATTATAAGCAGACCTTGTTCTGATGATTTATAGATGTTTTAGAGCTAAAACATATATCATTTTACGAATTATTTTAGTGAATTATACACGATAAGAACGTTCTGAAATCACAATGACGTCATTAAGGCCGGTTGACGTTCCTAGTTACCTGCACAATTTGCATATCAAATTACGTCATAAAAGTAGTACTAACCTAATAAAGCTAAGTTGACCTAATAAAGCTACCTTGACGTAATAAACGTAACGTTTATTAGGCAGGCTTTATGTAGGCAATAGAGGTAGTGAGCGGTGGATAAATAGTAATAAATAGTTCATGTTTAACAGACGAGTCTCCCAACCAATATATACACTTACGGTATTATGCACATGGACAATCACGTGATTTAAATATACCGGCAGATCTGGTTTCTATTTATGGAAAAGGTTATTTCCCCAGCAAAGTGGAGCCGAATCGTTGGGAATGAACGGGAACGTGTTATTCGCACCTGGATACCATTGTTCGCACCTGGATACCATTGTTCGCACCTGGATACCATTGGTGGCTGTAATTACTCACGATCTACATCGAGAAGCTTGAAGAAGTATTGGAAATCGTCCTTGCGTAGAATGTTATCATCGTCGTAATCGTGTATGTCAAATAATTCGTTAGAGTAGGCGTGTAGTTCATGCCACTCCTTGTCCACATGATTGACATATTCCTCGCGGCTCACCGTCATGCTCTCTGAAAATAAAATAATATAAGTCGTGGCAATAAATGATGTACGACATTATAGAGTAGGCGTGTAGTTCATGCCACTCCTTATCCACATGATTGACATATTCCTCGCGGCTCACCGTCATGCTCTCTGAAAATAAAATAATATAAGTCGTGGCAATAAATGATGTACGACATTATAGAGTAGGGGTGTAGTTCATGCCACTCCTTATCCACATGATTGACATATTCATCGTGGCTCACCGTCATGCTCTCTGAAAATAAAATAATATAAGGGTGGATACACACTTGCACGTAATCTCTGTAAATGTCGTGTATTTGTCGTTTTACATGGATCATACAGACCTTGTAATATGTGTCCGCTGACAACCCAATCATTGCGGCTATGTTTGACCACAGTGTGCCAAGCTCTGAACGTGCAGAGAGCCGTTGACTGAACGAAGTCGTCAGGCCGCTTAAAATAATTGTTCGCACGATAACCCAAATGTTGGACTTTCTGTTTAAATCAATGTCAGTCTTCTCTTGATTTGTATAGCAGTGATGGCCCCAGGATTTTCCGAACGCAGGGGCTATCATCCCCACTATGGGGGGGGGGCTATATTATCCAGGAAGCTACCGGATTGACCATTGCATATTTCCTTGACGGGTAGGGTGGGGGCATGCAGCACCCTGAGTCCTGTGATTAATATAATATTCAGCAATTTATGCTATTCATATAATTATGAACATAGTATTACAGCTTTAAATTTGATAATACAGAAGGTGATGTTGCTGTGTGTCTTCATTCTTGGAAAAAGGTTGTCCAGCTCTACGAGTTCCCAACTATTTACCTCTCTTGTGTTATATATGTATACGCAAAATTTACAACTAAGGAATATTTAAGTTAAACATATTGTACATTCATGCCCAGATAATCCCGGCTGATACATTCAACTAAATCCCTTAGTTATTCGAAGCTTTCGAGAACCAGCCCCTTCCCCCAATCATGGTTATGGTCCAAAATGTTATAATTCAAGCTAAAATTGTGACAGTTAGGAAATTGTTCAACCTTTGGTTTGAGAAACATATACTGTTATGTAAATTCTGGGTGAAAATGGGGGGGGGGGGTGTCACTCTTTTTACTTTCAACGCTGTACCTGCATTAATTTTCTGGCGATGTAATGGATATTTGCATGGAAATGCCAATTGAATGTTATCATATGAGTTCGCTCTGAAACTATCCGAGGAATCTCAACGAACCGGTGTTGTCTGTCTTAATCTACCAATGCTTGTTATTCAAGGCATGGGAGCACCATATCGGATTGTTAATGAGACATTAAGGGCTTTGTGGACCCATTTTTTCCAAAAATATTTAGAGTCCAAATAAAGGATTCTGTTCATATATATTAGTAATCATAGAAACCATGCCCATTGATGCAACACTTTAAGAGTATACTTCATGGTGGATTATGTTAGAAATACAAAATGTGAACTTTATTGAGATTTAAAAAAAATAAAATTTACAGGCAATGGTCCAAGAAAAACAAAGTCCATATCTAAGAATCAAATATGGGAATATTTACTGAACACTGTGATGAATGATTTACTACAAAACAAATGATATACTAACTTCATAATATGGTTGAATGAGAGCCAGCAGTTTATGGGTCAACTTTCCATGGCTTATATCCAGTCTGGTGTGAATAGCTTTTAGCTGGTGTCAGGATAATCACTCACGTGGAAGTTGAGTGAGTGGTGACCTACTTACTAGAAATAGTGTGATGGTCTGGTAGGGTTTGATTGAGGCTTAGCATACTATTGTCAACATAGTTCAAAGCATTACACTGGCCACTGCTTAACCCATACCTTCTATCATCCACACAGCCAATGTTTAAGCAAGTATCCACAGCATGCAGAGGGTTTCACATCACTTTAACCTGGGCAACGCCGGGTAACCCTGCTAGTATTTTATATACACCAATACAATTAAATTGTGTTTGTTTGTTTGTTCGTTATCTGTCCGGCTTTGTGCGACCAAATGGGAAATGTCGCTGGATAGATGACGGCAGATGTGACCAGGGAATATATTGGATATGTGCAGTTGATCTAAGATGACTTAAAGGGGGGGGGGGGGGGCTAATACATTATTTTAACATATATGATACATGAAGAGCGTTTATTATCAGCTCAGAATATATATATATAACACGGACGTAATTTGACACGGGGCATGTCGTTGTGTAGATACCGTTGACACCAGACGACTTAAATAGGCACTAATACTTAGCAATAAACTAAAGCGCGTTTATCGTCAACTTAAAACACAGAGATAACTTTCTCCGGGGAGTGTTATGCAATAGGTGATGTTTATTTCAGGTGACTAATAATGAATTTAAATGACTGGAAAGGGAACTAATAATTTACTCATGCTCTATCCGAGCAACACCGGGACCCCATCTAGTTTAGTATAGTGATAAATCCCCCAAACATTAAGTAATTATTCACCAAATGATGGGTACAAAACAAAATCGCCCAACGCAGAAGGTAAATTAATAGTGGGTAAATTGTTACCCTGCGTTGAGTAAAAACAGTGCCCAACAATGAGCAAAATAGGTAGTCTAGTCGTAATTCTCAGAAAAGACATTTCTAGAAGCATTTCCGAGGAAAAGTATCAAACCAACTTTTTTACCACAACTCGAAGGTGCCGAACACGAATAGACTGCCTGTCGCCCGATTGGATGAACATAGGGTTCAATAAAAGGCTTTTAAAATATTCGTGTTTTCTTCGCTGGAGGGTTGTTGATACGGCGCACCGTACAACGTCATATGAAATGACGCAACTGACCTTGAACTTACTCAAACTTATATACTCCTCGCGGGACGTTCAAAGCCACGTTGTATCATGATACTATCATCACAGTAATAGTTCTGAAATATTAACATCATATAAATCAGGTACCTACGGTAAGACATTGCTGTTTTGTATATTTATCGACGATTCTCGTAAGAATTCTCTTATAGTCCGGGGGCCAATATGGGTACCCTTGCACCCCCCCCCCCCTGTGACTTAACTTCACCCCACTCATTTTGTTCCTTATTATGTCCTTCAACTTTTAAGCAATGTTAACAAGAAAAAAAGTGGCCGTGTAGACTCCAGACAAGATGGCGTCCATCCTGGCCGCGTTTTTCAGATCAGACCCTAAGTAAGTTTAATGCAAATTATAGCGGGAAAATCTGGTAAAATGTATACAAATGTATATATTTTCGTGAAGTTAAGACATAATGACACTTTTTTGGCGCAAAATTGAAACTCAACATCCAAGATGGCCGCCAAAATGGCCGCCGGAAGTTGAAAATATGATGTGTTTTTCACAAATATCTTCTAGATCAGTTCATGTTGTTTGGAACTGGTTGAGTAATATGACTTTATTTTGTGTTTTGTATATTAACTGATAATTGGAGCGGCGTGTGTGAGTACGGTATGCAGTGAGTTGCTGAATTGTCATGTGAGAGGTGTATATGCAAGTATGGAAGGTATAAGTGGTCATGTGGGTGTGTATTGGTATATCTGGAAGGGCTCACCATTGGTGAGGTGTATATGTATACCTGGATTGACGCTATGGTCATGGGTATGGCGAATAGGTATACATGTAGTGGCTGTATGGTCCATAGTGAGATGAATATGTATACACTGAGTGAATGTATGATCGTGAATGTGGTGAATATGTATACATAGAGTAACTATATGGTCATGTGCCAGGTGTAGGAGTATACCTGGTGTTCATGCATGATGAATCGTGGCTGTATCGTCAGGTGTACGTGTATAAAAGTGGGTGACTATATTGTCATTTGTATGGTGTTTATGTACATATGGAGTGACTGAGGTAATCGGTGGGTTGTACATGTGTACCTTGGGCGGCTAGTTTGAATTTTTTTATTGTGAAATATACCCAACAATCAACAACAGATTAGTGGTCTGTGTTCTATGTTCCTACATTGCCCGGATAGTCATAATTTAAATTGAGCATATGTTTCAATTCACTTTTCCACTATAGTATAATAGTGATAACGCGGAATTTCGCCAGGGAACACGTAATAAATAGATCGGCATAATGTATGCCTATTTTAAATGTGATTGGCCTGATTTGTCGAGGCCAGTAGCACAACTACTATGATCCTACACATTATGTGCCAATTTTATAATTCGGCATATTATATGCCACTTTAATGAGTATTCTGAGCACGGAATTTATAGATTCCATCATGCTGCTTATTTTATTAGAGCAGTCGATCTTATCACGCCCAAGTTTTGCACTTTGAGTCAGTGCTGTGAGCACTAATTATTTTATATTCGCATATTATATGCAACCTAGATCAGCATGACCTGCATATATAGGCAGCGATTTCTAAGGTGGACACATCAAGTGTGAAAATAATGATGAATGCTCCAGGATGTATGCATTGAGTACGACCAATCTGGTTAGAACCAGATAATTCCGGTCTCAGTTAATGAGCAATTCGCACATGATGCGCGGCATGATGTCGTCTGAAGCTTTGATTTTGCGAGATTTGATACCGCTGCTTCTGTCCGAGCCGATAATTAATCACACATGTGGGTACCATCCCGTTACATTACGCTTTTCACAATAACTCAAGTATATGTTAATCAATAGAGAGGTCATATCAGAGAATTCTCCATCTTGTTGGTGTTTATGTACATGGGGGAAACGTTAAACGTGGAAAGTGATAGCCACCCATTATCACACAGTAATTCCATATATACATAAACACCACAGACATAACAATATAGTGACCCAATGTATACACGTACAACTGACCCATGACCACGGATGACCTTACAGCCATGAGTCACAATGGAGGCACACCGTGTATACTCCTAAACATGACCCATAACCATTTAGTCACTCCTTGTATACCCATGCATTGACCTCACCATTGGCCACACGGTAATCCCTGTATACCTATTCTCCACACACACGGTCAAATAGACATTCAATATAAACATCAACACCACAACAATGACCACAGAGTCACTCCAGGTATACATATGCACCTCACCAATGGCCATATAGCCACTCGCTCCATACACATACCCTCACCCATGCCACCTGGTATACTCCTTCACCTGACCTATGGCCATATAGTCACCCCGTGTGTACCTATTCAAAACATTCATACATGATCATGGTCAATCCTTGTATACATATTCACCTCACCATTGGCAATGTCACTCCCTGTATCCATATGTGTCACACCAAGCCGAATAGCGACACAAGATATACTAATACAATCCAGTAAGAAAAGTCAATCCATGTATGCATATGTACCTCATCCATGGCCATATAACAACTCTCTATATACGCACACCCCTCGCCCATCACCATATAGCAACACGTGTGTATACCCGTATAACCTATACATGACCATACCGCCACGAGTCACCAAGCAGGGACACCAGGTATAATCATACACCTGACACGTGACCATTTAGTCACTCCCTGTATATATATTCATTACATTTATGATCATACAGTCACTCCTTGTATACCTACATCTACTAATCACACAATTGACCATACAGTCACTACATGTATACATATTCGACACGCATAGTCATATAACCACTCGATATATATATATGCAGCCCACCCTAGACCATGGAGTCACTCCAGGCATACATATACACCTCACCAACGGCCATTCAGCCCTTCCAGATATACACAAAACCTGCACACACGACTACTCATACCTTCCATACTTGCGTATACACCTCACACATGACAATTCAGCAACTCACTGTATAATCATACACGCCATCCATGATCATACAGCTAATCCATATACACCCACCAATGATAGTACATCCACGAGATATATAAATATATACCACATGGACACTCCCTATATACACACACGCTCGATAATGTCCATCCAGCTTACTCCAGGTATGCATATACACTTCAATCATGACCGTACAGTCATTCCATGTATACCTATACACATTACCCGTAACCATAAAATAACTACCTATTTATCCACACACCCCATCCATGATCATACAGACAACACATGTACATCCCACCCATGACCTTACAGTCACTCCATATATACATAATCAACACATAGATGACCATGTAGCTATATCCATACACCACATCAATGTCCATACAGGCACATCGGGTGCACCCGTACTGGATAGACACAACCATACACCATACAGTCACTCCATTCATACCGATTCACCTCACACATGACCATGACCTTTCTCTGTATACCTATACATCTTACCATGGACAACCCACACATAACCATATAGTCACTCCTTGTATACCTATTCACATCATTCATGACATACAATAACTCCCTGTATACCTATTCACCTCCCCTATGATCATAGAGTAACTCCCTGACTACCATATTGGCATCCACCCTGTATCCAGTTGATATTTTGTTTTATCATAATGGACCAGAATAGCCACAGATTATGGTACATCTCGGTTCCGTCTCAAAGTTGTGTCCATTTCCTTTCAATAATATGGCCAGAATCACAAAATAGGTTCTCGGCAAAATTCCATACTTTAAAATGAATTTGTCATGCCCAATACGGAACTGGGACAATCAGAATAGAACATATAGTTGTCAGTTAATTAACTAACACGTATAATAACCAAGTGAGTCACAATTTACTACCTTTTCGATAACACAGAGAATAGTGTTCGGGATATATGTAAAAAAAAACTTTTTTACAAATTTGGTTGCCATTTTGGAAGCCATCTTGAGCAATTTGGTCTATAAATACCGTAGTGTGACACATTTAAGATAGACCAAAACAATAAACACATTTGAATCCAAAGACAGTTACATTTTACTTGAAAACATGGTCCATACCTGAAAAGTAAATTTTTGCCGATATTTATGTCAAGTTTTTGAGAGAAAAGTCCAATATTTTTGGTGATGTCAGTGGTGACAATAGTAACAATTAACCATGGTGCATCAGACATGTTAGTATTCAATGTATATGAGACAGAATAGCCAATTTTATACATCAACCACAACTTGTAAGCGATTGCAGGACACGCTGGGGCAATATTTACCATTTTCCATATTTTGGCGGCCATTTTGAGCCAAAGTAAGAATTTTGGTTCCAATGAGTTGGAATATTCATAGGTAATGATATGCCTCACTTAGATTACAAAGTTCTGTTCATTTCTTGTTGAAATGTGACTAGAATCCCAATTGTTATTTTTTGTGAAATTTTATACCACGTTCTAAAAAAACGAATTTTTGAGGGAAGGGGCTAGGACTCCAATAATTGCATATTGAATTGCTCCAATGATCAGTTAATATACAAAACACAAAATAAAGTCATATTACTCAACCAGTTCCAAACAGCATGAACTGATCTAGAAGATATTTGTGGAAAAAAAAACGTCATATTTTCAACTTAATCCTGATTCACAGAACTTTCAACCGGTTGTGATTTCATGAAGAGCGTTTATTTATTAAATAACATACTTGTCAATATATGTATAGCAGATGATGAGATAGTTCTGACAGAAAGGTCACGAGGGGTGATTCAAATAACAAAGTATTCCCATGTTCATGAGATTATATGTATAACGAGTGTGAAATATGGTTCGATATTGACTTACTGTATTTTCGCGGCAATAAAAACAGTATGTGACTTTAAGTTGATTTTATGGGTTAAATATGGGTCAAAGGCAGCGACAGGCACCCTTATTGGATTCAGCATACTTGAATTATGCTAGAAAACATAGTTTCATGCTTTTCCCCAAAAATGCCTCTATGGTTCTAGTATTCCACTAATGTAGCTTTTCCGACCAGACTAAGGCCCAAATTGGGTAACATATGTTTGAACCAACAAGAACGTAAGCAGTTACTAAATGGATATACAATTTATTAGGTAACATTTTACCCAACGCGATTTAGAGTGTACATTATTCAACCCTTTACCCAACAAAACGGCCAAAAACGCCCAAATTAAGCTTCCACAGCCTAAAATATCTTCGGTCTGTCTCAATAACACCATACAAATATGGATATCATTGGAACCGGTTCATTGATCACATTGTGATGGTTACGGTTATGCCCTGTGCCAATGCATTCTCTGATATATGCGAGTCGACCGTAGGTCGCCTCGCATATATAAGAGAATGCATTGGCCTCAAAAAATTCTTTTTAACACTTTTTACCATTTTTTCTTACATTCTTTAACAATTTTATAATTTGTTCTTACATTTTTTAACAATTTTTATAATATTTTTCTACATTCTTTGACAATTTTATCATTTTTAATATGTGTTAAGCCATTGCATTCTCTTATATTATGCGAGGCGACCTATGGTCGACTCGCATATATAAGAGAATGCATTGGCACAGGGCCGTTCTGTTGGGTAAAGTATTTAAATTCGCGCAGTAATCTATTTTTCGCTGAGTTTTAAATTAGCGAACTTTGAATTCGCACACCGTGCTGCGCGAATTAAAAACTGATAAAAATTATGTTCGTATATGTCTATTATCTGTCTACCTGTTGGCCGCGTGTATTTGAAAGATGTATCGTTCGGTTGACATATAATTAACTCAGATTTTATGACCATGCATGCACGGTGCTATTCCAGGATTGTGGATATAGAGTCGTGCTTGTTTGTTTGTTTTTGTGCACCGTCAACCGGGACTATGTGTATGAGTTGTACCAGCAACGCAACATCGAAGATTTTACCACGATTAATCACTTTACAATTTGAGTAATGCATGGTGTTGAGGTTGGTTGTGTGAATGTGAATACAATTGCCTATTCGCGATCCAATTGTCCGTAATTCATTAACTATGTAACTCATTAACACAACCCTCTTATTTTCCCTGTTGAAATTAGGTTAAAACTCAGGAGGTGTACTACTTGTCTCTCAGTTTGAAATTCGCGCACCGATGGGTTATAACTTGTGAAGAGATCACTTACTGTCAAGGTCGTAGAGATCGAAGGATGCATCAAGCTCAAGTGACGAGAATACTCCGTTCATGGGGTTGATATCCAGCGACATGAACATCGATAGAGCCGTTTCATTGTAAGGCTCCAGATGGGGTCTGAAATGCACATAATGTGGCATTGTGAGTGTCCAAATGGGGTGTGAAGCAGAGACATATGGTATTATGATGCTCCAAAATGGGGTCTACAAAGTAAGATAGGTGGTGCAAGTATGAGGCTCCTAAACGGATTCTGGAGGGAAGACATGCTGCACACTAAGAATCCAAATGGGTGGGGCATTTAATAATAAAATTATCTAATTCCTGACCGAGACACATATGTATTTTCATCCGTGGCAAACAGCTCGCGAAAATAAAAAAAAACTCGTTCACTAGTGAGATAGTTTTACATCTAGCTATCCACTCAAAACACTCTTTACAGGTCAGGTACATCCTGATTAAACTATTATTGTTTATTCAATTATAAGCGGTAAGCATGAATGCCGCCGTTACAAGGGGCATAACCCAACATCATTTAAAAAATGATTGAAAAACAGTGTCATACTAAATCGGTACCATGTTTCTTTATGTGACAAAATAACTTGTCTCGATCTGTGCGAAATAATAGTCCTGATAGCACATGACCAGGAAGTCAACTAACAGTCAATTGGTCTAAAGTGTGTTCTGAGTGAGCGGTTGAGTGATAATTTTAATGTCATTTAGAAAGGTAACCTCGTGTCATATTAACTAAAATAAGCCAGCGCAAATGGCTGCAAAACAAATTCTATCGGGAGACTGAACATTTGCTGTAAAGATGCTACGAGTATGATTTTGCCGTGCACTGGAATGCGCATTCCCATAGTTTCCCCAAAAACATGGAAATATTGGTGGATTTAGCACTGTCAAATTCAACATTAATAGTTAAATATGACTATAGTAGTTGAATTCAGGATGTGCCTGACTTGAACAAAACTATATATGCTCTAAGTGTCTGTGGCGTGAAAGGGAACTTCTCGTGCTTGTGTCCAAACAAGGGAGTTGAATTGCGAGATATGTGGTATTATAGTGGTTCAAGCAGACCGCAAAAAAACAAACATTGTAAGGCTCCAAATGGGTTCAGAAAAGCATGATATGGGGGAATTGTCAGGATCCAGATTGGGTCTGAATGGCAGCATAGGTGGCTTTATCAGGTTCCAAATGGGACCTGCGTGGAAGCGCCGTGGCATTTTAAGGTAAAATATGATGTCTGAAAGGTAATATACAGGTCATGCACATCCTGAATTCAACTATTATAGTTTAACTTTACAGTGCTAAATCCCCCATTTCTCTATGTTTGGGGAAACTATCCCTATGCACAGCCAACATACGCTCGTATTAACATTACAGCACATTTTCAGTCTCCTGATGTAATTTGTTTCTGCAACCTTTTGCGCTGGTTTATTTTAGTTAATACTGACACACGTTTGCCTTTCTAAATGACTAATATTATTACTCACCCGCTCATTCATAACACACTTTAGACCAATTGGCTGTTAGTTGACCTTCTGGTCATGTGCTATCATGACTATTTTTTTCGCACAGATCGAGACACGTTATTTTTTTCACATAAAGAACATGGTACCGATTTAGTATGAGACTGTTTTCAATCAATTTGTTTGAAATATGATGTTGGGCTAGCTATGCCTCTTGTATCGAATTCTCAGAACGGCGACATTCATATTTACCTATTATAGTTGAATTCAGGATGTCCCTGACCTGATATATGTGGTGACATTATAACGTTCAAAATGTGGCGGCCCCTGCAAAGGTAAATCATGCCATGAATTTCTACTCTGGCTAACGCCTGTAAAGATCATATTCCACAAGCACAAAACTTTGGAACTTTTTGATGTTTTGACAGGGAACCTTATAAAGTCGAAAAAATTACGCGGGAAATTTCTTAGTTATTATGTGTTCCTTAATAATGTACTTTACTGTCGGTGAAGGTACCAACTCGAACTTTCACGATTTAAAAAAGTTTGTGGGCGATTTTGCTTTGCGTCGCTTACAATTATAGAATTTCTCCAGGTTAATTAATTCATTGTTTGCAGTGAAGTACATTATTAATACTAACTAAGAAATATATTCCGCGCATTATTTTTCGACTTTATAAGGTTCTCTGTCAAATCTTCAAAAGGTTCCCAGGTTTTGTACTAGTGGAATATGATATCTTGTACGGGCGTAACCAGAGTAGAGATTCATGGCATGATATACTGCAAATCAGGATATGTGACATAGTGTGGCCCTTAATGGAATGTGAAAAGCAAGATAATGTGGCATCGTAAGACAGTCAACTTGATTATATCTGAATGTTTTCTTGTCAGAACGTTTAGTTGGTGGAACATTTTGTATTAATTGGCGGCAAACGAACAATGATAACCTATCTTCGAGAAGAGAGGTGACTTTAAAATATGTATTCTAACACAGATGAGCATCAGAATTATTTAAGAGAATCACAATTAATGTTCTTGTGGTCATATTCGTGAGATGTTTATTGGCGAGAAGTACAGTAATGCCCTAATTAATCGACTCCATAACCACAGCAGAATTATAGGTAACTTTTCAGGATTTAGTCGGAAATATGGCTTGTTGCCATTCATCGGAAAGCTCTCGTGGAGGGCTTTCCGATGAATGACAACAAGCCATATATTTCCGACTAAATCCTGAAAAGTTACCCATAATTATGCTGTGGTTATGGAGTCGATTAATTAGGGCATTACTGTAAATAACAATATAATTATAATACTCACGGTAGAGCACCGGACACGCCCGTGATAAGAAACAGGAAAGCGATCATGGCGCTGTGTCACGTGACCTGAAATTGATACGTATAATTATATATATGTAAATAAGTTAAAACATATGGTTGTTAATATTCTGAGCATCAGTAACTTTATCTACTGAAAATATAACATAACTTGCGAAGTTAAATTACTGGTTGGAATATTTCAACAGGAGTTCAGATGGTCTTGATTGTGAGACCATATACACTCCTCGTTGATGGGTGTCAATCGAAATCCAATTAGTTTCTTAAAAGTTAACTGACAAATGGACGGAAGTAGTCGCACATAATTATGGCTGAAGCAAAACTGCATGACTGTCATATATGTGCCACTGCGGAATCAAAATATGTTTCTAAATAAATGAAATACTTATATACTCACTTGGTAGTTTTCAGAGCAAATTTATGAAGTCATAAAATAATTTAATTTGTTTAAAGATGGCATATCTCTCTTCTCTACAACACTCACAACACCACCACCACCACCACCACCACCACCAACAACAACAACAACAACAACAACAACTGTTTGGAACGTCTCTATTGGAACTATTTGTATCATTATTGACAAAAATAACACAATATAACACCAATGGCGTTGGAGTGGGTTATAATTTAAGAAATAAATGTTACCAAATTATGAAAATGTTCTCAAGAGTATACTAATATTATAGTATAATGAGAGTATGAATGCGATATTATTCACAAAACGCATTTTGAGCGAGAGAAAATTCGATTTTGTTATGTTTTTGTGAAAAGCACGTTAGTTTGTTTCTCACCAGAGAGTCACCAAGTCATCCGTAAATTTCCTGAAATTGTCGGCTGTTGTCCCGAATCATCCGCGTAAACAACAACCACGTGTTCGCACAACACTTTAAACAGCACAAGGCTTAAACCTCTGTCCATCTGGTTCCGGAGCAAAATGCGCTATATCCGATTTTTCGTTCACATGACTTATCATAAACTCGAAAAACAATCGCGACGTATATCGACACAAATGAATAATAAACAAGAAAAATGCTTAATGATAAACAAACTGTTCTGCGTATACTATTGAGATGCCATACCGTATATATTGCACCATCTGCCTATTTAGACATGCGCGCGCATTATACTACTTACGATTCACCATACTCTCGTAGTAAAGTCCTTATTTGGTATGTGACGTAATTGTATATATGTTATTTAGAACATGTGCGCAATTTACTGCGTACGATGTACGCTACTATCGTTGTAAATTCATTATTTGGTGTGTCGCATAATTAAACGTGTTAGGATAAAAACACGAACTGGATTAACAACATTTAATCTTTTTGCAAACCAATCGTATCAGATACACGTTTTCTCTCTGATCACTCCCAAATCATGAAGTAACGTACAGTAATGCCCTAAGTAATCGACTCCTTAACCACAGCAGAATTATGGGTAACTTTTCAGGATTTAGTCGGAAATATGGCTTGTTGCCATTCATCGGAAAGCTCTCGGGGAGAGCTTTCCGATGAATGGCAACAAGCCATATTTCCGACTAAATCCTGAAAAGTTACCCATAAGTCTGCTGTGTTTAAGGAGTCGATTACTTAGGGCATAACTGTACGTGAGGTAGTATGGGTCCATTGAAATAAGACATGGTGCGGGAACATGTCTCTATTCCGAAGGTTCGCTATTCCGAAGGTTCACTATTCCGAAGGTTCACTACTCCGAAGGTTCGCTATTCCGAAGGTTCTCTATTCCGAAGGTTCGCTATTCCGAAGATGTTTTTTTTAAAGGTTAATTCTATATTCAAGTATTGAAGGGGTTCTTTATCACGAAGACTCTTTTTTTTATGAAGGAAACAACATAAAACATTGAAACAATAAATGTCATTTTTTTATTTTTTCGCGGGTTTCCTTGAGATTTAATGTAATTACGTATGACGTTATTTTCCAATACATAATCACGTCAGGCAGCCCACACAATTGCTCTTTCCATGCGATTTAATGTCATCGCGTATGGCGTTATATCTCAATAATCTTACAGGCAACAATACGCCAGCTAAAGGTAGAAAGATATTGTATTACTCTTCAAGTTGATGTATTCCCTGTAAAAAATGGTTCAGAAAAACTCAGGTTATGAGCACAGGTCTTATAGGCAACAATACGCCAGCTAAAGGCGGGATTAAAATAGCGGGACTATAACTCTTAATGAATACTGCGAAGCAGAATGTCGTTGAATAGACGGGTATATATGAGTTGAACCTAACTGCAATTGTGAATTTGTATTGAATTGTAAGGCCCACTTAATTTTCGAGTCATCGGCTATTTTTTATAGTGCCTTGATATCAGGTTTTAAACACAATCTGTGCCATAAAATATGATTAAAACACTATATATAGTTCATCACCATTCCAAACGTCTGTATCAGAAGATGCCCCTAGAGAAATAGAAAACATCTTAAATCATAAAAAGATTCCCCCGTTATATGTCATGGCTCTCAGAATGCAACAGAATTCAACCTAATGTATTTTCAATTGAAGGGGAATAACATTATCTTTAAAATATAGAGTTACCCCCCTCCATTGAAAATAATACACTTTACTTTGCGCAACAAAACCAGATGAACCTTAAGCACAAAAACAAGTCGTTAACCATGAGTTAACTCAACAAAAACAACATGTTCACAGTTTATTACACCGGATAAGCTGATAACACAGTGTTATAGAGCTTCATATTTCAAATGGTATATATATAGATCTCATATATTTTATATATGTGATCTGGGGGTTCGAAAATTAAGTGGGCCTTGAATGTTGATGTTTTTTTTTTCAAATACAGATTGCCAGTTCGGAAAAACTATATCTCTTACATGTAGTTTATTTCAGTCATCGTGTTTTTAACTTTCCATAATGAACGATAAACTGATACTCTTTTCTTGCTATTAATAAAGATATCTAGGACAATTTGGGAATTAGAAGTAGATGTATAAATGTACTATATATGAATACTAGCGTAATCGTATTTTTCATTCATCGTGTGGTTTTTGTGGTGGGGTGCAAATTTTGATTAATTTCTGGTTAAATACGCCCAGAATAGAAAACCTTCGGAATAGCGAACCTTCGGAATAATGAACCTTCGGAATAGGGAACCTTCGGAATAATGAACCTTCGGAATAGCGAACCTTCGGAATAATGAACCTTCGGAATAGAGAACCCTACCCCATGGTGCGATTTGAATGAGACTGATGTGCATGCCGCCATGAATATGACCTTCGTCGGACTTATTATGTTTATTTATAGCTTTCTGTAACATGATTTGGCTTTTGTTTACATATAGCACAGCGTTCGATCTTGTCAATACCATGCTATTTACGCGACATTTATGATTGGTAAAAGAACAATATATTTTAACATCCTTCTGTTTATACGGCGGTTTTAACTACTGTGTCTATTTTAACAGCTATATTCACCGCGAACGCCATCCGTATATATTAAAGGGTATATTTTGAATGATCTAACGTTCTATACAATGAGTAACATTTCATATTATATCCAAGTTAATGGGAAATGAAAGGAAGCGTTATTTCCTACAATGACTGATGTTACTGTTGATTTGGGAAAATTATTATTTTATACTGATGAATCAATTACAGAGATTTCCGCGAGAGATAGCTATAGAACACGTGTCCTGATCCTTAGGGAAACCAAGTTTCATAACGGGAGCTGCGCTGGTGCAACATTAAATACCATACGCCAGTGCATTCTCATATATATGCGAGTTTCCCATATGGAGCCTCGCATATAAGAAAATGCAATTGCTAACAATGTCCACGTAAATGTTGTTAAGCAAATGTATTCTCTTATATATGGAGGCACCCTATGGGGGACTCGCATATATAGCAGAATAAATTGGTACAGAATTTCAAGAAGATCCAGTCATGAAAGGGTTAAAGTGATGTGAACCATTATACAGTTGTCGTCCGCTGTCGAGGGAGACATTGAGATATGTCACCCGCTCGAGAACGGAATGTCTCCCGAAGAGCGCAGCTCAGAGGGAGACATTCCGTTCTCGAGCGGGTGACAAATCTCACTGTCTCCCGAGAAGAAGGGCAACAACTGTTTTGTTATCCGATTAATACAGAAAACAATCCTTTCCATCCACACACACGATGTTGCACTGAGTCACGGGTCCTTTCTTTCCCGATTATGTATATTTTCAGTAACTTCGTATCGTCCTATATGATTTCTGTTCTATAATCGATAGTGAAGCCGTTAAGCGTTTGATATTCACCGTTTATTTACGATCATTTTGATGGTTGAATCGTCAATATCGGTCCATGCAATGTAAACAAATAAGCCATATAATTATATATATATTATCCACTTCTGCATTTTAGCATATTCAATGTCGTCTTGTGTGCGGAATTTACTCGAGATATTCACTTCACTTCATCTTCCCCCGAAACCTATTGGGTAATTGTCGATTTCATTAATGTACATTCATATGTGTCAATGCTCCCAAGTACATGGCGACCCCCCCCCCCCCCCACAACATACTTCTATGATCACATTGCAGACATGGCGGAGAGGTCTGATAAGATGGATAAGCGTACAGGACCATTCGCGACAAACGTATTACGTTGTCCACCAGCAAGCATGTATAACCAACCAACCTCAAGGGGTCGACTCGTTCAATCTTGTACCATAATGTCGACATGATATATTGAATCACCGAATGTTTCGATGTAAAAAGTACATAATAACGCTTGTCCGATAAAAGTATCAACTTAAAAGTTCGAATATTAGTGTTCACTAAATATATGCAAATTAGCAAACACCACAACTGGTGTTTTTTGCGAATCCGTGGGTATATAAGATTTACGACTCTAGTACGTCATAGTGATGTGAAATAGCTTATGTACTGCAGTGTGTTATGTGTGTATGTGTGTATGTGTGTTTGGATACATGTATGTTCTTGCAACATAACACTGGCGGGGCGACAAAAACAATGTCTCCCGGCTCAGCGGGCGACAGAGTGATTTGTCGCCCGGCACGTGACAGGACATGGGCCAATCAGATGGCTGTAAAATAGGGAGGAAGGTAATAATACACTGATGGCCGGCCGGGTGTCCAGAATGGAGTAGAAATACTCTTGCTGTAATTTGTCATTAATATGATATCCAATTCAGGGTTTTTTTTTTTTAGTATTTTGGCAATGAGTTGGGCTTCAAAACCACTTTGAATGAGAGAAATAATGTAATTCTAACTGGTAAACTGACTGCAGGAAGTTATCGTGTTGTATTTGTTGAAAATTTTGAAATCCAAGATGGCCGCTGGCAGCCATGTTTTTTTGGACGAATGACCTCAAAATGACTCATTCCTATTTACATGTCCATGTCCATGTTAACATCCATGATAAATAGTATGCACAGAAATTCATATACAGCTGTTTACAGTGAATTTCCCCCCGCAAATCTCTGTTTTAGTGTTAAAAGGGGGGTGGGTGTCAAAAAATGGTCGGAAAAAACTGTCGAAAACGGAAAAAAAATTGGCGGTGGGGGTGGGTGGGTACAAAAAATGATCGAAAGGGAAAAAATGCCATACGTGCCTGAATTTTTTTTCCGACCCCCCCCCCCCCCCCCTGTCCAAATAAGAAGAAATCAACGTAATTGTTGTAAACGATTTACACGCAGTGACCATCTGTTTGCAGACTGGCTACGTTATTTGTATCACTCAATATCTCATTCGTCTCGAGTAAAGAGATATATATGTCAAGCCAGTGCAGTTAAGACGTGGTTTACTCTGAAATGGCACAGGTATTTTCGACAATGTTAGCTGATTGTAACTCTGCATGTGCCCAGTAGATATACTGTCTTAGTACTAACATCAGTCTTATTTACTTAGTCATAAATTCATTTTCATTATAATTACCATGTTGTTTGCATCGTTCACAGAGCACACGAGTGTATTTTGCACTGAGCCATAGCCCAAATTCCTTAATTTGTTGCATATATTCTGTTGAGTATAAAAGGAGATGGTCTCACAAATGACCGGATTTAGTGTACAGTACCACTTTAAGGTGGCATCAGGTTATTATATAACTGAAGTTAGCCCGAAGTTAACCTTGAACTATCTGACATAATTACCCACCAGACAGACGACGATATATCACTCAAAAATTTGCAATAAATAGACATTTTTGAAAAAAAGTTCATGAATGTTGCCAGACATTTTACAGCTGTGTGAACGTTTATGTATATATTATAAACCTCTCGAATACACGTGTATGTAACACATATATGCGTTATACATCTGACCGCATATCACCGACTGTAGAACTCACCTGTGTAGAATGATAAAGTATTCCTCCCGGTCTTGATTATGGGTATCTTATCGAGGAGTGCCTGCGCTAAGCCCAATTCTGTATGAGATAAGACTGTTACTGAGGAGTTCACGCGACCTTAAACCATTATCACATTCGTGTCCTTATCAGCCCTTGGTCTTCCCGCACATGTCAGCACATAACCCAGTTTACGAGGTTCATGCGAGTTGGGAAATAACATAACTGTTTATGAAAGTCTGTAAAATAGCTATCATCAATAAATACATGTTTTTAATAGATATACTATAGATAGACCTTATTTTCATTATTAATGACTCTCCACTATCGAGCTATCGCATATCGAAACCTTTGTTATGCAAACGTTACTGTTACAGTGGAGGGCCTCGGTTGCTCAGTCGGCAAGGGGCTCTGCTCCAGACCGTCTCGCTCTCCAGCGCTGGCGATATGGGTTCAATGCCTGGCGGACTCATCGTTGACTTTGTATCCAATATCGCTATCTGGGGGAGTTGCCAGTTATACTGTGAATAGACATGCGCAATGGGCAATTCTTTCCAGTCACTGAAATCGCTGCTAGATTTACATTTCGCCCTGGCTGCTGAAAGCGATGTTAATCAATAAATACAAATAAATAAATAAATAAATGTTACAATGGGATGACGATACAATCCAATAAGCCCAATAAGATCATAAACTATAAATAAATACTTCATGGTCAATATTGTAAAGGGTCAAAAGCATGCGTGCATTGAAAAATGTTCTGAAATATTCCGGGAACAATAGAGGTGAAGTAAAAATTCTCTGTTAAAGTTTTTTCTCTATGGATTGTGGTTCTGGGTGGTTTGAACATCAATTTCCAGGTGGGTGTGGAGTTCTCACACTTGAGCATTTCCTATATTCCAAGATGGCGTCCAACATGGCTGCCGTTGTATATAATACTAGCAGATTAACCCACCACTGGCGGGATTGGTCCCATGGCTTTGGTCGATCCATTAATTTTTGTTTTTCAAGGTAACACCGTACAGTCATATATATATGAGCAAGGACACGGGCGCATGCAAAATTGGACCCGGTTTGCAGATTAGCCCGCCACTGGCGAGATTCGACCCATGGATTTGGTCGATCCATTATTTGTTGTTTTTCAAGGTAACCCCGTACAGGCACGTCGACAGCATGCTGATGTCCGAAACGTCATTTGCTGGTACCCGTTTGAAGGTCAAGGTCACGTCCTGAGTTGACCATACATAAACAATTTCACGTTGCTGCTGATGCCCGAAATATCGCCGAAGGTCAGTTGCGGATACCCGTTGCAAGTATTCCCCGTCCCGTGTTGAGCGCAGCGATTGAGCTAACAAAGCAATCTCGACTCCACATCCCCACCTGGATAATTACTGACCACTCGACACGTCACAGAAGCTTGCAAACAGCCGTATGCGAAAACACAAGGCAATAAAGAGCATTATTCGGTTATCAAAACCAAATATGGAAAATTAGCTCGCAAACAGCCGTAGGCAAACCCCAAGGCAATAAAGAGCGTTATTCGGTTAACAAAACCAAATATGGAAAATTAAGGAGCGTTATTGCGTTAACCACTCCCTGCCAAGGACGATTACAGGGGAAGGGAGAATGGGTGCTCGGACCTTTTGAAAAGCGGTGCGATGACACTGTCCGTGGATTTTTACACTTAGATAGGAAGTTTGGGCTCAATCGGTCCAGCGTTTTCGAGTCTATAAAACATATTATATAGTAGATGAACTAAGTCAGTTTAATCTGTTTTGTTGGAAACTATATTTCATCAAATGTACACCAATTTATATTGTATTTGGATGGTATTACATTATACTACTCTTTGTATGAAAAATTGGCACTCCATTAGAAAGATGGCTGCCAAAATGTTGACCGGAATGTGAAAACTATAATTTGTTTTGGTACTCATATCTCTTATATCCGTCCCTATTGTTTTGGACTGCAAATTGTGCCTTGTTTTCTTATTATTCATATAGTATGACCATTTTCTCAGTACTACATGCTGTTCCTTTAGTCTCAGCCACTTATAATCCCTAACAAAATTTATCTCACAGAATGTGGTATGATTTTCCCCCGAAAACTCAATATTGGTTCCTGACCATATTTTCATGTGAAATGAAGATATTTGAAGGAATTAATCGAGTTTGAGTATTGCCGATAAAATGCAATGTTATTAGGGCCTGAAACGGTTACTATTGTTTATGATGGCAGTCAAAATGGCAGGAAATGTATAGAAAATTATATATTTGGTCATTATGTGCTTGCATGCCGTGACTGATAGATGCATGGGATTGGCTAATGTGCATTAAATACATTAAAAAGAAACACGTTAAATAGGACACAGTAGAAGACAATATGAACATGGGAAATTATATGTATATACGGTGTGATATATATATTGTAGAATACCAGAGACTCTCGCGCCATATTTCATTTATTCAAGATACAACCATTGTATAAATTGGTACCTTGACCTCAACTATGTGGAGAATGCACAATAAGTGTATGCCGATATTGTGATTGGTGCATACAAACATGGTTAAGCTTAGTCCTATGCATACGGCAATTTTGTCATACTTGTCTTTTGTGCAATGATATCATGATATGAATAAGTCTCAGACAAATTTAAATGGATATTTCCATGTTTCCAAAAGCTGTACAACATAACAGCTTGCCATGTCCTAGTAGATCAGAGAGATAATTTGATCACAGCATCATCAAAGGAAAAAGATTAATTGGGCTACCGATACAATGTAACGGAGCTATCGTGACATTAAATTATCACTCACACACGTTCAGATGATAGCATTGAACATTGCGTGAGTTTAGATATTAGCGTATATACCGGGTATCGTTGACCATATGACCCACAAATCCTAGTTTCACATGTACCAATCTATATAACTTGTGAACTAACATAGTGCAAGTGCCTAAATACAATGGTATTTCGGCGACATATGGAAGACAAAACTTTCCCAATGAATATAACACATATAATTACCCGATTTCAAAATGAGCATGGTCAAACTATTGGCAACTGGTTAATTCCCAACCAGCTGGCTGAAGCGTAGCACACAGTTGGTTGGATATAGGCTAGCTCTAGTCACTGAAGTGTGCACATTTTGACAAATCAGTGAAATAGATATCACACTTCGGCGATTACTCCCGATCGCTAGTGGTTGAGAAATTTCAAAGTATGCTCAAGACAATTGTTGCTTGTAAGCAATGTTTGCGGAGAAAATCGGGTCACGGTGGAATAAACTTGAAGATACATATGCTAGGATATCAGTTTCTCTGAATCAGTTGTTCGCCCATGACACATCACAAAATGGGGTGAGCTAAATCAATTGTGTGCACAACACAGGGCATAATAATTATAACGCTGGCACCAAATGACTAGCTCCACTCTGGTAGTATATTGTAATACTCAAACCGATACGTGGTGATGGATAGAATTGCCGGAATAAGACTTTGGGTTTAGGAGCGAACGCACATCTATGACTTAATTTTGTATTCTAAGTGTAGATGCCTATAACATATTGTAATACTCAACGATACGTGGTGATGGATAGAATTGCCGGAATAAGACTTTGGGTTTAGGAGCGAATGCACTTCTATGACTTAATGTTTTATTCTAAGTGTAGATGCCTATAACAGCTTTTGTTGTTTTCATATCTGAACCTCTGTCCATGATCTTTGTGAAATATACATGTTTCTGACTAAATTATGGTAACTAATTTTATTGCACGTCCGGTTATCAAAGATATCGGTAGATATTTAAGACATATTTACTAGGAGAAAGCTGGCAACTTTGAAGATTCAACATGAATAAACATGTACAGGATATTTAGGGCCATGGTAATATATATAATTATATATGACCTGTCAAAACAAGCATCACCACAGTTGGGCCCATTCTCCACCATATATATATAACATGGTTATGCTAAATTATATGTTCCGACCCAGTAAACCACACTTGGAAAACATGCGTACTGCATATGTATGCAAATAAATCTCCCAGAACTCAACCAATTATGCATGTGAGACGTATCAGACCCAAGATGACTAGAGTGCTGGTTCCAGACACAAACTCAAATCGTATGTCCTTCAAGTGAAGCATGAGTTCGGTCGGTTTTACTTCGAGTGTTGGTGATAGTTACGTATGATGGGATGATCATGTTTGGTGCTATCTCAATGTTCTGAAAACTCTCAAATGTGAGCAATCATCAGCCACCTATCATTACTAGGTAGTTAATACGGCTTTCTATGAAATATTTAGCATAAGCAAGAATATCACCAGAAAAAGTTAATTTACAGTTTAGTATTTGTTTGGTTGTTTCAGTCGATAGACCATATCACGACTAATACCACACCTTCCCGGAGCCAGATTATGCTGACCATAATTGTATTTTTTATTTCCATAATATTCAAGCTATTTGATTATTTAATTCCTGAGCAGAGGCGGGAACTGCGTTGCTTCTATGAACTGTCAACATTTGCCTCACTGCTTATAAACATAAATGATGTCTCAGTCGTATAAGGATAAATACTGATTTCGGCAGCCTTTTTGATATTCTCAAGTAACAATGATATTGATTTGTATAGTTAATAATAGCCTGTGCTTAATTCCATCAGTTCGCGTTCGTTTCAAATGGCTAGAAACACCAATTTATACCAAGATAAATTTGATCAGGGATCGAAATTGGCTAAGACCAAAGAAATAACAAGTGTAATGTCTCCAATGCAGATTAGTCAACTTTACGAATCAACCACAATATCTGAACGAATAAGGACGAAACATATAATTTTCTATAACATTGCAGCCATTTTGACCATAAATGAAATTGCATTTTGTCGGTAATACTTCTACTGGCTTAACTCCTTCAGAGCTGTTCATTTCATATTAAAATGTGACTGGCAACAGAAAGTGAGTTTTCGATTATATAGCATACTACGTTCTTTAAACAAAATTAGGGATTGGAAGTAGCTGCAAACAAATGAACAACAAATTTCACTGCTCAAATGATCGTTGGACGTGAATAATAGGAAAACAAACAACAATTTATCGTCAGTTCCAAACAGTAGAAACGGATATAGAAGATATGAGTGGAAATGAGTCTATTTTCCAATTCATGTCACCATTTTTGGCAGCCATCTTGCTATTGGAGAACCAATTGTTCCTGCAATATGTAGTACATTGCAATAGCATCACAACAATGTACACATTTGTACGCAATATATTAATATTTTCTCCAACAAATTGGATTAAACTGACTTAGTCCATATTTTGTAGCACGCCGGCCACGTTGAACCCCATCTTGGTTTATAGGAAATGCTCCACCCAAAAATTGAAGTACATGCCATCCAGAATCACAATCCGCTGAGAAAAAACTTTAACAGATAATTTTTACTTACCCCTAAAATTGCCCTTTGCTTCTGGACTAAAAATTCATATTCAGACTAAAATATTTTAATGAACTGATGTTTGTTGACAAATCATTATAAGAGTTTGTTCACATAACAATGGTTTCAACACGCGGGAGTTCGTTATAGGAGAATTCACCCCCGACCAAGTGGTCCTGCTAATGTGATATGGTGCTGTTGTGTCCTGCTGAATTACTATGATGGTGTTAAGGGCAAACTAATGATGTTAACAAAAAGTACCGTTATTTTTTTTAATTAATAAATAGTCATAAATTCATTTTCATTATAATTACCATGTCTTTTTCATCGTTCATAGAACATATACGAGTGTATTTGCACTAATACATGGCTCAAGTTCATTCATTTGTTGCACATATTCTTTTGATTTGATTGTCCCATGGTCGGATTTAATGACAGTCCCACTTTAAATACTCCTGGCGATTATCATTTATGGAAGGGTACTTCCTTACACTCACAATCAGTCGATTTTTGCGCATTAATTATGGGGGTGGATACTCTTTGAGTGACTAATTCCTTTAAGTGTTAAACTCTGCTAAAAAGGAGGCTATCATATGACGTCAGATAGTATACACCAAAACTTACTTCCAAATGCATTAATTTATTTTGCATCATGTTGATACATGTACGTCGGGTACATGTCATCTCTAGAGTTTCCGTATTATATTGTGTATTGTAGTTGAAGTCTGAATTACATTTTTTCTGCCAAATTAAAAACACTTTGGCCAAATTAAATCCTCATTTAATGATCTCACAACTAATGGATATTTGTGTTTTATTTAACATGTAACATCCTGTATAATTATGTCTATGCCTTCAAATGCGACTTCTTTAATCCCATCATTGTTACATGACAATACATCACCATCTACCATCCAGCCTTATGAGTCGTTATGACTGACAAAGCATTCATTAGTGTTAATCCTCATTACTGTTTTAGTACATTGTTTGAAAGTGACCAGCCATCGGTGTCTTTTGTTACCAATTAAGCTGTATCACCTAATCAAATAGCAGATGGTCATATTATAATTTTGATTCTCATGTCGCTCCCTTTACAAAATAAATTTGATTTTTTTAATTTGATTTCCGATTTTGGGGTAAAACAAACTTTGGCCAAAAGTTTGGACAAATGAATTTTTGTATTGGCCATTGTCGTAAACAAATTGGCCATTGACAAATTTGGACTATGCCAGCGTGAACACTGATCGCCGAAATAAACTACCCAGACCTATATATATAAATCCAGTTGGTGAATACGAGCCTAATAATTTTTCGCACTCTTGTGCGCGTGATCGCGGAGGAATACACTCGTGGCTTTCGATGCCATCTTTACGCCTTCGTATACTCGTAACACAAAGTGACGCTAATGGGGTCGTTGTCGTAATGTTTTATACATAGATGCACACCGTGTGCATTCGTGTATACATAATTGCTCACCAGTCTCACGTAGTGTCGTGTGAAGGGGTCATTGTCGTAGTGTTTTCTACACAAAAGGCACACCTTTTGATATTTTTTGTATGTTCATTTTCTTCCGTTCATCGACCAAACAGTTCTTTCCGTCCCTGTTTAATACTAAGAAAAATATGCGACCGATGACCAATTTTATTGCAGTTTCGTCATTGTGATAAAAGAATGCCTTTATCAGAACTTCGGAAGAAAAATAGTTCTGAATTGAAGAAGACGGCAATTATTTGCGGTAATATTTCTATCTCGCCCTGACTGAGACTGGTGAGCATTTATGTATAAAACGTTACGACAACGACCCCATTAGCCACAGTGACGAGCATAACCACGTTTATGTGGGTCTGTTTATACTTGTACGTATATGTCGAATAAAAAATAAATATATATAAAATAAATGCATGAATAACTCTTGCGATGACTCCGATTGAAGAAAACAATAAAATGCATGTCTATCTATTCCCACACGGTGCGCTTCTCACAATAATACGCGAGCTATATGCTTCTATCGATAAAACTGCATGTATGTCTGAATATATGGTCTGCTTGATGACCTGGACAAATCATAAAACTACTATTTTGTTTTGAAATTCGACAGCCTAGAAAAAGTATGCACACCGAGATCGGGACGTATACAACCGAATATTGACGATATTCTTAGCTATGTGTATCGATATTCCCCCTTCTCAACCCCTCTACCAAAACCACCACCCCTTTATAATGCAGGTCAGAGAAGATATATATCTAACTACCGAGAACATGGGTACTGTGTCACCGAAGCATATATATTCAAGTGATTATATAGAGTGTGTGAGAGTAGTAATCGTGATTATATCACCATGGCTGGTAAGAATCAAATGTTCAAAGGTTTTATGACGAGTTAAACGCAGAATGTGTGCTAAACTGTGTGTATTCAATGTTGACTATATATGCTACGTGGCTCTATGGGGCTACGACGTTCCACTATGTGCGCCGTTATGCGTGACCAGTACAATCCATCCGTCAGTATTACGTCACCGGGCAAAATGGTGAGCGTGAGAAGGAACCCCAACCGGGAAGGTCTGGATTTATGACCTTGACCGAATAATTTGTGACGTCACATTCAATGTGATTGAGTGCGCTGTCATTTCAAGTTCAAAACATGACGAAAATGAGCGATTAAAACATACGAATTAGTCTATATAATAAAATAATTATATAATAGGATCTAGATGCAACATGGACCAGTGAATATGTCGTTACATGGATTATATATGCTACCGTAAGTCGCCGTAGATTTAGATTAAATGAACATTTTGCAGCGAAATTTGTGATTGTTTCGTTGAGTCTATTTTTAGCACTGTTAACACTCATTACAATGTTAAAAACTATGGCAGCTAAATTATCGGAATTATTTAGGCCTATGGCAGTCTATCCAAATTGATGGCGTTTTATGCATACGATCTCAAACAATGGCATGGAATAAATAGTGGCGTTGGAGCAATGCTGAGGTGGTGGATTGATTGGGGGGGGGGGGGTGATAAAACGGATAAACACTAAAAAAGTTAAATTCAAAATAATGAATAAATGATAAGTTATAGGTTTAGTTTATAGTATACCCCAGTCCACAGTGAACGCATCCTGGAACATTGAATTGTCAGTCGCGGTGATTAAGTGAATTGGCACAATCATTTAAATCAGAAATGCTAATTAAGATCCAAATGCTAAGATAAAATAATCTAATAATATAAAATTTTGTCATTTTCTTTGATTATTTTCTTTTTTTAATCATGTTGTTTAAAAAAATATATATATAATAATAAGGCCTTTGTTTACTGTAACCCACCAGCCCCTATTTATATTCAGATATCCACCCCTACTAATTGTATTCCCCCCCCCCCACCCCGCTAAAATTGTACTCAGCTCAGCTCTAATTTCTTATTGCATTATTTTTATCTCTGTTAAATTAGGTGTCAAATCATTTCAAAATTTGCAGATTTCTTTCTCTTGACTTACTACTACTAGTACATCTGTATACACCCTGA
Organism: Siphonodentalium dalli; assembly: GCA_032622095.1. Taxonomy (NCBI): domain Eukaryota; kingdom Metazoa; phylum Mollusca; class Scaphopoda; order Gadilida; family Siphonodentaliidae; genus Siphonodentalium; species Siphonodentalium dalli. The sequence continues at coordinate 68,453,301 of CP136069.1, forward strand.
TAGTTTAAGAACCCTTTTATTTTTGTATTTAATGTGCAATTGGTACTGATATTAAAAAACCTCCTTGGCTATGGGGTAACTTGATTGCAAAGCAAATAAAGAAGATACATGTAGTAGTTTTCAAGTTTTGGGGGTTATAATGCAGTATGTAAAAACTTAAAAGTTCCCACACTATGTGAGTATGTGTGGCTATAAATAAGAATACATTTCATAACATTAGATTAAAAATGTTCATAGATTTGTAGGCAAGATTCAACTAATGCCCATTGTTATTCCCAACAAATCGAGGAAAAGCCATTATATGTATAAAACATTCAAAAACATGAACCGGTGCTGTATATTGTAATATATGTTATTAAAGGCTGTATTATTTGTAACAAGCCGACCATATCTGAGATATCAATTCCTGTCATTTTGTAAGCACCAGCACAGCCATTATTAAAATATTTAAAAATTGTCATGTTCTTGGATGTTTCATACGAACTCTGTCTTTTTTTCAAATCGCTCTGGCCCAACACTGTGGAATTTACAACTTTAGAAAACACTAGCTGGGGTTTGAGCTGATAATAAACACGCTTCGTTGATCATCTATGTTAATATAATTTATTAGTCCCTGTTTATGTCATCTGAGGTCAAAGGTGCCTATCTCATGATATTCCCCTGGTCAGGTGACCCATGTATACAAATTTTCCTACATATCGTCTAAGCTGATTTTATTTATTGCTTATAATTATATGATATTTAATAAAACTTTTAAGTTCCCCTTTATGGTCAACAGCACTGTCGGCACCTCTCCAATGGTACCCCATGGGTCAATTTACCCCTGCATACATATTTTCAGTGACCATGGTCCAATCATTTTAGGGATATGATTAACTATTTAATTAAAATTGTTTATTATTTCCCCTGTAAGTCGTCTGATACCAGCAGACTTAAACCTATGTAACAATTTTCAGCTCCATGGGTCCAACTGTTTTAGGTACAGGTATGTAATTAATTATTTAATTAAATTTAATCATGAATACTTAGTGCCCTTTTAAGACATCTGATCATTATCTGATTATGATGTCAATGGCAAATATTCTGATTTAATTGACAAACAAAGAAACAGAATTGGTTGGTATTAGTATAGATACCAGTACTTTTTAACAGCATCGGTTTGCCCTACCACTAGGCTACCAGCATCATATCAATTCATCAGGATCCACCAGCAGCATAGCAAATTAGCAGTACCACTTAACCAGGGGTGAATACTCCATCTATTGAGGAACATACCCAGCGTGTGCTTATCCCAGACATCAGCAGTGTCTGGGCCATACAGGGACATAAGGAAAGAAACAAATGGATTACACAATAATTTGCCTTCATTTAGGCTTCATTTATAATTTCCAATACCTAGAATAATATGCTATAATGTATGTGTTTGGTTGATGTTCTAGGCTTATTTTCAGGTGCATGTGCCATCCCAGGCAACCCCAATTCATTTGAAGCGGATAAACCAAAGATCATGAAAATAACAACAAGATAAGTTGAACGTATTAAACAGTACTTTTTCAAATATTGACATTTGTTTGCATACCAGCATCATAGAAAGCACCACCCACCAGCATCATAGCAAATTAGCAGGACTACTTAACCACTAACCAGAGGTGAGATTGTAGTTATATTTTGTATATGATTGGTCTCAAGTTACCATATATCCTAGGTACTTTTCTGTGTATCAATTTACACTCAATTAGCCAAAGCTTGGTTAAGCAAAAATATAAAACGGTCCACAAAAACAAAATACAAACCAGTCCCAGCTCAACAAAAATAGCCAATATAAGGTCTATCAGAATGTATGAAGAATTAAAGATGTAACTAAGATAAAGAAATTTTATAATGTTGATCAAGCTGGTACGTAATTTAAAAGAGAAATAAAAGACTGTGACAAGAAATTTGAGCTTGGTGATTAGTACATTGGGGGGGGGGGGGGGGTGGGGGAAATTAAATTGGGGCAGAGGTCTAAATTAGTAGCGGTGGGTTACCAGAATCATTACTATTTTTTTTTAACCTGAACAGTGCACTGAAGCCCAAATAAAGTATATTATGAAAAAGGCATCCCATACATGCTACTGCTGTAGTACTTGTATTACACTTACGCTACCGGTAACACATGTCTGAGTTACTTATTGCCAAATTTGCCATTACACTGTAACTCCTCCATCCCCCACGCCACCATTCATTTTCAAACAGTTTACATTCAGTGACTCTAGTATAGGGATGTTGGTGTATATAGAGGGTTTTCATTGGCACCCCCACCCCCTGAACACTTTGGTAGACATTTTACAGATGGTACTTAAACATTTTCATACTTTTTGTCTTAATCTTAAAGGTACTCAATCCGAGTCCCCATATCAACAAGTTACAACTGAACAACATTTCTTCAAAATACGCTTTTGTTATCAGAATCGATCAATTACAACATAATAATGCTAACGGCTGTCAACTATGGTATAAAATTTATCAAAATGTGTTATTTATCAACATGTTGTTCAACAAAATTTGGCCATATTACCACTTGATTTTAGAGTTATCCATCTTCATCCACTGCTTCATCCGCAATTTTGTCCAAGACCGTTGGTTTGACGAATATTTTCTGGGCCACAAATAATTACACATTTCGAGAAATAACAAATTTCAAAAATCGATATCTGATCAACCTGACCTTTGATGGGTGGGTTTCTCAACTCAATAAACCCCAAAGAAATAGTCATCTGGGAGCATTAATTCGGATTATGCATCTTTAAAACAACAAATTTTACACTAAATTAAATACTGTTTGGAAATTCAAGCTATCAGTTTCAGATTCAGAACAGTTTCAACTACTTTCAGTATCTGAATCTGTTTTTGGTCTGAAATTTCCAAAGGTGTACTTGTGTCAGGTACAAATTTCCAATTGTTGACATTGACAGTCATTGTTTACCAAAGTTGGAGATTAGACAGTCATTTAACAGTGTCACGGCACACACACACCCCACTTCACTTTTCAAAGACCGTGAAGTGATGAGAAGTCTTAAATTAAAAATCCTCACCAATGTTACTGTCACTGACTCACTCGTCGACTGAAATTGGCCATAACATTAACAATGTGTCAAATTAATGTAAGTATCTAACTTTTATTTTATTTAATCATGGTTGGTCGAATACATATGCTCTAAATAGATCGTGATTTATAACCGATTGTTAATGTTATTGAACATTCAGTTATTTCAGTATTCAGCTTTTCAAGTTCAAATCGGCATCTTCAAAACTTTGTTGATATCCGCGCACCGTTAATGCTGGATAGCCTGCGACGAAAGACCATCCTGTTAGATTTGTGCGCATGCGTAAATCGGACCTTCCCGGTTGGGGTTCCTTCTCACGCTTACCGGGCAAAATAATGGCCGGCGTTTTAGTACGCATCGTCGCATAATAATTTCCAACTTAGTGAACGTTCAGACGACAACGATTCAATCGCAAGTGGACGAATCGGGCCCTACAAAATCGTGGATAGTTTGTTCACACGATTGCGATGTTGTCGTAGATGATGATATCGAGGGTTGTTCGTAAGTCATGGTTAATCACGTGATTGACTACCGAATCCCCGATTAACAAGTGACTGCAAATGATGCAACTTGAATTGCCTGTGATGTCCATTTTACAAACGTGAAACAACAATTAATAGGAATACATAAAGCTACATGATATTCGCGATACAATTATATTATTTGTTTTAGTTTTCGGTTTGTTTCAGTAGCTGCCGGAAGAGATGAACGGCAACCCAAAAATGTCGCTTAGCAACCGCGATCCTCATTTCAAGTTAGTTGGGGAATTTACGCAATTACCGAAATGGCGGATGTATTATGCCGGTCTCACAAGACGGCGAACACAGTAGAAGGTCGGATCGTCACAAACTTAGTCCATATACTAATGGCTGTTTTACCTATATACGGCATGCTTGGAAATTATACCCACAAAACATTCGACGTGGACAACTACACGAGTGTATTACCCAAGAACAAAGAGACACATTTTCACGGCCAATATATAATTATATAGTTGATCAGTTAATATTTTTTTCCGCGCACGATGATAAAACCGATGGTTTCCAGTTCATGTTCCCGTCATCAGTTTGTTGCATCGATAAGTGGTCTTTGTGTTGATTTACGAAGACGTCGGCGCCCAGTTGTGGTTGTGTAGGTGCTCTAGTTCATAGTACGTCTGCAATAGAACCAAAAAAATAATAACCGATAATTGCCTGTCATACTATATATATACACCAAGCAACAGCAAGCATTGATATAAACACAGATAAAACAGCCAACAACATACACAAGTATTTAATAGAGGGCTTATGAAGCTTGTTTTTGCATTTACAATAATTAAGGCGAGTTTGTTTTTTGCTAATTATTGCTATACCGGTACACAGTTAGCAGAAAACGCTACAAAATTTCTATTATATTAAAGAATATTCGTACATGTTTAGGAAAATTTAATACATGCACCTTGTTACTATGCTACGCGTCCCTCGGTATATATGAAACTACTTATAATTTAATCGAACGTGTTAATATTTGCTGATGTTTGCACCCTTTTATACAACATTTTTTGAAGACTCAGTTCGAGAAGATGGATATCCCATATACACAATAGACCCGAGTATACACAGGTTTTGTGTTTAGATAATTTTACTATAACTAATTGAAATTTAAGAAAACATCAAATTAGTGGGCACCAAAAGTATAAAATTAGTATCGTGCATGCCTTGTAGAAACAATAATATCTTTTACATCTATTCTCAACCAACTTTTAGCAGTGCTGTGATATAATTGTAGGATTTATAAAGGTGAGGTGACAACCTCCAGTATATATTGAAATGACACAATATGTGCATTACTATAGTGCAGTTTGAAGACAAATGGCCGCCATATAGTTACTACGGAACATCCAGGTATTATCGCTCATCCGATGAGTCTTCTTTAGAAAACGAAGGAAGAGACATACATGTATACATTTGATTATCGAGATGGACAAGTTAAAACCACCAAACACGTCATAGCCAGTTTGGTTTCATTTCGGCTTAAAATCAACGACCGACGGAAAACCGAAAGATGATTCACATGCCATGCGTCATTAGGACGCCACGCATTGTCAAGATCACACGTTGTCCAATGTTCATGTCAGCGTGACACTGCATTCACACCCGAATATTGAATTGCCAACTGCATGTTCCAAAGGACCTTGACCAGCAAAAATGTTCGGACATTATTATCGACGGTATTTAATCATACCGCGGTATTTCATTTAATATCGTAGTCGGTATTTTGAAGGTGGATACCGCGAAGCCCTACCTCACCGCTTTCCCCGCACAACGAAACATGAGCATTTTTGTTACACTTTGCAACACCACGTGTTCAACTCCAATAAAGTCATCGCTCATTTGTTATGCGCTTAACTTGCGAAAACAGTTACCTCATTTAACGGAACAAAGCTGTGATTTGTAACTATGCCATCGGAAATTGGTAAACAGCGATATTTATTCGTAATGCATGGACAACGAAACATAGAAATATGGACGAATTGATTTTTGTACTCGAACACCTAACCCGGAACAACGGAAGTATATGAAGTGACTGCTCCGTGCAAGTTCAACTACCGTAGATACTGAGACGAATCAGATAGTTATTGAAAACTCATTGAAGTTCAATGAAATATTTTGTTTTGCAACATACAATACTGAAATGATATACATGTATCCCGCCTTCTCTTCTCCCCATTTGTAAATATGTACATATCATTGTTATTTACAAATTGTATTTATGTTAAATGTTGTATCTCAATACTCATATTGTTTTGTTAGTTTGGAGAATAAACTTGATTGATTGATTGATTGAAACTGACTTCATCCATTAACTATTTACTTCTCGGAGGCCTTACAATGGTGCTTAACACATCGTTAGCTAGATTTGAATTAATGTATATTGTATTTTAAAACTAGGGCAAAAAACAGTGACGTTTTATTTTCTAGCCGCAGTTATCAAAATTGGTCTGAAATATCTGAAAGATGGTATTACGCTTCCGGGTCAAAATTACAGCAACCTATTCTATAAATCCCATTTTCTAGTCCAACAATTGTTATACAGACACAACTAAATATTGGATATATTATTCGTCTATAAAGACATAATGAAGTGGTTTATTTCTATCGTAATTTGCCACGAAATCTATAGATTATTCAATTTGCCTTGGTTGAGGTTGCTAACAAGATAGATATCCCTCTTGGTACGCTCCAAACGTTTTCGCGGAATTGTCTGTTCTAAAAATATCTCCTAAAACTGCCCCGCGAATATGATACAAAATTCTAAAGAAAATTGATATTAATTGAGAGAGAGAGGTGTCTTGACATATGTCATCGGTTCATATATATTATTGAATACCCTGCAATATATATAATACTTGATGGGAAGAGATAGACAAGCTTCAAATAATAATGGTTAGACGAGTGATGTGTTCACTTACCCGGGCCCAGTATGTCACATATTCTGTTTCATCAACTGCCCCATTTTCTGCAAATGAACAAAATGAATGTTTAAAGGGGGCTGTACATTAAATCCGGCCATTTATGGGACCATCTCCTTGTATTCTGTACATAATATATGCAGCAAATGATGGAACGTGAACCTGCATAGATTAGTGTAAAAAAACATGCGAACAACATGATAATTATAATGAAAATGACCCGAGTCATAAATAATTTTCATTATACTGACCATGTTGTTGCATTTTGAACTAACCCGTGGCTCAAATTCATTCATTTGTTGCATATATTATGTAGAGTATAAAATGAGAAAGTCCCATAAATGGCCGGATTTTGTGCACAGTACTCTTCTCGTCTTGGCGTCTGAAACTACGTACTACGTGTGTGTGGAGGGCATATATGTCTTGTACGATTCGCATCTCGAATTTAAAGATACCATGTCCGATTTGAAGACATGAAACCACCATCTGGTCCCATTAATCATGTCATGACTGGAGCTTCCTGACATGTTGGGAAAACCCTGTGCCCATGCATTCTCTTATATATGCGAGTCACCCATAGGGCGCCTCGCATATATAAGATAACGCATTGGCCTATCAATTTATAGCTTGATATTGTAAGCCCGTGCATTCTCTTATATCTGCGAGTCTTCCTATGTGAAACTCGCATATATAAGAGAATGCACTGGCAGATGGTCTTTAAAGTTGCATCAGCGCAGCTCCGGTAATGGAAGGGTTAATAGGATGTTTTATTGCCAAATACTGAATTTAAAGGCCCCATTTGATAGTGCCTTGCTATACGGTTTTACTAACAATCCATGACAATAAAATTGGAACGTCTCAGAAGGTGCCCGTTGAGTAATAGAAAATATTTGAAATCATAGACACATTTCCCCCGTTTCTCTCCCAGAATGCAACATAATTCAAAATAAAATACAGAGTTATTCCCCTTCCATTGAAAATAATAGGCTTTGCTGTGCATTTCAGATGAAACAAGCATAGAAAACACGTCGGTACGTGAAAAGAAAAGAGAAGAAAGAGACATGCTTGCCACTTACTCTCTGCAAGCTAATATTAGCTATTAAAGATGGAGGCAAAGTTATACGATATATAAATACCATGAATGATATTTTTGTCCGCGCAGATTGCGAGGTTAGCTGGAAAACACAGTCACCAATTACAAATGGTATGCTTCAAGCTATACATGGTAAACTACTGAACCAATTTTTATGTCAATGGAATAATGACATATCGAAATCCTCACGTGGAGAATTATATCGTATGTTGAAGGAATCCCCATCACTTAATCGTTATTATATTGAACTTCCCTTCAATGTTATTATTCCTATACAGCGAATGCGTACAACGAATCACAGGTTGGGTGTGGAAACTATGAAATGGTCTTGATCTAAGACCAAATCAAAAGGGAAGTCACCAGATAGCTCATGTAAACTATGCGGTGCCACCATGTGCGATGAATTTAATTTTGTAATGGTCTGTCCAGAATTAAACGAGCTTAGAGCTAAATACTTCGACAAATGGCAATTGACTAGCCCATCGAGAGACACTTTCTACAATTTATTGAACTCTGACGACATGATAAAGCTCCGCAAACTGGCGACTTTCATCAAAATTGGATTGAACAAAATTCGATAACTGTTCCAACTGTTTTGTTTGTTTTCTCCCACATAAATCACGCAGATATTGATATATACAACAAAATTTAATAGAACGAAACCTAATTGCTTTTTTGTAAATGTTGAATAATTTGCTTTCAAATTTCTATTAAAATGCATTTAATAGTCTCATATTCTTACAAGCGAAAGTTAACAGTCCTTTTTTTATGTTGTAATTGTTTAAGGAAGTACAGATAGTTTCACGCATATATATAATTGTATGTGTCTATGTATGCATAATTGTTGTTATATATTGGGTGTGATGATTGTTTTTCAGTATTTACTGTTTGCATGTGTATTTTCAAATATTTGGACCGGAGCGTTCTCATTTGTACATAGTGTATTATATGTTTTCTCATGTACCAAATTACCAATTGGCTGGGAATAAAGCATTACTTACTTACTTACTGTACCTTAACAAAAACTACATGTTCACAGTTTATCACACCGGATAAGTTGACAATACAGTGTTTTGGAGCTTCATTTTTCAAGTGTATATAATATGGCATACATTTTATATAATGTGATCTGGGGGTTGATTCGAAAATTTAGTGGGCCTTTAATAATACGTTTTGAGTTTCCGTCAGCCTATTGAACACTCAGATTGTTAAACCTTCTTTTTCAGTAATCACATTGTTGATGTTCGTACCACGCGAATTCACCTTCCATATATCTGGAGAAGAAATACCGGTGCAATCATATTAGTCAACAGGAACCACCCACCATAGCATAACCTGGTCAAGTACTCGAATGAGGACACCCCAATAGCATGGCCTGGAACGTTCATACCCAGTATAGCTAGGTGTGTAAAATATATAGAACGAGACACATATGTGGCCTGACCAATGTTATTGCACGAGTTTGTTGTGACACGATGTCAAAACTAGAATAGAGTCTTACATGGCGGTACGACAAACGATTGCAATAACGTTAAAATGTTCACACAACACTGTGTTGTTCTATGTTTATTGCACACTCTGAGGAATGTAGCCTATATTAATCTGAACGTTATGTCGATATTGCTTCATTTTATTGAACAAACTTGTAATTTATGTAGACTATACCTCATAATTTAGTGAAGACATTTTCTGTTACAGTTGACGTCTTCAACTACGTTGTCAATTTAATTGGTTTGTATAGTATTTTATTGAACATTTTGAAATCTTCGATATTTAGTTGTATTTTGCAAAAATAAACCAACGGTAGTGCAATATATATGTATATTGTTACTCTCTTACTGTCTCCATCCAATATAACGTAGAACGCGTCGTAATCATGCTTGTCTAGGTGGTCATCTTCATCCACGTCGTATAAATTATACAGCTCCTGAGCCAGATCATGTAACCCGGGAGTGTTTCGGTCGACGAAGGATATGTACTCGGCTCGAGTGATGCGATGGTCGCCTGAAACAGAAACGAGAAGTTCACTGTACATGTTATCACGGGGGGGGGGGGGGACGGGGGCAGTGGTCTAAGATTATGCCGGTGATGTTGACGACGTCGTTGATGATGATGATGATGATGATGATGATGACGATGATATTAATGATGATAATGACGATGATAATGACTATGATGTTGATGTTAATGTTGATACATGCCGATGACGACGTTAATTGTGATGATGGTGATGACGAAAACGGTGATAAGGATGCTGCTGATGGTGATGATGATGATTATGACTATGATGATGACGATGTTGATACATTATGACCACGGCAGCCAAACGCAACGGCCATAGTATATTTGTGTTGAGTGTGTATTTCACAAGAATTATGATCGAGTGAAACTAAGCAATTCACAAATAGCTGGATTGGAGCCACTGAAAGCATCCCAGAGACAATAGACACATCCAGCAAGCCCCTATTTTAATTTTAATTATCAAAATGTAAATAACATTTCCGATAGCGGTTTTGTTATTTGAATTTCACCCATAACACGTTGTAGAAGAATAGAGGAGACTCTGGAAGCCACTGAAATAATTTCAGAGCCCGTAGACATCGGTCATCCAAACCGGCCATTTTAAAACCATTTTAACATTTAACATTACATTATTATAGTTGTAGGATATTATTTTTTTGGCTAGTCGTTCAAAAGCATTCATATCTCCTACACATGTATAACGATATGAAATTCATTACAATTATATTCATTCTTACTGTTTTCAATATATATATATGTAATATCTATTTTAACTACATAATAATTTAAATTCAACTGTTAACAAATGGTATTTTAAACTACAGGATAACTGGTTATACGTGTAATTAATTTTATAGTCGATCAAAAGCTCTTCAGAGATTGTGTTTGTATAGTCTATAGAGTTTTACCTCCGACTTTTAAATACACTAGATCTTATCTTATCTTATCTTGTATTATCTTGTCGTATCTTACAACAACAGACAATAACTAATATAATTTAATATATTGTCGTGGCTTTGTCCGTGCGCCAAAAATCAAATGGAGGTGTCAACCAGCACTAACAGACAGACAGGCTACTGTTACGATGCCAATATGATTTTGTCGACGTGGTATAATTTAATTATCGGAACGAGTAGGGTGGATTCTTTTTTCCGGCGTCAAGCATGTTACATCTGTTTGGGTTTCAGATAAAGGAATAAATATAAACGTTGCATGGAATAATCTCACTCAATGTAACTTTCGTACTTGAGGTCAATGCGATGAATGTCCAAAGAAATTTAAATTAGGCCAGGGAATCGGTTCCATGGCTCGTTGGAAGTATACTCTTTGCAAGAAGAAATATTTTCTCAACATTTTTTTTACTGCATGGTGGTGAAACTTCAACTTCATTGAATGTTCCCTCGTTCTAGAGAATAAATTATATTATATTATAATGGCCGTTGAGATTTGTGTACACCTCCATCATATCGCCGCGAATTATACGATATATCAGAGAGATCAAATTCAAGATAAGCTATATACAGACATACGATAAAGCTTCTGATACATGCGATGTAACCCAGATACACGAATCAAGATATATCGAGCGTTGTATATGAAATAATTATACACCTTCACTCGGGGTTCGTGATGTTGGATCGAAGTTCGAAATTCGGTGGAGATTGGCATGAAGTTAGATTGAAGTTCGAATTTCGAAATTCAGATTGAAATTCAAACTCTAATTTGTGTTTGCCTCTAATTCGTGCGATATGGATCGAATTTCGAAATTCATATATAAATTCAATATTTCACTTTTTCGGAGATACTGATGGACCTAGAAAATCACTTTTGACCTAAAATTCGAGAAGGGGAGCACGAACTAGATCACAACAAAGAATTTGAGGAAAAATAAAATTATAGTCTGAATTTCGAACTTCGATCCAGATCGAAATTAGCCCATATTGAAATACAGATTGAAATTTAAAACTATAGATCGAGTAACTTCTCGAAGCTGAGCGCTGAGCGTTAGTTTGCTGGATTCTATTACGGAAAGTATAAAAATATCAAGTTGCAGCTCGATCCAGCCATAAACAGTGCCATTTCCCTTCAGCACCACCCTTACCTCAATATTGAAAATGTCCAGCGCTATGGCGAAAGTTCGAAATTCGCCCAGATTGAAATTCAGATTGAAATTCAAAGTTATAGATCGAGTAATCTCTCGAAGCCTATTGCGTTAGTTTGCTGGATTCTCTTACGGAAAGTATAACAAAAATACCAAGTTTCAGCTCGATCCAGCCATAAACGGTGCCACTTCAGCACCACCACTCAAATATTGAACACGAAAGTCCAGCAGTATGTAAGAAAAAGTGAACATCGGAACTACGAATACAATAACGAATAGGTACAGTAATTGTAATGCCGAATGTCGAAATATAGACTATTCCGTCGTCCAGTTGAGCTCTTTAAGTTTACTTATATTTAGACGAGAGCTACATGTGCATATTTTTATTTTACGCTATACGCAATGTATACTGAAATGTCCGCCATATATACCACTCGTGTGTTTCAGACATTTTATTTTTCGAAAGCCCACTCGTAGTCCTAATAACTAATATTAAGTTTGCATGGTATTTTTTGCAGGCATTTCGTCACAGAAAACAATATGGTGGCAGAATATGCACCATAAATGCATAACGTTATTTATTAATTAGCTATAGGTTATCGGCCGCAATAATATAAGTAGAAAGCTGTCCGTGTCATAAGTAACAAAAGTTGGCTAATAAGTGGAAAACACGACCAATAAGTAAAAAAAAAAAGTCGGCCAATAAGTAGAAAGGCGGCCAATAAGTCAACGGTAACGTCATACGTATTTAGCTCGATTGGCAAAGAATATTGGGTCGACGAACGATATATGGATTACAGTTGCTTTCGGATGAATTTCGGACTGTCACTGTTTTTTTGGGGGGAGTAAATATACGTGGATGAACTATATGTAATCGTATCCATATAATTCCCAGCTTCAAGCTATTCACAAAGTTTACAAGAACAAAATTGCTGGAATAATTGTTAATTTAATAAAGCTCCATATTTATGTTAATATATTCATCCTGTGAAATAATAATTGCCAATGTTGCTGATTAATAAAATACTTATTAATTGGTTGTTTCCATTTTGGCCGAGTTATGAGGCCGAGGTCTGTCGTATTGGCCAAGGCATCGGTACCAAAGCCAACGTCATGAGAATTATAGTTAATTCTTGTAGTTCTACATGTGTACTATATAACATTTGCCTTAAGTTACCTACATGTTTAATTATTGCGAGCTAATTGCATTTCGGTAGCATCGCTACAGGTGAAAGTTCAGAAGTGTTAAATCTCACATGCATGTAGTTAGCCGTGATCCATATGCATTTTATAATCATTTGGACGTTTTTGCACGTTATAGCTGTCTGTATATCGATGTATATATTTTTTCTCCCCCGGCGGCTTCCCGATAGGTGTGTTCGGTCGTTTTCCGCCTCTTTGTCGTGCGACCCTACTTCGAACACAGACGGTCGTTTTCACTTTTAGCCTTTATACCAGCAGAACGTGTCAGGAAAATTTACGAGTATGTAAACGTACCCGTAATTATTGTCTAACCACCTCTATTTATAGCTGAGAATCGATATGTTGGTTAATGCTCCGCCTATCTTATACTTAGATTAGATTAAGAATCAGCCAGTTAATGGCATACATTTGAGACGAATTGATTTGGATATATATTATTCTCACCATTAGTATCGCAAATAGCGAAGATAAATTCCAATTCAACTCGTGAGAAAATACCGTCTCCATCAAAGTCGTAAGCGTGGAAATCGCGCCTGGCTGTCACGTCGTATGGTCTTAGATCGAGCCTAGAAGACAAGATAATGGATTCAAATATAGTGCATCACGGCCTAACAAGTTTTCGTGGTATAACATGATAAATTTGAATCGAAGACACTTGTTCGCAAACTCTTCTATAAACTAATATTGATTTTATTTAGATTGTTCTGTTATAACACATACAACATATCGGGACAGTGTATCGGGTTATATTTAGAAAATAAACGATTTCGCGGAAACGTTCGGAGCCTAGCAAGCGAGAGAACTCTTATCTTGTTGATTCCCTCGATCAAATCAAACCGTCATTTCGATACATATAAATACATGTACCCGGAAGATTTCCGATTAAAGTCATCGATATGGCGCTGAAAATACGTGGTTGTTTCTGACAGTTTTTCGATAAATTTGAAAATCTAGAGCTGTCGTCGCTCTGACATATTTTTGGAGAGTTTCACGTTAAGGTAATGCAATATACCTTTTGCGGACAATCATAATTGCGATGGATACATGTATAGTGCCGTTTTTATACGGGGCCCGTATATACACTGTTCGATGTTGTATTTGTTGTGACATCCAATGCGTCTTCTGAGACATATAAAAGTCGTTCCGATATGTATCGACCTATTTCGATACCGGGACACATTCAATTGCTAATATTATTAGGTGCATTTTGAGCGCACAAACAGCCATGTAGCTTTAAGGGCGCGTACACATGGCCAGCAAGAAAATATCAGGTATGCTCCATGTGACTTACTTGACCAATGAAATAAATAATACCGGAAAATATCAGACGAAGGCAGCGCGCTGATATTTTATCGCCAGTTGGTGATATGTGTTCACCTTGAATGGTGGCCATCGGTGTCCGTTAACTATTCTCTATAAGGGACACGCTGATAACCGTTCACGCACTCGAGTAATGATCCATCAATATTATCGCCTGTTTCAACAATTGACTTCGTAACTCCATTTTGGATTGTTTGACATAATCGATTAGCTATGATATGGATATGTGTGGGGACGTATATCTTTTGATAGTTTTCGCTGACGGAGGATGTCCATGGATTTCCGACTGCACCCCCCTCTTGAACCGGGCCAAAGACCCAAGATCACATAATTTAATTTGCACACCTCCCATCGTCTTTGAATTTCCCATCTGGTACCTCACATGCCTGGAATTTTTACTGGACACCGGGGAGGGAGGGGCCTAGAAGAAATTCCAAACCAATATTTTGACCAAAGTAGGAAGAAATGCAAATGTTGGTCTAAAACCACTAATTTCACATACATTAATGGTTGAAAAATCTGACTCAATTTCAAACCATTGTTGGTGTTAAATTTCCAACTAATATTGTTTCCAACTGGTTAAAAGTTTGGCCATAGTTGGCGGCGGTCTCATGTCCCCACATCATGCACCCAACTAAGTTCGGTAACGTAATGTACACCACAGCCCCATGAACCAAGAAACAATCTCCTGAAAACTTCATATGGTGTCTCAATGGGGGTGGGGTCATCCGATTTACCACACAACCATAATAACATTTGTCACCCCACATATGCATGCACTATGAAATTATAACATTTCCAAATTTCCAAATAACGTGACCTCTTTCTCATTATGCAGAAGGTCTTTATGCGTGAGATCAGCAACGTTGCTACAGGTCGGTGGGTGCCTAATCCCACCCGACTTCGGTAATACATTTCAACAGTATTTCACAAAGCTATGAATTGCCAAAATGGACTATAGGTTATTTACCGGACCCAATTCACTTGAACCAGCATGACTAATACTGTTCTGATTGAGCTCAATAAACGCCGTCTAAACCGCCGCTTTCTCACGGGCGTAATCTTTGCAGCAAGAAAATATCAGTGTGCAATTTTACCTGATATTTTCTTGCAGATATTTTCTTGTACCTTCATGTGTACGCGCCCTAAGGGATGAGTAAATATTACCACTCCCCCGCCCCAACCTCCACCCTCCCATAAAAAAACAGCAGGATAAATATATGTTCACCTACAAATGAAGATAAAATCGAACACATGCAGTGTTTAAAAAATGCAGTTTCCGGCAGGCGTATTGCAGAGGAGCTCGGGCACTCTTTGTCTTTTTCTATTCTAAGTGGATTCTTCAATTCAGTTATAAAAGTAATATTTGCAAAATTTGTAGAAGTTATTATCTGAACATAACCTAAGGGAATTATTCGATGAGTATTTAGAAAAAGGATTAAAAGTCAAAATCTCAACACTTTTTACCATCTGACGGGTAGCATTTTTGTAACGTTGTGAACTCATATATATTAGTATTATATATAATCATTAAAATATCTATTTTCTGTCAGTGGTAGATATGATTGACCCACTTGTTACAGATTATTTTTATTGCATACGCCAGACCAAGTAAATACAAATGTGTTGATCACAACACACGTTTAAAGCAAGTGTACACACGTACATTGGACAATGAATGGAGGACACGTACATTGCTAAATTATGAGTATATTCTTTGATTACTTGGGATTAATTTAGATTGAGACTGACGCCGCCATTGTCATCCATGTATTTGTCGGCATTTCACTGATCATGTTAAACCTTACTTTACTATAAATACTCATTGACGATTTGTTATCCCTCAGGAAATATTCAGATAATACGTTCAACAAACGACCATATCGTAATTTTCTCGATTTATTATGTTATTTGATCATTTCCCTCCAATAAAAAAGACTCCTTCTGTACTTGTATTTGCCGTCGTCTGCTTATTTTTCCTGATAACCATCCAGATAAATACTAAACCATTCCAATGGACACTCTAAATAACTAGGTGGAATTATCCATTTATGAGATAAACATACCCTGTTGAGTTGTACATTATGGGATTCGAGCATGAAAACAGTTTGTGAACGAGCCGGCTTGCCGGCGAGTTCACAAACTGTTTTCATGCTCGAATCCCAGAATGTACAACGAAGCAGGGTACGTTTATCTCCATTGTAATTCAATCTAGCAAGGAATTTGCAAAACAACTGTATAAAAAGTATCATTTAGTCATTTTCGTGACACGAATCGAGACTTTCATTTCGCCGTTATCACCGTGCACAAATCATTGGGTTTGTTCATTGCGTTACTCGGAACACTGCTCCGTAACCATTTCCTGTGGGGCTGGTTGGCTCGTTTCGCTACTCCGTTCTGCGCCGATGAAATTGTGCCGTGTCACAATCAGATTTGATGCACGCTGACGCGACCGATGAACGGTATATATAGACAACAACGCGCGGGTGTGCTCGTTTCGCTACTCGTTCTGCGCCGATGAAATTTGACCGTGCTACATTCAGATTTGATGCACGCTGAAGCGGCCGATGTCGGTGAATCGAAAACGAAAGTTAGCCGCTCTCGGCCAATCAGAATGCTTGTTTTTAGTGACAAATACTCAATTGAATTACAATTAGTATTAAATGTTGATCTTCCTCAATGCTTGGCATTCCAAATTGTTAAATTTCGTACAGCCAACCACAAACTGCCATTGAAACTTCGGGTAGACTTCTCTATTCCGAATGTTCTCTATTCCGAAGGTTTGCTATTCCGAAGATTATCTACTCTGAATGTTCGCTATTCCGAAGGTTCGTTATTCCGAATGTGATTTTTCTATTCTGGGCGTATTTATTCAGAAATGCATAAAACAATTACATGCCCATCCCACCCAAACACACATGGAATGAAAATACTATTAAACTATTATTCCTTTAGTGTATTTAATACACCCACTATACTTTCCAAAATCGTTCCACATTATTAATATCAGGAAGACAATATGTCTACTATACCGTTTATTATGGAAACATGGTGGCTGCATGACTGAAACGAAATAAGGGATAAAGTCCAGCCGAACTGGCATACTGTTTGTTGGAAGAAACAATATGTAATTATTGAAAACCGAGAATATGGACACACTAAAACAAATTAGCAGCATTTATGAAATTTATTAAATGAATAAATCGAAACCCTACTTATGATGAGAAGAATTGACATATATATAAAAGACGACGACATGAACCAACCTTGTTCTAACCCACAACCCCAACAAACATATGTATATATTGTATAATATGTTCACATCATCTGTCCCATGCTTATACATGGTATTGATTAAAGAATTCAAACAATCACATACATTATATTTCTATTCGTTGGAACAACGGTGCGAAAGCTGTGTACTGGTTGTAATCTTAATTGCTCTTTGGGTGACATACTTTATATCTGTTGTGAATTCCCATTTCCAAATTAGTTGGATGACTTACCCGTAGACCCCACAGCCAAACAACACAACTAGCACGATAAATGTGTTCTTCATGTCGGCGATCTGAAATGCCAGTTGAATGAGTTAGATGTTTTTTTCAATAATTGATATTCGGATCAAAAACATAGATTAATACATCACAAAACTGTAGTGACATAAATTTCATGAAATTTTCAGTACGTTTAAGGTTTAAGAGATTATGCACAACTGTACAGCTATGCTCTAATTAATCGTCCCCTTCAACAATATGGTAGGGAATTAATGACACCGGTTATACCATACCGCCGTTCAACCACGGTCAAGTGGTTGACATGTGGCAACCACTAGTAATCTTTCTACGGTACTAGTAATACTATTTTGCGACCACTGTACTCCCCATTAATTTTTCACATTGCCACCTTGCACCCATGCCAGCTTTTTGTGAGCGCCATGCACCGTGTTAACTATACACAAAACAATATTTCAATTAATAATTTGTTTACGGTTAAATCAACATTCGAAGTTGGTCACTGACCGACATTTGCAACTGTATCATCAATGCAGCGTCAAGCCACGCCAGAAATATACACTATGTGATGGTTATATTGCTGACTTTAAAAAAGTACGAAGGTCGCCCATGGTAGGATTGACCATGGTTAATAGCATCAATGCAGTCGAGTAATGTGGTAATATCGGTGGTCAACGTCGTTATGGGGGAGGTCAATTATAGTTAAGCTGTATACATGTACATGTAATGTCTAGATGCACCATGTTCTTATCAAAACATGTGTGGCTATCATTCTGAACGATTCGGCCATTTCCGCTTTTCTAGGAAATAACCTCTTCCATAATTGGAAACCATATTCGCGAAATTCTACATTATATGGCTCTGGTGATCAGGCAATGACATTGACTCGATAACGCATAGCTGCGAATTGAGAATAATTTATTCACTATGGCTGTATCAAACTGGATTATATATTAAACACATTAAACTCTCTTTGTGTGAGCTTTGTTTGTTTGTTGATATACTGACCGATACAGTACGGAAGTGTACGAAAAGCAAAACAATCAACACCGTGGGGATTGTTTTTTGGGGATTGTGATTCCGGTGACCCATTCAACCCCAAAATCTTGTGGCGAGGACTAGTGAGCGCTATTTTGCAAACAACATTGTGCCAGTTTTAATTAATCAAAGTTCATTAGTGTGGTCTCACCATTGTGGAGTAAATTGCTTATTGCACGCTTTTTACATGTACCGGTACATACTTTACAACAGGTTCTGGAACAGACTTTGGCTTTGTTCACACAATGCAGCTTAGGAACTATGAAAAATACATACTATTTACGCGATATTTATTATGGTATAAAGAAAGGTCTGAGTGAACCACAGATTGACTATAATATCCTGATCGGGCTAAAATAGACCGATCGGCCTTCCTGGCACATCGCTCACTGTTGTAAGAGAGGGAACTCTAAATTTCTTGACTATTGACATTCTGTTTGAATATTTACATATGTTTATTTTGAATATTCTCAGTTTGCGATTTATTGTAAAGATGTTTGAGATTTATTGGAAAGGTTTGCGAATTATCGCAAAGATGTTTGGGATTTATTGCGAAGTTGTTTTGGGATTTATCGCAAAGGTTTGCTCCCCTTATCCCATATGCATGCTGGCTGTGAAAGACCAATCGGACTATTTTAGCCCGACCTGGCAATTATAGATTGATAGGTTGTTCACTCAGACCTGTTTTTAAGATGTCTGATTTATAATGTTTACACAGAAGCTCATTAGCAGCAAAAAACCTTTGCAACAAATCTGAAACATCTTTACGATAAATCGCAAAATATAATCACCCTGTACGTAGTCTGATAGTTATCGTAAAGATGCTTGAGATTTATCGCAAAAGTTTGCGAGTTATCGCAAAGGTGTTTGTGATTTTTCGCAAAGTTGTTTTGTGATTTATCGCAGTTTGCTCCCATTATCCCACATGCATGCTCGCTGTGAAAAACCGATCGGTCTATTTTAGCCCGACCGTGCTATTATAGATCGATTGGTTGTTCACCCAGACTTGTTGAAGATGACTGACTTGTATTTATACGGTTCAAGCCCATAAGTGCCAACACATAAAAATACATCTGTGATAAATCACAAACCATTGCGATTTATCGCAAACCTTTGTGATCAATCGATAACCTTTGCACTAAATCGCATATATTTATTGCAAAGGTTTGTGACTTATCGCAAGATTTTTTTTTATTTATCGGGCTATTATAGATCGATTGGGGTTTCATCGAGACCTGTTTAAGATGTTTGATTTATAATGTTTACTTTAATATTATTGCACACAAATTAAGAAATTTGGACGATTATTTTAGTCATTTAGACAAATTTTACTCCACATGCAGGGAACAGTTCAGGGAAATCCTGAAATCGAGATATTAAACCTTGAATTAAGTACAAAAACGCGATATAAAGGTACTATACTAATAACAGTAATATAATTCGGATTATTTCATTTTGCACTATGCAAGGGAGTTCATGTAACTGATAACATGATCTCGAAGAACCTCGATCGTGGTTTTGTACTTAATTCGACGTTTAAACGCCGTAACATCATTCGGAATCTATCATGCCACATTGTTAAATTTGCCGTCTGCCGTCTGCTTGGTATCTGGGTAGGTTCTCCAGATAGTACCTATATATTTGGTTCTCTGAAGTACCAACTAGCTAGTACCTAAACATTTGGTAATATAGATAATTTGGTGCTCCACACGGTACAAGTTCAGTACCTACGCAGGTACTCTGGAGATTGTTTTAAGAATATGCATAATGCCTGGATAGATACTCCACAGAACCTAAATATAGGTACTCCAGAGAACCTAAATATTGGTACTCCACAGAACCTAAATATATATGTACTCCAGATTGGAGCTGGGGGTTTGGACATCTCAATGAAAACACGTGAACCACATCCGTATCGTCTAAAGCGGCGTTTTAGTTGCAAGAATGATTCTTCGCAAGTGGAGACCAGCTTAATAATAATAGCATCGGTGATAATACCAATTGAATGATCACAACATTTTAATAATGAAACTAAACTGTCTATCATATTTTCCTGTGTCCCAATCGTAATATCTTATATCGAGTCTCTCTTGATTTAAGTGCTATATTCATTCATACCGTAACCAGTAAGCAAACTATTTACTGAGAAATGGACTGGTAATTAGGCGAAGCTGTTTTTCATAAACTTGTGCCACAATCATTTTCGATTTTATACAAATAACATGTTTTCTATTGGCGAGTCGTATATTATGGATCTGGAAGCGGAATATAGCACATAAAAAGCGTGTGACTTAACTATACATGTGACAGACTCATTGTTCTTGTTGAAAATGGTAGTTCGCTGGACATGCACGGTTTTCTTGGATCATTATTTTGATATCGCAAGTGAAGTAAGACACGGACGAGTCATCTGCCAGCTACAAGTCGACTTATAGTGATCTAAGTCCAACACCGATGGTCATCGGCCAATTACAAAAACATTAAATCTTACAGAAATGAAGTTTCATCCTCAAATTGAGATTATTAGAAAAGCTAGAGCACTTTAGAGAAAACTAAGGTCATTTTCTCTACCATTTTCTCTACAAACGTGAATCTCTTCGAACTAGTAAATCAATGAGTGTACTAGACCATAAAAAATTTTTTTTAAACATTGCATTAGTATTCAACTACAATTTGAATCTTTTTTTATTTAATTAAATTTAAAATTAAAAAAAATGTGTACTGATGCCTTTCTAACTTACAACTGTAATGCACTTGCGGATGTTAGATATATTGCCTTCCACAACTACACCTTACATTATATTGAATATTGACCAGGTCCCGAAACCAGGTAAAACTTACCGACCGTTTGTATATCTCCGGATATTAACGAAAAGAATTGTACCCCTTATCTGACGTGCGAGAAAAGCTTATCCAACTCCAGGTGTTTCATGCATTTGGTTTCCATGTTGGAACATAATGACATTCCCAGGCAGCGACCACACATAGGAACATGTTTATGTTAGTGGGCTGGTCGTTGGTAGTAAGAATGGGACAATGATAGTGCACATGTATAATGATGATGGATTACTAAATGAATAATCGATACTACATATATTTACATCTCAATGAAAAATAACAACCTTAAATAGTTTTTGAGTTGGAATTATCGTTATATATTATGAATTGTCCAATGCCGTATATAGCCGGGATGTCACATGAAGACACAACGGAATTCCTACACTCAAAGTTCACTTCTACCTAATATAATTATCATATTTAAATATATTAGTATTTTGGATATGAATCGGAAAATACTGTAGTAAATTAATCGATTGTAACTATAATAGTGATTGTGGGGTGTGGGGGACGGACATGCAGCAGCATGCAGGCCACGGGATAGCTTTCGAGTTTTTATGGAACGGGCAGTTCATCATTGAGACGCAATCAAAATGACTAAATATATATACCAAGGAAATGGCAATTTATAAGCCTTTGGCTTACTGCCAAATATTTTTTTCTAATGTTGCATTGCTTATGTCCTTATATGATGTCTTATATGTGTAAGTTACTGAAAATAAAATATTGTTTACACTAGCTATAATAGTAATGCATTACTATTAAAGCAGAGGTAATGGTAATCAGGTAAGTGCAATGAACATAATGACAACCACAGGTATAATGCATTGCCTTACACGGTAATGGTCCCATCTCTGGTTGATGGGTATCTAATCTAGTTTAGATTTCTGCCAGTTCCGTTGGCACCAACTTGGATCTATTTGACCGTATTGGGCACATAATTATTCTAGTGAGAGGTTGTTTGAGAGGAATATATCCATCGCGAAGCTAACATAAACTATGTCATATTTTACGCTTTTTAGCATAACTGATGGGAGACAATAATGATTGGAAGATTATCAGTAAATTCATACAAGACGATAACACTGCAACTAAATTGCACTGCACTCAATCTGGTTGAGCTAACGGTTGTTATCTATTGGAGAGAATTCGTCAAACGGTCCGATATGGTAATGCACCATTTTAAATGCACAGGCGGCGTTCGTTGCAGAAATATTTATATTTGTTCAAATCGCCATCAACAGAAGGAACACCAAAATATAAACAGTTCCGCTCATATGCCAAACATAATCAGCGCGTAAATAGTATATTGTCGTCAAGAGGTACGATGGTGTACGTAAACAAGAGACTGTGCCTGTTACAGAAGTTGTGCTTCTGTTTGTGCAATTCTATTGGTTAATCACACAACAATAATATAAACGCTCTTTATTATTTCCATATCAGGAAAACAGTAACAAATAAAGCTCTTTATGTTTGCCATATCCGGATCTAAACAAAAGCCAGGAAACGTAACGTTTTTTTGCTTTTGTTTACATAACAAAGGGAATTGACAATAACATACTGGTTATGCCATATTTCTGATTGGCAAGTAGTAATGGGGGCCACTATGGCCCAGTACCCCCCAGACATGGTCACTATGGCCCAGTACCCCCCCCCCCCAGACATGGTCACTATGGCCCAGTACCCCCCAGACATGGTCACTATGGCCCAGTACCCCCCAGACATGGTCACTATGGCCCAGTACCCCCCCAGACATGGACACTATGGCCCAGTACCCCCATACATGGCCACTATGACCCACTGGGCCATAGTGCCCATGTCTGGGGGGATACTGGGCCATAGTGTCCATGTCTGGGGGGTACTGGGCCATAGTGTCCCTGTCTGGGGGGTACTGGGCCATAGTGTGCCTGTCTGGTGGGTACTGGGCCATAGTGTCCCTGTCTGGGGGTACTGGGGCATAGTTTCCCCCTGAGGATAGATGTTCCTGTCATTGATGTGACATTTCTGATCGAAAAAATGAAAATGGACTTAGAATTATTTTTTTCAAAAGGAAAGTCTCACTTTGGAAAATATCAATTAGCTATCAAGAGTTTCTTTTCGATGAATTCATCTTAGTTCATAAACGATGACCAAGTAAAGTTATCAAATGCAATGATCAAGAAAAATGTTCAGTATGTTTCTTGTGTTCAGTTTTTTTATGTATAAAATATGTACAATTCCAAAACACAAAACTAGAAAAACATTCCATATTTTCCTAACGAGGTAACAAATATATCAAATCATGTGTACCAAATAATAGATAATGATCTAACGAAATTAAAAACATTTGTTTGATCGCTATACAATAATGATCAAGAAAAATATGCATGTTGATCCGTCTCTGAAAAAACACAACTTGAGGAAATACTTGTCAATTTTTAAGTTCAATGCGTTGTGTTTTCATTGACGCCCGTGTAACAATCTTGTGTTCAGTTTTATGTATACAATATGTTCATTTCCAAAACAAAAACTAGAAAAACATTCCATATTTTCCTAACGAGGTAAAAAATATATCAAATCATGTGTACCAAATAATAGATAATGATCTAACGAAATTAAAAAACATTGTTTGATCGCTATACAATAATGATCAAGAAAAATATGCATGTTGACCCGTCTCTGAAACAAACAACTCGTAAAATTTGTACTTCAACATTTCCAACAATTGTGAAATCGGCAATATCAGAATAAACAAACATTTGATTATGACCAACATTCAAATCTACACCAAACGGAAATCTATTATTTGAATAAAAATCTTCAGAATCGTTTTCAGTTTTGTAACCCAACTTGTGCAAAAGACTTTGTGGTAATTCAATTCCTAGTTTTGTGATACTTAAACTCTTGCGAATAATTTTCACACGTTTTGTAACTTTTGAGTACTTGATGTGAAATCCGAATTCGTTTTGTATTGCTTCTCCAAGTGTTTCATCAATTACATCTTGCATTGTATCAAGTAAATCTGCCGCAGAGGAATACGAACCTTCTCGTATCTGCATTTCAATTGAACGAACGCCATCAGGTCTCGTAAATATCTTTTCTTCAAAACGATTTTGAAGAACAGACAGTATTATTGCATCAGTTGTAATCAATTTGAATTTACACGAATCCCCTGTAACATTGTATGTTTCTGAAGGTATTATCAGTTCGACTAATGCAACTTCCCATTTTGCTTTATCAATTTGAATTGGTTTTGGTAATTGTACAGTAAAACAACATTGAGAATTGTTTGGATACATTACCATTGAACTGTCGCTCGGAATTGTAATGTAGAAAGAATTCATACTTTCAAAATTTCTGCCGACTGATTTTTCAAATATTTCAAACGCGGTGTTGGTAAAATGTATCCCAAAGAACTACTGAGTAAAATTAACCACAGTTCGTTATTTTCACTTTGTAAACTTAAATGAACAATTGCTGTAGCGATTATACCAACAATTATAATAATTTGTGTAAAATATGTTACTTGATTTTTTGCAATTTTTTCTCCACAGATTTGAAATTGTGATGGAGCATCCAGACCAACTGAACCATTTTGAGACATGTTAAAAGTTTTATACCAAATTTGTGGCAGGAATCCAACTGTCAAATTTTTTAGGATAACCAGCCCAATGAACTTTAATTTCTCTAACTGATTTACCAGCAACTTTTCTTGAACGTTTACCAACAACTGATTCAATTTCGTAAACTTTATTATCTTTTACATGTTGAATTTCTTTACCATAAAATTATCCTGCGATGTTTTCACCATCTAAATCTACTAATTTGTAAGTTAATGGTGTACTTTTACAAACTCTACTAATTTTGAAAATTTCTTTTGTCCAATTTGGAAGATATCCTTTATCAAAAGTTCTCTTTGTTTTATTTATTCTAACAAAATCTCCAACTTTCAAGATCTTATCTTTTTTCGTTTTTAACTTTCCATAAAGATTTCTGGAAACTTCAATTTCATTTTCTCGAGTTACTAAAACTGGTGCCATCTTAATACTTCTATGAAAACTTTTGTTGTAAGAATTCACAAAATCGTGCAAAACATCATTGTATTTCAAAGTTTGATTATGTGTAAAATATTTCCACATCTTTGTTTTCAATGTCCGTTGAAAACGTTCAACTATACTTGCTTTTGTCTCTGGATTCTCTGTTGTGAAAAAATGAATTTTCTTAGATTTCAAAAATTGTAAAAATAATTTATTTTTGAATTCTGAACCTTTGTCAGATTGAAATGAAACTGGTTTTCGTTTTAATGATTTGAGAATTTTCTGAAATGTTTTAACTAAAGTTTTACCAGTTTTGTCTTTAATTTTTTCAACCCATGCAAATTTTGAGAACACATCAATAACACAAAGTAAATATCTGTAATTGTCATTGTGCTTTTTCAAAGTTTGCAAATCTGCCAAATCAGCTTGCCACTGAATATCAATTCCTGCAACAATAGTTTTACGTCTGCGAAATTTCCGAACAATTGGTTTGTGCAAAGTGTATGTTTTTTGCCATTGTAACCATTTTTTAACATCTGAAAGTTTAATTTTGTTATTTGTTTCTTTCGCATTTTTAAAAAGTTGATTTGCTCCACTGAAACCACCAACTTCTTTTGGATTGTAGTAAATTTCAGTTAGAAGTTTGTCAAATTTTATGTAAGTGGGGACCATCCTTTCAAAGTAGATTTTCTGGTTTTAGGAAAACTTTGAGGTGTGAAAATATCAACTGAACGTTTTCTTGACTTGCCACTGCTAGGAGTTGCATGAGGTGTATGAAACTCATCACCAGTGTGACCTTCTTTTAAATGTCTTTGTATCCACAACCTTCGATTCCTGTTACCTACATAATCTTGTGGTACATTAAGTTCCCCAAATCCACGTAGGAATGTTTCATAACCAACTGGGTCAAAACCTTTTCGGTGACGAACAACATCGTTTATCAAATCAATTATATTTGATCCAGTAACTGTTTCTGTTCCATAAATTAATTGTCCACGATCATCCCATCTAAGTTTAGGATTAGTTGACAACAATGTTAAAATTTGTTGTGCTTTACCACGAAGTTTAGATGGCACACTTTCCAATATATGTTCACTCATTTCCCCAAAGTTTTCAGATAACTTTTGTTCAGGTAAACTGAATTTTGAATTTAAAGATTTTTGTGAAGTTTTCAATTTGTACAAATTTTCTCCAAATAACTGTGACTTTTCTGATTCAGAAATATTTTTATCATAAACTGATTTCAATTCTTTGTAAGAATCTGAAACATTTGAAATTGCAGGATCAGGAGGTAATTGAGGTTTATTCATTTCTGACATTTTCCATTGTTTGAAATCTTCCAACATTCTGAATGGTACAATAACCATTTTCTTCATATTTATTTGAGATTTAGTTTTTCAAAATATTGTTAACAACTGCACCTAATGTTTTACTAATCAATGGAGCAAGAAATAATAATGGTAAAAAGCCACCTTTTTGATTCAAAATTTTCTTCTTTTGTTGCAAAGGTTTGTTCTTGTCTGCAAGATATCTGATATGTTTACGCTTCGAATGTAACTTGCGGTTCTGAGCTTCATTCAGTTTTACATTACCTTTTAAAAGATTTTGACAACATTCTGAAATGCAATCCATCACTTGTTTCGGAGCATCGTTGATCATTTTCTTTTTATATGCAGATGGAACTTTACTCATTGCAACAATCAACTCACCATATTTTTTTATCAGCGGTGCTTTCCTGCTCTTAGTTTTTGAAGGCATCTTCACAGTCTAAGTAGTTGTCTCAAAATGAGCAGAAAAATTATATGTTTCATCTTTTATCTTTTCTGATTGAACCATTCTAAAGCTTCGAATGCAGATTTCGATGCATCAGACAACGGCATAAATTTTGAAAATTCAATATCAATAACTGGTTTTTTTGTAACGGTTGATGTTGAGGGTTCTGCTGAGAAGGTATAGGTGTAAATTTAGAATGTTGATTTTGTTGAGTTTGCATCGGTGTAAACTTTGAATGATTTAGAGAAAGCTTTGTTTTACGTTTAGATTCTTTTTGACTACCCCTTTGTTGTGTTTGCATCAGTGTAATCTTTGAATGTTTTGGAGAAACCTTTGATTTACTTTTAGATTGTCTACCAGTTTGTTCAAATGAATTTTTCAAAAGACTTCTAATTAAAACTCCTCCAAGGAACCCACTACCACCTCGTTGTAAAAATAATTTGCGTTTTGTTTCCATATCAGTTGATCGATCAGAGATTTTTTTAAGAACATTTTTATTTCTCTGAAAAAACTTTTTTGTCTGTGATGGTAATTTCCAATCATTTTCAAGAAATAATTCAGCTGCAAAAGTGAAGAAATTTATAATTTGTGACAGTTCATCATGACTAAACATCTCGGCGGACGACATGGTTCTAAAATGAGAAAAGTAACAACAACTGAATTTATACTTGTGAATAAATGACAGGACCTCGGTCATTAGCTGTCAACCATTTATGGAACATATCAGTTCTAATTCGCAAATAATTTTCTGTTCTAGGATGAAAATCTACTAAAATATATCCATGATTTATTGAAGTTGCATCTTCGTATGCTTGTTTCAAATGATTGGTTTGCATTTGATGAGCCAAAACTTTTATTTGATTTTTATCTCGAACACTTTGAAATAAAACCATGTAGTGTGCATTCAAACTTATAGTTCTGCTACTTTTTGATTTTTGGAACATGTTTTGAGTAATGTAAATTATTGAAGCATTTCGATGGTGACCTTTTCTAGTAAACCAAAGCATATTTTGTCTTCATCTTGTTCCCCCATCATGTCATCGAAAACAACAAGATGAGGAAATGATTTATCTGATACAATTTCCTCATCATCGTCTGGAATACCATCGATAAACTCAACGTTATCAATTTCTGTTATACGATTGTATGTGTCTTGCCATTCTTTGTAACACCAAACTATTTTCTTTGGTGGTGTTTGGAATAAATCGTGTTTAAATTCAATAACTTTTTTAACAAATTCTGTTTTACCTGATCCACTAGGTCCGCTGATAAAGAAATTGCACGGATGTTGAAAAAGTAAAAATTCTTCCATGTTGTCACTTAACGACGTGTGAATTTAGTTTTTAAACAGAAATCTCCATAGCTGTAAATATTTCCAAACATTTCAATAATCCAAGTATTATAATCTTCTATTCTTCTGTTTGTTCTGTAAACAAAAAAATCATTTCCTATAATGTTTTTAATTTTTGCATGTGTTGACATTTTTTGTTAACAAATACCCATAGATCCTAGGAACTGATTTAAAGGTTCCCCTAGCAAGAGGATAATTATCTTCATACTTTGTATAATGAATATAGTCATGTTCATCAAAAGTTTCTAAATCTAAATGGTGTTCATCACCACCAAATATCCAAAAATCAGATATTCTTTCAATGAGAAAAAATGTTTTGAATTTAATAAATGATTCAATATATTTTTGAGAGAAATGAGAAAATATACTTGTCTCAAGATAGTCCAATCTCTGTAAACATTCGTCGACATCACAGCATCGTAGTATTGCTTCCTTTTCTCTTTCAAACCAGACTTCTTGTAATTCCTTCTTTATCTCTGGAATAAGTGTTGACTGTGCCACCAAATATCCATAAATCTTCTCAGCAATTTCTGGAGGTACCACTCCTGTCAACATCTTGACATGAAATGACTCAACATCTCCATCCGTATGGATATGTGTGAATACCATTGACGAGTTTTCGTTTTTTGTACACCGATCTGAAAGTTTTGGTTTGACACTCACTAATCAGTTGATGGTTCTTTTGTCTTTTAATTCTGGAAGGATACTCAAAAACAGTTTTGAAATTTTCACGATCATTAACACATTGTACCATTGTTTCAAAATTAACTTTTTGACTTGTGCTGTAATCAAGAGTGATACCTTTTACCTTACATTTGGTGTATCTTCTCCCATCTTTGATGTATTCATATCCGTAGTTCTTTGGCCCAAGTCCAACAAATTTGACAATCTTTGCATCTGGATGTTCGTCGCTCCATTTCCCCAATCTTCCTTCGATAGTTTTGATGTTCTTCTTTGATGGATCACTGACATACATACAGCTGTCTGTATCAAAATACAGCACTCTATCTCCAAGTTTTTTTTAAACTTTATACAATTATAATCTTGCATACGCTGTAACAAAAGAAGCAACAACAACATTTGCTGAATGATGAGGTTCAATATTATCTAAAATATCAACATAATTTACCAGAATGAATTTGTCACCATCAAGAAGTGTAACATTTTGAACAATTATATTGTTACTAGTAAGCAATTCAAAATAACGTGATGGCTTATCCACATACTCTGTTTTTGGCATAAGATTTCTTTGTGCATTCTTACCCTATATACAATTAATCATAATTTTAGATATTTGGCGTTTTCCTGGATTCTTCTCGATGTTCTCCAATTTTATATCCTCAGCTGCATAATAATCCTGTACAAACTTATGCTTCTGTTCTTCTGTCTCAACACCAAATGGATAACCACTACATTCCGGATTGATCTTTAGATGTTTGTCGATATAGGATTTGTATATTTCATCTGTCCAATCTGTCCAATGCCAAATTTGGTACACATCAAGTATTTTGTAGCCATCATCCATTGCTTTGAATAATTCTGGCGTGGTCCATTCTCCGGTTATAGCTCGATCTTCTTCTGAATGGTTACATGTCTCATCCTCATTGATGGCACAAGTGTTGTTGTTGTTACAATGAATCGGTAGAACTGGAATATACAATTTCGATGG
The DNA here is from genome assembly GCA_032622095.1 of Siphonodentalium dalli. Classification (NCBI taxonomy): domain Eukaryota; kingdom Metazoa; phylum Mollusca; class Scaphopoda; order Gadilida; family Siphonodentaliidae; genus Siphonodentalium; species Siphonodentalium dalli. The sequence continues at coordinate 68,483,777 of CP136069.1, forward strand.
TGGTAAAATTGTACATTTAACAAGCCCCGCATAGTCTCTAATGTGTTCTTGGTCGATCTGCTCTTGGCTCAAAATTTCTGGATGTCCAACAGGGTAGAATTTATATTTGTTGCAATTTGGATACAACGAACAGACATCGATGAACTTGATTTCTTTTGTGGAATCTTGATCAATTTCCTCGTACAATTTGATGGCATTTGTACGTCCACCAAACAATGCTTCTCTTGGCAAAATGGGGTCTCGATGTTTGTAGAAAGATTCCATTTGTTGTTTGAATTTCACATCCGATTTCATTCTTTCGTCGATCTGATGTCCCCAAATTGATTCAACTCTGTAACCAAGACTTTCCAGTTCATCTTTCTTCTGTTGAGTTCTTGTATATAATTCTTCCATGGTGAGCATCGTATAGGGATTATTGTATTGTCTGTTGTTGTAACATTTTGGACATCCATGAAAAAGACATTCATTCATCTCAAAAACTGTTCTTGTGGCTTCCTCATATCCATCGACGTAGTGTCCACCAATCTTGATTTCTCCTCCATTCAAAGCATGCTTAATTGTTATCATACGTGACAATGATAGATGTTGAAGCCAACGTATCGCTTTCATGGAATAGCTTTTAGCACATGGGTATCCACCATCTGGAATGATTCCAATTGTTTTCTCTGGCATTGAATTCTTCCTCCATGCCAAATTGCAAACTTGCGCCAATGTTATTGACTCAATGAACGGGTCAATCTGTTCTGTTTCCAATATGTATTTCCTGAAATTTCCACATCCACGGCGAAGAATATCCACGTCTGATTTGCAGTACTTCTCCATCTCTTCTTGGAAGTTGAATATCACGTAATTTTCTATTTTCTCATTCAAAGAATTTCTCTCGATTTTCCACGCTCATCATGTCTGGTTTGTAGTAATCAGAAGCCAAGTAAGGTCCAATGTAATTTTGAAACTTTGGTGACAAGTCAACAGAACAGATGATTGACGAACATAGAGACCGCTTTGTACTACATGAAGAAAAATGCCGGCGTATAGCATCAAAGATCATTGAAGAAAATAACAAGAAAGACCTCTACAACAAGCAACAAGCAATGAAACTTATGCCATGGCAGAAAGAGATAGTCAAGCTGATAGACACCGAGAATGACGATAGGACAATAAATTGGTTTTACGACCGCACAGGAGGCATCGGGAAAATCCGGTAAAAAGTTCAAAAAAAAGTTTAATGATAACTCCTTCTCAATACGCAACGTATTTTACATGTCTGGATCACAGACACAAGTCTAACATCCAAAAAAACAGGCTTACTATTACGCCCGCGTACCCAGTTTCTTGATCATTGCATTTGATAACTTTACTTGGTCATCGTTTATGAACGAAGATGAATTCATATGTTAAAACATCTTAATTAATTGCATATACTATCATGAATTTAATCTATAACATATCGAAATGGTAAAACTAACAGATTATGCACTGAAAAGAAACACAACGTCAGGAAACATTTGTCATTTTTCAAATATTTGTTGTTGATTAAACAATTCTAAAATGTAGATGTGATTTGCATCCAAAAAATTTATAAGAAAGTGACTGGTAACAAAAGAAGTTTTGTCTAGCAAATATAACATTTACCAGATAACTAACATGTTGATAAAAAACATGCATGTAATTTTGTGAAGAAAAAATATTTTTGAGAGCTGTAGAAGTATAGATTTTAAACAAAGCATTAGCATGAGTTTTCTTATTGTAACTATTTTGGTGGCCCTGAAAAGGGCCGTTTTAAATTTATCATCTGACTTTAACACCGTTTTGTGTTTTTCTTATATCTTGACATATCTTTCCCATGAGAACCGAGAGCTTTTTCACATTTCTCTGTATCTCTAGGTTCTTTACAAGGAAGATGAAATCTGACTTTTGTCTCAGTAGAAGCCTTCATGATACTCTTAGGTTGTTTTTCTTTCGTCGCCGATGATTTTCTTTTTTGATCTGTTTCTGCTCTTTCGATCTCTGAACATCATGAACCTTGATTGCCAGTGATTGGGATATCTATCTGTTCTGCAACGAAACGAAGACTCACTTTCACTTCATGATGCGTTACTTGCGTTTTCACGTCAATATCCCTGCGAAGACATCTCAGTTCATCTAAAATCGCTTTTAAAATGAGTGTATCACCACCTATAGTCATTGTCGTATTAGCTTGGACTGTTGACTGTGGCGCAGCATAAAGTATTCTGTGCAACAGGATCACTGTATATCTCACTCTGAAGAAATTTTGTTAACGGATCCATCTCTTGATAGCAATGCAATGTAAGGTTGATCAAATTCGAAAATATTTGTATACATTTGACACGGGCGACAATGAAATCACATGTCGCGTTGGCGTTAAAATTGACAAATATTTCCTGACGTTGTGTTTTTTCAGAGACGGATCAACATGCATATTTTTTCTTGATCATTATTGTATAGCGATCAAACAAATGTTTTTAATTTCGTTAGATCATTATCTATTATTTGGTACACATGATTTGATATATTTTTTACCTCGTTAGGAAAATATGGAATGTTTTTCTAGTTTTGTGTTTTGGAATTGTACATATTTTATACATAAAACTGAACACAAGATTGTTACACGGGCGTCAATGAAAACACAACGCATTGAACTTAAAAATTGACAAGTATTTCCTCAAGTTGTGTTTTATCAGAGACGGATCAACATGCATATTTTTCTTGATCATTATTGTATAGCGATCAAACAAATGTTTTTAATTTCGTTAGATCATTATCTATTATTTGGTACACATGATTTGATATATTTGTTACCTCGTTAGGAAAATATGGAATGTTTTTCTAGTTTTGTGTTTTGGAATTGTACATATTTTATACATAAAAAAACTGAACACAAGAAACATACTAAACATTTTTCTTGATCATTGCATTTGATAACTTTATTTGGTCATCGTTTATGAACTAAGATGAATTCATCGAAAAGAAACTCTTGATAGCTAATTGATATTTTCCAAAGTGAGATTTTCCTTTTGAAAAAAATAATTCTAAGTCCATTTTCATTTTTTCGATCAGAAATGTCACATCAAAGACAGGAACATCTATCCTCAGGGGGGGAACTATGGCCCAGTACCCCCCAGACAGGGACACTATGACCCAGTACCCCCCCCAGACAGGCACACTATGGCCCAGTACCCCCCAGACAGGGACACTATGGCCCAGTACCCATGTATGGGGGGTACTGGGCCATAGTGACCATGTCTGGGGGGTACTGGGCCATATTGACCATGTCTGGGGGGTACTGGGCCATAGTGACCATGTATGGGGGGTACTGGGCCATAGTGACCATGTCTGGAGGGTACTGTGCCATAGTGGCCCCCATTACTACTTTGGCATACGAACAAAGTCTGTCTATATTTTACTATTATTTCTGTTTGTGGCGGTTTTTGACGGAGGTGAATATTTTAACTGCATACCCATCGCCAACACCGCCCGTATCTTTAAACTCCGCGTTTACGCTCTTGGCATAGCATAGCTTTTTCTGCATTGAGCAGGGGGGGGTCGAAATTCACTGTAAACAGCTGTATGTGAACTTCTGTGCATACTATTTATCATGGATGTTAACATGGACATGTAAATGAGTCATTTTGAGGTCATTCTGCCAAAAAAACATGGCTGTCAGTGGCCATCTTGGATTTCAAAATTTGCAACAAAATACAACACGATAACTGCCTGCAGTCAGTTTACCAGTTAGAATTACATTATTTCTCTCATTCAAAGTGGTTTTGAAGCCCAACTCATTGCCAAAACACTAAAAAAACAAGCAGGAAATTTTTTTTTAGTCGCGGAAAAAATTGCTTGTTGGTGGCTTTGACCACCCACCCACCCCGGCATACGTGCCGGAATTTTTTGTTCACCCCCCCCCGCATTGAGTTTCATAAAGTTCGAAGTATATCTGATAAATATACATAATGGAAAGAGTGCGTGATAGGCCAAACACATGCATGGAGTATCCACAGAGTCCCAGATTTTCACCATATATATACCGGTAGATGACAAGCAGTCACCGCCACTATACCAGACTTGGGTGCATGCTTTAGGTCATTGACACTTTCATTTTTGTGTGGGGTCGATAAAATATCTCGACTAGGGGTGGGCAGGTTACCGGAAACATTATTTTTCTTAGACCTAACTCATCAACATTTGTCTAATATATTAACACCAGGCAAATACATGTATATAATACCTTGATCATGTTCAGACCAACTATCCATGATAAACCAGATCTATGTAATATTAATATATGTACCCATCTGAATGAAGCAAATGATGGGTATACTGGAATGTGGATTTATTATGCCCCGACCTCTGAAGGACGTTCAGGACATATAATAGTACACGCAGTCGAGGGTTGTGTCATTCGTCTACCAGTCTGTCTGTATGAACGTATCACCTTGTAAATCAGGCGCTAACAAAAAGAGTTTATTGTTCTTCGGCATGGCGATAGCACATATCGGGGAAATTAAGGGATTCCCGCATACTACAGGTGTTGTGCATTCATTTTTCTCAGTTGCGGTCCTTGTTGGACCTTGTTGAAATGTATTGAATTTACAATCCAATCGCAACTACATCAATATCCAGTAAACTGATGTCAAAGGTAGCTTTTGATTCTTAAAATAGAAGGTTTATCAGTGGTGTTAACTATTTTTCCAGCTCCAGTCTGATCCATATGCGATTACAGGGCATGTTAAACGAACCCACACAGCTGAGGTGAGCGCAAAATGGTACATGCTTACCTCTAAACAGTCAGCAATCAAATTATATGACTTGAAATTGTGTCAAGATGGCAAACTCATGCCCTCGTTCAATTGGGAATGAGTATTTTGAATTTATATTGGGAAATAGTACTAGGAAGTGAATAGTAAATTAAATTAACAAAGTAGTTATTATATGGTGTCGAATTGAAGGGGACATTTTGATGAGAGTGAAATATTTTGACATTTGTTATTTCCAGGAGAACGGGCACAGGTGCTTTATTCATACTACCAATTCATTCTCCCTAACTTGAAGCGTATGCATTATAGTGGAGCGGATACATGTATGTGCCAGAAATAGGCGAATCGTTACACTTTGTGAATAAATTACGAAATTTTACACACTTAATCTTTGGTATGTCTCGGTTTTAAAAAATCGGTAGGCACAAAAATCCGAGGTCAGTTAGGGCGATTAAGCAGTTGCCATAGCAACCAACCGATGTGATACAATACAAAAGAACGAACAAGTTTTCCATGTGTATAACACATCGATACACATGTGTATAATCAGTTCTAATTAAAATTAGGCTCCCGAATAAGCTACACATAACAGAGTCTTAATGAATATAACTATATGGGTATTATTTTTATCCATTTTAAATATCATTATAATGAAATTATGTGCAATTGTTGGCAAAAAAGCGGTATACATTAAAGAGCGTTCTTAATTATGATTGTCTATACTCTTTGCTTTTGTGGATTTACGTGATACCCATACAAAAAATGGTGATGCCAAGTATTTTTCCTTGTAAGCTGAACATTATCTAAGGCAATTTTGGTGATTAATATTTTCTTTCACTGCATATAACGACCAGAGTGGAGTGTTTTACCTCAAGTGGACTACACAAAATTAAAAAAAATTTCTTTTGGCTAATGGCTATGCGAGGTGCGAGGGCTGTTGTGACTCTACTCGACTGAAAAGGTATGAAAGAGACTATAATACTATATCGGATGCCACGCACCTGGTGTCTCGATGTTCTTAATGAATGATACGGGAGAGTGGCTCCGCCCAGTTGTGACGAGGGATACTAATCCATGCCCACAATGTTCTCTGGTTTGAAGACTGATATCATGTCTGAATGGTGCTTCCGTCTTTTTTATTATTGGTTAAAGCTATAAAACAATAATTTGAACATGAACATGTATGTTCTTTGGAATTATTTATGGAGTCTTGTGTAGTCCACAACCGCATATACACGATACAACCATTAGTTCCTGCACTCCCATTAGTAATGCAAAGCCCACAAAGTGAATGTTTTTTTATATATACATATGTTTGAACAAATAAATATCTCTAAAATAGATAAAAACGTCCCAATACGGCATTTTTTGGAATAACGTAAACACCCAGTGAAAGACCAGGAATTTTGTTAAGCGGACCTTTCACATGAATATATCAATTGAATTTGAAGATTTATTTTACATGAATTACGGCCCTTAGTATGTCGGTTTTGTAATTTTATGACCTTTGGCACGATAACAAATTCAATTCATTTTGGTTATATGGATCTTTCACAACGATATCTCATTTGAGTTCAAACGTTGGGATTGTCAGACATTTTTTCTACCATGCAGAGTTATGGCACTTAGTTCTTCTTTAGTTCATCCATTTAAAAAGAAAATATATAAATAAATATATTGATTCTTGGTAAAACTGATTCACTCTTATGAGCAAAAACAAAACTTGACCAGAACAATTTTTGATGCACAACCTTGTTTTAATATACATCCTTGAAAAAACATAAATTGAGTATTATACGGAACTAGCTGGGTACCCGTCATGGCTCATGTTAAAAATGCGTTATTAGCGGCCCTTCAAGTTATTTAAATAATGAAGTATCTGGGATAAACAGCAGCTGCAATATATAACTCCGGATAAAGTTACATCTATCTTTTAAGTGGATAATAAATGCTCTTTGTTGCTGATTAGTAGCGCATCTTTAAATGATTTGATGCCCACAGCACCTATCCCATGACATTAACCATGCATTATTTTACTTTCGTGCAATTTTCCCCACATATCTTCTGAACTGATAAGAATCGCTCTTTATTTATCATATAATTGTTTAGCCCCCACCCCACCCCTTAAGTCATCTGAGGGTCAAAGGCGCTTTTATCCGCAATTTTCCTACATATTTTCTAATGTGATAAGGAACGCTCTTTATTGTTCATTTTGCTTTTAAGACGTCTGATTTCAACAGCATCTACGAAATTACACTCCATTTCAGTTTATCGCTGTTTTTAAAATTTGACGACCCAGATTGCAACCATTTTGGGTATATAATCAATTATTTAGATAAAATAAGTTTTAGGGTCATTTTAAGACATCCGAGGTCTGATAAGATTCCCTGGGTCAAATGTTCAACTCTGAGAATCCATCGATTTTCACAAAATTCACATTGTTTTTTTTTTGTAGGCTAATGTACTTATTCCTGGTAAGAAACCTTGTGTTGCAATTTATTTTAAGCTAAAAGCACAAATGCTCTTAACTATATATATTATTTTTGTTTCTGTTATTTTTATTTGGAATAAGTATTGAAATTATTCTCTCCATTGTCATATTTTGTGGTCCACATGTCATTACTATCTTTAGAGGCAAGATTAGCAACTAAAAGTTGATAAAATAGCTACTTTGAGTGGTCAGATCGGAAACCTTTGGATACCAATTAAAATAGCTAGAATAACCACTCGAGGTATAATACTTTCCCACTAATAGTAGTTATCAGATTAACTACCCGCAGGTAGCAAAAATTCCAACCACTCACAGGTAGTAAATTTAACTACTGGGTAGTTCGTATTCATCCTACTACCAAAAGTAGTTAAAAATTAGCCTCCCGTTGGGTAGTTAAAATAGCCCCCCAGATGTAGTTATTTCAACTACTGAAGGTAGATATTTTAACTACCAAAGGTACCCACCAGGTAGTAAAATTAACCTCCCAAGGCAGCGGCATGAATACGAACTACCCAAAGTAGTAAAACAAAAATTACAATTTTTCGGGTTAATTTATCAACTTTGAATTTAGTGTGTAACACAGTGCAATTCTATTGGTTAATCACACTCATATGGTATAAACGCTCTTCATTATTTCCATATCAGGAAAACAGTAACAAATAACGATCTTTATGTTTACCATATCCGGATCTAAACAAACGCCAGGTTCTGTAACGTAAACATTTGACAATAACGTACTGTCTATGCCATATTTCTGATTAATATAAGAACAAAGTCTGTCTATATTTTACTATTATTTACGTTGATGGAGGTTTTTGACGGAGGTGAATACTTTAACAACATACCCACTGCCAACGCCGCCCGTATCTTTAATAATCGCAACAGAACAATTATAAAGAGTCTCTCAATATTTATCAAAAAGGTCGTCGATATATTTCGAAACTCTTGAGGCTACATTTTCGAACACACCAGTAAACCCCCTCCTGAAATATACCGACATAATATACATGTTGTTTATACATTCCCAAACTTTATAAAGGAATGTCCCCAACACAACTATAATACGTTCCAGGGTAGCACAATATAAGCTCATAATCACCAACCACACATGTCCAATGTCGCACTATACTTATACGAAGTACTATTTAAATTTGTAATCAAACTTACACTCTGTATATCTGCATTTGATGATGAGAGAAATACATTGAATTGAACTGACTTGATGAATGTGTTTTCCTCGTGCTTGGCGTTAGTCGTTTGAACAGGAACTGGTAGTTCGCAACGTGCCTGATGTCAACAGTCTAACGTTTAATTGTCAACCTATAATTGATGGTTTTGTAGAACGTAAATATTCCGACTTAACCTTTTTTAAAAACCGGTCACAAATTTCAGAGACAAATATGTGTACATAGACCAAATAGTCTGCATCTTCCGTTAGAACATGCCAGAGTTATGGGCAATATCGACTATGCCTTAACTTAGTTATAGATAGGAAATTTTGGGGAACCGTCGATACCATTGAAATTTCAGTACGTTTGCTTTGACAAAACAACGTTGTACATCGTTGATTGGGTGCATCGGGGCGAATGTCGCACAGACAATTTAACAGGCAACTTCAGTAAAAAACCAAACTAATAGTTTGTTTGTTGGTTGATTCATTTTGTTGAATGGTTAATACACAAGGCAGAGTTCTATCATATTTAGTCTCACCATAATTTCTAGGACATGGTTCGAAAATATAACAAAGCAGAAATTAGATATTCAATCAATAAATTCAATCAATATATTCAAGAGTGGCTTGGTACGATATTTTCGTGAAAATATAGCTTTTAGAAATCAAACTTTATTTGAAAATTATAGTATTATAGAGACAATTTACAGTTTATTCAAGCCATTGCCTCCATATCGCCAGAAAAAAAGTTGTTCTTTATGATGCGTTCACAAGTCTTGCAAGAAATTATATATACCTCTCGGAATAACATTACTGCAGTATAGCATTCGTCATATTGTGGCTAAATTCAATTATAACTATGAGCTACATGTATATCCATCAAATATTTAGTCTGCAGTCTCGATTGAAGGATTGTAACATTGCAAGACAAATATTTTTGAGGATCTGCGACTAGAACGAAAGAAGAAATTGATCTGATTATACGAGTATGGACTTGTGTTGAGGGTATATGATACATGTAACTATAAGAATCACAGCAAACATGTTACGACTGAAAAACAGTTCGCATCGTTATACCATATAATCTGATGTCAGATTCCAAGAATGCGGGAATACAGAAAAGCCTTTACCTTCTGATAAACCAAGATTTACATATCTAGGATTTAGCGCAAATAGAAATTCGATGCAAACTGCAAACTAAAAACAAAACAGCGTTCAGAGATTTAGACTCAAACACCACATGGGAAATAATCTCATTTGACCATTCCCTGACGATGGTGGCATCCAAGCAATGGAATTATTTCCTATTTTTGTATTTATTTTGGCATGATGTTTCCTTGCAGCACTTGTGAACGGGCCTTTGTAGTTTCGGATGAATGATAATAAAGTATTTGTATACAATTGAACACACAACAGGAAACCTCACAGTCCACACTCTTTCCATTATACCTTCTATCTTTTTTTCAGTTATGCAATTGAAAATACTCTGTCACCTTGTAAACAAATACTGTAATTCAACCCTGTATCAGTAGAGGGGTCTCATGTGGGTTTCCATAACTTGCACCCAATCCCTTTGTAATTCACAATAAGATATATTTAATGTAAAAAAAAGTCGTTAAACGAACCCAACTCCGCACCGCGAGTATGGACTGGTGCGTTTAACACACGGTGACTTTTTTGTCACAGACTGTTGGTAAATTGAATGTGGTTTCGTCGGGCCCTCACATATATACCATACATGAATGTGTCATTGGTGCGAACTCAGGTTAAGCACAACAGTGTTTGAATATCATAAACTTGAGTATTAAGAAAATATCACAGTGTTCTGAAATCTACATTACATATGTGTTAGTGGCTTGACAAAGTGTCTTTAAAGTCCGTAAAATATAAAATACATGCCCCCCTAAAACAAATATATGCCCCTCTCATAAGAACACATCAGACTGGGGTGAAAGAAAATGGGCTATTTATAGAGACTGCGGATATTTCATTGGGACTCCCGAGGCTTGCTCACACAAACGGTACTCGTGTATACATAAATCAGATCATATTATATGCTGGCTCATTATGATGTGTTCATTGCGTCATACATTCGTGGCCAATTATAATTTCTTATCGAAATGGCCAAGTTGCGATCGGATTGATGCACCGAGATGTGCCTCAACTTTAATCAAGCTTGAAAACGGGTCCGGAATATCGTCCATGTCGGGGTCCCAAGCCACGAACTGCTCGTCGATCCCAGCCTGCGATATTGGCAACCACGACCCAAAACACCTCCGCATCTCCGCGGTCAGTTTTTAAACGATAATAATTTTTCTCTGCATGCTTCTATTCGCTTTCCTGGCATTCAATAACTGTCCAAAAACACCACTCTTTTCTTTTCTGCAAATATTAGTCAAAATAGAAAATACGCTATAGTGTCATAGGCTATCGCATAAGGCGTGAATGTCATAACTCGTATGGTGTCACCCTTGCTTTCTATCAGTGGCATATATTACTTCACCACGCCATACGGGACAAACAACGACCCTGTAACAGGACTATTCATCTCCAGTGTAAACCCCATACTTAAATTGTAATAATGGACCAGCTTCTGAGCCGCCGCAATATATACTAACTTAACCGCCATTATGACTTTCCTTGTACATATGTTCATCTTTGCGCTGTAATTTTGTATCATGTTGTGATATTTGAGTATTAAATCAATCAGACATAACATGCAGTGACTGGGAATTGTGAGACCGCTGTGATTTTCTCCCATCTTTTTGGAGACATGTTGATTGACACCTCAAATTTCCGGTAGACGTATCCGTGTCAAAACAACTCGTTGTTTGTTACATTGAAGCAAAAAAAGCCCATTCAGGGAACACCATCGAGCACTCTTGGTTGGGTCCACAAACCTAGAGAAAATAGATAGGGCTATGCTGCAATGGGAATTTTAGTCTCGAATTCATGTTCAGCAAAAATAGACTATCAAGTTGTAATATAGACTAAATGACATATGGCCACAGAATAAATTAATACACTTGATAGCTCACCGATTTTAGTTCGTGTCATAGTCACAAAAGGGTTAAAGTTAAATTTGGGTATGTCAGAACCGACTCGAACCACTTAGAGCTCGTTCTGGAATTTATACTCGAGCGTTATCCACCACGAGGATCGTTTAAACGAAACTCTTCTCTAACGCGGGTTTACACTATAGAGATGCATTTAACTGCCCGTAATTTGTCACTGGATTATCCATCATGTCTTCACAACCATTAAGTCTACCGAATTCATGCATAGCATCCAAAATTCTTGTATGTGATTATATCAAGCATTTTGGCATGGTATCCGAATATCAAATCCGATTCAAAAATAAACAATGAAAACATATATCCATGAAGAAGATAAACCGGGATGAGTGGCGTCGACCATATAATTATATTGATGAAAAATATACTGATGAGCATAGAATTTTAGTATCTGTTCTCTTGATTTTTTGTTCAGTTGACACTTTCTGTTTGGAGCAATTTGAGGTATTATGTTTGGAGCATTTTGAGGTAAATGAGAAAAGACTTGTCATCATCGGACGCCTCCCGCTTTGTTTCTCCGGATGGCTCCATGCCGCACCTAAAAAGAAAATAATTATTGTTATTGTGTAGACTTTGCGATCCTCGTTAAGTTGATTCGAAATCGTAAGCTGAAAATAGAGAAAATTATGTTCGTGTCGGGATATAACTCGACACACAGAGTGATATCATCAAATCAATTGTTTACTATGTTTCCACTCGTCCTCGTATGATTTATCTTAATCTTCAATAATGGTTTGTAGACCCTTTCTTTTACAAATTTGAGCTTTCATTTTCGTTTCCCAGTTATCAGAACAGCTAATAGCTTTACCTACATGTACTCTTGTAAGAATAACCGAAATTTCCAAAATATACCATAAATACAACAGGGGCAGTAAGTAATTATCTAAGTGCCGTGCATTTACTATCAGTAAGTCATATTTACTATGTACAGTGGTACTACATCGCAATACGACTTATAAAATGACGCACGTGTCGTATATAATGTGAGGTAATGAACACATAGATATAGTAGGTACAAGTCTTTATTATGTTGTGAATAAGATATGCAGTGTGTACAAATATGATGATCAAGAGTCGCCGCGAAGTGAGGTCCCCGAATGGGTGGTGCCTGGTGTGGGTGATGCCTGGAGATAACCTCGAGATGAGATGACTCTAGTGAAAGCATGAGGTGATGGGATGTGGTTGTTTCTTATATACTATTTGGGATGCATATTAGATGAGGCGTTTGGCAATACACATCGGGATTGGTTCCTCCGTTATGGTCATCTCCCTTGACCATATTTGGGAGCCATCTTCATTGTGTGTATGTCTTCGCTGGGAGTAAGACGTGTGAGGTTTCGTTAAGAACCGAACACGAATATCTGAGTTTGTGGTTTTATATATTGGGACATTCGTATAGTTTGAATCAAGTTGTGAGATTATAATGGGTCGTTATCTCACAATAATGATATTTGTTTATTAAAATTTACATATCCCCACAGTGCTACACTAAATTATGTTCGGTGATAATGGTGATTGGTCAACTGATAGATGGGTCACCCGTTTTATGTCCAAATAAAACACAGACCGTAACACGAACACAACGTCGTAAATTGTTGACCTAATCACTAAAATCACTCAGAAGAATAATTGCGCGTGCGTTTAGAAGTTCACCGGAATTGCATTGACGCCAGTTATTTGTGTCGATCACGTGCTCGTTACTAAGTGATTGATATAGCGGTTTGAAATGTTATCAAACTCGTCGTGCTCTTTCCACACAGAAGACTAAATGTCGGTTATCGACAGTTGGAGCGAAAATATATTATTACAATTAAAATATAGATGTGTTCCTATAAACTTCCCAGGTCACGTAATGCGTGGAAATTTGTCATTAATAGTACGAATCACACAAAAACAAAATCGCCAATGTCATTTTTTCCCCTCACAGTTCATCGCCCGTGGCATCACGTGACCAGAACATGGAAATATATCGACAATTCACAGGTGAAACTCAAGCTAATATCGGACTGACTGGCAGTTCTACATGTGATAGTCTCTTTGATCGCCGTTATAATAAAGATGATATCATATGCGGTCTTGTTTTACGCTCGATTCGTTATACTAATATACAACCCTTACACATTAGCCAAAAATCCGACACCAGAATCCAATATGGCGGCCAAGATGGCCGCCGAAATTTGAAAATATGCTATATTTCTGACATTTCACCACCTTTCGTTGGTCTCTGTGGGAAAATATTGGCATATTGGCGTGATGTTATACATTCATGGTATAGCAGAGTCATTGACGAACACCTGAGGACCATAATATACATTCATTGTGGGATATTTTTGTCCGATATAACGTTTTCCCAAATGCCGGTATAATAGATCAAAGCCGAATCGACGCTAATAACCCGATTAATGTAATGTAATGTTTCGAATTAATGAATGTTATTGGTATCATAACAACACCCATGCATATATTAGTCCAGTGCATTTATGGTTTTACCCAGAACTAATTGCAACAGATTTTTTTTTTGCTGGAATAGGTACATTGACCCTCCATAAACAACATACTAAAAATCAGCAAAAATCGGAAAAAAGGAAAATTGGTGATTTTCGTGAAATAAATTTCCTGAATAGTGAACTGAGAACCATTGCCAGATTTTTGGAGTATTTTTCGAGTTCTGTGACTTCAAAAACGCAAATTTACCTTTTTTCGTAGCCTAAATTTCGCAGAATGAGCCAAATGTCATACTTTATGGTTAATTATCTGAAAAACGAGCCCAAAATACAGGGCTTCTTCACTGTTTTTGCAATTTCCTCACTAGATAAAACACACAAAATTATTATTATGTACATCTATGGTTAAGAAGAATAAAATATTATTGAACAAAATGTGTGTTCCATTGTATGGACCAAATTTGCCACTGACACAGAACTCGTGTGATGAAATGCAATATTTGGGGTCATGTAACTCAATAAATTACAATCTATATGCTCTGCTTTTCTCGTTACCTTTTAAGAATACAAGATAGAACAAATTGTGATGGAATTTCTAAATACATTTGTGAAGAAAATTAAATTATGGCTCCATGAACACTTAGTCTAGCCTCTTTTCCAAAAATGCTATTTTGGGGCGTTTTTGTAAAAAAAATAATTCTGGTTTTTGTGCATATTCAGAAAAATTAACGAAAGTTATTGTATAAAAGTATTTTATCTTTCTTCTTATATTAGTTGTTGTTGAGAAAATAATATTTCAATGGTTATACCAATTCATATCACTGGATTTCACTCATCACTTCGGATAATTTACTCCAAATTTGAATAGCAGAAACATGGGTAGGGGAAAGCATAGCAACAAAAACTTCAAAACCAGTCATCCTGAAACATACAACTTTATATTATCAGCTTCTGCATGTATTGTTCTTTCATACATAATATAACACTTTCTTTGTTTATATACATTGACAGAGCTATAATCCTTTTTGTCGTAATTTGGCAGTGAAATGTCAAATTGTCATTTTGGAAATATTTTTAAACAACATGGCAATAACATTCTAAATAAACGTCCAGTAACGTATTAAGCTGTTTAATAAAGCAACAGGAATATACACAAACTGGAAGAAAACAACTTTGTGTCTGAAATGGCTGTAATTTTGTGATAATATTGCATTTTATGATTTCGCCTACCCCTATACCAACGTTCAAATTTGGAATCAGTTTACTGAAAAATGAGAGAAATCAAGTGATATACGAGGGCATAACCAATGTAAGGCTTATTTTTCAAAACTAAATTGTTGTGAGAGAAAAGTTCAAATAATTTTACGCACTAAAACACCATTTCTTTTGTCTCTTTATGCCTTTTTGAATGAACAAAAATGTCTCAACATGGAATTTTTGAAAAAAAGTTAAGAACAAGGATTCAAAGGGCCATAAGTTGATTTTCTTAAACAATGGTTTATTAATATCTTTGCAATTTGTTCAATCCAGTATACTTAAAAGGTTATAAGAAAAGCAGGGCATATGGATATCAATTTATTGATTTACATTACCTCAAATATTGCATTTCATCACACGAGTTCTGTGTCAGTGGCAATATATATAATGGAGCACATATAAAGGTGCACATATTAATCATTTTTTGTGTTTTATCTAGTGAGGAAATTACAAAAACAGGGACAAAGCTCTGTATTTTGCGCTAGTTTTTTTTATAATTAACCATTAAAGGTACGGTTGGCCTTGGCGGTGGGTATCCTGTGAACATATTTCCACCCGTCAAAAACCGCCACAAACAGAAAGAACAACAAAATGTAGACAGACTTTGTCCGTATACAAATAAGAAATATCGCATAAATAGTATGTTATTGTCATGTTTTTGACCATTGTTATGTAAACAAGAGCATAAAAAGTTACTTTTCTGGTGTTTGTTTATATTATGATGGTAAACATAAAGAGCATTCTTTGTAGGTGAATTCCTGATATGGAACGAATAAAGAGCGTTTATGCCATTTGTGTGTGATTAGCCAGCAGCATTGTGTTGTCTTCTGTAACACAATCAGGCTCTTGCTTAGGTAAAATATAGTAAATCTTTATGATAACATGATGTTTACGCGATGGTCATGGTATATATGAACGAAACTGTATGCGTTTTAATGTTTTTCTGTTTACGGTGATTGGAACAAATATGAATATTTTCGACCACTAAGGCCTCACGTGCCTTTAAATATGATATTTGGCGAATTTTAGGTTCCGAAATAAGGTAAATTGGCGTTTTTGGAGGCACACAACTTGAAAAATAATCAATAAATCTTGAAATGGTTTTCAGTTCTGGATTCAGGAAAGTGAGTACAACAAAATATGCATGATATTCGTAGGACTTGTGTATTTTATTTTGTTATAAACATCCATGAAAATCCATAAATTGATGATTTGACCAAAATTTCCCAAATTTATTTCACGAAATTCACCAATTTCCCTTTTTCCGATTTTGCCTATTTTTAGTATGTTGTTTATGGAGGGTCTATGTACTTGTTCTAGCAAAACAAAATTCTGTTGCAATTAGTTCCGGGTTTGGCATTTTTTCTCATAAATGCACTGGAACTATATATGTGCAGGAGATACTCGAGCACAAAACCCATGCACTTATATGTGCAGGAGATACTAGAGCAAGGATTCCTCTTTTACCTGAGTTGAGGAATATTCACCCAAATCCAAGATGGCGGCCAAAATGGCCACCAGAAATAGAAAAATCGCTGAGTTGAACATCAGTAGGCATTATTGTCATGATAACTCCACACCTGCTTACTATTGTGAGTTGGGAACACTTAGACGAAGAACTGTCCTTGTACCATATCCAAATAAAAGTCCCCCAAATTTAAAATGGCGCCCACAATGCCGGACAGATTTTGAAAAAATCACCGAAATTCCCTCTTATTCACATCATTTGGGCATTATTGTCGAGACAACACCACCCATGCTGACAGTTGAGTTGGAAATCTCATGCAAGAAATAGTTTTCGAAATCGAAGATGGCTGCCAAAATGGCGAAATTGAAAAGAAGTCGATATTATCACATACTAATTTAAACTTTTTGTCATAATATCGATCGGACGAAACGGTACATAAAATAAGCCATCTATTAGTTCCAACATAAGTCGTAGCCTTTTGGGAGGATGAAAACCCACAATTAATAATCCCGATGTATGTAGCATTTCGAAATCAATTATCCACTAAGCGACCATACTGCCCGTAACCGTATACATGTGCGCCGAATAGTCATATTATGACTTCCAAGAATCAACACAACCGTACCTGAGCTTACTCTGGTTTGCCACATTCAGCATGGTCTGGATCAGTTTCCGTCTCTTCGTCAGATTAATCTATCTCGCTAACACCAACACAGTTGTCTGCGCTTCTTTGTAGAAGGGTCCCACTAATCTGAATGTTTCAAACAATAGATATGCCGGTGTCCAGCTCACGTGTTTGTCTCGAAAGCTGGGAATTCATATCCTTATTCTTGGCGAGCTTCAATCGTGGTATAGCTTATGGTATAGCCTAGATGCTACATATGGGATCTGAGCGTCATCTTGTGCCACAAACTAGAAATGTATGCGGTCGATGTGTATACTAGCTTTCAGACGGACCTCTCCATCTGCGTATTTTCAGCTTTATTGACCTAATGGGGATAACAACATGTACACCTGGTGATCTTTCCAACCAGCCACTTCTCAATATATGGTTCGTCAATTCACATACTCATCCAATGCGCTGACGTACCCGGACAACTTCTGTATATGGCTTCGAATGTTGAAAGCCGGACAGTTGTCGGATGCCTTTCTGCTAAGGCGTAGAACATAATGCATAATATACCCACACTTCTTGACCATGATCTTAAGAACAATCTTGTTGGCGTCCATCAATCGGATCACCGAACACAGCCAATCTGATAATAACATTACACACGGTGCTAGTGTGTGGGCATGTGCCATGTTATAGTGGAAATGAAATTGGACCATGACTGCACCGCCCCTTCGTTGGGTGTGTTTATATTCAGACAGGATCTCATGCGTGGCTTTGCTTTCCTTGTATACTAAGATTGTATGTACCCATCCGTTTGGAAGCCGTTCTTAATCAACTGGACCAGGCGTGTACTATTGGCTACTACTATATAAGCACCACACAGACTTGGGTGTAGTCTTAAAGGCGACGCATTTGATAGTTGGTTGATATGTCATACTCACGTTGGGTGGTGGTCAGTATGGTTCAAGAAAGTACAAATGCCATCAACACAAGGGTGAAATGTTCAAACGCGAATGTTACCCAGAGGAATGTTACGTTGATGAGATCATGCATTCAGTTCAACATACGTTGGGTACGCCAAGTGATTTCTTGGTAACATCACCATCCCGACCATGTTCCTGCATGAGACATATTGACTACTATATTCTAAAGTTATATATATAGAGCTATATGATCACAGAGGTCATGTTCCCCAACGTCCACAGCCATTGCCGTCGAGACTATAAATTATTCTTTAAATACATAGTGAAATAAATGCACAACAGTTCCCGACATTTTCTTGAATAATACTGCCCACATACTGACACCAACCATGAGAGAGGATAACAAAAACGCATACCTTCATTCTTTAAAGACATCATAATTTAGTCCATCCGACTATTCTGGGGGAGGCTAGCATAGTATGATCCAGACAAAATTATACGTATGGTCAAGTTGAATCAGAACGGCTTCGAATCGAATGTGGAGATACAATCTTACCACACCAAAAACAGCGACACGCATGCCATTCTATATCTTACACATGCACCAGGTGTAGGGTGGTGTATACCGTGGCCCATTCCATTCCCACTGTCATCGCGCATGTCCACAGACGTTCTTCTCTGCTGGGAGCTATTCGACGAGACGAATGCGGGACGTCACACAGTTTGCTTAGGATAATGGTCAAGAAGTGTGAGTAGTCGGTACAGTATGGTCTTCTCCTTAGCAGATAGACATATAGTACAGCGGCCAAACGCCAAAAGTGGTCGGGTACCCCTACCCACGGTAGAACAAGTTAAAACCAACTTTTTCTGAAGGAGAAATATATACTGTAGACGAAAATGATAGTGAAAAATAACGGAATTGGTGGTGGCTATTCTCAAATCGACGATGAATGATTTTGGTAAAGTGAGCCCTGCGGCTATGTCCTAAGTTATTAGCCCACATTGTAGGCGTCTAAATGACTACAGCATACCATATATGTACCTGATATGCAAGAAGTGTTGGTTAATTTTGATTTTCGTGCCATTTGGAGCCGAAACATTTATTTTTTGTTGAAAAATCGCTCTTTTTCATTTATTTTTTATTTTTCGAACATTATCATTCAAACGGATATTGCAATACTATTGCAATATTTAGTCCATATGGTGTAGTAGTTATCTGTCAAGCATATGAAGAAAGAAGTTAACAACAATTTTGAACGGTTTGCGAGATATTGGATTTTAGCTACCCCTCCCCCAAACACGTTTTTGGTCGAAATAAATACATATTTTTGATAATGACATTACAAACATTTTAGAATTGATCTGAATGGGACCCAATATGAATCTTGTACTGAAAGTGTTGTCCAGAGATGCCGTTTAATCGATTATAGATGTGTTCAGGCTTTCAGACCCCCAGTTACAACAACAACAATTATTTTATTGATAACAGTTAAGTTTGCATGCATTAACATCGATGTTAAGTACTAAAACCTGTGTTATAAACAATACGTGACCAACTATATAATTCATATGGCTCAGTACTTATCTGGACATCACAAGTAGAAAGAATTTGACAGAAATTGTCAACGGTTTTCAAGATATTGGAATTAGGTACAGCTCCCCCGGACGCGATTTGGTAGAAAAACTACATATTTATGATAACAAGACAGACCTTTCTAAATTATTCTAATGAGCATCTAATCATTATTCGTGTGATGAAAACCTGATCCGTAGACACCGCGAGCCTGGTTTTAGATGACCTCAGGTTTCCAATTAAACCCCCAGTTACAACAACAACACAATATTTTATTTATGACATGTAATTTTATATTAACACATATCGACTTTGAGCAACTGAAGTATTTGTTCTAAACGACACATAATATAGACTAAAACCCCTGTCACACACAGGCCGGCGCTCTCACTGCGCTGCAAAAGTACCAACATATGACTAACACGCAGGAGGAGCGCCGAAAACTGTAGAAAATTGTCAAACTTTTAAAACAAAGTATGCTCCTATTGCGTTCCTACTTTGTCAAGTCTCACGCTCTTAGTGCGTTCAAGTCGCTGTCATTGTGATGCTAGTACGTTCTCAATAAGTTCGCAAAACGCTCTCTGCGCGGGCGCGGAGAGTATAGATAGCGCCTCCTGCGTTCTCCAGTCATAGTCAGTTTTTAGGTTGTGGGGAAAATACCCAATAAATTACCTGTCCGATTAAACTACTGTCACACTCCGCTGCGATCAGGCCGGCGCTTGCATTGCGCTGAAAAATAATCAAAGCGCCAAGCAAAGCGCAGTAAGGTATCCAAGAACGTATTGGTGACGCAGTGGACACTGGATAGGACGGGAGAGGGTCTCTGTGGTCGCTCCAGAGCGCCGGAGCGCCCGCTTGTTTTGTGCATGCACAAAACAAGCGCAGAGGTTCGGCGTTCTGACCAGGCGTATTACCGTCGCCATGACAGCGCAAAGCGTACTAACAACGCAATGACAACGACTTGAACGCATTAAGAGCGTTTACGGCGTGGAGGAAACGCAGTGAGAGCGTATGAGAGCGTGAGACCTGGCAAAGCAGGAACGAAATGGGTCGTACACACAGAGACGTGGCTAGATGGTTTCCGTTGGGGGTGTCAACCTTGGGAAATTCCAACTGCACCCCCTTGAGTTAGAATCAGACCGACCACAAGTTTTGCATACTTCCATTTGCACCCCTTGCACCTTAGTGGTTAGGCCTAATATCCTATATCTTCATAAACCATGGTTCTATATTCCCGGTATGAGAACATTCAGATATTTTAACCTGAAACATTGCATAAATCCTAATATCTAGTGGTCTAACTCCATACAATTGCACACGGCTACGGGCAAGAAAC
This sequence comes from Siphonodentalium dalli, assembly GCA_032622095.1. Taxonomy (NCBI): domain Eukaryota; kingdom Metazoa; phylum Mollusca; class Scaphopoda; order Gadilida; family Siphonodentaliidae; genus Siphonodentalium; species Siphonodentalium dalli. Next base: position 68,504,905 of record CP136069.1, read on the forward strand.
CGCGACATCACTGAGCTGACCATCGTTGTTCGGCCGGTGTGAGAAAATTTTGAAATTCAATTAAGAAAATCGCAAATCCTAGCATTCAGACTGGCCTCAACTAAAGCTTTTCTATATAGTGTTGGACATTTCAAACCTCATACCCCCCTCAGGTTGTAAAAATTCTCCAACTGATGACCACAAGTTTGACCAGATGAAGTCAAATATTGTTAAACTTATTAGCATTTTTGTATTGGCCACAGGGGGGGGGGGGGGGAGGCAATGACACACCAGGCCGATCATGGTTCGGCCCGGTGTGCGAAAATTTTGTAATCTGAACAAGAAAATCGCAAAATCCTTATATAGCATCTAGACTAGCGTCAAGCATTCTTAGGGTTGGAAATTTCAAACCTGACACCCCACTTAGGTTGGAAAATTTACAACTGATGACAATTCCAATGACAATGTTGACCAAATGTATGAGAATATTGATTTCTTAAATTAACTAGCAGTTTTTGACTGGCCACGGGGGGAGGGACCAGGACACAAGATGTCCAAGTGTTGGAAATTTCCAACCTGTCACCTCCCTGAGGTTGGAAAATTTCCAACTGATGACCATTTCAGTCAAAAATTTTGACAAAAATAGGAAAATATGCAAATATTGGTCCAAAAACAATTAATTCCCCCCAATAAATTGTTTGAAAATCAAACTACAAGAACATTTCAACCTATATATATATTATAGTTGGTGTGAAATTTCCAACTAATGTTTTTGCTGGTATTAAATTTCCAACTGTTGAAAATTTTGACCAAAGTTGGGGGGGGGGGGGGTGATACATCCCCAACCCCCCCCCCCCCATGTTGCCACGTCTCTGCGTACACAGAGCGCGATGAAAACGTGATAAGCGGGATAGGAGCATAGCTTGTCACGCGCGCTGCATGTATAACTGGTGGGGAGTTTCTCTTTCGCGTGCGGGCTGACATTATCAATGGGTGTTTTATTAGTTTTATTTATAGAATGGGAATTTTTGGGATGATTAAAAGTCAAACTGCGAGCTGGAGGCCGAGTCCCGTAAAAGGTGCATGTAGTTGGGGAAATTCAACATTGTGTTAATCAACGTTGAGTAATGTATATTTTTAGTTTGTGATAAACTATATGTCAATTACAAATGAAAGAAATTAATGCAACCCACTAGGGGTTGTGGGCGGAGACGGTCGAGTCGGCCACCGGTTCGTTAATTAGGTGCTGGTTGTTATTGTTATTTAACGGAATTCTGGTTCGCAAAACCAGTATATTTTATATTCTACAATTACATTCTTGGGTTTATAATATATGATCTTGAGCGCGTTACCGTTTCTGACATTGGTTTTCTTGTTTTAACAGATTGAAAATTTCTGACAATTTTCAGCGCTTCCACTGTGCGTTATTCGTATTTTGATACTTTTTCAACTCAAAGCAAAAGCCAGCCTGATCGCAGCGGAGTGTGACAGTGGTATGAGAAACCGCTTTTCAAAGTTGGATTGTACTGTAAACCTGCTGTAAACGCCGGAAGAACACCATGTATAACGCTTGGGCGTAAAGCTAGCGCCAGAGTCGCAGTGGCAGCACAATGTGGACGTTCGATGAGTGGGAACCAGTCCATAACACCCCATGACAGCGCAATAAGTTTTGGACAGAGCCTCATTGAGCGTATTAAAGACGGGAAAGGCACATAGTGAGAATTTTATTAAGCTTACTGTAGTCAAAAAAGACAAGATTAATTTCTTGCTGCGATCACGAGAAGCTAATATGCGCTCTTGCTACGTTCACATAACGCTCACGTCGCTCGCTTTGCTTTGCGCTGTCACGGCGACAGTTCTACGTCCTGGCCAGAACGCCGAGCCTCTGCGCTTGTTTTGTGCATGCATAAAACAAGCGCGGCGCTCTGACACCTATGGGCGACCATGGAGATCCTCGCCCGTTGTAGCCAGTGTCCACTGCGTCACCAATCGGTTCTTGGAGACCTTAGTGCGTTTAGGTGGCCGCTTTGGTACTTTTGCAGCGCAATGAGAGCGCCGGCCTGAGTGTGACAGGGGCTTTATATAATCATACAGAACAAAATCATTGTTGCTCCCCGCCCTATTAGACGTCCTGAAAACACCACGAACTGACCAAAATATGATCTCAGTATTAAGAATCATGTAATTATAAAGGACAATTACATAAGGAAATATACAATGTTTATGGATGGGTTTGTTCCCGAAACAGTGTGGCACTTTGCTTGGCAAATATGAAGGGCAAATTTGCTATATTTTTCAAGAACACTCTACCCAATTTAAAGACTTCAACGCAATACGAAATTCAGCTATATGATCTCTAATTCTCTATATTAACCGAGAGTGTGACGGGAATGTAGTTCTATCAGATAATACATAATTTGTATGGATGGGTTGTGCATGTGTCGCTTTACACAAAGTGGCTGATAAATAAGAAAGAGGAATTTGCTGTTTTAGGCCCCCCCCTACACAATTGAAGTGTTAAAGTTGAACAACTCACGAACTGAAATGATTGCTGTAAATATTAACTGAGGATGTGGGCAAAAATAGTAATATCGGGGCGCATACATGGTGTTGATGGATGTGTTGGTTGGATCCCGAAAGCCTTTAGCATTTTACGAAAATCGGATGGCAAACTCCAAACGCGAATATTTTTTGTTTTGTGGGACCCCTTTATATGCCCATTTAAACTCTTGAACACACCATGCTCCGAATATTCATGCTTTTATTATTAAATGACAGTGTGAACGAAAGGTATTGCTATCAGGGAATATACATGTTATATGGGTAGTTTGGTTCCCAATATCATAGGGTACTTTACAAAAGGCGGCTGGCAAAAACCAAAGCTGAATATTTTCTTTGAGCATCCTACCCCATTTAAAGTCTTAAACACACTATTGGATGAATATGTTCTCAATATTAACTGGGGTGTGGACAAATGGTATGTAATTCGGGAAATAAACCTCTTCATTGCACGATGGGTGGGTTGGCTGGCTTCCCAATGTCTGGGGCACTTTACAAAAAGTGGCTAGCAAAGAGAAGGCGAAATATCACAGTTTTGGTTACCCATAACCCTTCTAAACTCTTTAGAACACACCGAACCGAAGCTATATGCTCTCATGTATTAATTACAATTTGTATGGGTGGTTTTGTTCTCGAAATCCTGGAACACTTTACAAAAGGCGGCTGGCAAATACGAAATGTAATGTGTTAGGCTACACTACCCCATTTGCCGTCTTGGGACACACAATGAACCGAAAGGATGTGCTCCCATTATTAACTGCGTGTGTAGAGAAATGGACGCTATATAAAGAGTATAGTATACCAGGGTCTTGAATGTCTGGGTCACTTTACAAAACGTTGTTGATGAAAGAGAAAGGCGAATACTCACTGTTTTTTTGGGGGGGGGGGGGTACCCCATTAACCCATTTAATATCTTGATCAGAGCATGAACTGAAGTTATATTATCTCATACTTAGTGTGTGGTCGAAAGGTATTGCAGTCATGGAATTATTAATTGATATATGGGTGATTTGATTCCCTCGAAATCCTGGAATACTTTACAAAAAGCGGCTGGCAAAAAAGAAGGCGAATTGTCTATGTCTTGAGGACCCCACTATCCAACCTGAAGTCTTAACAAAGTGATATGCTCTCAATGTTAACTGAAGTTGTGGACAAATGGGATTATTATCTGGCAATACGAATCTGTTATGGATGAGATGGTTCCCGATAGCCTATGGCACTTTACAACAAATGGTCAGAAAATGAAAGGGCTAAATTTTACTCTCAGGGGACTCCATACCTATCTGAAGTCTTGAACACAACACTAGCTCAAGGCATAAGCTATCCATATTACCCGAGATTGTGGCCGAATGGCAATGGTCTCGCGAGCCCGCCGTTCGCGAGAACACCAGGGCACCTTACACAAAGCAGATGACAAACGATGAAGGCGAATTTTAAGGGACCCCTACCCTATGTAAACCATTGAACCTACCACGAACTGAATGGATGTGCCCTCATGGACAAATGGCTATTCTATAAAGAAATACACAATTGTTATAGATGGGTTAATACCCGACAGTCAGGGACACTTTACAAAAAGCGACTGAAAAATAAATAATGCGATTTTTCAATGTTTGTATTACCCCTTTCCCAATTTGAAGACTAGAACACACCACGGATTGGAACGATATCATCATTGACTGCGCGTATGGACAATGGCGAGTTAATTGTACAAGGACGTAAACAATGTAAATAGATGGATTTGGGTTCTGAAAGAATGAGCTCTTAACGAAAAGTGACTGGAAAATAAGAAAGGCAAAATTTTGAGGACCCCTACGTTATTTGAAGTCTTGGAAGACACCACATGGTGAAATGATATGACCCCAATATTAATTGAGGGCTTGACCAAAGGTTAGTTTTTATCAGAATATACATATGTGTTTGTTCCAGAAAGTCTGCATCATGTGGCACTCCACAACAAGCGGCTGGCAAATGTTCACTGTTGTATGTACCCCTACACTATTCGAGGTCTTGAACACATCATGTACTGAAGGGATTATGAATTCAATATCAACATATATTGTGGCCAAAACTATGCGATATATAAGTATGTGGGATTTGTATCCGGAGGTAAACAATTTATCTGGGAGGGAGATTGTATGGGGAAAATTAGGATGTAATCCAGTTGGAACTGATTCGATACAATGATATACACATAGTTTCGTTGGAGCTGATTGGACGCAATGCTACACAGATAATGTTGTTTTCGCCATTGATACGCCCGTCGCCGTGAGATTGCCGAATATCTGGAGGTGGTAAATTTCGCGCTCAGCAGGGTTTCAATGCTTTTCACGAAGTTTTAACAAATGGCAGCATTATTGAAATCGCTTTGTTTTCGAAATAAATGCCTGAACCCCGTCAACTATTTTAAGATTTTCGCGCTGACTGAGTTGATGTACATAAAAAGAGTATTTCTGATAAAATTACATTCAGTATGGCGCATATAATTCAGTCTTAGGACCACTGTATTCCAAAAAGTAATGATATGCTTTTTCTATTTGCCACAATGACAGAGAGGGGACGTTTTAATGTGATTACTCAATTGGCCATAGTTCAAAGTAGTGCATTTCAATCTTAAACGCGTACTTGTGCATCTATACGTCTGTCCAATTATTGTAATCTCTGTATACCATTATTGTTTTTTTGAGAATAAACTATTGATTGGTTGATTGATATGCGACACTTATTGTATGTAATAGCAAATAAAATGCGTTGTTGTTGTAATTTGGGGTCTTGAAGCCTGAACACGTCTTTAATCACTTAAGCAATGTCCCCGGGCTCAATTTTCAGCAAAAGAATTATGTTGGGTCTCAATATGATCAATTGGGAAGTTTGGTAAAGTTCTGAACAAAAATATGTAATATTTCTACCAAAAACGTGTTTGGGGGAGGTGTAGCTAAAATCCATTATTTCGCAAATTGTTCTAAATTTCTGTTAACTTCTTTCTGCATATGCTTGGCAAATAACTGCATCACCATAAGAATTAAATATTTGGGCATTATAACAATATCCATTTGAATGATAATGTTCGAATAATAATATTTTTGTGAAAAAGTGCGATTTTTCAGCAAAAAAATATATTTTGGCTCCAAATGGCAGGAAAATCTAAATTAACCAACGCTTTTTTCTTCATATCAGATAGAAGTATGGTATGATGTAGTAATTTTAACCCCAACTATATGGGCAAATAGGCTAGGACATATCCACAGGGCTCGCTTTACCAAAATCGTTAATTTCTGGAAAAAGTCACTGGAGGGTATCGCTCATCGTCGATTTGACAATTATAGCCACCACCTATTCCGTTATTTTTCAATTTCTGTCAAATTCTTTCTACTTGTGTTGTCCAGATAATTACTGAGCCATATGTTATATAGTTGGTCACGTATTGTTTATAACAAAGGTTTTAGTACTTAACATCGATGTTAATGCATGCAAAATTAACTGTTATCAATAAAATAATTGTTGTTGTTGTAACTGGGGGTCTGAAAGCCTGAACACATCTGTAATCGATTAAACGGCATCTCTGGACAACACTCTCAGTACAATATTCATATTGGGTCCCATTCAGATCAATTCAAAAATGTTTGTAATGACATTATCAAAAATATGTATTTTTTTCGACCAAAAACGTGTTTGGGGGAGGGGTAGCTAAAATCCAATATCTCGCAAACCGTTCAAAATTGTTGTTAAATTCTTTCTTCATATGCTTGTTAGATAACTACTACACCATATGGACTAAATATTTCAATAGTATTGCAATACACGTTTGAATGATAATGTTCGAAAAATATAATATTTTTGAAAAAGAGTGATTTTTCAACAAAAAATAAATCTTTCGGCTCCAAAATGCACGAAAATCCAAATTAACCAACACTTCTTGCATATCAGGTACAAATATGGTATGCTGTAGTCATCTTAATACCAACAATGTGGGCAAATAACTTAGGACATAGCCGCAGGGCTCACTTTACCAAAATCGTTAATTTCTGGGAAAAGTCACTGGTGGGTATCTTTCATCGTCAATTTGAGAATAGCCACCACCAATTCCGTTATTTTTCACTATCACATTCGTAAAGAGTATATATTTCTCCTTTAACAAAAGTTAGTTTTAACTTGTTCTACCGTGGGTAGGGGTATCTCGAAAACTAGAGCTCTTTTTCGATTTGGCCGCTGCACTAATATGCCCAAGGGAATGAGACAGTTTGCACTCTTGAAACAGTGTCAAAGTTGTCCACGTATGCCAATGCGTTCGCTAAGTTTGTGAGTTGACGAACCATCTATTGAGAAATGATAAGCTAACTGGTTCCCAGGTGTACATGTCGTTATCCCCATGGGGTATGAGACACATACATAGAGATGACATTTTATAAGCTTGTATACTCATCGACAATATGCCTTTCTAGTTTAAGATGACGCACAAATACCATATTTAGCAAATATTTAAAATCGTAAGTTAGACACAGGAAAGTGAATTGTTTGAAATGTTGAATACTTTGTCGGTGTGATCGACCTACATTTATCAGACAGAGACATGGAGCTGGTCCAGACAATTGTGGATGTGGCGTGGCAAATCAGAATATGTTATTGTTCTAATTACTCTAGTAGCTGAGGGCGTTTTGTATGCACTTTTATGTCCAGAGCAAAACTCTTCAAGAATCCACTAAGTGAAGGTACACGAACAATATTTGGTTGGTAACACATTTCTAATTGAGGGCGAAATGGGTCAAATGGCCACGCCCCTTTTTGCGCGAAGTACTACCACCCGCCGTGACTACATCTCCAGAACCGTTGGACATAGGGGGGTCGTGTGACCACTCAAAATGTGCAGAATGGCCAAATTATGGGGGGGGGGGTCAGTAATACATTTCCATATCCAAAAGTCAATGGGTTTTAAGATAATTGCCAAAAACCAAAATAAAATCCATTTTTAAGGGCCCAATTTTGGGGTTCAGCACTTTTATCTCAAAGCTGAGCCCCCAATTCAAATTTTATTGATCTATATCCATCGGTGCCACATATAGGTATAATTTCTGTACCATTATTGGATGAGATTGACCTCCAAGGAGCTCTTGACCCTGAAAATAAGGTTTTTGGATGGAATATATTGGTCGTAGAATGAAAAACAGACATTTTCCCAATAACAAAGATGTTGAGGAAATCATCAATTATACGGTATTTGATCAGTAACCTAAAACTCCTGCAAAAAGGTTACCTGGTGATATAATTTGAATGTAGTTCATCTTTTGTTATCTAGATTTCATTGCTTTTGATGTGAGATGGCTGCCAAAATGGTTATAAATGGAATGACATATATCACATTAGCAATATACTTGTAAATGAGTTCAATGTGTTATTTTCTTTAAACTTATGGGAGAACAGGGTGTTTTTATGGTATTCTAATGTTGAATTGAATTATACTCAGCCCACAAGTAGGTTTAGTAAATGTTGAGTTACTACAATTGGATCAATCAGTATGATTCAGTAGTCGAGCAGGTTGTGTCTTTATCAGTCCCACATCAATTTTGATTGGCTGCATCACCATTTTGTATAAAGGTTCTACAATTTCCCTAACATATACATTATTCTAGAACAAATAATGGCTAGCCTGGAGTGAGTTAGAAGAAAAATACAAGCATCAGTCGATATGCAGATATAAATACATACAAATCTACATTCTGCATGTAGCCATGCTATGCAATCCTCCCTCATGTTTCAACTTATCAAGGAAAAATGATCACATTACCAATGTCTATGATAGTCAGATGTTTTTGTAGATTTTGTAGATTTGTGGATGTTGTAGATTTTGTAGATTTGTGGATGTTGTAATGCAATATAGATCTCCATTATAGTTGCACAATTTTTTTTTCATTTCGTCCCTTTAAATTGACTTTTATTTTTTATGTATGTATATGTGCCACTCCAAAAATGTCAGTAAAAGTACTGTCAACCGTTTGGTTTGATGTTATAGGCACAGGAGATATATATATATACTTTACATGTCAAATATTGTGAACACTGCAGGTACATTTATGTGTGTCAGTCGCCTTATGTGTGTGATGTACATGCAGTAACTACATGTATATTCTAGTGAAATTTATGGTCTGCACTCTGCAGTATTTAAAAAACATGCTATGGCCATGCCTACATATACATATGTACACTGATTCAAACACAATGATTGTCAGGTTATAATCTATGTTTGAGGAAAGTTACTATGTATTTTTCATTTGTGTTGCATTTGTCAATATTAATGGGTCCCATAGTCCAGATGTTACTAGTGCAGAGCCCATTTAATTTTCATGAAACTGGTGGACTTCATGTCTATACTCCTAAATAAACATGACTCTGAGTCTTATCAGACCAAGACGGTATTGTGTAGGTTTTACTAGAATTATATTTAGAAAAGACTCAACCATTATTTGTCCACTGCCCTTATCACAATATATTCATTTGGCAGTATTCATCCCAAGTTTAGTGGTGATGCTAATACATTTGGTATGATATTCAGGTAGAGCAAAGCGATCTGAACGAATCGAGGATAAGCCACAATGTGTAGAAAACATTAAAAAACATGTATATTGTGAAATATTTTAATAATAGGTGCTGGTTTTTACAAACTGGCCATAATTGAGATGACTATTCCTGTTGTTTACCAAACATTAGCGTACACAATACAATTTTGAAGTATATATGTTCTTGAATGTTGCATACAGACACTGACTTTTGCACAAATTGCTTGGGTTAGCCAAACAATGCAAAAATAACCAACTTTAGGAAAAATGATGGTACTTGACAGAATTGCTTTGACCTATAACATATCAATCCAGCAGTACCCATCAGCATAATATAAATTTAGCAGGACCACTTAACCTGAGGTGGTATTGAAAATGAAAATATCTTTAAAGTTAAGTTATGAGGGCTATTAGCTATTATGAAGAATTATGTTAGTGAAATTATAGACCCTCATCTTCTCCAACCTGCAAGTGATGCAACTATCATGGCCAATCAAAACTAATGTGGGACTGATAAAGGCTCATTCTACTATTGATTGAATAGTGATCATTCCATCATTTCCTAAAACTTTTTGTGAGATGAGGTGTCCTTTTGTAAGAATTGATTACTTCTGAAATATATACTGGTATATATGGTCATCTCCCATCTGATTACAACATGTTTTTACTATGCCCAGGTGCTATACCCATTTTAGGATCGCAACATGTGGCTGCTGCATGAAGCAAACAGCTGGTCATTCCATTTAGTAAAAGTGTTTAGCATGTTTCATATCTTGGTCACTTAAATCAGATCAGCTGTTAAATGTTGATAACAAATTTTGAAAACCTGTTTTGTTCAATCTGTACATTTCTGTTGATTAGAGCACAATTGTTACCTGATTTTTGGTAAAGCACACCAGTTTCCAAGGCATGTCCAGTCACGAAGAGCTCACGTTGTGTGTCGGGATCAACACATCCTCAGCAGCAATTTCCAGCTAATCCCATTGTGTGTGGTCAATTGTGCTCTTAAGTCGATCAGAGAATTCGGATAGTTCTTTAAAAAGTGTCATACATATGCTGTGGCCTTGGTGGTATTGTATACTTGTGGTGCGTAACATGCTGAAATCGGTTTTTGGCAATTATCTTAAAAACCATTGACTTTTGGATATGAAAATGTATTACTGACCTCCCATAATGTGGATTTTCAGGGTCAAGAGCTCCTTGGAGGTCAATCCCATCCGATAATGGTACAGAAATTATACCTATATGTGGCACCGATGGATATAGATCAATAAAATTTGAATTGGGGGCTCAGCATTGAGATAAAAGTGCTGAACCCCAAAATTGGGCCCTTAAAATGGATTTATTTTGGTTTTTGGCAATTATCTTAAAAACCATTGACTTTTGGATATGAAAATGTATTACTGACCCCCCATAATGTGGCCATTCCGCACATTTTGAGTGGTCACACGACCCACTTTGGCCAACGGTTCTGGAGATATAGTCACGGCGGGTGGTAGTACTTCGCGCAAAAAGGGGCGTGGCCATTTGACCCACATAAAAGTGCATACAAAACGCCCTCAGCTACTAGAGTAAATAGGTAATTGTTCTAATATTACAATTCGGCGCATCTACGGTTACGGCCATTATCGGCGCTAAGTGGAGAATGGATTTCGAAATGCCACATCGCGATATTAATTGCGGGTTTTCGTATTTCCAGAACGATCCGAGCTATGTTATGCGTTTTGATACGTTTTAAGTTGAACTAATAGATGGTTTATATACAGTTTCGCCCACACATGCCGATATTATGACAAAAAGTTGAAATTAGTATGTGAAAATATCGATTTATTTGGCAGCCAATTTAGCCACCACCTTGACTGTGAGTATCAATTGCCAAATTTAAATGAATACTTCATATCAATATTCCATATCAACATGTAATGGTGAGTAGAAATCGCGAAACAATAAAGTACATCGTAAGAAATGAAGGAATGGAGGCGGTGTTTTCAAATTTTACGGTCGCCATTTTGGCCGCAATCTTCTATTTGGAAAACCGTTTCTTGCATGAGATGTAAGATAATTACTTCACCTCAGTATTTCCAACTCAACTGTAAGCATGGGTGTAGTGGAGTAGATTAAGTCCAATTAGTCTAGGCTGTGCTGGGGGGGGGGGGGGGGTGACCGTCGCACATCGGGGAAATTTATGCGACCATCATTTTCTTATGGGAGCACCAAATATAGGGAGTACCCTTCCATTTCCAAAAATATATAACTTGGAAGAATTCGACAGATATGCTATATTTGCACAGAGTTGACGCACAACACTTTGTCTGAATCGCCATGACTTTTTGACGCGTCACGCTACATATTTTACCATGACGTCACGAAATCAGAACGAAAGCAGGAAAACGATGTTGAATCTGATTAAGTGTCTATATTCGTTCCATAATTTGCAATATGTTTACAATCTTTCCGATTTTGATGCCCTGTTAACCAGTTGGCTAATGCCTGTTAACCTCTGAAAATATGTAATATTTAGGTGGGGTACCCTATGAAACATACTGAAAAGTTATATTTTGTCACCTATCTCGGCTCGGCGCCCTCCGAATTCGAAAACTAGAGTAATTTTCCCATAAGAAAATGATGGTCGCATAAATTCCCCCGATGTGCGACGGTAATCCCCCAGCACAGCCTAGGCTAAATTGTCAATTTGTGACAAAAGCATGACACTTTGCACATATGTACATATCCACATATTAATTTTTATTAGATATGGAGCCACGCTGTAATTTCACTCTAACCCCTCTTTTAAGGAGTTTTCCGAATTTAAAGAGCGTTTCGTGATTATATAATTTATTAAATGTCGCAATTAATTTTACCATGAAATATGATATTTGAAATTCGGTATATACATTAATTATGATTCTGCGAGATACAAAGCCACATTTTCAGGGTAGCATTGGAACTCCCATCAAGATGGCCGTCAAAATGGTAGCCGTAAGTGCAAAATTTGACATGATTTCACTAATATCTTCTAGATCGGTTTCTGCTGTATGGAACTGGTTCAAAATTCTGAATTTATTTTTGAATTATTCATATTAACTGATCATATGAGCAAGTTGTGGTCGATGAATAAACTTGGCAATTCTGTCTTATATACATTAAATTCTAACATTTCTCATGTACATTGGTTAAGTGTTACTTATGTATCCACTGACATCACCAGAATTATTAGATTTTTCTATCACAAACTTGACATCCAAATTGGAAAACATTTACTTTTCAGGTTTGGGCATTTATTCAAGTAAATGGTACTGTCTTTGGTATCAAAGATGTTTATTGTTTCGGTCTGTCTTAAATGCGTCACACGATTGTGTTTTTAGACAAAATTATTCAAGATAGCTTCCAAAATGGCGACCAATTTGGTAAAAAAAAAAAGTAGATTTATTTTACATATATCCCGAACAGTATTCTTTTTTCCCGAGAGTTAGCAAATTATAACCCACTAGTCTGGTCGATAAACAAAAATTTAAGGGTCAACCTAGAATAAATTCGAACTAAGTTGGTTTATATATCATTTTGAAGAGGAAGATATCCTTTATAACATATCCAAAATTGGCTAAAATCCGCTATGAGCATTTTTTGTAATTCAAGATGGCGTCCAATATGGCTGCCATTTTCCGTTATGTCAGTTTGTTGCAATTTGATGCAATTATATAGATAATATCTTGTCACATGTATACATATGCATGTAGCGACAAAACGGGGTAAAATGGCGAACGGGTAACATGCTAAAAATGACAGTGAAAAGGGGGGCGGTAAAATTACGAACGGGCAACATGCTAAAAATAACATGAAAAAGGGGGTTAAAACGGCGAACGGTCGGGAAACGAGTAAATTTGAATCTAAAAATATTTATGAGACTAATTTAGGTGCTTAATTAGTGATTCAAATGGTATAAAAATAGATATTGTCAACAGGGAGTATTTGCATTAATATATTTTTTTGGTTGGTATTTTAAGATAAAATTAAAACAGTTATCAAACACATATGTACACGAGTTAAGTTCAGCTGGTGTTTTTCTTGGTTGATGTGTATGACGTTAGCTTTCACCTAGCATAGCCTGGAGACAAACCCATGCTGACCAAGGCTACGCGCTAACGGGCTTACGGGACTTCATCTTCGGTGTTATAATTTCAAGTCTTTGAATGCTTCTTGGAATAAGAATGTTTTCAGTTGCCTTTTGAAGTCGTCATAGCAGCCATGCTTGCGTAAATTACGATCCAGTGCGTAATTAGTGTATGTCACGTTCAAACTTGGTATTTTAATGTGATAAAACAAACAGGCCTGTATCTTTGATTGGTTTAGTAATAGTCGTAGAACACAATAATTCAGGTCCATGCACATATCGATCTCGCGCCTTATGATCATGGAACTTAGCGACTTCCGCTTCGCCGAAATAGATACGTTCTCTCTAATGATTGTGTCATCGTCAATTTTTTTTATTTCAGGGTGAGAGGGACAATCATATTTCAAAAATAAATTACACACTGTGTTCAATGAATACACAGATTGATGTAGCCGTGTTATTTCTACAACTAGTTTCCGGTAAGCCAGATGGACAAACATACTGTAAGAGGCTGTCTATTTAGTTCTTATGTCGCCAAGACCTTTTTCAAAACTGGGACGTAAACAATATACTTATTGACATGATGCTACTTGGATCTCACAACATATGTACTGATGTAAAACTTGGTGTGGGGTAATGTTTATACTTATTTTTGTTGTTAAATGGAATTTCAAGTAAACTTCATAGTCCAGACACATTAGTGTTCACTAGGGAAAGCAATCGGGGAAAGCTGATTCTTTTCAGGAATTAATAAGAACATATTTATGAACAACATGTCAAAAGTCCCCTAAAATCCGAGCTTAGCTTTTTGAGATATCGTGATTTTTCGAAATGGTTCAAATTCTGACTAAATTCCATCAGGCCATATGCGAGTGCAGTCATATGTAGACTTATTTACGGACTCAATCTTCTCACATACCCGTCTATCGTGGAGCAGTTGTCGCTATATATGTGGGATTGCTTCTAGCGCTTACTACCAGTCGATGTTCCGTGATGATTGTGATGACATTATTACCGAAGAGAACATAGAAATCACCTGATGATTCAAAATTTTCCCTATAAAAGAGGGCGAGTAAAGCTATTCAGAGGACAATGAGTTGAGATATGAACCATTATACTAGAACAGAGGTTAATTGAGAAAATGTCAAAAGATATATCCGAACACACAACTCTTAAGATTGTGTAGCAAAAAAACTTAACACTACCCCCTAAAACGTACGTGGCTTCGGGTGTCTGAAAGGCAAAAAATAACACACAATAGTCCAGGCGTTTGGTGTAACAATTGTGCAAATAGTGATAAAACCATAAACTTGGCACATATGTTCCTTATACACTATACATATCGATAATTTTCAACTGTGTAGGCACCGCGGCAATTCCTTCCTTAGCAATGGTTGCTAGGAAAACTATCTGACATAGAAGTAATACAAATATGTCTGATATTATGGCATGTTTAACAGACTAAACTACGTCGTGTAGCATTTTTAGGGTGGCAATAACAATATAAGTTGTTGTTATTGTGGATCTGATTGAAATATTACCATATTTCTTACTTACAGGGGTGGTAATGGTTGCTAGGGACATACCCGAAATCGAAAAAATGCACATCTGACTGGTATTATGGTAGTTTAAACAAACTAATATAAACAACGTCATTGTTGTTTCATTGTGAGACAATTGTAATAGTTGTTGTCAGTGTGGATTCGACTGAAAAAATACTATCTATTTCTTAGTTACAGGAGTGGTAACGGTTGCTAGGGACATACCCGAAATCGAAAAATACAAATATGACTGATATTATGGCAGGTTTAACAGACTAAAATACGCTATGTAGCATTTTGATGGTGAACATAACAATATCAGTTGTTGTTAGCGTGGATATGACTGAAATATTACCATATTTGTTAATTACATGGGTGTAGTGGTTGCTAGGAACATACCCGAAATCGAAAAATGCACATCTGACTGATAATGTGGTAATTTTAACAAACTAATATAAACTACGTCATTGTCGTTTTATCGTGAAATAATTGTTATAGTTGTTGTTAGTGTGGATTCGACTGAAAAAATACTATCTATTTCTTAGTTACAGGAGTGGTAACGGTTGCTAGGGACATACCCGAAATCGAAAACAAATGCGCATTTTAGTGATATTATGGTAGTTGTAACAAACTAAACTACGTCATGTAACATTTTTATATTGAAAACAATTATAATAGTTGTTGTTAATGTGGACATGACAGTAAAGTTACCGCATGTGTTACTTAATGGGTGGTGTAATTGTTGTGAGGGACATACCGACCATTGAAAACATACCTTCTCTATGAGTTTCTGGCAATTTGGCTGATATCACTGTTTCATAATATGCCATAGTGTGCCATAATATGCCATAGACTATTTAGTTATTTTTATCAGCAGGAGATACATGTATGAATATTATTATTGTACCTGCCATAAACCGTCTGTAGGAATACATTTTAATGAGACATGTAAAAACACTGACCCACATTTATGTCGCTACCACCTGGGATCTCCCTGTAATCCGACATTCGCACTACATTTGACCATTGCGTCCACGATGAATACTCTATCACAGGGTGGTAGCATCCGGATCTGCTGTACGGTGTGAACTAACGGTGTGTCCTTCCTGTCCATGTCATAACTACATATATGTCAATACATGGGAATGGGTCCTTTAAAGGTCAATAGGCACAGGAGTATGACCTATATATTTCAGACTGATATACCATTAACTACCTTTAGGAACCGGCGCCCATTTACTATTTACATGGGTTCATGACCAACCCAAGTTCTATTGGCTCATAACCTATATATATTGAACTGCATCCAATGATGTGTCATAACTACTTTGACCTGGACAGGGGCCTGGACTGATGATATACTATTTAAGCATGGTTCTACGGATTTGCTGTAGGGACATGGGTACAGGTCTGTACCTGTGTATTTGCACTACATGCGGGGTCCACGTGGACCCACGGCTTGTACGTGGCTGGGATTATAGCCCAAAATGTCCATGTAGCATGTATATAAATGTGATGGGTTCATGTCTTGCAAAACAATACCTGGTAATCATGTTGGATAGTCATAACTAAATCAGTCTGGGTTGTCCATAGTTGCTTGTGTCGATTTCCTACCTATTTGAGCCTGCGTCCATGGTCAAGCTATAGTGGTTAAACACGGCTTATAGGGACCTCCATCCTATAGGATGTTGGTCGAATATCTGTATATGGACGTACGTACAGATTATGCATATAGATTCATGCACATGTAGGTATTTTGGTCCATCGCTTACACATAGGGGCCTAGGGTCCATGCGTCTCCTATATATGTGGCTAAGTCCATTGCCTTCCAGCATAAGTGTGAGTCCATGACCTTACTAATGGGGCCTGTCTCGTAGCTTATAGTTAGGGACCCGAGCCCATATCATACACATATGCACATAGACCCTGGGTATTAGCACTACGTAAACGTGCCTGTGTCATTGGTGTAGATATATCACGTATATAGGGATGGGTCAATTTCCTGCATATAGACACAGGCCCTATTCATGCCTGGGTACACTGCTTTCCACATCAATGGTGTGAATTCTCTGACTTATATGGCCAAACATTTATTCGATAACTTTACGCGACAAACTGCTAAATTCCTGTACCGTGCATTTGGAGAAAGACAGACATTAATAACGACGCCGCGAAATTAATTAATTAATAATTATATTTATTTTGAAATAGAGTGACTTATAGGCCCTATGGGCCGGGTGTAATTGTCGATTATTGTTGTGTGTGTATACGCATTTATATATGTAACACAATGTCACTATAATAAACAAATAATATTCAAAAAAAATATTCAATATTCATACCTATATCAGCATGGGTGCATGGTCTACATGTATGGGCATATGTCTATGACAAACATGCAGTGCGATGTGTGCATGAACTATGCATAGGAGCCTCCATCCATGACCATAATGTAGTTGGCAGATTTGTTGACTAACAAGATTCCAATTTCACCATTTTTTGTTTTACATATTCTTGTCTTTTGACCCAACAATGACGATTTTCCAATCCCGGGATTCATGGGGATTTTGGATATGTTATATTATCTTACAATATAGCTATATTTCATCAAATACACGCGAAAACTACTAGGCGGTTTCCGATCTTGTATCCTGGATGGCAACAAGGATATCTTCGATGGCAATAGCTGGTGCACGTGCGTTTCGACAACTGGCTTGTTTTCAAAACAAAACGTCTAAATAACCAACTAAAAGTCGTAAAAATAATATACTCGTGTGCTACGAATGTAAAATAATCAATAATTAGTTCAATAAAGTTGACAAAATGTGGAGACAGGGCCCAAAAAGCTCAAAATAACCACCCAAAAATGTTTGGACTATTTTGAAAATTTATATTTTAGCGAAGTAGGGAATTCCCCGTAATTCAGTACGGTCTTGATCAAAAGCTACTGAACGCATTTTTATTCGATAAAATACAGAAGGGAAAATCAAATTAATTTGATCTTATGTTAAGGATATAAAACAGAATACTTACGAAAAGTCCGTGATTTATTGCATTTCCTCTAAATGGGTTATTTTAGTGCGAGTCAGAACTTGATTGTCGAAGTGTCGGAAAGTTCAAAATTCACCAAAACTCTGAATGGACAGTCATCTCCGGCAATGCATCTCGCCAACACTATCACTATCCAAGGAGATTGCACCATAAAATAATACAATTATCCTGTTAAAAGTGACAATTATGTCGAACATATGAAACGAAAATATCGCCTCTTCATTGAATCGGATTCCAGCCAAAGTGAATTTGAATAGTGACGTGAATTTCTCAGAATTTGACTTATCACAACGTCGCGTGCTGAGAATTGTGTACGTTGTGTGTTGCGCGTAATAAAATAGTTCCTGTTTTAAATTGAGTTTTATTGCATTTTTATGGGACGAATTGTAAGATAAATTGGTTATCATCACCCTGTGTGTTTCCGAGATCCGTATTCAAGTCTCGCTGCCTTCTCTGGGCTGTCTATCGACTCGTCCTACGGACTCGTCGATAGACTGCCCAGAGAAGGCAGCTCGACTTGAATACGGATCTCAGAAACACACACGGTGGTGATAACCTATATGTATGGGTATAGTCACATTCACAAGCAACAAAATGGACAAGAAACCCATACATAAATAGGACCCTATTTCCAAGAGCTGTGGAACATTTTCCTCAAAGCGCGTTTTATATCAAAAACAGATTTGTACCTATTTGTTCTTGGTTCACTTCAAAATCGAGTCTAAACGACTATAATATATAGTATCCTCCGTTTCGGAGCGAGTGTCAAGTTAGTCGGTTTCAGGTTTATATGGGATGACGACATGGTGTCATGTCAACCGTTCAACGCTCTAGTTGACCAAATTCCGACATACATACCAACGTTAGACAAAACCTTAGTTGAAATAAAAAATGCATCGTAGTATATCATATGGGTTAGCGTACATAGAACAATTATATGTCATATGCTCTCTGAATTCCAAATGTCATGTCAAGATTCAGACCTGTGAGATTTTCTTGTTTGTTATAAGTGATAATTATCCTAATATTTCTGTCACATAGAACAAGGTGGCCATTCTAACGAATTTCAGTTTATTGATGTCATTTGAACTATTCATAGTATAGTTAAGTTCCAGTATGTCCTAAGTACAAAAATATGCACCCTACCTGCAGTATTCTTCACAAAAACAGGATTATATTTAATTTGTGAATTGTGATGCTTATTTGTTCTATTAAAGGAATGATTTTCCTATCGGTCAGTGTTAGAGGTATATCCATAGTCTCAATAGTTGACCCGCATCGGAGATTCAAACTTTAAAATTCGATTATCTCAAAAGCATAACAAATGGACAACCTGGAAATAAGGTCGCGATCTCTCACCAAAGGGTACTACTTTGGAGTCTATAAATCACACGATTTCATTCCTTCTATCATGGAGAAGAGTATGTGTTGGTGGAAATGGGCGCTAAAACAATTTTGTTATCACTTTGTGTACCCTTTTCCGTGTCCATGGACCCCTGACTCGAATGGCGCCATATCATGGACATGGCTATGTGTACGTTTAGTGGAAATCGGCCACAAAACATATTTCATCATTTCTGCTACCCCTTCCCCTTTTCTGCCCCTGACAACAACAGGGTGATGCTTCGAACATTTTAACACGCACCATGATCTTCCTCGTAAAAAGTTATCCTGTTAGAATGCTTTGGTGCCATCTAGATGGTCCCCCTTGAAGGCAGACTTTCGAAATGAGGCTTATATTCCCATACAATTTGATTCATCATATAATTAAGAAGAACTTGTATGAATTTGGGGGAAATTAGTGCTAAATATATTTTTCTCCCCAACATTCTGACGGAGGACTTTAGTAATTACCCTCGTCCGTGCATGCATCATAACGTCCATCCGTCCATCTGGCCGTCCATCCGGAACTTTGTCTGAGTCTCTATTATGTCATGTTCACGTAATTATTGTTTAAATTGGCTCAAATATCGACCAGCATGGGAACCTGTGCAGCTGCGATTTTTTGAGTTCAGTCGGACTAATTTTGGAGGAGTCATTGCCATTGTTCGACATAGAATTGTACATCGTGGTACGTATCTATTGTCTGCCTGTCTTCCACCATTTTCCATTCTTTGTTTAAACGCCTTGCACAGATGTCAACCAGCATGATACCCTGCACACCTTTGATTTTAAGTTCAGTCAAAGTAATTTTTGTTTGAGTTATTGCCATTTTTCGACCTAATATTATAACTGTTTTATGTTTTCATTTTAGAGTTATTGACAATTTCTGGACATATTGAAAATGTGCAACATATTTAGTAAATATGCACTGTGTTTCATATTGGTATAGTCAATTCCTGCTACAGTTTATGGCATGGGGATCTGAAACCCATAAATCCTTTAAACCTACCACCTTCGTCGGGGGACAATTTGGTCAGCGACCTTTTATTATCAGTTTTAGTGACACTCGCCTCCCTATCGCTGATTCATGTAGACGATTATGTATATGTTTGGTGGATATCATCGACTAAACAAGTGCATTCTTATTGAGAATTCATACCGACATCTTAAATAGTACTCGGTATCTAACATTGTAAATGTACTTGGTGGTTAGAATTTGCCCGTTTAACATATTTTCGGATGTCGTTCTGCTAATCGGGCACTAGTTTTACAGTGTCAGTCATTTCAGATAAACTATGCCGCATCCCGTCATCAATTTGCGGGAAAAATCAAGAAGTATTTAGCCATCATGCAGGACCTTTTCTCTGATCGGAATTTAGCAGATTATTCTTTAGAGAAAAGTGATGAAAATAGATGGT
Organism: Siphonodentalium dalli; assembly: GCA_032622095.1. Lineage (NCBI taxonomy): Eukaryota > Metazoa > Mollusca > Scaphopoda > Gadilida > Siphonodentaliidae > Siphonodentalium > Siphonodentalium dalli. The sequence continues at coordinate 68,525,498 of CP136069.1, forward strand.
ATATTGAAGTGAGAAATACATGTCCTTCATGGCATATTTTCTAAACCGCCCCCCTCTGCTAACTGACATTCAGTATTTACCCCTCACTGTTAACTGGTTTACAGGACTCAAGAAGAGGGGTGACACACTCATAAACTGGGTGTGAACTGGAAATGAAGAATCCGTTCACTACATTTATCCAGCAAGATCGAGGGAGAAGGAGTTTTGATGCCCTGACAATGTGGCAAATACATTAAATTATCAAATATCCAAGTATAGCCCATGATGTTGTCAGGGATAACGATTTTGTCTTCCCATGCAAACGGGGTCTATATTTATGCAACCTAAAGTTTTGCTTGGCTTCGATGGGTTATAACATTAAATGGGGACTGTAAATACATCTGGCCATTTATATGACCACATCCTATTCTCAACAGAATAATGTGCAAGACATGAATGATATTGAGCCATGGCTGAGTGCAAAATATACTGCTGTGCTCTATGAGCGATGTAAAACACTAAAGTCATTAATTCGTGTTCATTATAACTAGAATGTTTTTTTTACATAGTTCGTAGAGCACATGAGTGTATTTTTGCACTCATCCATGGCTCAGATTAATTAATTTGTTGCATATATTATATTGAGTATTATATGAGATGGTCCCACAAATGGCCAGATTTGGTATACAGCCCCCTGTAACATTTTCTTTACTAAATGGATGTTCCCATTAAGTTATACAAGTATATATATATTATGGTATAAAGAGTGGTTTCAGTTATTAAATGCTGTAGATTTAAAATGAGGTACAGAATCAGTCTATTCATGCTGGGTGACTAAAGCCTAACCTTGCAACAAAACTCTTTTGAAATGCTGTCCATATATGAACGAATAATTTAGATATGTATGTAACTATAACCAATGAAGTCTTGGTTTTATTGTCAATGCTTTGCCAGAAGACGTGTAGGAAAATTATACTAGTTGTGAGCTTACAGCTATATTTCAATATGCTGTTATCTTATTTTTAAACGTAAATGTGTGAAGGTTGTTTCCGATTATAATGGTTTTATTACTTTATGTGTGCAGTCCGACGGTTTCCCTCTTAATTCTTGCAATATAGGAGAGGCGCCATAAACAGAACAAATGAATACTGGAAGATGTCAAAAATGTGGTCATTGCTACCGATCAAATATTGAGACACAAAGAATCATGAAGTGTTGAATCAGGATTTTGTCCGTATAAATAGAAATAACCAAAAAGTAGTAAACTAAATGTTAAAAAATCTAATTTGGAGGAGGATGGGACTCGTCGCGTCACGTAAGCACCAGAGCCCGACAGTGCCATACAAGGCCATATATGAAAGTGACGTCACAATAGCCAGCTTGGTTGAACAATAATTTGCTCTGTGAAAAACACCATAAAATAAACAAAAACCATTGAAATATTATCAAGAAGATAAAACACACGGAGAAGTACATCTTTGGAAATTTGAAAGTATTTTGTGTCAAGTACTCGGAATATTATGTCTTCTGGCGTGGGTCATTTCAATTAGCGACTGAAACTATGGTGGATGCATAGCAACGTCTAAAGCGACGACGAATTTCCTATTAGTTTGTGAAAGATGTCCGCAGAGACACGAAAACATTTGCAGAACACAGGAAAAGAAAACTGTTATTGGTGTAATGGAAAACTCAAGATAATGAGAAACAGGATTGTTTGTGACTTTTGTACTCAGCACTACCAGTTCAGATGTCAAAGCATATAGACGTGGAGAATGAATGCAAAATACATAATAAATGCAGAAATTAATATATTGCGGTCGTGTGAGAAATGTAGAAATAATAAAAGCGACTGTCAGAGTAAATGCATCAGTGACCAGGAAACATAACATGACACCAAGCAGAATAATCGGGAAACAAAAGAAGAATTATGACCAAATATGGAGCATGCAGGCAGGACTGAGAGGACAAGCACAAATGTGGGAACAATTGAGTTATGTGGATATGAGAATTTGGATGTTACACATCGAAAATTTGTTGGAAAAAGTAATAGCAAATATGGACAAATTTAATTGTATCAAAATTAAAGTGGATCAGCACATTGATAACTTCGAGAAGAATTTAGCGCAAAAATGGAAACACTCACTTCAGAAATGGAAAAGAGATTACATAATAGTAAATAGAGTCAAATACGTTGAAACTAGAAAAACGAGTGAATAGATGTGAAGGAAAAAACAAACAACTGAAAGGGGAGAAACATACACACAAAACATGAGAGACACCAAAACGTGAATATAAAAACTATTCAACGGACATAGAGGCAGACTCATATTCCCTAGTTCAGAAAATTTGCGTCCTCTGTCATACGGCATAGACTTCCGTACAATAAAAATATATGATACTATATAGAATTTAAATCACTAAGGTGACTAGTTTAATTCATAGCCAACAACATATACACCATACAATTCAATAACGACCAGCCAAATGTATGGAGGGGGCTCGCTGTACCACATACTCGGGCCAGAGCGATGTGCCGCACAAGGACCTATAAGATAACAACGAACCCCAGGTAAAACACGTACGGGGATGTGGGAGAAATACATATATACCTGGGGACAGATATAATATAGACATAGAGTGGACAGGGGGATGTAGATTGGACAGGATGGAGAAGATGAGTGAACTGGGAGGGAAGATGAGAAGATAAGAAGGGAAGGCGATGAGTTGCTTTCCCAGTCAATATCCCAAGAATTTGTCTGTTATTGAGATAAAGACTCATTTACCCCACTGATTCGCATAATTTATAAACAAACAACTACAATCACCCCTTAAAATTCACAGCTATCAACCGGCCAAGTACATTAGGTTCCCATAGAAGTAAAAAATATCAAAGGCCACCTAATTGAAATAATAATGGCGAGATGGTTTTAATTCATAACCTCAACAAATACTGACGACCAGCCAAGTTCCCACCATACGGGGGAAATCAATAGACAATACTACATAGAAAAACCGGTACATAGCATATGTGACCCGCCATATCAAATCCAGTCGTAAGTCGGGATTTTTATACCCTGTGCCAATGCATTCTCTTATATATTCGAGTCGACCATAGGTCGCCTCGCATATATAAGAGAATGCATTGGCCTAACAATTTTTTACAATTTTAATAATTTGTTCTTGTATTCTTTAACAATTTTATAATTTCACCCATACAGAGCCCCAGACAAACATGAGCAGACGACACTCTTCTATATGCTTCTATATATGTGTGGGGCTCCCTGCAGGGTAATGGATGTTTTTTTATTTTATGTCCTAAAATTTTAAGAAACATTTATTTTAAAAAAAATGATAAAAAATTGTTAGGCCAATGCATTCTCTTATATATGCGAGGCGGCCTATGGTCGACTCGCATACATAAGAGAATGCATTGGCACAGGGTAAAACAAATCCCGAATTACGACTGGATTTGATATGGCGGGTCACATAATACGTGACTTATTTGGTTTTGCATCATTCTGAGGGTCTAATTATTCACAAACTAAAATACCTTCTACCTACCATGAAATACATGTTCAGCCAAAGAACATAGGTTTCCATAAAATTCAAACTATAAAGACTATTGAATTAAAACTTATTCCGCCCACTAATTGCCCTACTTCAAAACAACGACAAACAACCCATATAATTAACTGATGCCATCCAGCCAAGTCATTAGGCACCCACACAATTAAAATATCTAAGGCCATAGAATTTAATTAATTAGGCGAATAGTTTAATTCTTAACCTACAACAAATAACACCTTAGAATTAACTACAAACGACCAGTTAAGTTCCCCCACCACATGTTGGGAAATCAATAGACAATACCCCATATATATAGAGAAACTGGCCAATAGCGTGATGTACCTAGCAAGGACGCCAATAGCGACGCATCATATCATATCAAGGTCGCGTAGGCCTGACTGCCGGCCGACCGCCGACATTACTCTTGATTTTTGTTGTTTACATATTTTATTTGTAGTATAATACAAAATGGATTGGTGCACAAGTTACAAAACTTAATGAGCCCCTCTCCGGTATACATTGATATATTTACACACTAAGTGTTGTCATCACTAAATCCAGCATTCTGATTGGTCGGCGCCCACGTGGCTAGTTGCAGTTATTTCTCGGTGAATGCGCAACGCCTAATAGCACCAAGCTAATAACACCATCGATACGTCATTAGGTTTGGAAAGACGAACGCGTAGTGCTTTGGGCGCATTTTGACTCGCGCAGGATTGACTTAATACATCATCGGGTTTCAACATGAAGAGAAATTGTTCCTATTAACTTTTGCCAAGGGTGCTATTGGGTATTTTGGGCTGATCTTGTCACGATACACTTTTCGATTTAAATATATTTACAAAAGTGGCTTTTTCGCTAAATGTATATAAATATAAGGATTAACTGTCATGTGGACTATTTTTATGGAGATGTAACGGTGAGGTAAGTGGACATAACTTGTATGTAAAACCCTTCGGGTTTTACACAAGTTATGTCCACTTACCTCACCGTTACATCTCCATAAAAACAGTCCACATGACAGTTAATCCTTATATAAACATTTTGTTTAACAAAGTGATACAATAAGTAACTTATATACAGCACTACTCTTGATGCCCAAAATTGTACAAGCACGCGTTCTCTCACGCCAAGTTGTCGCATTGGAACATGGTAAACTAAACTTATCTGAACATGACACTAGGGGTGTTTATACTGAAAACTTCGATCTTCTCGTGTCAAGATATATCAGACTATAATGTTCGTAACGATGTGGGGAGATCGTGACAACCGTAAAACAACTATAGTCTGTTTATAAACTCCGCATAACTCCGAGTGATTATTATTACGCATGGGTGTCGGTATTTAATGCGGACTTTATTGTAAGATATATGTGTGAAACGTTCCCTGTCTCATTGACAACTATAACGGAATTTCTGTGTTATGTTTCGCAGTGCCGTTTAAAAATAGACGATATATGTCTTATTATTGTATATGGTGAAATTTTTCTAATACCCTGTTGTTGAGTCGTTTCCGGCCGAAGGCCGGGTGGGATGGTCGGAACGCATTGTGCAATTCCCTTCACCCTTTCTTGATATCTTCGATGAAAATCAATTGTTGAGGCTGTTGTATTTGTATACCCTGTGTTAATGCATTCTCTTATATATGCGAGTCTCTCAAAGGGATTAAGGAAAGGGCCTCTCGGCGCTTTCGACAATCCCGGGGCCAGCCACCCCAAACCACGCACTTTAGTTAGGAGCCTCGCATACATAAGAGAACTAGCAGGGTTATCCGGTGTTGCCCATGTTAAAGTGATGTGAAACCCTCTGCATATTGTGGATATATGGTGGGAATAGATGATACTCTTGTTCAAAGCGTTACACATGTTCTCATAAATCATATATCCAAATAGCATCACAAAACATTATTCTTACACCCAGAATATAAGTAGTAGCTCACCTTGTCGGATCGGAGCGATTGTCATTTTGTTTGTCGCGATTAATCCGTCCCACCAATAAAGAACTATTTATTTATTTACAACTGCGTATACTTCAGACGTTATAACATGAACATCATAAACACATTAGTTCGCAAAAATAAAAGACGACAGTTTTACATAGAGATGTATCAATAAATCTAGTGGGTTTGACTAAGATTTTGAGGACACCTGGTTATCATATCTCCATGAAGATACAGATGTTTTAAAGAAATGTCTAGGTGCTCATCTGTTCATTGTACTATATACTGGCTAATTATTATCGGTTTAAAAGAAATGTTGCTACGCAACAACATCAGATACATGTGCCCGACACAGAGCGAGATTTTGAGTTGTTTATGTAAAACATGAAAGATATCCTCTGTATATTGGGCAGATATAACCTTGTCAGATGTCAGTATTGGAGGATCCTGAAAAGTCATGTGCCACTGACTCCGTTTTCTTTTATCTCAGAAGAAATTATACTTGACGGCACACTGTGACCACTATTGTTGAACAGGCCTTCTATACATATCCATATCTCTTGTAGCTTTTTTGTGGAAACTATATTGAATGGGGCAGACTCAATTGTGTTATAATATTAACATGAGCTATTCTAAAATGTTAACATGCCCCATTACCTTCCTCGTAAAAACGTTGACCCTGTTAGAATGCCTTGGTGCCACCTCGATTGTACCCCGTGAAGTTATATATAGGACAAATATATCTAGGCACCAAATGTGACGTTTTTACACGCACGATTTGATTCCTCGTATCATTTGAGAAGAACGTGTATGAATTTGATGTTAATTGGCACTAACCATATTTCTATCAGTTGTGGTCACCCGCCGGTCCATATTTCGGACTCAAGTGGCGCCACATTTGACATCATTAAACCACAAACTTAGACACATTATGGAGATGAATATATATAAAATTGTTGAAAATTGGTGAGTATACAAATTCGTATCTCTCACCCAAACGGTACCAATTTGGCGTATTTAAATCACACGATTAGATTCCTCGTATCACGGAGAAGAATATGTATCAGTCTGGTGGAAATCGGCGCTAAACATATTATTTATCTATTTTTGTGTCTCTCACCCTATGTGTAATCCTGTCTCGAATGGCACCACTTTTTACATCTTTAAACCACACAATTAGACTCCTGATATAATGGAGATAAATATTTATAAGTTTGTGCTAATCGGCTACAAAATTAATATTTATTTTGTTATCAAATTTGTGCACGTCCCACACCCACACCATCAGCACATCTCACACAAACACAACCAATATAGCGTATTTAAATCACAAGATTTTATTTCTCGTATCATGGATAAGAACGTGTATCAATTTGGTGGAAATTGGCGCTAAAATTATTTTATCAATGTTGGTGCCCTCTCCATTTCAGTGCACCCCTGACTCGAATGACGCCACTTTTGACAGCTTTAAGCCACCACATTAGACTCCTCATATCGTGTGGATGAATTTTTATAAGATTTTGTATAAAATTGGCGAGTATACAAATTCGTATCAAATTTATGGCCCCCATATCTCTCATCCCAACGGCACCAATTTGGCGTATCTAAACCACACGATTAGATTTCTCGTATCACGGAGAATATGTATCAATCTTGTGGAAATCAGCGCTAAACATATTGTTCATCTTTTGTGTGTTCCTCTCACCCTCTATGCATCCTGACTCGAATGGCCCCACTTGTGACATGTTGTGACATCCCTAAACCACACAAGTATATTCCTGATATCATGGAGGTGATTATTGATAAATTTGGTAAACCAATTTTGATCAAATTTTGTGCTCACTAACCCCAATCTCTCACCCAAACAGCACCAACATGGCGTCTTTAAATCACACGATCAGACTCCTCGTATTATGGATAAGAATGCGTATCACTCTTGGTGGAATTGGCGCTAAAATTATTGCGTATCAATGTTGGTGCCCCTCTGCCTTTCAGTTCAACCAGGCTCGAATGACGCCACTTTTGACAGATTTAAGCCACACCATTAGACTCCTCATACCATGGGGATGATATTGTATAAGTGTGGTGGCAATCGGCGACTAAATCCATTCTTATCAAATTGAGTGGACCTTCCACCATCTTTCATCCAAGCGACAACAATTTGGAGTCTTTAAATTGCACAATTAGATTCCTTGTATCATGGAGAAGAATATATATCAATTTGGTGGAAATCGGCGCTAAATTAGTGTTATCAATTTTGGTGCCCCTCTCGCCTTCCGTGTATCCCTGACACGCCACGTTCGACATATTTAAATAACACCATTAGATTCCTCATATCATGGGAATGATTATCTAAAAGTTTCGTGGCAATCGGCGGCAAAAATGTTTTCTACCCCTCCCCCTATTCTGCCCCTGACAACGGCGTCACTTTAGAAAATTCTAACCCGCACCATTATCTTTCTCGTAAAAAAGTTACTCCTAGTAGACCGTTTGGTGCCATCTAGATGGTCCCTCAGCGCTAAACTTAGTTTTGGTGCCCCTCTCCCCTTCCGTGCATCCCTGACTCGAACGGCGCCACTCTTGACATATTTAAACTACACCATCATATTCCTTATATCATGGGGATGATTACATATAAGTTTCGTGGCATTCGGCGACAATTGTTTTGTCTGCCCCTCCTCCTTTCTGCCCGACAACAACGGCGTCACTTGAGAAAATCCTAACCCTCGCCATTATCTTTCTCGTAAAAAGTTACCCCTAGTAGACTCCTTTGGTGCGATCTAAATGGTCCCCTGTGAATTTCTATAGAACACAGACAGACAGACAGACATTCGCAAATATATAGATATAAGATACATTATCCTAACAATATTTACATTGAGCATATAAGCCAGTGCATTCTCGTATATACGGGAGGCTCCATATGGAGACTCCTATATATAAGAGAATGCACTGGCACTGGATCTTTAATGCTCCACAAGCGCAGTTCCCGCCATGGAAAGCATTTAATGACTGACGGGCGAAGTTATAGAAGTAATTGAATCTAAAATTTATTGCAGCCATTCAGATTGTGCGCTACAACCGGGTGATTAGGGGACAATATGGGTGTCTCTGGTGTTATAAGTTCAGCATAATGAGCTGACGTATGTACATAAAGTTTATTTTTCGTCCTGCCCAGAGGTTTGCAATATAAACACCCGTTGCAGCCAATCAGATTGCGCGTTACAACCGGACGTGGGGACATTGTGGGTGTCTTTCGTGTTATTTTCCGTATAATCTTCTGAAGTTTGTACTATGTGCACAGTTTACGTTTTCGTCATGCCCAGAGTATTCAATATAAATCACCCTGCTGTAACCGATTAGATTGCGAGTTACATTCAGGCAATTCTTTAAGGATTTGCCATTTATAAATGAACAATCGGAACCCAAAAAGGCCATTAATATATGGTCAATCGCAACCACGCGTGGCACGCGTGGTCGATTGTCCATTTAGAAAGAACCATTAACGCTAATCATTTAATTTAATTTGTATTAACTAAAAAACGGAGATATTTGAAGAAGTGTTTTTGACGAAATAACGGAGATATTTGAAGAAGTGTTTTTTGAGGAAATAACGGAAATATTTGAAGACGTGTTCTTAAAGAGCGTTACCCAAAGCCTCCCCAAGCCCACCCACCCAATAGAAGAATTTGACTTAAATTTCACCAGAGTTGATCTATTGTGGTGTTGCAATTTCTCATACAAATCGCCGTTATTTAGTAAATGTGCATTCTTTATATAGTTATTCTGCAGGATTATGTTTTATGTCGTGATTTAGTTGTCAATCCCAAGTTCATGTGCCACGTGTTGCAAGATTGGCCATTAATTAATGAAAAATTAGGTACGGATTGTCCATTTATTAATGGTTAAACTTATGCGCATTAGGTGGTTACAATCGGATGTGGGGGACAATATGGATGTCTTTATTTTCCGTAACATGAGCTGTGGTATGTACATAAGGTTTATCATTTCGTCCTGCCCAGAGTGAACTCTTCTCATGATGCTGGGTTGGTGTGGTTGTAAAGCGACTCCAATAGTTGCAGCATCTGAAATGCAAAAGTACTATATGGGTAATATACACCAACCGAGTTTATTGTGTAACCCAGCTGAATCCAGATGGTTTTAACACAATACTATTTTTGTTCAGAAACAAATTCACGCTCTTGAAAAAATGACAAACCCTACGTTTGGAAATTTTCCAACTGATGGTCATTTCAGTCAACATTTTGTACGAAAGTAGGAAATATAGTATTTTTTTGTCTAAAAACAATAAATTTTCCTCTAACTACTGGTTGGAAAGTCAATCTCAGAACAATATCAATCTTTTCAAATTCGCGTCCTTGAAGTTTTTCCAACTGATGGTTATTTCAGAAAAATATGCCATTTTTTTTGTCTAAAAACAACACATTTCATACTAACTACTGGTAGGAAATTCTCAAGGAGAACAATATCAGTTTTTTTGTGTCACTTGGATTGCCAACTGATGATGTGTCAGGATATAATTTCTGTAGTCTGAAGTTCCTTGTCCTACTGATATATACATGTATGTGATAGAAATATATACAAACAATTAGATTGTGCCAGTAAACTTACACCAGTCATCGCACACGTGCATGTACATCATTATATCAAACCGTATAATTATACAGATGATAGAAATTATATGGTAGCACTACTGTAGTTCATTATGCAAAAGGTGTCAATTGCCGTCGTGGCCGCATAAACTCGCATTTCAGCCTTATAGTCGCATGTATACGCTAGAGCCACGGTCTGTATTTCTTGTACACATGCCCAAGTGGTTTACGATATATTTATAAACCGATTCGCACCCCAAGGCTAACATATTTGAACCACTTTCAGGGTACTTATATACACTGGCAAATTTGCAAGTTATGTTTTGGAGGCATTTCGTCATAGAAAACCACATGGTGCCAGAATATGAACGGACACATGCAAATAACATGCATCTTAACCAAAGCTAACAACATGAGAAGTAAAATGTACAGAATAATCAGTATCTGTACACATGCTTCATTGACCTAAAAAAGGCTTTTGATTTAGTAAACAGGAAAGCACTATTTATTAAGCTTGCTCATTATGGAATAAAAGGTCATTTTCTAGAAATATTGAGAAATATGTATGAGAAAGTTGAATATGCAGTTAAATTACCCGATGGAATAACCCATGATTTGAAATCATCTGTGGGGGTCAAACAAGGTTATGTACTCAGCCCCACATTGTTCTCATTATTCGTTAATGATATCCCAGGTATTTTTGATGAATCATGTGACCCAGTAACCCTCGCTGACAAAAAGCTCTCATGTCTTCTTTATGCAGATGACATAGTCCTTATATCTAAATCCAAAGATGGACTTCAATCCTCACTCAATAAGCTACAAGACTTCTGTAAGATGTGGGATCTCACCATTAATATAAATAAATCTAAACCCATGGTTTTTAATAAATCTGGTAAGCTATTAAAAAATATGAATTTCCTAATTAATAACCAAAACATAGAGAATGTGAAAGAATATAAATATCTCGGCTTTATCTTCAAACCATCAGGGGTGTTGTCGGCTGCGCTCGGATACTTAGATAAGAAAGCCACAAAAGCCTCATTTTGTATAAGAAGTAAATTCTACGGGGCTAAGAAAAACACCATGACATTATTAAAACTGTACCATAGTTGTGTTAAACCCATATCCTTATATGGCGGGGAGCTGACCACTCCCGACCATATTGTTCGGAGAGCATCTGATTTTGAGACAAGAGCAAGTACATTTCTCCCAGATAAAAATCAAATGAAATTCATGAAATTTGTTCTTGGTGTTAACAGATCTGCCACCAATATGGCCTGTTTTGGAGAATTAGGAATATTTCCTGTCTACATTTCTGGAATAAAGAACAGCTTAAACTACCATAACTACTTGGTTCAATCTAACCCTGAGTCATTAGTACACAAGGCTTATTTGGAAAATCAGAAACTTGAGATGGGCTTTTGTGATCAAATAAAAATAATATTGGAAAAAGTAGACTTAGGTAGTGAATCGGTTAAACATAGTAATAACTATACTATCAGGGGTGAATCTAGAGAAGTTGAAAAGAAATTACAAATCAGATTTACCGAGTTCTGGAAAAAACAACTATTTAACGATGAGAATAAACCCAACGGTAACAAATTAAGGTTTTATAGAAAACTGAAAAATTTGTATCAGTGTGAAAGTTACCTATTAGCTGACTTAGATAATGAAGTAAAAACTACGTATACTAAGATTAGGATTAGTGACAGTCAGTTATTAATTGAAAAGGGCAGATCAAAACTTGAACTAAAAGATCGAATTTGTCCTATCTGTAAGAATGGAGTGGAGGATGAAAAGCATTTTATTATAGACTGTAAGCCCCTAAAAGTTGAGAGGAAGACAATGCTTGATAAAATTCAGTATAATATTCCTGAATTTAATAACTACAGCTATGATGAAAAAGTTACTTTCATATTAAGTCCAAATGAAGTTGACACATCCATAAAGAAAATATGTATGATGGGAGTTTATAAAATGTATAAAAAAAGGAATGAGCTTGCGAACTGAAACCTGCTATTGGGATGGTATCAAAATATAGGCAAACATGTACTTAATATCAGTAAGATCCACCAAACCTCTATTCTATTGTAGAACCTACAATTTCACTTTATGTACTTGAATGTATACATGTATTGATGTAAATGTCCTTTTGTTATGTTCTTTATATGTGTTGGTAATAATCTAATATTGGATTCTATACCAAATAAACAATTTGAATTTGAATTTGAATTTGTAACGGTGCTACTGGCATTTGCCTTCAAATGCCTGTATTATTTATTCTTACGAGATAATTGCAGATAATTTACAGGCAAAATTCGGTAGCATCGCCCAGGCTATGGTCTTACAATCTCGTCCAAATACGGATACGATAGGCGAGAATCGCATGCGTTTTGATATGTCGATGCCGTCTGGAGAGTTTGGCGGGACCAGCATCCCGTCTCGATTTGCTCAGTCTACCCTTGATGCTATAAAGTGGTAGCCGCGGGCGCTTATATATAGAGTTGTTTTTATGAGCCATCAGGCCCCCGCGGCAGCGGTCGCTGGCGCGACCTGACTGCCTCGATATCAATTTGAAAAAGGGGTGACGTTGCTTCAATAACAGTTTGAATTTCCCAACAGGTCTTAGACAGTGCCGTCCGCCTCCCCCAAGCCCACCCACCCTAAAAGTGATTTTTCCTATAGTGTATTTGAAACGTGTCTCTTTGTGGTGTCATTCTTTTGGTATGATTTTTTACTAAATAACGGGTATGTTAGAGTTACATTTCTTTGAATTTTACAATCGAAACATATTCGCATGCGATGCTGAGTCACGCGGGACACGGCAAACTAAATCGCGCGCAAATTGGCTTGCGATTTTTCAGCATCCCACCCCATTTGGCATGCGATAGCGTTTGTACTAGGTGCATCGCCACAGGTGCATGGAACTACAGAGATTTTACTTCTCACGCAGTTAGCTGTGGTACAGATGCATTTTATATGCTTGTTTCCGTTCATATTCTAGCATAGTTTTCTACGACGAAATGCCTGCAAACCACACGGTGCAAACTTGCCAGTGTTTGAACGTACCCTCAATATGATGAGTACGTATCAACAACCACTCAATCAAAGATTAATTGTTGGTGTTATATATTCCTACCACAGACGTCAAATTATCGATGAGAGTCAGAAAGCACTTGCATCGTGGTTATTTATCAAATTCGATAACCATTTGGCTCCGAATTTAAAGTATTCTTTATACAGATTCCTCAATGTGAGATTTACACTCTTGCGGATGTTAATGTTATTTCCTTCTTGATTCCCATAATTGATTTATCGTTCCGAAACGGGCGGCAATGTCCCGATGATACATTCCAAATAGATGCTGATTTCGTTCAATTAACTTCCAGTCACCCCGCTTCCTCCCGACAAACAAACAAGTATAGAGTCCAAAAAAATGTGCCCATTTACACCCCCCCCCCCCCCCCCCGCCGCCCACCATGACCGCTACTAATGGTATGACCCGTGCTGTGATCATACCATTAGTAGCGAACATTATCAGGGCCTATTGTCAGAATTTAAAACCTTCGCGCACCTCTCTCATGTTTAGCTTACTCTCCAATTAATGCCAATGTATTGGTGAATTTTTGTCCCACTCTAGAGCTGGTCCCAGGTTCCTCACGAGATATGAATTCTTGATGATAGTTAACAATATTTAATTTGGATGTGATATATATAACAATTTACAAGCAGTCACGGGAGAATAATATATAAGGATATCTTCTCAGAAATAAGTTCGAAGCAAGAGAGACAAAGAGAGAGTCTGGACTCTGTCCATTATATATGCCTGGGGGAAACGCCCTGGCCTCCAGATGTCGTGATTTGATTGGAACACGTGTCCGTCGCTCCCATCAAAACAGGTGGACAAATAAACTTGTTTTGATGAAAGCAGTGAACCTCAGAGTTGTTGATCCCATCATCGGGCCAGGGCAATGACCCCTCATATAGGGTTAACCATACTCACGACATGCATGTACAGTCAAAAGTGTTACATTTTAGCTCAAGTCTATATTTCGGCCCGGCGAAATATAGATTCATACATTCATTTATAGCAATCGGGGATCAATTTTCCAGAAGCGAAACACATTTCTGAACGTTCGTTGTGCGCGAAATCCAAAATAAAAGAGCATAGGGTATTCCCACCATTAAAGGGGAAGGAAACTATCGCATAACTAAAATGCATGTGCAATTAAGCAAGCTGTTCTCTGTTCGTGTGTAAAAATCCACACAAGATCTGTTTAACGCTAAACTGTATCGCGCACGAGCAGCAGATTGAACGTTGGTTGTGCACAATGAATGATTATCTGTTGTGAATAAATTATAGTTTAATTCGCGAAAGATTTTTTGGTTGTCATATTTGCACATATAAAGTCGTATGAGTTTGGCAGAGATGTCACATTCAAAGGTTTTTTTTTTTTTTTTTTTTTTTAAACATATTTTATTTGTAGTATAATACAAAATGGATTGGGGCACAAGTTACAAAACTTAATGAGCCCCTCTCCGGTATACATTGATACAAACAATTTGTTTAACAAATTTGTTTAACAAAATGGCACAATAAGTAACTTATTTACAGCTGCACGTGGTGAATGAGAAAGGTGATGATGGCAGATTGTAACAATTCAAAGGTTATCCGACCATTAACTGGCCGTAAACTAATTGTTCAAGTTATAACGTAAATCATTTTTGGCTTATAATACATGTATTTAGTCTTCACTATGCTGTGATTGCTTGGATTTTGCACATCATAACAAAAACACACGCCGAAATTAGTTTATTGTGATAGCCTTTATACATTTCTGTACAAAGGATAAGTAACGCAAATTGAGACCGTGACGTCATGATCTTATAAATATGGACGCTATATAATTAGCGGAGTTTTGTATTACGCGATGTGATATTGTTGTGTTTGAGCATAACTGAGAAATGACAGGTGTTTTATTGCACCATGGTTGATATACCAAATATATTAACGACCTGATTTGTTGAGGGTTTCCTTCCTCTTTAACGAGCCCTCTTGAAATATGACCCAAGAGCAACATCGACTCGACAATACAAACAACTAACCTCGTTGCCAATCTAACAGCCGAGAAATAAAAAATATGATCATGTCAAACAATCACGACATAGTAGACAACGGCCAACCGTAGATACATGCACGGAACAGTACACAATCAATATACTATCTTATACTTACCACTGACCAATAATCAACGAACTCGGTGAAATGGATCTTACCATCATCTGCAAAGAAGACCATATCATTGATTGGTGTGAGAACGGCAGCATATCATGGATCAAGCATAATGTGTGCAATAAGAAACAGGCTCACCACAGTGGCAATTGTATGCGGAGAGTGATTCACTGAGCCCCAGTCAACGCCGAAAGCTTAAGTTGTGATGATTAACCCTTTACCCAACAAACCGGCCAAAAACGCCCAAATAAAGCTTCAACAGCCTAAAATATATTCGGTCTGTCTCAATAACACCATACAAATATGGATATCATTGGAGTCGGTTCATTGACCACATTGTGATGGTTACAGTTATGCCCTGTGCCAATGCATTCTCTTATATATGCGAGTCTACCATAGGTCGCCTCGCATATATAAGAGAATGCATTGGCCTAAAAAAAACTTTAACACTTTTTACCATTTTTTCTTACATTCTTTAACAATTTTATAATTTGTTCTTACATTTTTTAACAATTTTTATAATGTTTTCTACATTCTTTGACAATTTTATCATTTTTAATATGTGTTAAGCCAATGCATTCTCTTATATATGCGAGGCGAACTATGGTCGACTCGCATATATAAGAGTATGCATTGGCACAGGGCCGTTCTGTTGGGTAAAGGGGTAACGAGCGCTATTATGTAATCAACGTGAGGGTGGCAGTTTTACCCAACCTCCCTATATAGGGTCATGAATCATCATTTAAAGATGGATTATCTCTTTAAATAACAAATTTTAAATAGTTGCGTGGGTATAAAATAATAGATATGAACTGAAGACCCATGTCCGGAAAAGCTTCTATCAATTAATATTGATTTTATTACGAATATTAAATCGGGACCGTTCGTGTTACTATTTTTAGAACAGACCATTCGGATGATACCATATTGCGATATAGAGCACTGGGCTGTTCCTACGGCTACGCATCGAAAGTCAAATGTCACATATTGGTTGTTTGTATTGTTTTGTTCCACATATATAGTCGCTAATAAGTATAATTAACATTTATTTGTGACAAAATTGTTAAATAAAATTTCTGGTCTCTGTTAACGGTAACCACTATTGTTCGTTAGCTGAACAAACACACCTTTTTAGACCAGAAAATATTCCAAATAAAATTAATATTAATCGATAGAAGCATTTCCGGACACGAGTCTTCGATTCAAATCTAATATTTTATACCCCGGTAACTATATAACACATGTTTACAAAGAGATAATCTACCTTTAAATTCAAATATGTCTGTCAGTTCGTATAGCCGCGTATTGCTCTCGCGGGTGGGATGGCACAATGCAAGCAATGGATTAGCTGTTGTCACACGTAGTGTATAAGTTACGATGTCATAATAGTTGTGCTGCCTCACCATGGTGCTGTTTGGTACACCTTTATGAACCATATTCACTGTGGCATATTTAAGTATGTCGCTTGCTGCTCCAGTCACCAATTGTGTCTGACTGGACTCATGAGCCCTTTACTTAATTAACCCTTTACCCAACAAACCGGCCAAAAACGCCCAAATAAAGCTTCAGCAGCCTAAAATATCTTCGGTCTGTCTCAATAACACCATACAAATATGGATATCATTGGAACCGGTTCATTGACCACATTGTGATGGTTACAGTTATGCCCTGTGCCAATGCATTCTCTTATATATGCGAGTCGACCATAGGTCGCCTCGCATATATAAGAGAATGCATTGGCCTAAAAAAAATCTGTTTTTACCATTTTTTCTTACATTATTTAACAATTTTATAATTTTTTCTTACATTTTTTAACAATTTTTATAATATTTTTCTACAATCTTTGACAATTTTATAATTTTTAATATGTGTTAAGCCAATGCATTCTCTTATATATGCGAGTCGACCTATGGTCGACTCGCATATATAAGAGAATGCATTGGCACAGGGCCGTTCTGTTGGGTAAAGGGTTAAGAAATGAATGTAGTGTGTGTTATTGGGGGATACGGCGCTGTGGTCACTGGGATATATTATGTGAACCGCGATGCGACTCTCACTATATGTGTTCCAACGACCACAGCGACGTATCCACATCGCGCAAACCCACTGCATTCATTTCTTATACGTAAATAGCTTTTTGATGATTTATTCCCATAAACAAAATTTATTTTCTCAAAATCTACCAAGAATTTGAGATTAGCCCACGCAGCACATTAAATCATCCCAATAAATTATTTCCAAGCCCTTAGCAACGACAACATGACCGTTATAAATAACTGGCTTCAGATGCAAGTGGGCTAAACATTGAAAAGCACGCCCAATTATTCTGCTGACAGGTTGTATAGTGGTTAGGTCAAATTAGGTCAAAAATTTGTGATGTCGTGTCCGTGTTACGGCCTGTGTTATTGTGGTATGAAACGGGTGATCAGATTGGCAGTTAACCAATCACCGAACAGGAGTTAGTGTAACACATACGGGTTATGTATATATTTCCAAATATAATTGGCGAGGCCGATTCTCAATGGTATGTAATTATGGAAGAATCTTAGAACAGATGTGTATAAATTCTACACAATATATATATGTGTTACATCTGATCTTACACAAAAGTGTATAGAAATGACACATGACATTCGTATATGTGTCGATGGAATACCATCAACATTAAATATGAGTGAATATGTAAGTATACCATAGTTATTAGATGAGATGTATTATATTTGATACAAACAACTCGTAAAGGCTACCACAGAACAGCAGCTTTAAAATATGTTGTGCACGGGTCAAAACTGAACAGCTCATACTTGTTTAGCATAGTGTTATAAAGCTGCTGCCCGATTTTTAATATGGTACCTTTCACGAGGTATGTGTCTCAAATAGAACATAACTCATCTACTAACTACAATATATTCACTCATATTCAATGTTGAGAAACTTCCTCTGACACATATATATGTCTCAGTTCTGCACAACCCTTTTAACATCAAATGTTACACATATTGTGTACAATTTAAACACATTTATTCTAAGAGCGAAGAAGCATGACTTGTGTATTGTATCGTTTGTGTGATTGGGGAAAGACTAGTATAAAAGGAACATGCGGTCTGTAAGGGGCTAACTATTAATATCAAACGTAACATCAAACATAACATCAAACACCAACATTAAATTTGCCGGGAAGCGCGAACCCTGGTGTGGTAACTAGCATCGAGTAGAGATTAAACCCCCGCGAGAAATAACGGGTTGTCATGTCCTGACACACTCAACGAGTAGATATTAACCGGTCGCGAGAAAGTAACGGGTTGATGTGTCCAGATACACTTATATGGTGGAGATTAATCGTCCGCCGCGAGAAATAACGGGTTGATGTGTCCAGACACATTCATCGAGTAGATACCAACCGCTCGCGAGAAAGTAAGGCCAGTTCCAAACGACGCATTTTTGTCGACTCGAATCTAATTGTATTAAATCTGTCGGTGATGCGACTGCGGTCAATATTTTTTTCAGACGGATGCATCTTCGTCGCGTCGAATCTAATACATCGGTCGATTTATTTAAAGGTGGATTGCCGGTTACCGTCACAAAATGGTCACGCGTAGATATAGAGGCCTATATATACCGGTATATATGTTATACATACATATACTAAAATAGAGTATAAATTATGTATATATATATATATACATGTATATATGCGCGATTGCAGCGCGAATACATGTGCACAGGTATATGAGGATGTATATGGTACATATAGTTATATAATATACTATAGTATATAGGTGCTACAAATAAATGTTATATCGTGCAACCAATTGCCATATATGTGTATACCATGCATGTAAATACAGGTATACAAGAATTTTTATAAATCAGAGACTACCACCCCTACCCCTTATAATAAGGTACCGGAATATATTCATTATTATAAATCATAGGCTACCACTCTGCCCCTTATAATAAGTAATACCGGAATATGTGAATTATTATAAATAAGAGGTTAACCACCCCTATACCCCTCATAATAAGTAATGCCGGTATATATGAATTGTTATATATCAGTGGTACCACCCCTATCCCTTATAATAAGTAATACCGGTTTATATTAATTATTATACATCATAGACTACCACTCCTATTCCTTACAATAAGGAATATCGGTCTATATGAATTATTATAAATCAGTTGCTACAACCCCTACCCATTATACCGGTATATATGAATTATTATAAATCATTGATACTATATCCATTATAAGATGTGAATTAGTGACATGCCATGTTCGTTGAGAAATCAAACTACCAAAATAATTACAATTTGCACAATGTTACCTAAGCAATGCTTATAGATATATCTTTCGTTACAACAAAGGGAGCGTGCGACAAATGACGTCATGTGGGTATTTTCTCAGATAAGGGGAACCCCCTCATTATTATACCGTTATCATATCATTATCATATCATTTGCATTCGTTACTTCGGCAACTTTCGGCTCTTCTCGTCACATGTATTAGTTTCGAGTCGTCAAAAATCCGTCGTTTGAAACCAAGACGGATTTCAGACGCATCACCGACGAAGATTCGTCTGAATTGGACGGAGATTCGTCTGTGATGCGTCTGACATGGATCTAATTGTTTCAAACGTCGCATTTTTGACGCATTTAATACAATTGTGGGTCTGGTATTAGATTCGAGTCGACAAAAATCCGTCGTTTGGAACGGGCCTAACGGGTTGATGTATCCAGACACACTCATAGAGTAGAGAATAACCGTCCGCGAGAGATAACGGGTTGATGTGTCCAGACACACCAGTCTCGTCGAATAGAGATTAACCGCCCGCAAGAAAGTAACGGGTTGTTGTGTACGCCAATGCAGATACGCGCATCGAGTAGAGATTAACCGCCCGCGATAAGTAACGTGTTGTTGTGTCATGAAACACATCACCGAGTAAAGGTTAACAACCCACGAGAAAGTATAGTAACGGGTTGTTGTGTCCTGACACACTCATCGATTCAAGATTAACCCGCGCGAGAAAGTAACGGGTTGTTGTGTCCAGGCATACTCCTCGAGTAGAGATTAACCGCCAGCGATAAGTAACGTGTTCGAGTAAATGTTACCACACCAGCGCGATAAGTAACGTGTTGTTGTGTCCTGGCACGCCTCGTCGAGTAAAGGTTAACCGCCCACGAGAAGTAACGGGTTGATATGTCCATACACACTCGTCGAGTAGATATTAACCGCCCGCGAAACAGTAACGGGCTGTTGTGTCCTGACATATACTCATCGAGTAGATATTAACCGCCCACGAGAAGTAACGGGTTGTTGTGTCCTGACACACTCATCGAGTAGATATTAACCGCCGGCGAGAAAGTAACGGGTTGATGTGTCCATGCAGTTACACTCATCGAGTAGAAATTAACCACCACGAGAAGTAACGGGTTGATGTGTCCCTGCATATACACTCATTGAGTAGATGTTAACCACGCGCGAAGAAATAACGGGTTGATGTGTCCTGACACACTCATCGAGTGTGTCCTGACACACTCATCGAGTCGAGATTAACCGCCCGCAAGAAGTAACGGGTTGATGTGTCCTGACACACTCATCGAGTAGATATTAACCGCCCGGGACGAAGTAATGGGTTGATGTGTCCTGACACACTCATCGAGTAGAAATTAACCGCCCGCATGAAGTAATGGGTTGATGTGTCCATACGCACTCGTCGAATAGAGATTAACCGCACACAAGAAGTAACGGGTTGTTGTGTCTTGACACACTCATCGAGTAGAGATTAACCGCCCGCGACGAAGTAATGGGTTTATGTGTCTGACACACTCGTCGAGTAGAGATTAACCGCCCGCGACGAAGTAACGGGTTGGTGTGACCATGCAGATACACTCATCGGGCGAATAGAGCGCCGAAGGACTTACTTTTAGGGACACCAGGCACTCGCCGTTGGTAAATGTGCAAAACATATATAAGTCTGTAAAACATCACCACTAAGTCTAACGCCCCTGTTACACTCAGGTCGGCGCTTGCATTGCGCTGCAAAAGTATCAAAGCGCACACCTAAACGCACTAAGGTCTCCAAGAACCGATTGGTGACGCAGTGGACACTGGCTACGACGGGCGAGGGTCTCCATGGTCGCCCATAGGCACCAGAGCGCCGCGCTTGTTTTGTGCATGCACAAAACAAGCGCAGAGGCTCTGCGTTCTGACCAAGGCGTAGTAAGCTTACTGCAGTTGCAGATGAATTCTTGCTGTGACCACGAGTAGCTTGGATCAGTCCTTGCTACGTCAACGGGGCGCTCATGTCGTTCGCGTTGCGCTGTCAGAGCGACGCGCTTGTTTTGTGCATGCACAAAACAAGCGCAGAGTCTCTGCGTTCTGACCAAGGCATAGGAAGCTTACTGCAGTTGCAGAGGAATTCTTGCTGCGACCACGAGTAGCTTGTATCCGTCCTTGCTACGTCAACGTGGCGCTCATGTCGTTCGCGTTACGCTGTCGTGGCGACGGTACTGCGCCTGGTCAGAACGCCGAACATCTGCGCTTGTTTTGTGCATGCACAAAACAAACGCGGCGCTCTGGCGCTCAGAGGCGATCACGGGGACCCTCTCCCGTCATAGCCAGTGTCAACTGCGACGTTAATTCGTCACCAATCGATTCTTAGATACATTAGTGCGCTTTGCTCGGCGCTTTGATAATTTTACAGCGCAATATAGCCCCGGCCTGATCGCAGCGGAGTGTGACAGTGATTTAATCGGACAGCTAATCTATTACGGATTGTTGGGTATATTCCCCACAAACTAAAAACTGACTATGACTGGAGAACGCAGGAGACGCTATTTATACTCTCCGCGCCCGCGCAGAGAGCGTTTTGCAAACGTATTGAGAACGTACTGGCATCACAATGACAGCGACTTGAACGCAATAAGAGCGTGAGACTTGACAAAGTAGTAACGCAATAGGAGCATACTTTGTTTTGAAAGTTTGACAATTTGGGACAGTTTTCGGCGCTCCTCCTGCGTGTTACTCATATTTTGGTACTTTTGCAGCGCAGTGCAAGCGTCGGCCTGAGTGTGACAGGGGTTTAACGTGGAGAAATAGATAAACTGTGTTCTTATATATGCGTTGTTGATAGTACTCCGGTAATACAATCCCGCCTGTCGAAACCAGTGTTACAGGGGGACTGTACCCAAATCCAGCCTTTTAGTAGATGTTCCCATAAATGACTGGTTTTATGTACAGTTCCCCTTTAAGTAAATAAAACTTTTGTAGTTGTGTATCATCAAACATCGATAATCGCGTAGTAATTTAAAATATTTTAGTCTGGACATGATTTTCAGAATATTTATCAATGCTTTGACATTTTCCAATGTTTACCATCACGTTTGCTTTAACTTTTGTATTTTATTGAATGAATTGGGCTGTTATCGGTAATTACACTGTAACAGTAATGTTTACACAACAATGGTTTTAACGTGCGAAACCTCATTATTGGAAAGTTATTAATAAAAAAATAGGAACAATGTCAATATATTTGTTCATGTACTTCTTGGTGATATATATATGTTGTACAGACTTTTATTTTTATTTTGCTCGAACGAACTTTGAACGCCTTGGGCCCCTTTAACTATGCCATAGTAAAAGGGTGAACGCTTCATTCAAACTCCACCACATGTACAGTAAGGCAGCATACCTATTATGACATATTAACACTTCCAAATCCTGTTCCAATGCATTTTCGTATATACGTGAATCTCCCATAGGGAGCCTCGCATACATACGAGCATACATTGACCTAACAATGTTTACATGATCATGATCTTATATATCCGAGGCTCCCCATGCAAGGGAGACTCGCATATACCATAACACGCACTGGCACAGGATCTTTAATGCTGCATCAGCGCAGCTCCCGTCATGAAAGGATTAACTGTGATATGTGTGACACCGGCCATTGATGAGATAGTATGTACGTACGGTTAGTGTCCAATCTGGTTTGTAAGTAAGTGAAGTCAGCGGCCGTGAGCACGTCATCGTTGTTGTAGTCATATATATTGAACAGTTCGTGTCTAACAGGGTGAAGCTCTGGTGTCTCGTCATTAACGTAAATCGTGAACTCTGCCCGGGTCACCACTTGGTTCTCTGGGAAACAAAAAATCAATATATTCGTATAGGAATGCTGTTTTATTTTTTACTAAATCGGTGTCATATCGGACCGTGCCCCCTTAACGTACACCGTGTACTATTCATGTGTCACTTGCTGGTTACCTAGGAAACCATAACTGTATACATGCATAACCTGGTCACACGGAAAACAATAACTGAACACCCACATAACATGGTTACCTGTTAAACCATAACTGAACACATATGTAACCTGGTTACCTTTGAAACCATAAATCAATACGTAAATCACATGGTTACCTGGGATATTATAACTGAATTCATACATATATAACCTGGTTACCTGGGAAACTATAACTGTATACATGCCTATTGATCTGGTTAACTGGGTAATAAACCATACATCAATACGCATATAACCTGTAAACATTAATGTGTGAACGCATTTATGAGTTGAAAATATAATTTAATAGTGAGAATTTTAAAGTACATAAGCCGCGAAGTCGCGTATTGCCATCATAATGCTCATAAGGCAGCATAATATAATAAATGAAGTGGATGTGATTATGCCATACTATCGATGTCGTAGAGCGTGAAGTCTTGTACTAGTTCCGCCGCTGTGAAGAAGCCGTCGTTGTTCTTATCGACCAATATGAAGTGGCTCAGAGCTGTGGTGTTATACGGCGTCAATTTAATATGTTTTCTGAAATGGGAGATCATACAAGCGGTTAGTGGCTCATAGCTGTGGAGTCATACGACTTCATGTTAATATACATGCATGCTTTGAAAGGAAGATAACACAAGCGGTTAGTGGGGCCCTGAACCAGGATTGAGTGGCTGATATATATACATGTATAGTTGTGGCGTTATACGACTTCAGGTTATTATGCATGTATGCAGTGAAAAGGAAAATAATACAAGCGGTTAGTTGGCCCTGAACTAAGATGAGTGACTCATATAGCTGTTGGGTCATACGGCTTCAAGTTAGCATGCTCTCTGAAAGGGAAAACAATATAAGCGGCCAGTGGATACCTGATCTAGGATGAGTTGTTCATATATATAGCTGTGGCATCATGCGGCTTCAAGTTAATATGTGCTCTGAAAGGGGAGATACTACAAGCGGGTAGTTTTTTTTTGTTTAAACATACTTGATTCCAACACAAAGACAATACATACAGATACATAAACATAACAAATTAATAGTATAGTTGACATAAAATTGTTGGTGTATGTTATCGGAGATTTGCAGGCATGTTATATCGGCTGGAAACGGAGACGACAGTAAGCTATAAGCTTTTTTTTTTTTTCGTTCCGCCCACTTAGAAAGATGATACCCAATATTCTTAAAATGGTAATATGTATACAAGATATTGGTACCACGCTGTCTCATGAATACCTCATTCTGACAGCATGGGACCAATATCTTGTATCTGGTCGTTGATATTTGATTGGGTATTTAGTGGCTGATTGATTATATGTTCGTTAAAATGTATTGAAATTGTATGATAGGTAGATGTGACGTTAGGAGGTGTGAAGAGTATATGATGTGTTGTAAGCAAGCGAGAGAGAGAAAGAAAGAGAGAGTAGGAAGATGAAGAGTAGAAAGAGGAATAATGCTTATTAATGATTTTAAGGATCGTCACCAGTGTAACCAACGCATAGTGAAATGTACCGGAGTCGAGATCACAGGAAAACTTATAAAAGAAACGTCTTGTTCTGAGGATGTACTTCTGGAACTCTTCAAAAATTTGCAGATTTATGTGTTTATTTAAAGTGACATCTCCATTTAGGAATAGGTTTGTTGTAATGTTAACAGAATCAGGTATATTCTCTATCCTCGATCTGACCACACATACAGAGGTTTGTGTCGGATATATGGTTTTCCAGTTTGTGGGCATTTAAATCACTGCATTTAGCTCTTAATCGTGCATGTTGAATCTGGGCCCTTCGCGTGTAAGCGGGTGGTTGGGCCCTGAACCAGGATTAAGTGGCCCATATATAGTGGTGGCGTCGTACCACTTAAATTTAATATGTGCTCTGAAAGGGAAGACAATATAAGCGGACAGAGGAACCCTGAACTAGGATGAGTGGTTCATATCTGTGGCGACATGCGACTTCAAGTTAATATGTTTTATGGAAGGGGAGATAATACAAGCGGTTAGTTGGGGCCTAAACCAGGATTGGGCGGCTCATATATAGTGGTGGCGTCACACGACTTCAGCTTAATGTACATGTGTGTTGTGAAAAGGAAAATAATACAAGCGGTTAGTGGGCCCTGAACTAGGATCACACGGCTTCAGGTTAGCATGTGTACTCTGAAAGGGAAGACAATATAAGCGGCCAGTGGAGCCTGATCTAGAATGAGTGGCTCATAGCTGTGGAGCCATGCGGCTTAAAGGTAATACACAGAACAACACGAGTGTATTAATGGGTTTGCTGACACGTTATGATGTCACATTTTGTTGACCTAAACGACTTTATATGGTATATAGAATAACTGGGCGTGATTTTTTGATATGCGCGGCCAAAGACTAATCAATTCGCCAGACGAATATTGGGTTAACTTACATCGCTGCATGATATAATAGCTAAACTGGAAACAGATCTCAACTGAGTTTGTAGAAATTAACAAGGAAAAGGCAATAGACATTTAAACATTAAATCATTTAAGAAATGAATTTAGTTCGAGTGTGTTGTATTGAGGGTTATATCGCTGTGGCCATCTGGGAACATTGTGTGAACCGCTTCGCAGTTACATGATGTGTCCAACGTCCACAGCGCTATGCCCTTCTATAAAACACAATGAAACTACATTCGTTATCCGGTGCAAACACATTATGCTACAATTGCAGTCGGAAAAAATCCACTTGAATCAATAATTTGAGCAAGGTTAAAGATATATTATGGACTTGGTCGGGTGCGTTAACCCTTTACCCAACAGAAAGGCTCTGTGCCAATGCATTCTCTTATATATGCGAGTCGACCATAGGTCGCCTCGCATATATAAGAGAATGCATTGGCTTAACACATTAAAAATTATAAAATTGTTAAAGAATGTAAGAAAAAATGGTAAAAAGTGTTATTTTAGGCCAATGCATTCTCTTATATATGCGAGGCGACCTATGGTCGACTCGCATATATAAGAGAATGCACTGGCACAGGGCATAACTGTAACTATCACAATGTGGTCAAGGAGCCGGTTCCAATGATATCCATATTTGTATTGTTCTATTGAGACAGACCGAAGATATTTTAGGCTGTTGAAGCTTTATTTGGGCGTTTTTGGCCGTTTAGTTGGGTAAAGGGTTAAACTGATAAGTTATTACTCATGCGCTATGCCAACTGGTGGGATGTAACATTCTACTAACATCGCCGAAAATATCAACGACATCGACCACACCACTCCATAGAAAACATCGCCTGAACAACGCGCAATTGTAAATATTTACATCTCGATTCGGGACGCAACAAACGGCGATAAACGATCGCAAATGATTTCGCCACCGGGAGTCATTTAATTTAATTGATATATAACAATGACGTTGTGTGTTGTAAATTTGAAAATATATTCGTAAAAATAACTATTTTGAGCAAGATTTGATCACCCTACTTGAATGTTTCACATCACTTTAACTTTTAACTCATATTAGTATGCACTCCAGTTATCACCCTGAGCATCCTAGATAGCCCTGTGTCACATGCACGGTGCTGTCCGCGAGTATGACACAGGACTGTCGCAATATCATCACTAGTTTTTTTTTAATCTCTCAAACTTGTCCAAAATCTCTATTATAGTACAGCATTGTTCAAAATTCAACCCAGTCTTGATTAAATCGACCATACAGAATATTAAAGTAGGCACCAACCGGCCATCAAAATACCAAATAGTCTGTGTGAAATTGTAAATACGTCATCATATGTCCATATTGCACTTAGTATTCAGGGGCATCAGGGAGACGGTCAGCTAGGTCATGCTGCTCCTGTGCAATAATACACTTTTGTTTAATATTGTGTTAATGTATTTTATATTATTGTGCAAATAAAGATCTATCTATCTATTCGTTTCTTAAATGATATAATTAAGAAGTGACTGGCAGATACAGCAGATAGGGACCTGCGAATATTCGAGATTCGATTCGATGTCGATATCCGGCACCCGATTCGAGATCGACACCGAATCGGTCCGCTGATTCGGATATTTTCGAATCGGTGTTACTTTGGAGTAGCTCATTATTTGCTTCTAGATAACACATGCCAAACGACCTGAAATCACACAAAAATCGAAGCACACGGTTGTCGAGTTAGCCAACGTAGGTAATTTTGAATGTATGTCGTTCAGAATAGATTATGCAAATTATGTGGCTCGATCGCAACCTGTGACAGTGATCAATCGCCGCATATATTTTTAATATGTATCGACACGATATAAATTGTCTACACGGTGCAGTGATCGTTAGATATGGAACTCAATTGATTACCTTAGAACTTCATATATCCAATTCAGATATATGAATAAAATGTATTGTCAGCCACCGTTATGCGCGACAAAACATAGATTGGAATGAACAGAAAACTTAGAACAATCGTTCTATTATCTGTTCTTAAATGGACATCATTATATGCGACCAGTTATCTGTGACACTGCCGGCAGTATTCCTAAAAATTTCCTACTTCCAGTTTCTGTTTCCCAGCTAATCGAGCGCGTTGCACCAAGTTTCTATCCGTTGAATCTTGTTGATAACATTTAACACTTGCTAATCTATGTATGTTTTCTTGGACCCCCTCCGTGAAGACAATTACTGTGAAAATGTGATATAGGTATTTGATCTATTGTGGGGTGAAAAATGTAATAGGTAACTACCATTGGTATCAGACTACAACAATTATATAGCTGAACGGTGTACCCATGACCAAGTGCGTGAAATTTGTATTATCTTTATTAAATAATGTAGACAAGTGACTTCCATTCCTTGGGGTTTGTGATACGTTGAATGAACTGTCTGTAAGTGTCTCACTGTCATATCTTGTGTCATGTTCCCCATGGCACAGCTAGATAGAAATTCAATGCAACGTATCCCAAACCCTGAGAGTGACTTGCCTATATCATGATTTTCCTAACGAAAACACAAGTTCCAATGGATGTTTAAGAATATTAACAGTTCTACATGGTATCTAGTGAATTTTGCAAGGAGATTCGATATCGAGATTCGATTCGATGCAAAATCCCCGATTCGCAGATCCCTAACAGCAGAGTAATTAAACAAAGTGTGAGAATCCCGAAGCTTCACAAGAACTTTGTTTAATTACTCTGCCGGTCACTAGCAGTGTCACTACCCAATGATCCCCAATGGATTATGCCAGTCATTTCTTATAATCATATACTAGTATTCACTATCATCATTGCAAATAAAACCGGACTTTTCCTGAAATATCTCTATGATTTTTGCCAGTATCAACGGAGTTAATTCATATCGCAATTCAAATGAGCCCAAACCGCGAATACGTGTTCACGCACAAACAAAAACAAACCGGTGTGATAACAGCCGACTGGAAAATCTAATTGAAATTTAACTCGATTACGGGTACGTTCATACGCTGGCAATATTGCACCACAAACCGCAAAAATTCCAGCTGCAAAATTGCCAAAACGGATTAACAAATCAGCGTTAGTAGTGATCATGTATGACAGCCGATTTGTTTGTGATTGCTGACATCGCTGAGCTGTTCGCAATATATTAAGAACACAGTGCGTGTTGGTATTCTTAGGCCAGTCAAAATAATGTCACTTGTTAAGTTGGAATGTGAGATCGTCACGGCCCGCTCCATCGATGGGATGCTGCTGATATATGTTTACCATAACCGTCAACTAGAGAGGTGGTGGGTCCGCACCCAACGAAGAAAACCGACGACTTTCAGACTTTCGAGAAATCCCATTGGTGCCCGCCTTGTATTGGTATTTTTAACTGGTACCACAAGCTTTCAAAATGTCGGTGGAAATTCCTAACCTAACATCCATGAGTGGCAATTTATTCAAAAATACCACTGGATGCATGCAGAGTCACCGTTTTAACACACATACATTATTTAATTTGAATCAGTATTATAAAAATTTCCAACTATTGGAAATCACATCGTAACACCACCTATGTTTGATAACTCTCAACTGATTGCTACATTTCATTAAAAAAAATCGGTCTAAAAACAACAAATATCACACTTAATACTGTTTGGTATATCAAATTCTCATCTTCCCCTAGATCCAACATTTCTGAAAAGTACCACTTTCGGAACTCTTTATACCACGTCATGAGATTCTTCGCGTATAATTAATAATTAAGTATGAATATGAAAGTAGCTGAGAAAAAACTTTTCTATCGATGCCTCACACAATTCGAATCAAGGACACTTGTAATTATTGTTAGTGGCCTCGTTGTGTGGGCACCGGCAATGAGGTAGACGCCGTTATCATAAATCGTCGTTGATTGTTGTCAGCCAGCCACGACGGAGCACGAGCTAGTCGGCAGCCTGCAAAAATGCCAGCTAACAAACGACCATCGGGCATGGCATTTGTGCAGTTTGCAGTGCAATTTTGCTAGCCTAAGAACGTACCCTAAGCGACCTGTGGCGGCGCACTGAAACGTATTTGGTGCGTGCTGTCAGCAGTCGCGCGCTCTATTCAAAATATGTACACGCTTCGGTGGACATGCATGCACGCTGTTGAATCGAAAACTATATTTAGCAGCTCTCGACCAATCAGAATTTGAGATTTAGTGACAAATATTTGAATTTGAATAACAATGGCCGATTATTATGGCACTCTTGTGATCGCGGGGCCATACATCATCGTATCCATGCCATAAACTCAGTGCGATTATGTGTGTTTCTTACCCACCTTCACGCCATATTTGCTATTTTATAAGTGTTTGTTATGTGTTCACTGTGTCCTTCCCGTATGCTCCACACATAAATGCCTATTTTCATGCTATTGTATAAGTTTTTATGTATTCACTGTTTCTTTCCAGTATGCGGCACACATGTACATGCCGTGTTTGCTATTATATAACAGTTGTATGTATTCACTATTTCTTACCCGTATACTCCACACATACACACCGCGAATACTGCTGCCAGGACGTGCATCTTTACAAATCCTGCAAGAGAGTACCAGGTGAAATGATTAGTCGGTTGTATACGGATTATAAACACAACGTGACATCTGATACAATGGCAGCAAACACGGTAAATATGAATTCAACCTAATATAATTAAAGAGAAATAAGCGCACCAACAGTTCGAGGCCGCGTGGCTCAGTTTGTAATATGCATGGTGCATTGTGCCAACACAATAATCCGTCCAGCCATGTTGTCTGCATCGTTCGTAGAGCAGATGAGTGTATTTTGCACTAACCCATGGCTCAAATTCATTCATTTGTTGCATATATTCTTTTGAGTATAAAATCAGATGATCCCATAAATTGCCAAATTTAGTGTACAGTACCCATTTAAACAACAATATGAAAATCTGATAAAACAATTATTAAATTAATAGTGCCCCTTCGCGTCATTTAAATTAATTATTAGTTAAGTCATCTGAAGTCAACGGCACCTATTCCATGACATTCCCCCGTATCGTGTTACATCTGTGTACCCGTTTTCAAACATAACTTCTGAGCTGTATATAAACGCTCTTTGTTGACCAGCTACGTTAATATAATTCATTAGTCCCACTTTAAGTCAAAGGCGCCTAACCCATGGCATTTCCCTTGGTCCCAATTGTCCTTCATATATTCTATGCTGATAATGAACGCTCTTGATATGATTAATTATTAATTAGTGTCCATTTAAGACCTCAGAGGTCAATGGCACTTGTAGAGTGATACTCCTCGGGCCAATTTATCCATGTGTATCAATTTTTAACGACCCGATCGGTGAGAAACGACGGAGCGCCGAAGGACCAACTTCAAGTCGAGCTACACCGTCATTAATGCCTGCCACACGCATCCTTATACACGCATACACATTGAATGTTCTGTATAATATCGTGTTAAGATAAAACGGGTCTTCGAAAAGAAAAATATATTTTACTAGAAAACTCGACATTTGTTCACTACATATATTTCGTTATCTTGCTGTTTACTACAATATATTACTAGAACGTTTTTTACTACTGAACTCGTGACAAAAATTACTACATAACTCCTGCAGAACTCGTTGAATTTAATACAGAACTCGTGCGCTACCACACAACTTGGCGATTGTTACTAATTGGTGCAAAATTGAACAGTTGGTCACATAAGATTGACAACACGCTCGAATTATGTGGGGAAGAATGATTACAGAGGATAAGAATCATTTGATCAGAGATGTACGAATTCTCTCTAATATATCTCACGAAATTAAGGTTTCATACAACTGTTAAATCTGGACTTTTTGGGCGCAAAGAAACGGAACAATGACGCATTTTCTCTGCACTATTTTTCTTGAATTGTGTTTAAAATAAACTGCGAAATGAAATGTTAATAGCGATGAATTGATGATACTGTGACTTTTTCTAGAAGCAGAAACATATATGATCATAGCAGCCTCACGAATGTGACCGATCGTCGTTTCTTTTGATATATACAACATCAAACCTTTCAAAATGCACTGCTATATGAGGGTATCACCCCCTCGCCCATGAATCCTGAATACCAGTTAATTTTGGTGGGTGAATCCTGAATACCAGTTAATTTGGGTGCGTGAATCCTGAATACATGTTAAGAAATAATATGCGATAAATGACATACAAATTGACTGTTTTAATATCAGACAGATACAAGCAGAAGTGTCAGTCGCGTTATATGGGCGTTATGGGGCCGTTATGATACGATTAATGATACTTTATGATGGCATGGTGGTCGAATATGCCCAAGAAGCTATTCTACCCACTCATTCATACAGATAATTAGCACAAAATATTATTTTGCGCCATCAAAACCTGCGTCCAAGATGTTTTGCTTGAACCCGAATACCAGTTAATTCGGGGTATGAATCCCGCGTACGGCTTCAAAACACCCTGAATCCCGCGTACCGAAAGGGGGTGTGATACCCTCCTATATAACAGTATTAGATATTCATGGAGTAATTGGTGAAATGTGGAGATTCTATTTTCCGTGTCTTAAAATGGTATAGTAGCAGCCTCCGATAAAGTGATGAAACGCGAATATTTCGAATACTCTGTAGTAGTATATTCCGTCGGATTACTACTATTTATAGTGCAAATATATCCATTTCAGTTTCTGCGTTACATTCAATAATTAATCATCATGCCGAATGAAACTAGCACACACTGTGTGGCAAAACATTACTTCGTGTGTTGCATGCCCGAAATTATAATTTTTAATTTTTATTACTTTTAAAGATGTAAATCATTGGGCTTGGCTTGCGTTGCCGTGTCCGATAAATCCACCAGATGGATCTGTTTTAATTATCTTGGTACCTTTAAAGATACTCAGCAACATACTTGTATATTACAAATACGTATTTTTCCTACCAGGCGGTTATACAATATGTTGTTTTCGTCGTGGCATGGCCTGTGTTTGCCGCCATTTTGACAGGCCTTTCGATGGCCGCTATTATATTATTTTGACCGTGTCACTATGTTCGATCTCGTACTCTAATTTCACATAAACTGGTATAACTGTGTAATTCATATGACTAGATAAGACAGAATAGAATAGGAAATGTGACCAGCTCGTTGAGAACCAGTTTTGGGGGTAGGGTTAAGTTTTTATAAGTTTTGACCACTTACGATATGCGCGGTGCGAAGGAGTGATGTCTGTGCAGTTATTAAAAAAAGACAACTCGCGTATATGTTGTGAGAAGCCCGAGGAATCCGACGCCATTGTTTTTGGCTCAGTATGCTATTTCATATCCATATCTGCGAAATTCATTCTAACTTCCCCTTTGAATTGGTGGCCCTGGTTGGAGAATTTTGTGTTGAGCAATATCGAATGCCCTTTATATATTTTCAAATTGAAACATTGTCACATCATCCAATTACTTCCATGATTGTGAAAAAGAAAAAAGTTTGTTTTCTTATATGGAAAATATGGTGTAACTCAGAAAGCTCAACTCGGATTTTTTGATATTTTTCGTGACGCACCCACGATGTTATGACGTAAATAATATTAAACAAGGAATACGCATCTAAGATGCTATGTCGAGTTTATTGGCAGTCGAAAAAAACTTCTGCCAATAACTTGGCAATAAGGCCCACACATGGCCCAAAAAGTCGGACAAACCTGGTTTTCGAACTCGTCTGATGTATTATTGCAATAGAATTATATACCAAATATAAATTGAATGATTATATCAAATATGGTTTGAATCAGTTAATATTTACTTGAGTTATCGCGCTAACAGTGAAAAACATGCTAAAAATAGACAAACTAAGGCACATAACTCCGGGGAAAAAATTCGGACAAACCTGGTTTTCGAACTCGATCGAGATATTGTTGCAAGAGACTTATATACCAAATATGGTTTGAATCAGTTAATATTTAATGGAGTTATCGCGCTATAGCGGTGAAACAAAATGCTAAAAATAGACAAAATAAGGCCCATAACTCCGGGGAAAAAATTCGGACAAACCTGGTTTTCGAACTTGTCCGATATATTGTTGCAAGAGACTCATATATCAAATATGGTTTGAATCAGTTAATATTTGATTCAGTTATCGCGCTAACGGTGAACAAAATGCTAAAAATAGACAAACTAAGGCCCATAACTCCGGGGAAAAAATTCGGACAAACCTGGTTTTCGAACTCGTCCGAGATTTTGTTGCAAGAGACTCATATATCAAATATGGTTGTAATCAGTTAATATTTGATTGAGTTATCGCGCTAACAGGTGATAAAATTGCAAAAAAGTCATCAAAGATGGATAACTCTTGTCAAAAAGTTCGGACGTGACCCATTTTATACAGGCAGTAAATAGTCATTGGGAGCAACTCACAAACCAAAATAATTTTTTAATCCGTTCACAAATGTCAAAGTTATAAGGCATTATTTAGGTCCGCCGCCGCCCGCCCGCCCCCGGCCCACCCGCCTGCCAATCGTCCCTCGTCAAACCATAAGTCGAGTTTTTTTAAAACTCGACTTAAAACAGCTTTCCCTGATTTATTTCCTTACTTTCCCCCTTTCATGGCTAATGTGCTTGGACTACTGACGTCTATCGTATAGCCCCGGTTACTGCAAAACTCGGCGTAACACATCTACGGGCGACAAACTAAATCAGTTACATGTATTCCACCAATAACCACCGCGTGTGTTCATCTCTTAGTAACCCAGCGAACTATTCCACTAACATGAACAAATACAGTGATGGTCACGAATTCAGCACGAGGGTACCACGATAATTAATTTGATTTATTCAAATACGGTACCCATATAATACGTACGTGGATGCGTGCACCGTTGTCGATATCCAAGAGGGAAATAGTCGAGTGCGATTTACTGCATGTATTTATTCTGATATGAAACTAGGTCGACTGACTGCTTGTTCCCATGAACCATAGGGGAGCCATGCCAAATATCTTAGATACCCCATTGGAGAGTTATAATCTGGTGACAGAGACATTATCTGCTATTACTACGTGTATACATATCCAGAAACGCATAATTCCAACTGTACCACCCCTTGGGTTTGAACTTTCCAACTGGTTGGGTACCTCAAACTTCCCAACTATTGGAAATATCCAACCTAACACACTCTAAGGTGGAAAACTTCCAACTGATGGCCATTCCGGAACAACACTTTGACCAAAAAGTCGAAAAATATTCTGTTGTTGGTCTAAAAACAACATATACCCCACTATGTTGTGTCAGGCATGACATTTCCAACGGCTGAAACTTTTGGCCAAACAAAATGTCGGGTCTTTCATGTTCTTTTGATATCATTAACATTTTTGATCGACCTAATTATTTCAATAAATATATAAGCTACACTCTTGTCCCGGCATAATCTTACATAACAATAGCACCGAATGTTGAAAGTTACTCATTCAAATTGCGAGAAAATGCGTTACCGAACCCCTTTCAGCATTAAATTTTAGTGAATTTCACAAATGTTTTCACCGATCACCTATTTTATTCGCCGTGTTTTAATTATATACTTAATTAAATTATAACAAATTGTGATTAATAAATTTAACATTAATTACAATCGTGATGTGTTTCACTTCGAAGTGTAGTTCATGTCTTGTCGTTCATTCTAGACCAATCACAAATTTTCTTGACCAAATAATTAACTCTACAGTTACATTTCTGAAGCATTTGCAATCAAAGGCGATATAGTTACACACTTAAAGGGACACAAGGCACTTGCAGTTTGTAAATGTTCAAATAATGTTAAAGGCCTGTAAAATCACCACCTACAATATAGAAGAACTTGGAGAACTAGATATTCTGTGTTCTTCTATTCAGTATTGTTACATGTCCAGTAATGAAAGTTTGCGTGTTGAAACAACTATTATGTAAACAAATCTGGTAAAGCGACATGTCAATAAACATTGCTAATCGTGTAGTTAGTTAAAATAGTTTAGTCTGAATATGATATTCAGAACATTTTTCAATGCTTTGAATTTGCCAATGTTTACTTTCAAGTTTTGATAAAAATTTGGAATCATATTGGACTAATTTGACCTTTATCAGTAACGCGACTGTAACTGTTAACACACCAATTGTTTTGACATGCCAAGTCTCATTATTGGAAATTTATTACATATAATAATGAAAATAAGAACAAAGTCAATTTATTTTACTTGTTTATTTATTGATGGTCGTTGTTTTATCGACTAGCTTTGCCGAAGTTAAAGTGATATGGAACACTCCGCTTTGGACATTTGGTGGGAATAGAGAATACTTTTGCTTAAAGTGTTATTGTCATAAATTTTATACCAAAATGGGCATAACAAAACGTCTTTCCAGTGAATACATGGATTATAAGCAGTGACACGCCGGATTGATTACCATTTGTTGATGGCGATTAATTCGTCCCGCTCGAGAAAAGACGTATTTATTTACAACAGCGCCTACATCAGACGTTATCTTTTTTTAAATTGTACAATTTATGTGACTGAAATTCTCGGCAATAGTAGATGATTGTCGAACATAAATTGACACACATTTTACCTTTAAAAATTAACAAAATCTACTATATATTTTGGGACTTCCTGTCTGTTTGTCTGTCTGTCTGTCTGTTTGTTTGTTAGCAATGGCCGGGAAAACTGCCGGACGGATTTCGACGAAATTTGATACCTAGGGGTACTTTTGTCCGGGGAGTGTTTTGGGCGGGTCAAATCGTGACCCCGACCTGGCCTTGACCTTCAAAATGGTCAATTCAAGGACAAATCGCGCCTTTCGAGGTTTTAGAAAGCAGAGGGGAAACAGTCCGGACGAAGTCGGGTTACCCTGCCAGTATTAAATATGGTTCAATGTTATATTGGCAACTTTATTGTTATTTACGTTTTGGTGCCGCGACCAAACTCAGAAGGTGCAATTTTGGTGTAAACAATATTTATTTTGTATCCCAGATTAATACAATAATTAACAATATGTTGCACATGTACTTAAATATGGTGAGTCTGAGAGAGAAGGATGTGGCATCAAGCGTCAGACGCTTTATATGGAGCCATCTCCTCAAAGGGTGCCGTTTTGACATATAATATGCTGTCGCGCGCTTCCCATCCCCGACTTCATTTTGGGCCGGGAACTTACATAATAAATTGCTCGAAAATGGCAGCATCATGTCTCACATATAGAAGTGAATACTCGCCGTTTTCTTCACCTATATAATACATATTATTAACTCAACCAAAATAGATAGCAGATTAACTACAGTAATGCTCTAATTAATCGACCTCTTAACCACAGCAGAATTATGGGTAACTTTTCAGGATTTAGTCGGAAATATGGCTTGTCGCCATTCAGCGGAAAGCTCCCGGCGAGAGCTTTCAGATGAATGGCAACAAGCCATATTTCCGACTAAATCCTGAAAAGTTACCCATAATTCTGCTGTGGTTAAGAGGTCGATTAATTAGAGCATTACTGTATGTATCAGTGTTTTCTAACTTATACTGTGAATGTCGTGATTCCGTCCCCATATGAATACAAGAAATACAATGTCAGAAATGGTAACGTACTCAACATCATATATTATATGCCCATGATCTAATATATATTTTGGGATTTCTGTCTGTGTGTTAGCTATGGCCGGGAAAACTGCCGGACGGATTGAGCCCAAACTTCCTATCTAAGGGTAAAATCCTAGATGAAGTGTCATCGCACCGCTTCTGAGAACGTCAGAGCACTCCTTCTCAATTCCCCCGCCACCGCAATGGGAATTCATGGGTTAATCGCGTTGATAGTTAAAGAGCGTTCGTATCCGCAGTATGTGTCCAGACATGAGCGTGTTGTGTATGTGTCCAGACATGAGCGTGTTGTGTGATTCTTAGGGAGATTTTCATCGGGTCAGTTTTTCCGCCCGAGGT
This sequence comes from Siphonodentalium dalli, assembly GCA_032622095.1. Taxonomy (NCBI): domain Eukaryota; kingdom Metazoa; phylum Mollusca; class Scaphopoda; order Gadilida; family Siphonodentaliidae; genus Siphonodentalium; species Siphonodentalium dalli. The sequence continues at coordinate 68,563,485 of CP136069.1, forward strand.
GACCTTCACCTTGAAACGGATACCCTCAAATGATCTAATATATATTTTGGGACTTCTGTCTGTTTGTTTGTCTGTTAGGTATAGCCGGGAAAACTGCTGGACGTATTTCGACGAAATTTGATACCTACGGGTGATTTTCTCCGGGGAGTGTTTTGGACGGGTCAAATCGTGACCCCGACCTGACCTTGACCTTCAAAATGGTCAATTCAAGGTCAAAGCCCGGACGAAGTCGGGTCACCTGCTAGTATAAAATATATTGGTTTCACGAATGACCACTCATAATTCCGTTAAACAAAATTCCCAACTACACCTTTTACCGGACTCGGCCTCCATGTCGCAGTTCGACTTTTAATCCGTCTCAAAAATTTACATTTCTATAAATAAAACGCCCATGGCCCATGTATAGCAAGAATCAGCGAAACATTATACACGCGGAGCGCGAAATGACAGTTGAGAAGACATAACAGATAAAAGTGACTTAATTCGGTCACATTGTTTTTCGAGGTTGTGAAATTTGAATGCTGAAGTCTCATTAAGACGAATCTGTTTGATATCTTGTTTTTGAGGTATCCGAGATGAGTTTTTGGAATAGCTCATTGGCCTAATATATAGATTGTTGTTATCTTTGGAAAATATAGAAAAATAATGTTGAAATTCAGAGCAAATGATGTCGTGGGTATACATGGGCCTGAGTAATAATTGGCGATAAAATGTTTTATCCCGGCATTCTGGTGCCCTCCTGTTCCCAATCCCTGGCCCATACGACGCCACCTTTAAGTCCACCCATTATATTCCACGTATAGATATGTTATGATTAAACAAGTTTGATAAAAATATGTGATATAATTGTGTTCATGCACTTTTGGTGCCCACCCTTTCCCCACCACTGACTGTAATAGGGCCACTTTGGTTTCTTTAACCCTTTCAGTGCCAAGCTCTGTCCATCAATGTATCACATTATTATAATCAATAAATTTGAAAAATGATCAAGGAAATATGGGTTGATACAAAAATCGGACTTGGCACTGAAAGGGTTAAATCACATCTTTAGATTTTTCGTATCATGGAGATGACTAAATCTAAATGTTGTGGAAATAAGCGACCCAAAACGGCACCAATGTGGCGTCTTTAATCCATAAGACTAGATTCCACATTAGACCGGCCCCAGATGAGGGTAGTATCACACGAAAGGGTAGAAATTTTGACGCTATCTCCAATTATCCTATTTTTTTTACCTTTTTAGTGTTTTTGACCTGCAAATTTCAGTATAATCAGGAAAACCAATAAAACAAGACAAATATCGAATAAAATATACTTGAATATCATATATTTATTCTATCTGGGTTGCTTAACATAACTGATGTGCACTAAATGATATTCTCCAACACTTTTTGTGAACAATTCACGAAAATGACAAAAAAATGCATAAATTGCAGTGCTTTTTCAAAAAGGTTTTCCAGAAGATTTTCTATAAAATTTTCATTTTTTGGTATAAAGCTCTCAGTGGTGAATCAAAATTTTCAGCATTATATACCTGATTCACTGATATCAACATCACAACCACTGATATCCAACAAGCCGAGATATTTTCAAAAACTTAACCCTCCCCCTAAAACTGATTTTCTATCTGAAAATACCTGTCAAGTCTGAATAGTCCGTTTTGGTTCCGTTTTGTTAACCAATTCAGGGTCTTATCATATATCATGGAATTAGAATGTATCTGAGGAGGTTTATGTTATGGGAGAGTCTATTTTGTTTAAATATTTGATTTCTTTTGGGTAAATTAGTTAAAATTTGGATTATTTTTAAGTAAACAAATTCTGAAAAATTCCCATGACTTTGTCAGTTTTATGGATACAGCTGCACAGCATGCACCACAATAAGCATAAATTCATCCCCAATACCAGACATGAAATTCTATAATCATGTACCAGACCAGAATTAAGAAATAAAGTAAAACTTAACCCAACCCCAAGATATAGTGTTCTTAATGCTTTAAATTTTATGCTTTATGCTACTGAACTTGAAAGGTTATTCAGACTAGTTGATATAATTCATACCATATATTGAAATAGTACTGCCAACGGTTTATGCAATCTCATCTTCACTGTCGCTGTCAATTTCATCAAATGTGATGGTATCAGTCAATAGGATTCATGTGCAACATCCATCTTCAGGGAAGAATGGTTCAAACAACTCAGGTTGCCTATCGGCCATCCATCCATGAAATGCTACATCGAGAGTGGTTGATTTGGCAACGGTTGCAAGACTCCACTGTTTTGCTATCATGTTGGCTCGTTTTGACTGTAGAATTAAAGATTCCTCACATATCAGAAATATCAAGTACCGTCTGTTGATTCTCGAACTTCTGCTGGAACATTATCCACCTAGCTTGATTCATTTTTATCGAACGTTGATCATATAAGGCACATGCTAACTCCTCGAGTGTAGCAATTGTGTCACTGTCCAAAACCCAATTAATTCCCGAATAAGCCATGACTTCCATATATTTTAATCGTATTTCCAGCAACTTCCAGAAAAGTTTGATTTCCTTTTTGGAAGGTAATCATTACCCGTGAAGAACCCAATACGTGCATTCTTCTGTATATTTGACATCTCGATATCACCGACTTGAATCACCTGCCCATTAGCATCAAATTTGATCGACTATTGTCAGGGGGTTTAACGTTTCCTCCTTGTGCATAAATGCCATCAAGATGGAGAACTCTCTGACATGACCTCTCTATTGATTAATATGTCCTGGAGTTATTGTGGAAAGCGATAGCCACTCAGGTTACACAAGTACAAACAACCCACTAACATACAGTCACTCCATATATACACATAAACACCACACCAATGACAAGTTAGTCACTCAATCTATACACATACACCTGACCCGTGACCATATAGTCATTCCAGGTATATCTATACACAACTTCATGATCATAAGTCAATCCTTGTATACCTATTCATCTCACCGTTGGCTATACGGTCACTCCCCGTATACCTATTCGCCACACCTATGGCCAAATAGCTATTCAAGATAGACATATATACCCATTATTAAATGACCATAGAGTCACTCCAGGTATAAATATGCATCTCGTCAATGGCCATATAGCCACTCGCTTTATACACGTACAACCATGAGTCACCATTCAGGCACACCAGGTGATGATCATTCATGATCATACAGTCAATCATTGTATATCTATTCACCTCACCATTGGTCATGCGTCACTCCCTGTCTACATGTTCACCAAACCCATGGCAAAATAGCCACGCAAGATATACATATACTCCCCAACCATGACCATAGAATCACTCCAGGTAAACATATGCACCTCACTAATGGTGATATAGCCACTCACTTTCTACACATACCTCTCCATAACCATACAACCATACTTGTGTATACCCTTACACCCTACACATGACAATACAGCAATGCAGGTATACTCCTATATCTGACCCATGACCATTTAGTCACACCCTGAATACCTATTCACCACATTCATGATCATACCGTCACTCTCTATATACCTGTTAACCTCACCATTGGCCACACAGTCACTCCCTGAAAACATATTCACCTCACTATTGGCCATACAGTCACTCACTGTATACCTGTTTGCCACATCAATAGTCATATAGCCACTCTTTATATACATATACATCTACACGTGACCACCCACACGCTCGTCAATGACCATCCAGCATACTCCAGGTACACATATGCACATAATGACTCTACTGTCATTGCATGCACACCTATATGAATTTACACATAGCTGCACATATATTTATCCATTCACCCCGCCCATGATCATACAGACAACACATGTATACATATACACCCACATGTGACAATACAACCACACAAGTTACACCTGTACACCCCACCCATGACCATACAGTCACTCCATAGATACACAAACACACATATGACCATGTAGCTACTCTCGGTATTAACATAAACCACATCAATGCCCATACAGCCACACTGCGTACACCTGTACTTGGTACACATAACCATATAAATATATATAGTCACTCCCTGTATACCTATTCACCTCACACATGACCATACACTCACTCCTTGTATACCCATACATCTCACAATGGCCACCCCATTCAAGAACATATAGTTAAACATGTATACCCATTCACATCATTCATGACCATACAATAACTCCCTGTATACATACATACTCACCTCTTCCTATGACCACAACTCTCTGGTTGCCATCTTGACCTGCATGCTGTATCAAGTTGATCAATTTTTATCCTAATAGGCCAGAATAGCCACATATTATGATTCATTTCAATTCCGTTTCAAAATTCTGCCCATTTATTAAAAACAAATATAGCCAGTATCCCAAAAGAGGTTCTCGACAAAATTCCATAAGGCAACTTTAAAATTAATTTGTTATGCCCCATAAGGAAATGGGACGACCAGAATAGAACATTTAGTTGTCAGTTGATTAGCTAACATGTATAATAACCAAGTGAGTCACAATTTGCTACATTTTCGGAACAGCAGATAATAACGTTCGTGATATAATTTATGTAAAAAATGGTTGCCATTTTGGAAGCCATTTTGTGTAATTTGGTTTATAAACACATTAATGTGACACATTTAAGGTAGATCAAAACAATAAACACCTTTCATACCAAAGCTAGTTACAATTTACTTTTTTTTCCCGATATTTATGTCAAGTTTGTGAGAGAAACATTCAATATTTCTGGTAATGTCAGTGGTGACAAATTAAGTAAAAATTAACCAAGGTGATACAGACATGTTAGTGTTCAATGTATAGAAGGCAGAATAGCCAATTTTATACATCAAACACAACTTGTAAGCGATTGCGGGGCACTCTGGGGAAATATCTTATAATTACCTTTCATCATTTTCCGAAAAGGAAAAAAACACTTCTGGAAGTTGCTGGAAAGATGATCAAAATATATGGAAGTCATGGCTTATTTAGGAATGATTTGGGTTTTGGACAGTGACAGCTTAATACAATCGAGAAGTTAACATGTGCCTTATACATATATGGTCAACGTTCGAGAAAAGTGAATTAAGCTAGGTGGGTAATGTTCGAGCAGAAGTTTGAAAATCAGCAGAAGGTAGTTGATCTTTCTGCACTTCCACCATGTAAGGAATCTTTAATTCTTCACTTCAAACGAGCCCACATGATACCAAAAACAGTGGTGTCTTGCAACCATTGCCAAATCAACCACTCCCGATGTAGCACTTCATGGATGGACGGCCTATAGGCAACCTGAGTTGTTTGAACCAATCTTTCCTGAAGATGTTGCATAGAAATTCTATTGACTGATACCATCACATTTGAACAAATTGACAGTGACAGTGAAGATGAGATTGTATAATCCGTTGGCAGTTCTATTACAATATATGGTATGAATTATATCCACTAGTCTGGTGACCAGTTTCGAGTTGAGTAGCATATAGCATAGAATTGAAAGCATTAAGAACACTATCTTGGGGTAGGGTTAAGTTTAACTTTATTTCATATCTCTGGTCTGGTACATGATTATAGAATTTCATGTCTGGTACTGGGGATGAATTTATGCTTATTGTGGTGCATATTTTGCAGCTGTATCCTTAAAACTGATGAAGTCATGGGAATTCTTCAGTAATTTTTCACTTAAAAATAATCCAAACTTTAGCTAATTTACCCAAATAAAATCAAATATTTAAACAAAATAGACTCTCCCATAAAATAAACCTCCTCAGATAAATTATAATTCCATGATATATGATAAGACTGTGAATTGGATAACAAAACGGAACCAAAACGGGCTATTCTGACTTGACAGGTATTTTCAGATAGAAAATCAGTTTTTGGGGAGAGGGTTAAGTTTTTGAAAATATCTCGGCTTGTTGGATATCAGTAGTTATCCTGTTGATATCAATGAATCAGGTATATAATGCTGAAAATTGTGATGCACCACTGAGATCTTTATACCAAAAAATGAAAATTTTATAGAAAATCTTCTGGAAAACTTTTTTGAAAAAGCACTGCAAATTATGCATTTTTGTGGCATTTTCGTAAATTTTTCACAAAAATTGTTGGAGAATATCATTTATTGCACATCAGTAATGTTAAGCAACCCAGATAGAATAAATATATGATATTCAAGTATATTTTATTCGACATTTGTCTTGTTTTATTGGTTTTCCTGATAATACTGATATTTGCAGGTCAAAAACACTAAAAAGGTCAAAAAAATATATATTCCACCTGCTCCGCCCTGGATACCTCAGTGTTTTAGAACCCCCATGGGGCAAGGATAATTGGAGATAGCGTCAAAATTTCTACCCTTTCGTGTGATACTACCCTCATCTGGGGGCCGGTCTACATATCATGGCGCAGAATAGTATAAATTTGGTGAATATCGGCGCTAAACTATTTGGCATCTTTAATACACACCATTATACTCCTCTTAACATGGATTATGTATATACGTATATACAAATAAAAGTCATCCATTGTGTTGCCCCTCTCCCTTTTTGTCTCGGACACCAACAACGTCACTTTAGAATATTTTAACATGCACCATTATCTTCCTCGTAAATATATGACACCCCTTTGGAGCCATGCATCTAAATGGTTCTCCGTTAATTTCTGTTGAAAATAGACAGACATTCCCAAATATAGCTATATAAATTAGCAAATAACACTGTAGTATAGACGTTTGAACAGGAACTTGCTGTTTGCAGGTGGTCAGTTGCCCAGTTGGCAGATTGCGTCTGTTCTATTGAAATTAATGGGGGTCCATATGGCTCCAAAGGGGTACAACAGGAGTAACATTTTACGATGAAGAAATGGTGCAGAATAAAATGTATTAAATTGACCCTGTTGGTGTGATCGTTATGGTGGCGCGTGCGTGGTGTATATTAGATAGTGTTCATTGTATGTATTTTGTCTCATACATGGGGGGCGAAACTACACACACGTACCAAGTTTCGTCCCGATCGGTCGAGAATCGTAGATTTGTATAAATGACAAACAGACAAACAGACAAACAAACAGACAGACAGAGGTCTTCAAAATATATATGAGATATATATATATATTTTTTTTTAAATGTGCATATAGTGTCCTAAGTGCGACGTCAGAATACAGCGGCCATTCGAGCTTCCTTTTTGGGGTTGCTTCGGTGGCCGTGTTGTATTGACGTCGGACTTTGAGTCGCAAGGCGCGCTCGCCGTCGGGCCGGGGTTCGAATCCCACCCAATCCAAACAAAAAATTTGCACTGTCTCAAAAATCAAATTTGCTTCTAAAAATAGGCACCTGGTGTGTTGTATAGTCCAAGCATGTTCTAAGGGCCAGCTCGGCTCGGCATGTTTCGGAGACAATAAATATAACATTGCTACTGTGCTATATCTCCTATATATATATATATATAAATATGTTTTGCGCTTATTTCCGCCAAATTGATACATATTCTTCTCCATGATACGCGGAATCCAATCGTGTGGTTTGAAGACATCACATTGGTGCCCTTTGGTGAGGGGATGGGACTACATTCGAAAAGAACATGGTTAGTCGCCGAAATCCACCAACTTATAAAGCAATCTCCGTGATATGAGGATTCTGAGTTGTGTTGTATAAAAATGTCAAAACTGGCGGCGTTCGATTCAGAGTTTGGGGGAGTGGAGGGGTACCAAAATTGACAACCATATTTTTAGCGCAGATTTCCACCAAATTGAAAAAATATTATTGTCTTCTCCATGACACATTGACTCTAATTGTGTAGTTTAAATATTCCACATTAGTGCCGTTTGGGTCAGGGATAGGGAGATGAAGGGAAATAACATTGATAAGAACATTTTAGCCGCTTATTTCCACACAATTATCATTAGTCATCTCCACGATACGAGGAATATAATAATGTGGGTTAAAGAAACCAAAGTGGCCCTATTGTAGTCAGTGGAGGGGGCGCCACAAATTGCATGAAAATTTTTTGTCGCCGATATTTACCAAATCTAATTATATAATCACCATTTATACATGGAATCTAATGGGATGGGTTAAAAGTCGGCGTCGTAGCTGAGGTACTAGGGATTGGGACATGATGGCAACAGCATGCATGGATGAAACATTTTATCGCCAATTATTACCAAAATTAAATACATGTAAGGGTGATTCTCCATTAAATGAACAATTTCGTCCAGAAAATTCTGGGGGGAAAAAGTTTGTCACATGCCGATGAATTTTATGTGAGTATGTAGCACAGATATTGGTGACCACGAACATGACATTTGGCAAAATTATAGGGCCAGGTCAAGGTCAATCAAGGTCGTTCATTACAGCATGTGCCAATGACGGTTTTTTTTTTGGTTTAATCAGGGCAACGTCATTGTCAAATTCGCTCTTTCTCCAAAACTTGTGTTTAATTCGAATATCATGATTATTGGAAACCAAACAAAATTGAACCACTTTGTTGACATGTGCCCTTTAATAGTTGAATTGTCGTTATGAGTATATATTGTTTGAGTAGCCGATGATGTATCCGTCCAAACGACGTATTGTGTAGCTCCGCACGTTGAGACGTCTATGAGATACAGCCATTTGAATATACGTGGTGGAAATTGATGTGCTTTGTGGGCGTGACTTAGAGTTCAAACTCTCTAAGAGGTCAACGAATACAGGCGTTCAGATATGATAATTGGAAACAGATTTTGATCGCATAAAAGGCGATTCCTACCAAGTCGGGCATGCCCTGGTCCCTCGTACACTTGGTTTGACGCCAAACGATCGAGGAACTCTGATGTAGACAACGTGAACATACGTCAATCAAAGTCTGTTCCACAAGGGGTTCGCCAAATTTCAATGATAATTTAGAGTAGAAAACATTGTCGATGGATTTCTCTTACATGTTTCCAGATATTGAACTGAAATTTGGTATTTAGGGGTTTCTCGGTGCGCTCAATCAGATAGAATTGTCAGTGAGATATTCTGATGGTCCAAAATGTGTATTTTGACGCCGTTGCTATAACACACGAGCCGGAAATCGCCCCGCAGGCAGAACGATTGTTGAAAAGTACGGAAATATTTGACTTCCAACTGTCATCTGCTTCTCACTGAGATTGTTTGATGTAAACGTCAATCCATTTAGAAAATTCGTTAGATTCCGTTGATCACCCCCCCCCCCCATACCACCACCATTCATTCACTCACCCCCCCCCCCCCCGATTGTATATAAACGCACTAAAACTAATCCATATGTCATATTTGTTCTTTTTATCTACACCCAGATCATCCATTAACATGTTTTATTTGTTTGATCGTTTTTGCGTCTCTGGATATTTCAAAATTAAAATTGCGTCATTACCCAAACAGAAGGAGTGTTTGGGTAATGACGCGTTTGGGTAATGACGATTTTCGTTTCAGCGCGCTCTTATTTAAGAAATAAAGGCCATGGATTTATTTTGTCATTTAATATACTTATTAAGTAACTTTCTTTGGTCGTAACATATATCAATATACCATAATATCATTTGGACCATATTCATTGGCAACCAAACTGGTTTCAAGCGACAAATCGCTAGAAAATTCGCAAGATTGTCAAGATGTAGCAAAATTCAAAGGGTTGCGGGTGTACTCCGTTGATGCCCCGTTTGCGCGGAGTTAGAAAAGACGGGAAAAGTCGCGTGCGGCGATCTGAATAAACCGATTTTTTTCGTGGTACAATCGGAAAAAGTAGAATTGTACCACAAAACTGGAACGAGATAGCCATGGTAACTCGGGCCACTGGCCAATCAGAACATGGCTTTTAAGCATAGTTAGGCAGGGTCGTATTACAAATTTTGAATATCCATCACCTATGAAAATGAACTAGTTTATGAACAAACAACCGCTGTGAGCTTTCGAAAAAAACTTTTAATCGTTCGCCTACAGCATGTAACATTCAAATGGTCTGCGTTTGTGTAATGACGCTGAATAAACCTACGCTAGCAATTTCTAGTTTCAAAGGTTGATTTTGAAAAATTATTCAAGGAAACATAACCTGGGTTTATTTTTTCTAGACATTAAAGGATATTTACTCCACGATGCAACCATAGATATGAACAAGCTATGTTTCTGGTGAAAATATCAGCCGTCTTTATCGTGCGTTTGGGTAATGATTCTATATAACGGGACATGATTTTGGAAGACTTCACATGCTTTCCACTAACTAAATATTTAATTTCATAAAAATTATACGAATTGCATGGCGTTCAGTGCAAATTTCCGCACAAGAATATTAATTGGTTTAAAGATAAATCGTTCGGTGGCGAATGGGAACAATCAGGGAAGTTGAATGCCTTTGATTTAATTGGGACATGCTGGTTCGGGGTACGTAGCCTGTAATATTCACATGGCATATATCTTGTCACACGTCCATACTAAACCCGAAATGTCTCTAATAAATGCCTGTATCGTGAGCTACAAGATCATTACCATCACTTTTATGTATGGTGGCCATTGTTTTTCATAGGATAAACTAATAACGCAGGACATGGGTTTGCTCATTCACGGTAGAATCACCCGTAAGCATCCCCATGGGTCAAATGATGTGGTTCAAAGTTGGCAGAGCGATGCCAGTTATTTGCTCTAAATTTAAAGTCACTTGAACACTTATATCCTCGCAACTGTCTATGGATAATGGGAAGATATGACTGATCCGACTGGTTTAACGGTTTTATGATACACAACAATTATATTTAATATCTTTGTAGACACACCTGGTCAAGTGGTCCAGCTCATTTGCTATGTTGGCGGGTCCTGCTAAACTGGCATGATTCTGGTAGGGAAAATCGATGCTGTTACAAAAGTACCGTTAATTTATCTCAAGTTGCCATGTTTACGGTGTTTTCCTAACCTGAACGAATCGAGGAAATACCATAATGTTATAAAATATTTGAATAATGAGTGTGTTGGTTGTTGCAAACCGATCATAATATATAATGATTATGCATGTCGTTTTGCAACCGCCAGATCAGCCATCGTTAAAATATTGTTAAGTATATCGGTTCTTGAATGTTTAAACTAACATGCCTCATTCGAACATCCATTTATTTGTCTACGCAATTTGGCGCGACGGATACGGCAGGTCGAAAAATAAACGAACTATTGATTTACCAGCTTCGTATGCCGGAAGTCAAACAAACGCTCTTTATTTCTACCATATCAGGAATAGACTACCACGGAACGCTCTTTTCTGTTCAATGTCGTGCAATGGCTGGTTTTCATTACTTCAATGCGTCTTTTTGGGTTAAATAATGCTCGTAGAAAGGTAGTTCAGATATGTATCGACCTATTTCGATACTGAGAAAAATTCAAAAGCGAATAATATTATGCGTATTTTGGAGCGCAAACAGCCATGTAGCTTTAACATAGCTACTGACTTTTCTTTGATTCGTCCAGATTAGCCAAACACCGCGAAAATGACAATGTTAGACAAACTAACTGTACCTTTTCTTAACACCATCAGTTCCCCCCCCCCCAACATCATATCAATTCAGCAGGACCAAACAGCACCATATACATTTAGCAGGACCATTTGGCCAGGGGTTGTAGATTCATCTCATCATGGCGTATGGGCATGCAGATCTTCCAAGAGCTCAAATATCTGAAAACAAAAGTGACATGAAATTGTTATCAAATAAATAAATAGTTTGTATATACATGTAGGTACGGACACTTCACACTAGCTTGGTATTTCTAATATTATTAATATTTATTTATTATATTTTATTTTATTTTTTTTCTCGTACTTCCAAATAATTCACTGACATGAGCGATATAGTAAAACTATTTGTAATACATGAAATAATTTGGAACATTTCGCAATCGACATTTTTAAACGACATTATTATAACAATTTATTTCCCCTCACACTAGATGGTTTCAATACTGGGTGTGGATGTGCCTAGAATTAAATTAATATATTAACATTACTGTTGTATGGGCGTGTTAATAACTTGATAAATCAATTTATAACGATGATGATTTATTCTTTTGGTTCAAAACAATCGAGAGTGATGCAAGGGAAGTTACTCACACAGACATTCGTTTTCTCTACAATTCGTACTACGTAATTGCGTACCAACATACACTACACTCTTCCCTCTCTTGCACAAAAGAAATACATGAAAAATCAAACATTACTCATGTCTAACTTTTGACCAACAGAACCAAATGTTAGAATACAGAATGCAAAATAGTTCAGACATGGTACTATTTATAATATATGGTATAGGTGCCACCTATTAGGTGGTATATATATGACCCTTTAGTTATCCTGAAAGCGTTGCGGCTTTCTCACTGTTTGTCTCATATTGTAAGGTCTAGGTAGACAGGCATTGTCTCTCTGATTTTTACTAGAATCATTATTCCCAATATCATTATCAACAATTTCCGGACAATCAATGTTTCCGAAAGAGAAAGCGGACCAATCTGGCAGGGATGAACCGGTGCCAGATTCATGTGAAACCTTTTTAGATTCAGAGAATTTGAGCAATTGATCAACATGTCTCTTCCAAATGAGACCCTCAACTTCTACTGAATATGTCACCGGTCCAAGTATTTCCAAAATGATTCCCTTACTCCATTTTGGTTTATTTGCACGAAAATCTAATGTTAGGACTGTGTCCTTTGCATTAAACATTCTATGCGCTGATGGTTTCCTTTCCGCTGCTTTGGATGATTTCATTAACATGGAATCAGCCAAATTAGGCTTCAAGATATTCAATTTAGTACGCAACCGACGCTTCATTAACAACTCACATGGTGGATGTTTTGTTGCAGTATGTGGTGTCGTACGATAGGCCAACAGAAATTGACAATTTCTTGGAGAGTGAACCAGTAACACCATCTAATGACTTAATTCTCTCTTTAACTCTTTCGCTGCCACCCCGCCACACGGACATACTCCCCAGTGCCAAGCATTCTGGGTGTAAATACAAGTATTTTATGTATATGTGGGTAATGCAATGACTATCGGGTAATTATCGGTGTATTTAGTTGAAACTTCACATGTGGGTATATATGACAATGACCTATCACCTGCCCCGACGTGGAGACCCATTCAATGTCAAAGCCTTTGGGTCACGTGCCATTGGCGGCCATCTTGGATTTGCTTTAATTTATGTTTTTCGGTAATTTTTTTCAATTCATATATGATTAAATGTTTGTTTTTTGTTCTATTGTTCTATCCCATTAATTAATGCTTCACCAGTTAATCATATTCCGGCTACTATTCCGTATTTTTCACCGACCTCATTCCGACAGAATTTTTGGACGCTAAACTGATCAGCAGAAAGGAGGCCGCCAAGTCAATTATGATGTTTATTTTCCACTCGTATATCGCATCCATGCACCAAAAGTTAATTTGTCAATGGTATATTCTGGCTCGGACTGTACTCATAGAACTTCAGGAGTAGCATGACTTTGACTGACCTTTCTTCTAAATTGTCAGCACACACCAGCACTCTACATAAAATAAATGAAACCCCGTTGTAATGCAACAAAACAATATAATTACGACCCGTAAACCAGGTGCACCCCCGAACTCGCATAAATGCGTATTTGGCAGCGACTGGGTAACTCGCATTTATGCGAGCTTGGCATCGAAAGAGTTAAAGGATCTCACAAAGCGTTCTGCCTCTCCGTTTGAACTTGGATGGTAGGGGGCACTTTTGATGTGCTTAATACAATTTGCTCTCAAGAAATCACTGAAATAATTCGACACAAATTGGGGACCGCTATCGCTGACAATTTCTTTAGGTAACCCATGAATTGCAAACAAATTTCTCAATACTTCCACCGTTTTCTCGGCAGATGTGGAACCCATTTCTACAACTTCTGGCCATTTGGACATGGCATCTATGACAATAAAAAACATCTTACCCCTGAACGGACCCGCAAACTCTATATGCAACCGACACCATGGACTATTTTGCCAAATCCAAGGGATTGAGGTGTCTTTTGGTGGTTTTTACGCATGTCGGTTACAAGATTGACATGCACTAACAGTCTCTTCAATATGTTGGTCAATCGACGACCACCACACATGCAAACGTGCCAGCGATTTCATCTTAACTATTCCTGGGTGGGCTTCATGCAACATGTTCAATATAAAATCATGAAATTCTTTGGGAACAATAACCCCCAAGCCCCAAAGTTAACAACCTTCTTCCAATGACAATTCATTTTGTTTCTGTTGGAAAGGTTTGATTTCTGGAGACAAACTCTTCTCCTCTGGCCATCCATACAAAACAACAGATTTGACCTTTGATAAAACATAATCATTATTTGTGGCATTGCAGATATCAATAGCACGCAATGGCAAGCGATCCAGCTGCTGTCTGTTTATCACAGAAGCTTCAAGTGTATGAATATCCTCAATATCATTACCAATATCTCTAAGCGGAAGTCTTGAGAAGCAATCGGCATGGGCATTAGCTGTCCCGGCCTTATGTCTTATATCAAAAGAATATGCACCCAATTTTAGGGCCCACCTCTGAAGTCTGCTTGTAGCTAACACAGGAATTCCTTTCTTTCTGCCGAATATATATGACAGTGGTTTATGATCAGAAACAAGGGTGAAATGTGTGCCATAAAGGAATTCATGAAATTTGGTTACCCCGAATAAAATTGTGAGAACCTCTTTTTCTAAAGTTGAATAATTGTATCTGAACTGAGACATTTCTTCAATTTGGCTGCAAGTGTATGGCATTTTATGTGAGTCCGATTGCTCTGAGCAATCGATCTCGCATATCAAGCATGTTTGATATTTTCTCGGCCCGTGAGGCAAATTTCTCAAGTGTGCGCGGATGCGAGCCCGATTGCTGAGCTACCTGAGCGAGGCTGGCAAATCATATTACGACAGCGGTGCCATTTTGTATACAAATCAACAAGAGCAGCCTGAATTTCCTTATTCGAAAAATTTGGAAAAGTGTGGCAAATGACCATGGCAACGTCTTTAATAAAGCGAGACGAATTTTCCTGTGAAAAAAAAATCCGGGTCAAAAGTTCGAAAATAGTAAAAGTCCGAAAATAAACGGAAATTGTCCGAAACAAGTTCTGGGTCATAATCGGCCACCTCGGCCAAAATTTTTGGGCCCAACATTTTTTGGGGCGAGTCCAAAAAAGTGGGTCGAATTTCAGTTTTCGCTCTGCTCGGTCGGGAAAATTTCGGAAAATGTGACCCATATTCATAAACGGCCACCTGGGCCGAACTTTTTGAGCCGAAAATTCCCGCTCTGATTGGTAAGCAAAAATTGGGGAAATGTGACAAATGATCATGGGAACGCCTTTAGTGTAAAGTTCGAAAATAAACGGAAATTGTCCGAAACAAGTTGGGGTCATAAACGGCCACTTCGGCCAAAATTGTTTCAACTTTTCATCTCGCCTTACTAATGACGTTGCCATGGTCATTTGCCACATTTTCCCAAATTTGTCGAATAAGGAATAAGTAAAGGAATTCATGCTGCTATCAATAAGACGGTAGCACACGAGCGAGCACATGTCGATAGTAAGTCACGTGCGATAAGGAACAATCCAAAAACGCATATTATTAGGTGTATATTTGAGAGCGCAAACTGCCATGTGGCTTTAAATCATGTTCGCCATTGCTCACAAAATTCTGTTTTCAGAAAATATCACATGGTTGTTGAATCAAGTGAAGTAACAACAAGCGCAATATACTTATGCTGTGCACATGGTACTATCTCGAAATATAAAATATAATATAACATAACAAAAATAGGTAGTGTATATAACTGAAAAATACTGTTAAGCAAATATAACGAGGTAGACTATTAAATGTGATGTAAACATTGTGTCAGTCACGTTATTAACATAATTGCGGATGTGCAAATTGTGATTTAATATCAATCGCTATCTAATTGTGAACCCATATTAAGTATCTTTCGCTATCAAATCGTGTGCGTATTGACTGGTATATCATAAAAGGTCAGATCAACGAAGTTTTATTTATTCCATAAAACACCGATTTTGAATAAAAGCATTTGAATTGCCATTGACGATGTTTGTTGAAAAAAATGGTAAGCACTGTAACAGTAATGTTTACATAACAATGGTGTCAATCAACACGTGAAGCCAGTTATTGGAGAGCTATCAATAAACAATTACAGGAAAAGATTATATATATTTTCCCATGTTATTATTGACGATTGCTTTACAGAGTTACGTGAGGAAAGAAGATCTTTGGAAACGAAGCTCAATCTTGGGGACACTCGAGTCAGCATATTCATCAGCAGATTGTCTCAGCAATCAAGATAAAAAAAATAATTTCAAATGATACCAAGATTATCACATCGGAAAGCAACTTCCACAAGAATTGTAAGAAATAACTCTTGCTTCAATGAAGGTTATGAGATTATCATATTACGCGATATATAGAAATTGTCTTCAAAATTGTCGGTTATAACTGGGTAATCTTAATTGAAACAAGAGTTATATATAGATATTTCACCTCAACCCAGTAAGCGATGAATTCTTGATAGTAAACCAAACCGTCAACTGCAAATAATAAGCATAATATATTATCAGGTCCGATGGTCGTAAAGTTTGCAAAGACGCTTAAAATAATGGGGACCCAACTAATCTCACTGTTGATCATCATGACATTTTTCGCGGTGTTCTCAATAATTCTGAGGCTGATTGTCAGGACATTTTGCACGTACATGCATAGGTTACGTACACTAACAGGTGTAACTATCGAAATTGGTTTTAGCCCTTTGTGAACCAGAGGAATACCATAACCGACGGCTTGTTCCAAGAATGAATGTAATAGGTCTTTAATGGGTTATCTATACAAATCGCTATATCATCATTAGCCCATTTTATGGAACAAACTTTCCAACGTATCCCAAATGTAACAATTCTTACTGTCCGGACTGTACTATATAAATCATGGCAGCAACAAAACACAACTAATTATCATCATGGAATAAATAATACCTTCTATACACAATGTTCGACACCAATCCAAATCTTAACCTTAACTTAAATAGCAACGGGGGTGCAGACGGAAACTATATTATAGATTTGACTAGTTCTGACAATACAACGGTAATTGACCTGGGCAGTGTCTGGATTGATTGATTGATTGATTGGGGTTTATTGTCGCTTTAGCAACTAAGGCCATATCACGACATTGCCATTTTAGTGGTGGAGGAAATCCGCACACTTGCGAAGAATCTAACAGTGATTTCAATGGCTGATAAACTCGTCAACCATGTGCGGCAAACCACCGGCCATCGGCGAGTAACTGGTAACTCCACCAGATAACGATTTGGAAACATGTGGATTTGAACCCTTATCGCCAGCGCTGGAGGGCGAAACGGCTTGGATTTGTACCCCTAACCGATTGAGCTACCGAGCCCCCCGGGCAGTGTCTGGAAGACGACCCATGTGGCCATGACACCGCCCGAATAACGTTTCTAATCTGTACATATTATTATACTGATCTGGCATATGTAATATACATGGATGATGTTATTCCACAAACAATTAGTTAGACATTCACAAATTAATTATTTAAAAGTGCAGTGTTGACTACATGTCTTAAACCTTTCAGTCATACATGTATTTCCTAATAGTCCCATTGGTGAGACTTGAACCCTTATAGTTATAAATGACAAACCTGGATTTCTATCCATCGACTTGGCGAATTTCTCATAGTCATCCCGATCCAGCACATCGTCAGCATTCACGTCGTATAAAGCAAACAATTCATTGTGGAATTCTAACAACTCCTGTTGGTTGGTTTGCATGTAATGCATATACTCGGTACGAGATACCACTTTGTTACCTGGAACAAATAGAACAGATGACAATTCGTCGTGGAATGCATAAAACTCTGGAACTTGGAAAAAATTGAACAGAAACATCATTTTGATACAGGTATTTTGAGGGAGTTGAGGATAAATATGTGCATTTTGTACACAAATGTCACGTTCAAAAATGAGACGGGAAATATAACCCATATAGACTTACAGTCGAGCCCACTTCCTCCTTATGTTTGTACTGGACATAATACGAATCATTATGTTGTATCATAATATATATAATATTGTTTGATAGGAATACAATAATATTAAGCCAAATTTGTGGGATGTGCGGTTGGAACACATGGACTGCCATTAATATTGATGAATACAATCTGAAACGTTTTACAATTGTTAGCATTGGTTCAATGTTAGTGGTCTGTGTTCCTTGCAGGTGGCGTGTACTTCATTTGCATGTACAATGTTTTTTAATTTGAGTAAGCAATTCATTCATGTTTATGGAAGATCGCACAACATAATAATTATCGTACGTGACACGTAGTGGAGCAACCACACATGATGTGCCTCAAATTTGCTTTTATTGGAGACAAAGTTAAGAATAATTTATGTAACATCATGCTGTGGTTACGATGGAGATGACTTGCCAACTTGACAAGACGAGTCGTGGATTGTGCATCTTGTCTGGATTCTGGCCCACAAATCCAAAATGACGTAAGCTAAGCAACGAAATTGGTCCAAATGAAATTAATAGGCATAAATCACATTCTTCGTAAGTTGTGAAGTAGTTACTTTCATTTTCATCGCGATGCTTCATTCACAATTCCGCGTTTTTGTTTTTGCAATCTCCACTGTCGCTAACTGGAAGTCACGTGACAATTTCTCGAAAATCCATACCCGCGATCTTTGAAGAAATCATTGATGGATATACAAACAAATATAAGACGTCATTCACCTGCGCTTAACCCTTTACCCAACAGAACGGCCCTGTGCCAATGCATTCTCTTATATATGCGAGTCGACCATAGGTCGCCTCGCATATATAAGAGAATGCATTGGCTTAACACATATTCAAAATGATAAAATTGTCCAAGAATGTAGAAAAATATTATAAAAATTGTTAAAAAATGTAAGAAAAAATTATTAAATTGTAAAAGAATGTAAGAAAAAATGGCCAATGCATTCTCTTATATATGCGAGGCGACCTATGGTATATATAAGATAATGCATTGGCACAGGGCATAACTGTAACCATCACAATGTGGTCAATGAACCGGTTCCAATGATATCCATATTTGTATGGTGTTACTGAGACAGACCGAAGATATTTTAGGCTGTTGAAGCTTTATTTGGGCGTTTTTGGCCGTTTTGTTGGGTAAAGGGTTAAGGTATAAACAACCACCTGGTGGTTGCTATTACTCTACGTCCCTGCAAATTAATAAAGAAGAATATTCATCGAGCACCCAATTATAAATGGATGAACGTACCGTCCGAATCATACGTCTGAAAGGCTGTTTCCATCTCATCATAAGTAAAGTATCCGTCAAAATTATAATCCATGGACATAAACAGATGCATCGCTGTCGTCTCGTACGGCTTCAAGTCAACCCTGAAATAAGAAACTAAGAGGTTAAAGATGCATAATCCGGTTAAGCGCCCCTCAATTAACATTTATCTGTATTCGGGGGTAAACAAATATTTAGTTCGAGTCGAGAAACCCACCTATCAAAACTCAAGAGATATTAGATATCGATTTTTGAAGTCTATTATTTTTCACAATCGAGAATTATTAGTGGCCCAGTAAACAGTCGACGAGTCGACGGTCTCGGACCAAATTGTGGATGACGATGGATGACTCTAAAATCAAGAGGCTTTCTGTTGATAATAAGGCCAAATTTCGTCGAACAACATGTTGATAAATAACACGTTTCGGGCAATTTTATACTATAGTTGACAGTGGTTAGCATTATTTTTGGGCAATTAATCGATTCTGATAACTGAAGCGGCATTTCTAAAAATGTTCAACGGTTGTCGGAATCTGATTATATTTGGACCATCGAATCGGATTGAGTGCCTTTAAAGCCACTTAATATTTTATATGTCAGAAACATTCATATTGCAGTCACTTAAAAAATAAAATAGTTTGCCGAGTTGAACAGGCAAATGGGGAATGGTGCGAAGTTGTAGATTCAATATTTAGTATTGTGCAGTATTCGTGATTACACTCGGATATTGATTTTATCACATAATTTTAGCCCCTAAATCTGGACTCATATTTTAGGTAAAACACCCGTGTATTATCGGCACGCGTATAAATGACTTGATAGCTTACCGCAATGATATCGATGGCAATGCCGGAACTTTAGTAGCATGTTAATCAGAATATATTTATGATATTCAATTTGTGTTGGGTTATTTAGTGTTGACATTGAGATAACATGGGTGATAAGGGTGGTTGAACAATTTTGCCAACATGAAAAGACACATTTAAAATGGAACTATATTTTTTCTTGAAGGTTTCTTTACTTCCTCTTTGGTTGTCATAAGGAAATAGTTATTATTTTTGTTTAATCCCAGCCGTTTCGATCTCGTATTTCCCTTGCTAAATGTGATTATGTGAGCAAATGGATCTCAAATTCGTCGCAATACTATACGAAATTTATTAAACTCTCTACACAATTCGATTCGATCTTTGCTAAAGCTCGGGTCGAATCGAATTGAGTCCACTCGGTTAATAAATTTCGTATATAACTGCGGCCCATTAGATATCCTCAATATTTCATGTGTGTCGTAATTACTACCAATACAAAAATAGGCCTAAATAGCATGGGAATTCTTCGGAAGTTGTGAAGTAGCCAATTTCCTTTTCATCTAGTTGGCCCATTGCCGATACCGCAGTTTAGCAATCTCCTCACAGTTGCTAACCGGAAGTCACGTGACAATTTCTCCAAAATCCATACCCGCGATCTGTGAGAATTCACTGATGGATATAGAAAACAAATTTAAAGAGCATTTGACCCAATGGTGTGTGATTAGGTAGTTGTTAGTTGTCGATCAATTTGTTTATCGTTGTTTGCTTGGATTAATGATGAAGCAAGCATGTGAACCCCAGAAACATAATGAAAACAAACAACAAGCATAAGCGCAAAATTAATCCCGAAAACGTTTTAGTCGAGGAGATATTACCAATTTTTCAG
Source organism: Siphonodentalium dalli (assembly GCA_032622095.1). NCBI lineage: Eukaryota > Metazoa > Mollusca > Scaphopoda > Gadilida > Siphonodentaliidae > Siphonodentalium > Siphonodentalium dalli. The sequence goes on from CP136069.1 coordinate 68,584,516, forward strand.
ATTTAGACCATTATCTTTGTCGCCTGTTAGGATTTTGGCGCCGGATGTTTGCTAAATTCTACGGGTCATATATTATCATAACGAATCGAATGATATCGTCTTTACTATAATGGCGATCAAAGAGTCCTGGTGCATATCAAGTCAACTGGATGCCACGATGGACTCCGTCTAGTATGGAGTGTAGCAGCCCCTTCGTTTTCTTGTTAACATGAAAAGCAACACCCCCGTGTACGTGGTATCGCCAACACCGATGGTATCGCCAAAACCGAAAATATGGGAAAGTCATTTTCACGTACATGATATGGGGATATGTTTGTTTCTCATCGTAAAACAGAAACGAACAACGCATGTGTATGTCCACATGAAGCAGGAGTATTTATCCACCCGCTGTCAATCAGTTTTCCCAGATCAAACCATTTAATATTTTTTGGCGAATTTTTTCAATTGGTGTTTTTGCTTTTGCTCACTCAAATTTTCGAGAACATCCACCCACTAGTATAGTTCCTGGACGTCCACGCTGCCAACACAAATGCCGGTATATAGTTGAATCTGTCGACGAAGCATAGGATTGAACATCAGTGTCGTTCTCAATATACGCGCGATATGGATGGACCACTGTCGGCCCAGAAAGAAGTTAACGCCACAGATGAAGATGTTACCAAACGCCGAGCATCTGTGCAGTAAATATGCGTATCACTTAAGGAGTTTTGATGAGGTTTCGAGTGTTTTTATGTGTATCTGAGACTGATCAATTGGACTGCGAATATCATCTGAAATATGAATTCATAACATATTCGAAATATTGTGTACATATCTATTATGAATGTATTTCAATTGAAATTAATTGAACATCCATCTCAGAATTCAGATTTGCGATCTCAGAAAGGTGAATGAATGATAACGCGATGCCTTGATCACACGCACGTGAATGATGTCGTTCGTATGCATGCAGCTATCCGGATATTCGTTTAGTATTAACATGCTTGTGGTTTGTATATAGACCACACACGCAGGACGACACGCTACGGCGTACCAACGATTTGTTAATATCACAGACTTTATGACTCGTTCCCACTCGAGTAGAACGATACGCGAAAATGAAACCGAATCATCTTATCGAATATACATATATCGTATAGCTACAAATTATGCAATTATGGCTTTTTTAAGAGTCATCAGATAATATTGTAACGATTCTATATATATTAACCCTAAACATCCGTACACATATATATGATCACACTGTATTATATATATATGTGTGGCATCTGGAGGTCGATGTGCCTCTTTATTGTGTCTATGTAGCACATGTAGTCAGCTTACCAAGCTACAACACCATGGTTAAACAAAATCAAACCAAACCATGCGGTTTTGATAAATGAACGTATCTTCCTCATATGAAGCTATATATCTCCCAGTTAAATGGTGATATCCACTATTCAAAACATAATTTCGCAAAACGGAATGTTCCCTCAATGGGATAGCGAACATAGCTTGCTCTCACCCTGATAAATTTAATAGAAATTCCTACTCATTTCCGATTTTATCATAAATAGTAGACACTTTTTGACGCATTATATGCAACCTATATGATAACATAGTGAAGTCTTATGTCAATATTATGCCCACTAAATATGTGGTCCTAGGGCTAAATTAGAAAAGATATAAACTATAGTGTAATTTACATGTGTACATAACAATCATGACAGTACAAACATGTTCCACAGTAAAGTGTTTATTACCAATAGCAGTAAGTATGTTGTATATATATAGTATGTATATACCCACGTGGTAGATCGATAACATAAGGACCATTCTGGGTTCCAACATGTAACTGTTAGTTGCTTTGTACCATTACTTTCAATGGTGTATTAGTAATCGCATTGTGTATACGTTACACCACTCATATCCGAATGCCAGCCACTCCGGCCCCCATGCACCAAATTGTGTGCCACAAATGTGTGCCACACGTAATACATTGTGATCATATGTGTACGGATGTTTAGGGTTAACATAGAATCGTTACAATATTATCTGATGACTCTTAAAAAAGCCATAATTGCATAATTTGTAGCTATACGATATGTGTATATTCGATAAGATGATTCGGTTTCATTTTCGCGTAACGGTCTACTCGAGTGGGAACGAGTCATAAAGTCTGTAAAATAAACAAGATTATAACAAATCGTTGGTACGCCGTAGCGTGTCGTCCTGCGTGTGTGGTCTATATACAAACCCCAAGCATGTTAATACTAAACGAATATCCGGATAGCTGCATGCATACGAACGACATCATTCACGTGCGTGTGATCAAGGCATCGCGTTATCATTCATTCACCTTTTTGAGATCGCAAATCTGAATTCTGAGATGGATGTTCAATTAATTTCAATTGAAATACATTCATAATAGATATGTACACAATATTTCGAATATGTTATGAATTCATATTTCAGATGACATTCGCAGTCCAATTGATCAGTCTCAGATACACATAAAAACACTCGAAACCTCATCAAAACTCCTTAAGTGATACGCATATTTACTGCACAGATGCTCGGCGTTTGGTAACATCTTCATCTGTGGCGTTAACATCTTTCTGGGCCGACAGTGGTCCATCCATATCGCGCGTATATTGAGAACGACACTGATTTTTTAAATTCTGTTCAATCCTATGCTTCATTGACAGATTCAACTATATACGGCATTTGTGTTGGCATCGTGGACGTCCAGGAACTATACTAGTGGGTGGATGTTCTCGAAAATTTGAGTGAGCAAAAGCAAAAACACTATTGAAAAAAATCGCCAAAACATACTAAATGGTTTGATCTGGGAAAACTGATTGACAGCGGGTGGATAAATACTCCTGCTTCATGTGGACATACACATGCGTTGTTCGTTGTTTGTTTTACGATGAAAAACAAACATATCCCCATATCATGTACGTGAAAATGACTTTCCCATATTCTCGGTTTTGGCAATACCACGTACACGGGGGTGAACAAGCTTAAGGAGACATTTCATACGACAATGAGTGGGATGAAGTTGAGTTATGGGCTGCAAAGGTCAACCACTGTCGCTGGATTCAATTGGCCAGTAAAGGCATATTCATATATTACTCACGCATATGTTCCGTATACACACACCAGCAAGGCGAAGTATAACGAACAATTCATCCTCTGAAATGGTAGCGGTAATAAAATATCAGAAAGTTATTCATATTACTGACACATTAATGACACATTGTGAATCAACTTGATGATTGATTACTTAGTCGTTTTCCGATATTGAAGAATGTGAAAATAGTAGAGGGGAGAGTCTCAAAACTGATAAAATATATTTAGCTCCAATTCCAACAAATTCATACACGTTCTTTTACAAAGATACGAGGAATCAAATCGTGTGGGTTAAAGACGCAACAGTTAGTGCCAATCTCAACAACTCGGCCATTTCCGCACTGAGGAAATAACCTCTTCCATAAATAGAAATTTCTTACGGTAAATTTGAATCACGTGATTTGCCATGTTCATACCACCGGTAAATACGTCTGTTGGCTGGGAAACTCGTCTGTTAAGTTTGAACTAATTTTTGCTATCATCACTCTTTAATGCATGACCAAGTCTGGCACTGACATGTAGTGAATACATTCTGCTGAGACGACCCCATTCACATCTATGCGCCAACAAGTCAAGGTCATCGCCGTATTACCAGGGCCGTATATTGTAGAATTGCGCGAATACGCATGGTTTCTATTTATGGAAGAGGATACTACCTCAGCGAAGAGGAAATGGCAGAGTCGTTGATAATGCATTTGTTGACTATATTTGGGAATATCTGTCTGCGTCCTATATAACTTCACGGGGGACCACCTTAGATGGCATCAAATGGGTCCAACGGTCCAACTTTTTACGAGGAAGATAATTGTGCGGGTTAAACTTTTCTAAAGTAACGATGTTGTTGTCAGGGGCAGCACTAAATTTGTTTAGTTGCTGATTACCACCAAACTTATACATAATAATATCCATGATATGAGGAGTCTAATGGGTGTGGTTTAAATATGCCAAAAATGGCGGCGTTCGAATCATGAATGGGGAGGGATACCAAAGCTATGCTTAGCACTATAATTTCGACCAAATTCATACACGTTCTTCTTCAATGATAGGATGAACCAAATCATGTGGGTTAACGACGCCACATTTGGTGTCGTTTGGGTCAGCAATGGAGAGAGGAGGGGCATGAACATTGTTAAGAAAGTTTTAGTCACCGATCTACGCCAACGTTATATATATATATATAGACATCTCCATATATAATTCGTTCTAATGAGTTTTTGGCCTTCAAATATCACAACCTCGATAACTGGTGATCAAATTAAATCACTTGAACAGTTATATTTTCTCGATTGTCATATGTATATGGGGACTGGAATCGGGGCATCCATATAGTCAGCTAGAACAAATAAATACATGGAAGAAAACACTATGATTTCTAAGTCGAACAAAGGCGCATAACTCGGAACTCCATCAAAATCATTGGACCGTGATCAAATTCGAACTTGACCTGTGTTTTCTGAGCTGTAAACAATTTACCAACTATCGAAATATTATGTTAAACCCTGTTCAAGTTATCATCCCGACAACCCAAAAAATAATGATTTTTAGGTCTAAAAAAAAACTGCGTCAAAAGTCATCGGGCAGTGATCATCCATATTCGAACTTGACCTGCGTTTTCTCAAATGTGAACCGCATACCAAATATTAAGAAATTATGTTGAATACTGCTCAATCTTTCATTCGGACAACACACACTGTTTGATCTCTAAGTTGAAAATTCGCCAAATTCGAACTTGACATGTGTCTCCTCAAATGTGAACCATATACCATAAATCAAGAAATGTTGTTGAGCATTGATCATGTTATCATCCAGACAATCCAAAATTGTGATTTAAGAGTTGATAACTGATAACACCGTCAACAGCCAGGCCGAGATCATAATAGATCTTCACATGTGTTTATAAGTATAATAGTTTAGCATTGCATAAAACAGGGCGACACTACATAACTTTCTACAACCTAGTTTCCTCTGTAGTTTCACAAAGTATAGGACCACAATCACCATGCGTGCAAAATCCCCGTCAAATATAGAGTAAAACACATTTGAGTGGCATGGTGACAAATTTATTTATACATACGGTCATAACATAAAAGGCACATGTCTAGTATCAGTACTTTCTGTATGTATTATGTATGTATGTAATACACCATTGTAAGAATTTAAAATTGTACCAAAAAGATGAATATGATGATAAAACTAAAATTATAATAGTTGATATCAGGATGTGCCTGACCTGTTAAAATCGCAAAACGATCGAAATTTAAGCGCAATCTATACGATGGGGTCAGTTTGCACTAACACGCACATATATTGGTAACTACTTTCAAATTTGTCTACTTAAAGACCCACTTAATTTTCGAATCACCAGAGCACATTATATACAACATATTCCATAGTATATACCACTTGAAAGAGGAAGCTCCAAAACATTGTATTATAAACTGAATAAACTGGGAACATGTTGTTTTTGTCAAGGTATCGATATGTTTTCTGTGCTTAATTTTGATCCGGACTGTACTGTAATGTCTATTATTCTCAATGCAAGGGGATTAAATATATCACTTACCTTACTCGTATTTAAATTCGCGCAGTACTATTTTTCGCTCAGTTTTGAATTCGCACACTTTAAATTCGCGCGAATTCAAAACTGAGAAAACTATTTTCGTCATATTTCGCGCGAATTCAAAACTGAGAAAACTATTTTCGTCATATTTCTGTGATATTTCCGTATATCTTGAGGCTAATGACAGTTTCGGCTCTTAGATATTGCTGTTGGTAGTATATGTGTATATTAAACACCATCGCGGCGGATTTACATCGTGTAGACAATAAACTAGTAACTACATACATGATAATTTTATGGCGACCTGCAGGGGTCAATACTATGAACAATTTTATACCTGTAAATACAAATTGTATTTATTAATTTGTAATTACAAATTTGTGTTAATTATCACAGTGGTTTCATAGTACAGGGAAAATTTATCCGTATTATTGTAATACCTTAGACTGGGCGAGAGGTGATACCCCTAAAAGGCAGCTGTAAAACTTAGAAAAATCTAACTCCCCACTCTGCTCCCATGCACCTGTTATCAGTGTTATCTGAATACCAGTTCAAATTAGACGGACATGTATATAGAGCTAAAATAACTGACAACAATTTATATGGGGAAGTTACAATGCGTGCTATCATATTGTGATTAGTGATAACGCCGGTACTATGAAACGATGAGCTAACAAAATCTCGCAAATTTCACAAAGATCTACTGTTGATTATTGTAGATTGCTTACGGACAAACATTTTCCTGTGAGTGATTAACAATATATTGAATCACGGCGGGCCAAAGTTACAAAAGAAATAACCAATCATAAGTTGAGAGGTGAACGCTTATCAGAGCTATCCAATCGGTTCATGGATTACTAAGTTGATGACCACTTGTCTGCGCAAGTTAACAATTAAACGGTTCGTTTGTATAGTGTGTTTGTAAGTACAAGTCAGTGTAAGAACGAGTACTACAAACAATTTGGTATCATTGTTTTTACAAATTACAAATTTACAACCATTCAGTTTGTGAAAATAAAATATTATTTTGATGGTATAGCATTATATATATTGTGACCATCCTATTATTTCAAACTGATCCGCTACTCTTATCATAACACATCGAGGCAGTAACGTGGCTCCATTTTATCGGGAGGGGGTGTATCGAAATTACTAGGGTGATGTTAGTCATAACGACTAAGAATGGGGACTTTTCTTAGTCAATTGGAAGGCGTAAATTAAAGTGCTGAATTATGTGCAAATGATTCCAATAATTGACCAAAGTTACTCAAAATGTTTGTGACTAACACTAAGTTAGTCATATTTAGTCAATATGTCCAATCCAAGGGGCGGGGGTGCACAACTTACTGTTACAGCTTGAAAATCAGAAGCCAACCGGGGTAAACAGTTACATTTCACAGAAATAGAAGTTTATAATTGAGGGGTGGGGATACAGTTGGATATCGACGTTGGCGCATCGAAGAGTGCATCTTGCCACGTCACTGCATTTATGCTCTAGTCATTTATGAAAACTATGCTTGCATCTTCGTATTCGTGTGTATTATGTGATTTGGGGGGGGGGGCTAACCCCGGGATTCTCGAAAGGGTCGAATGACCCTTTCCCTAACCCCTCATTTTTATGCCTTTGTTATAAGATTAACACACAAAAAAAGAGCATTTTTTTTCCAAAATAGATGTTCATTTTCTCTTTTTTTCTTGGGTTGTTTCTCAGTCGAGGATGGTGGAGATGATGAAGAACGTAGTTTCTCCCTTCGTATTCGTGTCCTTTACCGTGACCAAATGCATTCGCGTCGACGATTGAAACTCAAAGGATAATCCGCCCATGAACATGAGTATCATTTACCTCGCAATGCATTCTTGAGGGAAAAATCATACTCACATTGGGAACACGCGTCATTTTTATCCATTCTTGGATATATCATTGATTATGGTAAGTACATGTTACATGCTAATGTTGGCTATAATCCGCAAGTATCACTCACTATTTGTATTAATCACTAACTTTTGTCAGAGATGTTGTGACTCATACGATTTGGCGGCTACTCGCCCCTTCCTATTCTGAACAGCTGTAATGTGCCAGGCATCGTGTTCCCAAGACCACTATCGCCATGTCCCTGTTTATGAGATTTCCATTGATAACACATTTTCATAAGGGGTGGGGGGGGGGCTACATCCCTGCGAATCAGATGGTTATATGCTCTGGTTTAAGGATGTGAAAATCGACAATTTATGTTTGACACCCTATATAGACATTCTAGACAAGTTCTTAACGTTGTAACTTTCAATAAATTGGGTAATTTCAGTAGTTACAAGGAACACATACTGCTACATCACATCCAAGCTGACACCCCATAAGGTTTGACAATTTCTAAATATTGGCCATTTCAATCCAAACTTTTGACCAAAGGAGGTAAACATGCAAATGTTGGTCTAAAACAAAACATACCCCCCCCCCCAAATAAATTGTTGGAAAAAACAAAATAACAGAACAAGTTCAACCTATTGTTGTTGTAAAATTTCCAATTCATGTTGTTTCAGGTATAAAATTTCCAGCTGTTGAACGTGTTGATAAAATGTTTGGAGCGAGAAACACAACCCAACCCCCTTGTCGCGACGTCCCTGTGGATTGTACTTGAAATTTCCAGCTGACAAAATATTTTCACGAGGGTGTGAATCGACCCCTTGTCGCCACGTCCCTGCGTATCATAGATATATATATTATCCGGGTTAAGGGTGCGAAAACTGAAAATTTATGTTTCATAGTACTCGAACATTCTTTGTGATTGGAGATATTTGTAAATACAAAGAACACGTACTATTTGTGATTTATGTTTGTAATCGTAGGTTCATAGTATTGGCGGAATGATAAATTGTTATTTCTTACAAACAATTGTAGATTCTTACAAAGAAAAAGTTTCATAGTATTGACCCCTGGACTATAACATTTTTCTTATACAAGCATTTCAACAATGTCTATGTTACCATGATTTGTCGCTTGAATTGTGACCATTGGTCTTGATAGCGGTTAGCCGAATGTAAATATATGCATGCATGTATAGGCGTAATTGTCTATTCAACCGTTCATAATATATGTAAACTCAGCAACATAGCACTCTTTTATTTCATATGCATGGACTGTGGTTTAGATTAAGCTTGGGAGTCGTACTATTTTTCGATGGATGCGCGAAAAATAGTACTGCGCGAATTTAAATACGAGTAAGATGTACTTTAGAATATGTTGTGTATAATGTTATCTGAGTATTCGAAAATTAAGGGGGCCTTTAAATTATCCATGCAGATAATGGCTTTGTCTCGAATAATTGAATCATTTCAACATGCGGATGTCGTCTAAAATTACATTTTAATAAATATAACGGAACTTCGCTTGCAAAATTATTTTGACACATCCAACATATAAATATCAGAACCACGACCATTTGTGTTTGATTTATTTAAAGTGATGTGAAACACCCCGGTAGGATGATCAAATAGAAATGGAGAATACTCTTGTTCAGAGTAGTTATTTAAAAAAAATATTATATCCAAATTAACAACACACATGGGCACCTTCATTTTTATATATTAATTCAATGCAGTGACTCTTGGTGGCGAAATCGTTTTCGTTAGTTTATCGCCAATATATGTGTCCCGAATCGAGTAGTAAATATTTACAATTCACCGTAGTTCAGACTATGTTTTCTATGGAGAGGTACGGTAGATTTGCTTCATATTTACGGCGCCTGAATACTAACAGTTTCACGCACCCGAACAAGTACATAATATGTCTTTAAATACAGACGTTTTACAAATAAAAAATATTTAAACTATACAACACAGGACCACTTGATCGGGTATGCAGGCCTGCATGTATATGTTGCTTTCCCGTGTGAGTCTTAATGGTGAACGCGGTGTATCTGATTTGACATTACGCGTGGCACTATACCAACCTTTGATCGCGATTCCTGGAAGAAACAAAAAGAACGGGTTAATCCTGTCTTATCAGTGCTATATATATGGATACGCTCCTATCTTGCCGTCCGTGTACTCATGGGCTGTGAGTTCATACCTAACACGGACCAAGTGGGTCTTTAATGGTGTGGTCAATCGGACTGTATATAACGGTGTCACGTTATTGGTCCAACATTATTACCGTGATATATTTAAAGCTAGATGACGGTTTGCCGAACTTATAGGGTCTATTCATATTGCACACGCGCTGGCGATTAATCGCCGCGTTTTTTAAGGTGCGTGTTAACAAAGCGCATAGCTATTCGTGACCAATTACCTTCATCAACCAACCACGTCCTATTCGTGACCAATCATCTTCTGCAATCAACCTCGTCCTCGAGATAGCCGTTACATGAAATGCCATACGGTTCACTGGACCAGCATATAATGTCGGGTACAGTCATTCTCATAACCGATGGCTGACAAAATAATAAATGAAGTACGGAAAGGAAATGGCTCGGAACGAATTATAAGTTTCCAACGCATCAGTGATGATTTTTGTAAAATCCAATCGAACTATATCACCTGTCAGTCTCGTGCAAAACTCTACCCAAGATCTATATATACGGGGATATGTAGGGCTAGGGATTCTCCGATGGGGAGTGGGGTCCCACATAAATGTCCATCTTCACCACTCCCTTGGAACCCGAAATTCCAAAATGGCTGAATCTGTATTCACCCACCTCCCTTGCATGGGTTGACATTTTTCGCTTGGGGTATTTTTGAAAACACTTTAAATCCTCTTCACCCAATCCCCTTATATATATGTTGCCATTTTCCTATATAACTGGTACAAAATATTTCCAACTTTTGGAAATATTTAGATCCTGAATCCATATAGTCCAGGAGATATTGGTAGACCTCTGCACCCCCCCCCCCCCCCAGGACTCAACTTCACCCCACTATTTTCTTTCTTAATGTCTCCTCTAATATTTTTCGGTTGTTAAGAAGAAAAAAAAGTGGCCGTAGAGACTCCAGACAAGATGGCGTCCATCATGGCGGCCATTTTTGTATATATACACCAGGTCTATTTGATCGCCGTTATGGTACAGATTATGTCACATGCGGTCTTGTTTTCCGTTTGATTCGTTATGGTAATATACAACCCTTACAAATTAGCCAAAAATCTGACACAAAAATCAAACATGGCGGCCAAGATGGCCGCCGAATTGTGAAACTTTGCTATTTTTCGGATTTTTCACCACCTTTCGTTTGTCTCTGTGGGAAAATATTGCCATCTTGACGCGATTTTATAAATTTTATCGTCTAGAAGAATCATTGGCGAATACACTGGGACCATAATATACATTCCTTGCCGGACATTTTTGTCCGATATCACGTTTTTCCCAAATGCCGATATAATCCGGTCCAAAGCCAAAACGACGCTAATAACGCAATGTCTGTTTCGAATCAATGAGTGTTATTGCTATTATTACTCCAGCCATGATTATATATGTGCAGGAGATACCCTGGCTAGGATTCCTCTTATACCTGAGTTGAGGAATATTCACCCAAATCCAAGATGGCGGCCAAAATGGCCACCAGAAATAGAATAATCTCCGATAATCGCTGATTTTAACATCAGTGAGAGTTATTGTCACGACAACTCCACACCTGCTTACTATTGTGAGTTGGGAGCACTGAGTCGAATAACTTTCCTTATATTGCATCCAAATAAAAGTCCCCCAAGTCCAAAATGGCGCCCACAATGACAGACAGATTTAGAAAAATCACCGAAAATCCCTCAACTTCACATCATTGGGCATTATTGTCTAGACAACTTGGAAGAATACTGTGTCTATACATTTCATCCCATGCAAGAAATGGTTTTCCAAATCTAAGATGGCGGCCAAAATGGCGACCGATATTTAAAATCACGCCTACATTCCTTTACTTTCCTACGATGGGCGTTATTGTTTCGCGAATTCTACCCACCATTACATGTTGATATGGAATATTGATATGAATTTTCATTTGAGTTTGGCAATTGATACTCAAGGTCAAGATGGGAGCTAAACTGGAGGCCAGAAATTGAAAAGAAATCGATATTTTCACATACAAATTTAAACTTTTTGTCATAATATCGATATGTATGGACGAAACTATACACAATCCATCTATTAGTTCAACGTAAAACGTATCAAAACGCATAACGTTGATCGTATCCTTCTGGAAGTACGAAAACCCACACTTAATATCGCGATGTGGCATTTCGAAATCCATTCGACACTTCGCGCCGATAATGGCCGTAACCGTAGGTGCGCCGAATAGCCACATTAGAACAATTACCTGGTAACAGATTCTGATATGCTACGTCCTTAATGATCTGGACCAGTTTCCATTTCTTTGCCTGATAAATCTAGGTCGCTCACACCGACAATGTATTCCACACTTCCTGGGAGAAGGGTCCCTCTAATCATAACGTTTCAAACAATTAATTTTCCGGTGTCTGGCTTAAGATTTTAAATACTTGCCAAATATGGGATGTGTTCGTCATCTTGAACTGGAAAGGCATATGGTCCATAAGTATACAAGCTTACAGAAGGTCATCTCTATGTATGTCTTTCTCGTACCCCATGGGGATAACGACATGTACACCTGGCGAACTTCCCAGTTAACTAGTCACTTCTCAATAGATGGTTCAATTCACAAACTTAGCGAACGTATTGACATACGTGAACAACTTCTGCAGTGTTTCGAAGGTAGCTAGCTGTCTCATTCCCTTTGACAGTTGCCTATCTGCTAAGGAGAAGACCATGTACCGACTACCCACACTTCTTGACCACGATCCTAAGTAAACTATGTGACGTCCCGCAGTCGTCTCGTCGAATAGCTCCCAGCAGAGAAGAACAATACTCACGATGCTAGTTTGTGGACATGCGCCATGACAGTGGGAATAAAATGGGACACGGTATACACCCCTACACCAGGTGCATGTTTCAGATATAGAATGTCATGCATGTTGGTGTTTTTTGTGTGGTAAGATGTATTTCCACATCCGTTTCAAGGCCGTTCTGAATCAACTTGACCAGACGTATGATTTTGTCTGGATTATACTATCGTAGCCTCCCCAAAACAGTCGGATGGGCTAAATGATAATGTCTTTATGGAATGAAGGTATGAACTGCTGTTATCCTCTCTCATGGTTAGTGTCAGTATGTGGGCGGTAGTATTCAAGAAAATGTCAGGAACTGTGGTGCATTTATTTCACTGTGTGTTTAAAGAACAATTTATAGTCTCGATGGCAATGGATGTGGACGTTGGTGAACGTGACCTTTATGAGCATATATCTTTATATTATATAACTTTATATAGTAGTTAATATGTCTCATGCAGGACAATGTTTTTGAATGGTGATGTTACCAATAAATCACTTGGTGTATGCAACGTAGGTTAAACTGAATGCAAGATCTCATCAAAGTAACATTTCTCTAGATGTTCTTCGCGTTGAACATTTCACACTTGTGTTGATGGCATTGTACTTTCTTGAACCATACCGTCCACCACCCAGCGTGAGTATGACATATCAACTATCAAATGCATCGTCCTTAAGACTACATCCAAGTCTGGTGGGGCTTATATAGTAGTAGCCAATGGTTCTCGCATGGTCCAGTTGATTAAGAACGGCTTCCAAACGGATTGGAAGATACAATCTTAGCATACAAGGAAAGCAAAGCCACATGATATCATGTCTGAATCTAAAACATACCCTAAGAAGGGGCGGTGCGGTCATGGTCCAATTTCATTTCCACTACCATGACACATGCCCACAAACTAGCATCGAGTGTATTGTTATTATCTGATTGGATATGTACGGCGAGACGATTGCTGGACGCCACCAGGACAGTTCTTATGATCATGGTCAAGAAGTGTATGTATGTTATGCATTATGGTATTCTACGCCTTAGCAGAAAGCCATCCATCAAATGTTTTCAACATTCGAAGCCATATACAGAAGTTGCCCGGCTACGTCAGTACGTTAATATGTGAATTGTTGAACCATATATTGAGAAGTGGCTGGATGGGAAGATCACCAGATGTACATTTTGTTATCCACATTAGATTAGATTATACCATAAGCTACCACGAATGAAGCTCGCCAAGAATAAGGATAAGAATTCCCAGCTTTCGAGACAAACACGTGAGTTTGACACCGGCATATGTGTTGTTTGAAACATTCCGATTAGTGGGACCCTTCTACCAAGAAGTGTAGAAAACTGTGTTGGTGTGAGCGAGATAGATTAATGTGACGAGACGGATGCTGGTCCAGATAAAGCTGAATGTGGCAAATCAGAATAAGCTCAGGTACTGTTGTTTTGATTCTTGGAAGTCATAAAATGACTATTCGGCGCACCCATATACGGTGACGGCCATTATGGGCGCTTAGTGGAGAATAGATTTCGAAATGCCACATCGCGATTATTGTGTGTTTTCATCCTTCCAGAAGGCGACGACCTATGTTGGAACTAATAGATGGCTTATGTACCGTTTCGTCCAATCCATACATATTGATATTATGACAAAAAGTTGAAATTAGTATGTGACAATTTCGACTTCTATTCAATTTTTGCCGCCAGTTTGGCTGCCATCTTGACTGTGAGAGTTGGTCAAACTCAAATGAATAATTCATATCAATGTTCCGTATGAATACCTCATATCAATGTTCCATATGGGTAGAATTCGCGTAACAATAACGCCCATAGTAAGAACGTAAAGGAATGTAAGCTTGTTTTCAAATTTCGGACGCCATTTTGGCAGCCATCTTCGATTTGGAAAACATTACCTTCATCAGATGCAAGGTAATTACATCACCTCAGTATTTACAACTCAACTGTCAGCATGTGTGGAGTTTTCTCGACAATAATGACCAATGATGTGAAAATGAGGGAATTTCGGTGATTTTTCAAAATTTGTCCGCCATTGTGGGCGCCATTTTGGATTTGGGGGACTTTTATTTGGATACAATATAAGGACAGTTCTTCGCCTCAGTGTTCCCAACTCACAATAGTAAGCATGTGTGGAGTTGTCGTGACAATAACTCTCACTGATGTTAAAATCAGCGATTTTCTGAGATTTTTCTATTTCTGGTTGCCATTTTTGGCCGCCATCTTGGATTTGGGTGAATATTCCTCAACTCAGGTATAAGAGGAATCCTAGCTCGAGTAGCTCCTGCACATATATACACATGGGTTTTGTTATGATAGCAATAACATTCATTGATTAGAAACAGACATTGCGTTATTAGCGTCGATTTGGCTTTGGACCGGATTATACCGGCATTTGCGAAAACGTGATATCGGACAAAAATATCCAGAAAGGAATGTATATTATGGTCCCCTTGTATTTGACAATGATTCTTCTAGACGATACATTTATAAATTCGCGTCAAGGTGCCAATAATTACCCACAGAGACAAACGAAAGGTGGTGAAATGTCCAAAAAATAGCAAATTTTCACGTTTCGGTAGCCATCTTGGCCGCCATATTGTATTTTTGGCTAATGTGTAAGGGTTGTATATTACCATAACGAATCGAACGGTAAACAAGACCGCATGAGAGGGAATTTCGGTGATTTTTTCAAAATCTGTCCGGCATTGTGGGCGCCATTTTCAATTTAGGGGACTTTTATTCGGATATGGTACAAGGACAGTTCTTCGTCAAAGTGTTCCCAACTCACAATAGTAAGCAGGTGTGGAGTTATCATGACAATAATGCCTACTGGTGTTCAACTCAGCGATTTTTCTATTTCTGGTGGCCATTTTGGCCGCCATCTTGGATTTGGGTGAATATTCCTCAACTCAGGTAAAAGAGGAATCCTTGCTCTAGTATCTCCTGCACATATAAGTGCATGGGTTTTGTGCTCGTGTATCTCCTGCACATATATAGTTCCAGTGCATTTATGAGAAAAAATGCCAAACCCGGAACTAATTGCAACAGAATTTTGTTTTGCTAGAACAAGTACATAGACCCTCCATAAACAACATACTAAAAATAGGCAAAATCGGAAAAAAGGGAAATTGGTGAATTTCGTGAAATAAATTTGGGGAAATTTGGTCAAATCATCAATTTATGGATTTTCATGGATGTATATAACAAAATAAAATACACAAGTCCTACGAATATCATGCATATTTTGTTGTACTCACTTTCCTGAATCCAGAACTGAAAACCATTTCAAGATTTATTGAGTATTTTTCAAGTTGTGTGCCTCCAAAAACGCCAATTTACCTTATTTCGGAGCCTAAAATTCGCCAAATATCATATTTAATGGTTAATTATAAAAAAAACTAGCTTTTTCCCTGTTTTTGTAATTTCCTCACTAGATAAAACACAAAAAATGATTAGTATGTGCACCTTTATATGTGCTCCATTATATATATTGCCACTGACACAGAACTCGTGTGATGAAATGCAATATTTGAGGTAATGTAAATCAATAAATTGATATCCATATGCCCTGCTTTTCTTATAACCTTTTAAGTATACTGGATTGAACAAATTGCAAAGATATTAATAAACCATTGTTTAAGAAAATCAACTTATGGCCCTTTGAATCCTTGTTCTTAACTGTTTTTCAAAAATGCCATGTTGAGACATTTTTGTTCATTCAAAAAGGCACAAAGAGACAACAGAAATGGTGTTTTAGTGCGTAAAATTATTTGATCTTTTCTCTCACAACAATTTAGTTTTGAAAAATAAGCCTTACATTGGTTATGCCCTCGTATATCACTTGATTTCTCTCATTTTTCAGTAAACTGATTCCAAATTTGAACGTTGGTATAGGGGTAGGCGAAATCATAAAATGCAATATTATCACAAAATTACAGCCATTTCAGACACAAAGTTGTTTTCTTCCAGTTTGTGTATATTCCTGTTGCTTTATTAAACAGCTTAATACGTTACTGGACGTTTATTTAGAATGTTATTGCCATGTTGTTTAAAAATATTTCCAAAATGACAATTTGACATTTCACTGCCAAATTACGACAAAAAGGATTATAGCTCTGTCAATGTATATAAACAAAGAAAGTGTTATATTAAGTATGAAAGAACAATACATGCAGAAGCTGATAATATAAAGTTGTATGTTTCAAGATGACTGGTTTTGAAGTTTTTGTTGCTATGCTTTCCCCTACCCATGTTTCTGCTATTCAAATTTGGAGTAAATTATCCGAAGTGATGAGTGAAATCCAGTGATATTCATTGGTATAACCATTGAAATATTATTTTCTCAACAACAACTAATATAAGAAGAAAGATAAAATACTTTTATACAATAACTTTCGTTAATTTTTCTGAATATGCACAAAAACCAGAATTATTTTTTTTACAAAAACGCCCCAAAATAGCATTTTTGGAAAAGAGGCTAGACTAAGTGTTCATGGAGCCATAATTTAATTTTCTTCACAAATGTATTTAGAAATTCCATAACAATTTGTTCTATCTTGTATTCTTAAAAGGTAACGAGAAAAGCAGAGCATATAGATTGTAATTTATTGAGTTACATGACCCCAAATATTGCATTTCATCACACGAGTTCTGTGTCAGTGGAAAATTTGGTCCATACAATGGAACACACATTTTGTTCAATAATATTTTATTCTTCTTAACCATAGATGTACATAATAATAATTTTGTGTGTTTTATCTAGTGAGGAAATTGCAAAAACAGTGAAGAAGCCCTGTATTTTGGGCTCGTTTTTTAGATAATTAACCATAACGTATGACATTTGGCTCATTCTGCGAAATTTAGGCTACGAAAAAAGGTAAATTTGAGTTTTTGAAGTCACAGAACTCGAAAAATACTCCAAAAATCTGGCAATGGTTCTCAGTTCTGGATTCAGGAAATTTATTTCACGAAAATCACCAATTTTCCTTTTTTCCGATTTTTGCTGATTTTTAGTATGTTGTTTATGGAGGGTCAATGTACCTATTCCAGCAAAAAAAAAATCTGTTGCAATTAGTTCTGGGTAAAACCATAAATGCACTGGACTAATATATGCATGGGTGTTGTTATCATACCAATAACATTCATTAATTCGAAACATTACATTACATTAATCGGGTTATTAGCGTAGATTCGGCTTTGATCTATTATACCGGCATTTGGGAAAACGTTATATCGGACAAAAATATCCCACAATGAATGTATATTATGGTCCTCCGGTGTTCGTCAATGACTCTGCTATACCATGAATGTATAACATCGCGCCAATATGCCAATATTTTCCCACAGAGACCAACGAAAGGTGGTGAAATGTCAGAAATATAGCATATTTTCAAATTTCGGCGGCCATCTTGGCCGCCATATTGGATTCTGGTGTCGGATTTTTGGCTAATGTGTAAGGGTTGTATATTAGTATAACGAATCGAGCGTAAAACAAGACCGCATATGATATCATCTTTATTATAACGGCGATCAAAGAGACTATCACATGTAGAACTGCCAGTCAGTCCGATATTAGCTTGAGTTTCACCTGTGAATTGTCGATATATTTCCATGTTCTGGTCACGTGATGCCACGGGCGATGAACTGTGAGGGGATAAATGACATTGGCGATTTTGTTTTTGTGTAAATTGTACTATTAATGACAAATTCCCACGCATTACGTGACCTGGGAAGTTTATAGGGACACATCTATATTTTAATTGTAATAATATATTTTCGCTCCAACTGTCGATAACCGACATTTAGTCTTCTGTGTGGAAAGAGCACGACGAGTTTGATAACATTTCAAACCGCTATATCAATCACTTAGTAACGAGCACGTGATCGACATAAATAACTGGCGTCAAAGCAATTCCGGTGAACTTCTAAACGCACGCGCAATTATTCTTCTGAGTGATTTTAGTGATTAGGTCAACAATTTACGACGTTGTGTTCGTGTTACGGTCTGTGTTTTATTTGGACATAAAACGGGTGACCCATCTATCAGTTGACCAATCACCATTATCACCGAACATAATTTAGTGTAGCACTGTGGGGATATGTAAATTTTAATAAACAAATATCATTATTGTGAGATAACGACCCATTATATTCTCACAACTTGATTCAAACTATACGAATGTCCCAATATATAAAACCACAAACTCAGATATTCGTGTTCGGTTCTTAACGAAACCTCACACGTCTTACTCCCAGCGAAGACATACACACAATGAAGATGGCTCCCAAATATGGTCAAGGGAGATGACCATAACGGAGGAACCAATCCCGATGTGTAATGCCAAACGCCTCATCTAATATGCATACCAAATAGTATATAAGAAACAACCACATCCCATCACCTCATGCTTTCACTAGAGTCATCTCATCTCGAGGTTATCTCCAGGCATCACCCACACCAGGCACCACCCATTCGGGGACCTCACTTCGCGGCGACTCTTGATCATCATATTTGTACACACTGCATATCTTATTCACAACATAATAAAGACTTGTACCTACTATATCTATGTGTTCATTACCTCACATTATATACGACACGTGCGTCATTTTATAAGTCGTATTGCGATGTAGTACCACTGTACATAGTAAATATGACTTACTGATAGTAAATGCACGGCACTTAGATAATTACTTACTGCCCCTGTTGTATTTATGGTATATTTTGGAAATTTCGGTTATTCTTACAAGAGTACATGTAGGTAAAGCTATTAGCTGTTCTGATAACTGGGAGACGAAAATGAAAGCTCAAATTTGTAAAAGAAAGGGTCTACAAACCATTATTGAAGATTAAGATAAATCATACGAGGACGAGTGGAAACATAGTAAACAATTGATTTGATGATATCACTCTGTGTGTCGAGTTATATCCCGACACGAACATAATTTTCTCTATTTTCAGCTTACGATTTCGAATCAACTTAACGAGGATCGCAAAGTCTACACAATAACAATAATTATTTTCTTTTTAGGTGCGGCATGGAGCCATCCGGAGAAACAAAGCGGGAGGCGTCCGATGATGACAAGTCTTTTCTCATTTACCTCAAAATGCTCCAAACATAATACCTCCAAACAGAAAGTGTCAACTGAACAAAAAATCAAGAGAACAGATACTAAAATTCTATGCTCATCAGTATATTTTTCATCAATATAATTATATGGTCGACGCCACTCATCCCGGTTTATCTTCTTCATGGATATATGATTTCATTGTTTATTTTTGAATCAAGATATTCGGATACCATGCCAAAATGCTTGATATAATCACATACAAGAATTTTGGATGCTATGCTTGAATTCGGTAGACTTAATGGTTGTGAAGACATGATGGATAATCCAGTGACAAATTACGGGCAGTTAAATGCATCTCTATAGTGTAAACCCGCGTTAGAGAAGAGTTTCGTTTAAACGATCCTCGTGGTGGATAACGCTCGAGTCAGTCTGAGTAAACTCATACCTAAATATTCATTACAACATTGAATATAAGGTCTGACGGATAACATCGAAATCTCATTTCCAAGTCCTCGGGATTCCGTAATCTGATTGATTGCGTAAATTATTTTCCGTCCAATGAAACCGTATGGGTTAATAAACAAGTGTCAGTGGGCGGAGTAACAGAGCGGAATTTCTCCGATCGAAATCGATGCTTGCAAATACAACAGAGACAGAAACAATGGCTTCGAAATTATATATTCGGTACGATTCGGATTAATTTGAAGGATGTGCTAGACCTGATAGATAGGCCTGCGCATGGTACCAACTTGGCCTCCCATAAATATAAATAGAACTCACTCACGTCCGTGTATTTGATTTACTTTATTGTACCATGGTTTGCAAATCAAATTATTTGTCGTAAAAAAATCATCTGAAAGTTAACACCGAGGAAATGACTTAATTTTATGCTTTTAAATAGTTCTAAAGCATCATTTTTGATGACGACCTTATTTTTTGCTCTCGGATGCAGCTTTCCGGGTGATGCAGCGAGTTCATCTCCCGAAAAAGAATAGTCGCACACACGACAAATATTATCTGCTGTAATTTTATGTCGCGCCGACACAGGCCATTACTATTGCGAAGCACAACAAATAACACGTGGGGACACCTGTCAATCATCGATGTATTTTTTTTAATCCGTGACGTCATTTTGGGGAAGCTCTTCGCTGAATAGAAATGGTTTTGGCTACATAAGCTCCAGACTCTATATTTCAAATATAGAGTCGACGTTCACCCAGACTGCGCTCGAGTATAAATTCCAGAACGAGCTCTAAGTGGTTCGAGTCGGTTCTGACATACCCAAATTTAACTTTAACCCTTTTGTGACTATGACACGAACTAAAATCGGTGAGCTATCAAGTGTATTAATTTATTCTGTGGCCATATGTCATTTAGTCTATATTACAACTTGATAGTCTATTTTTGCTGAACATGAATTCGAGACTAAAATTCCCATTGCAGCATAGCCCTATCTATTTTCTCTAGGTTTGTGGACCCAACCAAGAGTGCTCGATGGTGTTCCCTGAATGGGCTTTTTTTTGCTTCAATGTAACAAACAACGAGTTGTTTTGACACGGATACGTCTACCGGAAATTTGAGGTGTCAATCAACATGTCTCCAAAAAGATGGGAGAAAATCACAGCGGTCTCACAATTCCCAGTCACTGCATGTTATGTCTGATTGATTTAATACTCAAATATCACAACATGATACAAAATTACAGCGCAAAGATGAACATATGTACAAGGAAAGTCATAATGGCGGTTAAGTTAGTATATATTGCGGCGGCTCACTCACTGGTCCATTATTACAATTTTAAGTATGGGGTTTACACTGGAGATGAATAGTCCTGTTACAGGGTCGTTGTTTGTCCCGTATGGCGTGGTGAAGTAATATATGCCACTGATAGAAAGCAAGGGTGACACCATAAGAGTTATGACATTCACGGCTTATGCGATAGCCTATGACACTATAGCGTATTTTCTATTTTGACTAATATTTGCAGAAAAGAAAAGAGTGGTGTTTTGGACAGTTATTGAATGCCAGGAAAGCGAATAGAAGCATGCAGAGAAAAATTATTATCGTTTAAAAACTGAACGCGGAGATGCGGAGGTGTTTTGGGTCGTGGTTGCCAATATCGCAGGCTGGGATCGACGAGCAGTTCGTGGCTTGGGACCCCGACATGGACGATATTCCGGACCCGTTTTCAAGCTTGATTAAAGTTGAGGCACATCTCGGTGCATCAATCCGATCGCAGCTTGGCCATTTCGATAAGAAATTATAATTGGCCACGCGTATATGACGCAATAAACACATCATAATGAGCCAGCATATAACGTATAGGATCTGATTTATGTATACACGAGTACCGTTTGTGTGAGCACGCCTCGAGAGTCCCAACGAAAATATCCGCAGTTACTTTAAATAGCCCATTTTCTTTCACCCCAGTCTGATGTGTTCTTATGAGAGGCGCATATATTTGTTTTAGGGGGGGGGGGGCATGTATTTGATATTTTATGGACTTTAAAGACACTTTGTCAAGCCACTAACACATATGTATAATGTAGATTTCAGAACACTGTGATATTTTCTTAATACTCAAGTTTATGGTATTCAAACACTGTTGTGCTTAACCTGAGTTCGCACAAATGACACATTCATGTATGGTATATATGTGAGGGCCCGACGAATCCACATTCAATTTACCAACAGTCTGTGACAAAAATGTCACCGTGTGTTAAAGGGATACTGTACCCAAAATGTTGTTGTTGGTTTCTATAGTCTCCGAGTCGGAGAATAAGGTAACACTTTTTCCATTATTTGAAAGTCTGTTGAGTACGAAGTATAGTGTTACGGATGGAAAATTTACCGGAATACAAAAATACAAATTGTCGTTGTTGAGTAATTTTTGTACAGTTTTCAACCAAATGTATCAAATAAAAGTTATATTATAAGCATACTAGTCCCATATACTCATTTAAGTTATTGTATCGTCACTAGTGAGTGAGTGGCTTGAGTTTTCTCCCCGTATCATCATAATGTTTTAAACGATCGTGTGTGCGATCGGTTTACCAATCCAGTATCCCTCAATTAATTTGATTACGTTTTGTACACGGAAATTCGTAATTTAATTGACGCCATATTATGGCTCCAGTCATAAATTCAATTTATATCAAATTATTAACTTTGATTTTAAGACAGCCTATTAACCTGAGCGTTTACAGAATACATCTTCGACTCAAATTACTTATGTTTCTATATATTATCGATATTAGATCGTTGTTATCACCGGAAATTTATTGAAAATGGCGTACAGTACCCCTTTAAACGCACCAGTCCATACTCGCGGTGCGGAGTTGAGTTCGTTTAACGACTTATATTTACATTACATATATCTTATTGTGAATTACAAAGGGATTGGGTGCAGGTTATGGAAACCCACATGAGACCCCTCTACTGATACAGGGTTGAATTACAGTATTTGTTTACAAGATGACAGAGTATTTACAACTGTGGTGTATTGCATAACTGAACAAAAAGATAGAAGGTATAATGGAAAGAGTGTGGACTGTGAGGTTTCCTGTTGTGTGTTCAATTGTATACAAATACTTTATTATCATTCATCCGAAACTACAAAGGCCCGTTCACAAGTGCTGCAAGGAAACATTATGCCAAAATAAATAAATAAATAAATACATAAATAGGAAATAATTCCATTGCTTGGATACCACCATCGTCTGGGAATGGTCAAATGAGATTATTTCCCATGTGGTGTTTGAGTCTAAATCTCTGAACGCTGTTTTTTTTTAGTTTGCATCGAATTTCTATTTGCGCTAAATCCTAGATATGTAAATCTTGGTTTATCAGAAGGTGAAGGCTTTTCTGTATTCCCGCATTCTTGGAATGTGACATCAGATTATATGGTATAACGATGCGAACTGTTTTTCAGTCGTAACATGTTTGCTGTGATTTTTATAGTTACATGTACATGTATCATATACCCTCAACACAAGTCCATACTCGTATAATCAGATCAATTTCTTCTTTCGTTCTAGTCGCAGATCCTCAAAAATATTTGTCTTGCAATGTTACGATCCTTCAATCGAGACTGCAGAATAAATATTTGATGGATATACATGTAGCTCATAGTTATAATTAAGAAATAAATACACGGTGTAGAGGTGTGTATGGTCAAGTTGTACCACAAAAAACTGATTGTAGGACGACGCGTAGCGGAGTCCTACAATCAGTTTTTTGTGGTACAACTTGACCATACACACCGATACACCGTGTATTTATTTCTTTTGTAATACGACTGAAAGTTTATGGTCACAATTCGACTGAATAGTCAACGAAATACTGCGCTTTTTCGGTCTCAGGTGAGAAAACATTTCGTGGTGTAATTCGTATTGGGCGTACTCGATTTCTTTGCATGGAGTACTCTGGTAATGTCTTGTCTTGTTATGAAATTCCCCCGTTGACTTTTCGAGGCACCTCTTCTAGAAATAATCGTTGTGATTGGCTAAAAAACGATGTGTTTTCAGCGGCGCCCGTGCGTTTCATTTAAATTGTACAGGAAATACGATTGCGGTCATTTCTGTTTTGAACGTTGTTGGGACAACATGAATATGACCATCGACTATGGACCATTTTCCTTACACAAAGCGATCTAAATGATCTAGTTTACTAAACTAATCTTATTCCCCTTCTGTACTGGTGAACAAACGCTTTCATTGTCAACTTGATTCCGAAATATCGAATATGATCGAGATTCGAATCGACGAATGCACAGCCCGGCCCCATGGATTTATTTGGTCATTTAATATACTTATTAAGTAACTTTCTTTGGTCGTAACAGATATCAATATACCACAACATCATTTGGACCATATTCATTGGCAACCAAACTGGTTTCAAGCGACAAATCGCTAGAAAATTCGCAAGATTGTCAAGATGTAGCAAAATTCAAAGGGTTACGGGTGCACTCCGTTGATGCCCCGTTTGCGCGGAGTTAGAAAAGACGGGAAAAGTCGCGTGCGGCGATCTGAATAAACCGATTTTTTTCGTGGTACAATTGGAAAAAGTAGAATTGTACCACAAAACTGAAACGAGATAGCCATGGTAACTCGGGCCACTGGCCAATCAGGACATGGCTTTTAAGCATAGTTAGGCAGGGTCGTATTACAATTGAATTTAGCCACAATATGACGAATGCTATACTGCAGTAATGTTATTCCGAGAGGTATATATAATTTCTTGCAAGACTTGTGAACGCATCATAAAGAACAACTTTTTTCTGGCGATATGGAGGCAATGGCTTGAATAAACTGTAACTTGTCTCTATAATCCTATAATGTTCAAATAAAGTTTGATTTCTAAAAGCTATATTTTCACGAAAATATCGTACCAAGCCACTCTTGAATAAATTGATTGAATATATTGATTGAATATCTAATTTCTGGTTGTATCGTGTATATGCGGTTGTGGACTACACAAGACTCCATAAATAAGTCCAAAGAACATACATGTTCATGTTCAAATTATTGTTTTATAGCTTTAACCAATAATAAAAAAGACGGAAGCACCATTCAGACATGATATCAGTCTTCAAACCAGAGAACATTGTGGGCATGGATTAGTATCCCTCATCACAACTGGGCGGAGCCACTCTCCCGTATCATTCATTAAGAACATCGAGACTCCAGGTGCGTGGCATCCGAAATAGTATTATAGTCTCTTTCATACCTTTTCAGTCGAGTAGAGTCACAACAGCCCTCGCACCTCGCATAGCCATTAGCCAAAAGAAAATTTTATAATTTTGTGTAGTCCACTTGAGGTAAAACACTCCACTCTGGTCGTTATATGCAGTGAAAGAAAATTGCCTTAGATAATGTTCAGTTTACAAGGAAAAATACTTGGCATCACCATTTTTTGTACGGGTATCACGTAAATCCACAAAAGCAAAGAGTATAGACAATCATAATTAAGAACGCTCTTTAATGTATACCGCTTTTTTGCCAACAATAGCACATAATTTCATTATAATGATATTTAAAATGGATAAAAATAATACCCATATAGTTATATTCATTAAGACTCTGTTATGTGTAGCTTATTCGAGAGCCTAATTTTAATTAGAACTGATTATACACATGTGTATCGATGTGTTATACACATGGAAAACTTGTTCGTTCTTTTGTATTGTATCACATGGGTTGGTTGCTATGGCAACTGCTTAATCGCCCTAACTGACCTCGGATTGTTGTGCCTACCGATTTTTTAAAACCGAGACATACCAAAGATTAAGTGTGTAAAATTTCGTAATTTATTCACAAAGTGTAACGATTCGCCTATTTTTGGCACATACATGTATCCGCTCCACTATAATGCATACGCTTCAAGTTAGGGAGAATGAATTGGTAGTATGAATAAAGCACCTGTGTCCGTTCTCCTGGAAATAACAAATGTCAAAATATTTCACTCTCATCAAAATGTCCCCTTCAATTCGACACCATATAATTACTACTCTGTTAATTTAATTTACTATTCACTTCCTAGTACTATTTCCCAATATAAATTCAAAATACCCATTCCCAATTGAATGAGGACATGAGTTTGCCATCTTGACACAATTTCAAGTCATATAATTTGATTGCTGACTGTTTAGAGGTAAGCATGTACCATTTTGCGCTCACCTCAGCTGTGTGGGTTCGTTTAACACGCCCTGTAATCGCATATGGATCAGACTGGAGCTGGAAAAATAGTTAACACCACTGATAAACCTTCTATTTTTAGAATCAAAAGCTACTTTTGACATCAGTTTACTGGATATTGATGTAGTTGCGATTGGATTGTAAATTCAATATATTTCAACAAGGTCCAACAAGGACCGCAACTGAGAAAAATGAATGCACAACACCTGTAGTATGCGGGAATCCCTTAATTTCCCCGATATGTGCTATCACCATGCCGAAGAACAATAAACTCTTTTTGTTAGCGCCTGATTTACAAGGTGATACGTTCATACAGACAGACTGGTAGACGAATGACACAACCCTCGACTGCATGTACTATTATATGTCCTGAACGTCCTTCAGAGGTCGGGGCATAATAAATCCACATTCCAGTATACCCATCATTCGCTTCATTCAGATGGGTACATATATTAATATTACATAGATCTGGTTTATCATGGATAGTTGGTCTGAACATGATCAAGGTATTATATACATGTATTTGCCTGGTGTTAATATATTAGACAAATGTTGATGAGTTTGGTCTAAGAAAAATAATGTTTCCGGCAACCTGCCCACCCCTAGTCGAGATATTTTATCGACCCCACACAAAAATGAAAGTGTCAATGACCTAAAGCATGCATCCAAGTCTGGTATAGTGGCGGTGACTGCTTGTCATCTACCGGTATATATATGGTGAAAATCTGGGACTCTGTGGATACTCCATGCATGTGTTTGGCCTATCACGCACTCTTTCCATAATGTATATTTATCAGATATACTTCGGACTTTATGAAACTCATTGCGGGGGGGGGGGGGGGGGTGAAAAACAATTCCGGCACGTATGCCGGGGTGGGTGGGTGGTCAAAGCCACCAACAAGCAATTTTTTCCGCGACTAAAAAAAAATTTCCTGCTTGTTTTTTTAGTGTTTTGGCAATGAGTTGGGCTTCAAAACCACTTTGAATGAGAGAAATAATGTAATTCTAACTGGTAAACTGACTGCAGGCAGTTATCGTGTTGTATTTTGTTGCAAATTTTGAAATCCAAGATGGCCGCTGGCAGCCATGTTTTTTTGGCCGAATGACCTCAAAATGACTCATTCCTATTTACATGTCCATGTTAACATCCATGATAAATAGTATGCACAGAAGTTCACATACAGCTGTTTACAGTGAATTTCGACCCCCCCCCCCCCCCCCCCCCTGCTCAATGCAGAAAAAGCTATGCTATGCCAAGAGCGTAAACACGGAGTTTAAACATACGGGCGGCGTTGGCGATGGGTATGCTGTTAAAATATTCACCTCCGTCAAAAACCGCCACAAACAGAAATAATAGTAAAATATAGACAGACTTTGTTCGTATGCCAATCAGAAATATGGCATAACCAGTATGTTGTTGTCAATTCCCTTTGTTATGTAAACAAAAGCAAAAAAAAGTTACATTTCCTGGCTTTTGTTTAGATCCGGATATGGCAAATATAAAGAGCGTTATTGTTACTGTTTTCCTTATATGGAAATAATAAAGAGCGTTTATATAATTTTTGTGTGATTAACCAATAGAATTGCACAAACAGAAGCACAACTTCTGTAACAGGCACAGTCTCTTGTTTACGTACACCATCGTACCTCTTGACGACAATATACTATTTACGCGCTGATTATGTTTGGCATATGAGCGGAACTGTTTATATTTTGGTGTTCCTTCTGTTGATGGCGATTTGAACAAATATAAATATTTCTGCAACGAACGCCGCCTGTGCCTTTAAAATGGTGCATTACCATATCGGACCTTTGACGAATTATATCCAATAGATAACAACCGTTAGCTCAACCAGATTGAGTGCAGTGCAATTTAGTTGCAGTGTTATCGTCTTGTATGAATTTACTGATAATCTTCCAATCATTATTGTCTCCCATCAGTTATGCTAAAAAGCGTAAAATATGACATAGTTTATGTTAGCTTCGTGATGGATATATTCCTCTCAAACAACCTCTCACTAGAATAATTATGTGCCCAATACGGTCAAATAGATCCAAGTTGGTGCCAACGGAACTGGCAGAAATCTAAACTAGATTAGATACCCATCAACCAGAGATGGGACCATTACCGTGTAAGGCAATGCATTATACCTGTGGTTGTCATTATGTTCATTGCACTTACCTGATTACCATTACCTCTGCTTTAATAGTAATGCATTACTATTATAGCTAGTGTAAACAATATTTTATTTTCAGTAACTTACACATATAAGACATCATATACGGACATAAGCAATGCAACATTAGAACAAAATATTTGGCAGTAAGCCAAAGGCTTATAAATTGCCATTTCCTTAGTATATATATTTAGTCATTTTGATTGCGTCTCAATGATGAACTGCCCGTTCCATAAAAACTCGAAAGCTATCCCGTGGCCTGCATGCTGCTGCATGTCCGTCCCCCACACCCCACAATCACTATTATAGTTACAATCGATTAATTTACTACAGTATTTTCCGATTCATATCCAAAATACTAATATATTTAAATATGATAATTATATTAGGTAGAAGTGAACTTTGAGTGTAGGAATTCCGTTGTGTCTTCATGTGACATCCCGGCTATATACGGCATTGGACAATTCATAATATATAACGATAATTCCAACTCAAAAACTATTTAAGGTTGTTATTTTTCATTGAGATGTAAATATATGTAGTATCGATTATCCATTTAGTATTTCCATTATCATTATACATGTGCACTATCATTGTCCCATTCTTACTACCAACGACCAGCCCACTAACATAAACATGTTCCTATGTGTGGTCGCTGCCTGGGAATGTCATTATGTTCCAACATGGAAACCAAATTCATGAAACACCTGGAGTTGGATAAGCTTTGCTCGCATGTCAGATAAGGGGTACAATTCTTTTCGTTAATATCCGGAGATATACAAACGGTCGGTAAGTTTTACCTGGTTTCGGGACCTGGTCAATATTCAATATAATGTAAGGTGTAGTTGTGGAAGGCAATATATCTAACATCCGCAAGTGCATTACAGTTGTAAGTTAGAAAGGCATCAGTACACATTTTTTTTAATTTTAAATTTAATCAAATAAAACAAGATTCAAATTGTAGTTGAATACTAATGCAATGTTTAAAAAAAAAATGTTATGGTCTAGTACACTCATTGATTTACTAGTTCGAAGAGATTCACGTTTGTAGAGAAAATGGTAGAGAAAATGACCTTAGTTTTCTCTAAAGTGCTCTAGCTTTTCTAATAATCTCAATTTGAGGATGAAACTTCATTTCTGTAAGATTTAATGTTTTGGTAATTGGCCGATGACCATCGGTGTTGGACTTAGATCACTATAAGTCGACTTGTAGCTGGCAGATGACTCGTCCGTGTCTTACTTCACTTGCGATATCAAAATAATGATCCAAGAAAACCGTGCATGTCCAGCGAACTACCATTTTCAACAGGAACAATGAGTCTGTCACATGTATAGTTAAGTCACACGCTTTTTATGTGCTATATTCCGCTTCCAGATCCATAATATACGACTCGCCAATAGAAAACATGTTATTTGTATAAAATCGAAAATGATTGTGGCACAAGTTTATGAAAAACAGCTTCGCCTAATTACCAGTCCATTTCTCAGTAAATAGTTTGCTTACTGGTTACGGTATGAATGAATATAGCACTTAAATCAAGAGAGACTCGATATAAGATATTACGATTGGGACACAGGAAAATATGATAGACAGTTTAGTTTCATTATTAAAATGTTGTGATCATTCAATTGGTATTATCACCAATGCTATTATTATTAAGCTGGTCTCCACTTGCGAAGAATCATTCTTGCAACTAAAACGCCGCTTTAGACGATAAGGATGTGGTTCACGTGTTTTCATTGAGATGTCCAAACCCCCAGCTCCAATCTGGAGTACATATATATTTAGGTTCTGTGGAGTACCAATATTTAGGTTCTCTGGAGTACCTATATTTAGGTTCTGTGGAGTATCTATCCAGGCATTATGCATATTCTTAAAACAATCTCCAGAGTACCTGCGTAGGTACTGAACTTGTACCGTGTGGAGCACCAAATTATCTATATTACCAAATGTTTAGGTACTAGCAATTTGGTACTTCAGAGAACCAAATATATAGGTACTATCTGGAGAACCTACCCAGATACCAAGCAGACGGCAGACGGCAAATTTAACAATGTGGCATGTTAGATTCCGAATGATGTTACGGCGTTTAAACATCGAATTAAGTACAAAACCACGATCGATGTTCTTCGAGATCATGTTATCAGTTACATGAACTCCCTTGCATAGTGCAAAATGAAATAATCCGAATTATATTACTGTTATTAGTATAGTACCTTGATATCGCGTTTTTGTACTTAATTCAAGGTTTAATATCTCGATTTCAGGATTTCCCTGAACTGTTCCCTGCATGTGGAGTAAAATTTGTCTAAATGACTAAAATAATCGTCCAAATTTCTTAATTTGTGTGCAATAATATTAAAGTAAACATTATAAATCAAACATCTTTAACAGGTCTCGATGAAACCCCAATCGATCTATAATAGCCCGATAAATAAAAAAAAATCTTGCGATAAGTCACAAACCTTTGCAATAAATATATGCGATTTAGTGCAAAGGTTATCGATTGATCACAAAGGTTTGCGATAAATCGCAATGGTTGGTGATTTATCACAGATGTATTTTTATGTGTTGGCACTTATGGGCTTGAACCGTATAAATATAAGTCAGTCATCTTCAACAAGTCTGGGTGAACAACCAATCGATCTATAATAGCACGGTCGGGCTAAAATAGACCGATCGGTTTTTCACAGCGAGCATGCATGTGGGATAATGGGAGCAAACTGCGATAAATCACAAAACAACTTTGCGAAAAATCACAAACACCTTTGCGATAACTCGCAAACTTTTGCGATAAATCTCAAGCATCTTTACGATAACTATCAGACTACGTACTGGGTGATTATATTTTGCGATTTATCGTAAAGATGTTTCAGATTTGTTGCAAAGGTTTTTTGCTGCTACTGAGCTTCTGTGTAAACATTATAAATCAGACATCTTAAAAACAGGTCTGAGTGAACAACCTATCAATCTATAATTGCCAGGTCGGGCTAAAATAGTCCGATTGGTCTTTCACAGCCAGCATGCATATGGGATAAGGGGAGCAAACCTTTGCGATAAATCCCAAAACAACTTCGCAATAAATCCCAAACATCTTTGCGATAATTCGCAAACCTTTCCAATAAATCTCAAACATCTTTACAATAAATCGCAAACTGAGAATATTCAAAATAAACATATGTAAATATTCAAACAGAATGTCAATAGTCAAGCAATTTAGACTTCCCTCTCTTACAACAGTGAGCGATGTGCCAGGAGGACCGATCGGTCTATTTTAGCCCGATCAGGATATTATAGTCAATCTGTGGTTCACTCAGACCTTTCTTTATACCATAATAAATATCGCGTAAATAGTATGTATTTTTCATAGTTCCTAAGCTGCATTATGTGAACAAAGCCAAAGTCTGTTCCAGAACCTGTTGTAAGGTATGTACCGGTACATGTAAAAAGCGTGCAATAAGCAATTTACTCCACAATGGTGAGACCACACTAATGAACTTTGATTAATTAAAACTGGCACCATGTTGTTTGCAAAATAGCGCTCACTAGTCCTCGCCACAAGATTTTGGTGTTGAATGGGTCACCGGAATCACAATCCCCCCAAAAAAATCCCCACGGTGTTGAGTGTTTTGCTTTTCGTACACTTCCGTACTGTATCGGTCAGTATATCAACAAACAAACAAAGCTCACACAAAGAGAGTTTAATGTGTTTAATATATAATCCAGTTTGATACAGCCATAGTGAATAAATTATTCTCAATTCGCAGCTATGCGTTATCGAGTCAATGTCATTGCCTGATCACCAGAGCCATATAATGTAGAATTTCGCGAATATGGTTTCCAATTATGGAAGAGGTTATTTCCTAGAAAAGCGGAAATGGCCGAATCGTTCAGAATGATAGCCACACTTGTTTTGATAAGAACATGGTGCATCTAGACATTACATGTACATGTACGTGTATGTATACAGCTTAACTATAATTGACCTCCCCCTTAACGACGTTGACCACCGATATTACCACGTTACTCGACTGCATTGATGCAATTAACCATGGTCAATCCTACCATGGGCGACCTTCGTACTTTTTTAAAGTCAGCAATATAACCATCACATAGTGTATATTTCTGGCATGGCTTGACGCTGCATTGATGATACAGTTGCAAATGTCGGTCAGTGACCAACTTCGAATGTTGATTTAACCGTAAACAAATTATTAATTGAAATATTGTTTTGTGTATAGTTAACACGGTGCATGGCGCTCACAAAAAGCTGGCATGGGTGCAAGGTGGCCATGTGAAAAATGAATGGGGAGTACAGTGGTCGCAAAATATTATTACTAGTACCGTAGAAAGATTACTAGTGGTTGCCACATGTCAACCACTTGACCGTGGTTGAACGGCGGTATGGTATAACCGGTGTCATTAATTCCCTACCATATTGTTGAAGGGGACGATTAATTAGAGCATAGCTGTACAGTAGTACATAATCTCTTAAACCTTAAACGTACTGAAAATTTCATGAAATTTATGTCACTACAGTTTTGTGATGTATTAATCTATGTTTTTGATCCGAATAACAATTATTGAAAAAAACATCTAACTCATTCAACTGGCATTTCAGATCGCCGACATGAAGAACACATTTATCGTGCTAGTTGTGTTGTTTGGCTGTGGGGTCTACGGGTAAGTCATCCAACTAATTTGGAAATGGGAAATCACAACAGATATAAAGTATGTCACCCAAAGAGCAATTAAGATTACAACCAGTACACAGCTTTCGCACCGTTGTTCCAACGAATAGAAATATAATTTATGTGATTGTTTGAATTCTTTAATCAATACCATGTATAAGCATGGGACAGATGATGTGAACATATTATACAATATATACATATGTTTGTTGGGGTTGTGGGTTAGAACAAGGTTGGTTCATGTCGTCGTCTTTTATATATATGTCAATTCTTCTCATCATAAGTAGGGTTTCGATTTATTCATTTA
The DNA here is from genome assembly GCA_032622095.1 of Siphonodentalium dalli. NCBI lineage: Eukaryota > Metazoa > Mollusca > Scaphopoda > Gadilida > Siphonodentaliidae > Siphonodentalium > Siphonodentalium dalli. The sequence continues at coordinate 68,618,028 of CP136069.1, forward strand.
ATAAATTTCATAAATGCTGCTAATTTGTTTTAGTGTGTCCATATTCTCGGTTTTCAATAATTACATATTGTTTCTTCCAACAAACAGTATGCCAGTTCGGCTGGACTTTATCCCTTATTTCGTTTCAGTCATGCAGCCACCATGTTTCCATAATAAACGGTATAGTAGACATATTGTCTTCCTGATATTAATAATGTGGAACGATTTTGGAAAGTATAGTGGGTGTATTAAATACACTAAAGGAATAATAGTTTAATAGTATTTTCATTCCATGTGTGTTTGGGTGGGATGGGCATGTAATTGTTTTATGCATTTCTGAATAAATACGCCCAGAATAGAAAATCACCTTCGGAATAACGAACCTTCGGAATAGCGAACCTTCAGAGTAGATAATCTTCGGAATAGCAAACCTTCGGAATAGAGAACATTCGGAATAGAGAAGTCTACCCGAAGTTTCAATGGCAGTTTGTGGTTGGCTGTACGAAATTTAACAATTTGGAATGCCAAGCATTGAGGAAGATCAACATTTAATACTAATTGTAATTCAATTGAGTATTTGTCACTAAAAACAAGCATTATGATTGGCCGAGAGCGGCTAACTTTCGTTTTCGATTCACCGACATCGGCCGCTTCAGCGTGCATCAAATCTGAATGTAGCACGGTCAAATTTCATCGGCGCAGAACGAGTAGCGAAACGAGCACACCCGCGCGTTGTTGTCTATATATACCGTTCATCGGTCGCGTCAGCGTGCATCAAATCTGAATGTGACACGGCACAATTTCATCGGCGCAGAACGGAGTAGCGAAACGAGCCAACCAGCCCCACAGGAAATGGTTACGGAGCAGTGTTCCGAGTAACGCAATGAACAAACCCAATGATTTGTGCACGATGATAACGGCGAAATGAAAGTCTCGATTCGTGTCACGAAAATGACTAAATGATACTTTTTATACAGTTGTTTTGCAAATTCCTTGCTAGATTGAATTACAATGGAGATAAACGTACCCTGTTTCGTTGTACATTCTGGGATTCGAGCATGAAAACAGTTTGTGAACTCGCCGGCAAGCCGGCTCGTTCACAAACTGTTTTCATGCTCGAATCCCAGAATGTACAACTCAACAGGGTATGTTTATCTCATAAATGGATAATTCCACCTAGTTATTTAGAGTGTCCATTGGAATGGTTTAGTATTTATCTGGATGGTTATCAGGAAAAATAAGCAGACGACGGCAAATACAAGTACAGAAGGAGTCTTTTTTATTGGAGGGAAATGATCAAATAACATAATAAATCGAGAAAATTACGATATGGTCGTTTGTTGAACGTATTATCTGAATATTTCCTGAGGGATAACAAATCGTCAATGAGTATTTATAGTAAAGCAAGGTTTAACATGATCAGTGAAATGCCGACAAATACATGGATGACAATGGCGGCGTCAGTCTCAATCTAAATTAATACCAAGTAATCAAAGAATATACTCATAATTTAGCAATGTACGTGTCCTCCATTCATTGTCCAATGTACGTATGTACACTTGCTTTAAACGTGTGTTGTGATCAACACATGTAACAAGTGGGTCAATCATATCTACCACTGACAGAAAATAGATATTTTAATGATTATATATAATACTAATATATATGAGTTCACAACGTTACAAAAATACTACCCGTCAGATGGTAAAAAGTGTTGAGATTTTGACTTTTAATCCTTTTTCTAAATACTCATCGAATAATTCCCTTAGGTTATGTTCAGATAATAACTTCTACAAATTTTGCAAATATTACTTTTATAACTGAATTGAAGAATCCACTTAGAATAGAAAAAGACAAAGAGTGCCCGAGCTCCTCTGCAATACGCCTGCCGGAAACTGCATTTTTTAAACACTGCATGTGTTCGATTTTATCTTCATTTGTAAGTGAACATATATTTATCCTGCTGTTTTTTTTTATGGGAGGGTGGAGGTTGGGGCGGGGGAGTGGTAATATGTACTCATCCCTTAGGGCGCGTACACATGAAGCTACAAGAAAATATCTGCAAGAAAATATCAGGTAAAATTGCACACTGATATTTTCTTGCTGCAAAGATTACGCCCGTGAGAAAGCGGCGGTTTAGACGGCGTTTATTGAGCTCAATCAGAACAGTATTAGTCATGCTGGTTCAAGTGAATTGCGTCCGGTAAATAACCTATAGTCCATTTTGGCAATTCATAGCTTTGTGAAATACTGTTGACATGTATTACCGAAGTCGGTGGGATTAGGCACCCACCGACCTGTAGCAACGTTGCTGATCTCATGCATAAAGACCTTCTGCATAATGAGAAAGAGGTCACGTTATTTTGAAATTTGGAAATGTTATAATTTCATAGTGCATGCATATGTGGGGTGACAAATGTTATTATGGTTTTGTGGCAAATCGGATGACCCCACCCCCATTGAGACACCATATGAAGTTTTCAGGAGATTGTTTCTTGGTTCATGGGGCTGTGGTGTACATTACGTTACCGAACTTAGATGGGTGCACGTGGGGACATGAGACCGCCGCCAACTATGGCCAAACTTTTAACCAGTTGGAAACAATATTAGTTGGAAATTTCACACCAACAATGGTTTGAAATTGAGTCTGATTTTTCAACCATTAATGTATGTGAAATTAGTGGTTTTAGACCAACATTTGCATTTCTTCCTACTTTGGTCAAAATATTGGTTTGGAATTTCTTCTAGGCCCCTCCCTCCCCGGTGTCCAGTACAAATTCCAGGCATGTGAGGTACCAGATGGGAAATTCAAAGACGATGGGAGGTGTGCAAATTAAATTATGTGATCTTGGGTCTTTGGCCCGGTTCAAGAGGGGGTGCAGTTGGAAATCCATGGACATCCTCCGTCAGCGAAAACTATCAAAAGATATACGTCCCCACACATATCCATATCATAGCTAAGCGATTATGTCAAACAATCCAAAATGGAGTTACGAAGACAATTGTTGAAACAGGCGATAATATTGATGGATCATTACTCGAGTGCGTGAACGGTTATCAGCGTGTCCCTTATAGAGAATAGTTAACGGACACCGATGGCCACCATTCAAGGTGAACACATATCACCAACTGGCGATAAAATATCAGCGCGCTGCCTTCGTCTGATATTTTCCGGTATTATTTATTTCATTGGTCAAGTAAGTCACATGGAGCATACCTGATATTTTCTTGCTGGCCATGTGTACGCGCCCTTAAAGCTACATGGCTGTTTGTGCGCTCAAAATGCACCTAATAATATTAGCAATTGAATGTGTCCCGGTATCGAAATAGGTCGATACATATCGGAACGACTTTTATATGTCTCAGAAGACGCATTGGAAGTCATAACAAATACAACATCGAACAGTGTATATACGGGCCCCGTATAAAAACGGCACTATACATGTATCCATCGCAATTATGATTGTCCGCAAAAGGTACATTGCATTACCTTAACGTGAAACTTTCCAAAAATATGTCAGAGCGACGACAGCTCTAGATTTTCAAATTTATCGAAAAACTGTCAGAAACAACCACGTATTTTCAGCGCCATATCGATGACTTTAATCGGAAATCTTCCGGGTACATGTATTTATATGTATCGAAATGACGGTTTGATTTGATCGAGAGAATCAACAAGATAAGAGTTCTCTCGCTTGCTAGGCTCCGAACGTTCCCGCGAAATCGTTTATTTTCTAAATATAACCCGATACACTGTCCCGATATGTTGTATGTGTTATAACAGAACAATCTAAATAAAATCAATATTAGTTTATAGAAGAGTTTGCGAACAAGTGTCTTCGATTCAAATTTATCATGTTATACCACGAAAACTTGTTAGGCCGTGATGCACTGTATTTGAATCCATTATCTTGTTTTCTAGGCTCGATCTAAGACCATACGACGTGACAGCCAGGCTCGATTTCCACGCTTACGACTTTGATGGAGACGGTATTTTCTCACGAGTTGAATTGGAATTTATCTTCGCTATTTGCGATACTAATGGTGAGAATAATATATATCCAAATCAATTCGTCTCAAATGTATGCCATTAACCCTTTACCCAACAGAAGGGCCCTGTGCCAATGCATTCTCTTATATATGCGAGTCGACCATAGGTCTCCTCGCATATATAAGAGAATGCATTGGCTTAACACATTAAAAATTATAAAATTGTTAAAGAATGTAAGAAAAAATGGTAAAAAGTGTTAAAAAAAGAATTTTTTTAGGCCAATGCATTCTCTTATATATGCGAGGCGACCTATGGTCGACTCGCATATATAAGAGAATGCATTAGCACAGGGCTAACTGTAACTATCACAATGTGGTCAAGGAGCCGGTTCCAATGATATCCATATTTGTATGGTTCTATTGAGACAGACCGAAGATATTTTAGGCTGTTGAAGCTTTATTTGGCCGGTTTTGGCCGGTTTGTTGGGTAAAGGGTTAACTGGCTGATTCTTAATCTAATCTAAGTATAAGATAGGCGGAGCATTAACCAACATATCGATTCTCAGCTATAAATAGAGGTGGTTAGACAATAATTACGGGTACGTTTACATACTCGTAAATTTGCCTGACACGTTCTGCTGGTATAAAGGCTAAAAGTGAAAACGACCGTCTGTGTTCGAAGTAGGGTCGCACGACAAAGAGGCGGAAAACGGCCGAACACACCTATCGGGAAGCCGCCGGGGGAGAAAAATATATACATCGATATACAGACGGCTATAACGTGCAAAAACGTCCAAATGATTATAAAATGCATATGGATCACGGCTAAGTACATGCATGTGAGATTTAACACTTCTGAACTTTCACCTGTAGCGATGCTACCGAAATGCAATTAGCTCGCAATAATTAAACATGTAGGTAACTTAAGGCAAATGTTATATAGTACACATGTAGAACTACAAGAATTAACTATAATTCTCATGATGTTGGCTTTGGTACCGATGCCTTGGCCAATACGACAGACCTCGGCCTCATAACTCGGCCAATATGGAAACAACCAATTAATAAGTATTTTATTAATCAGCAACATTGGCAATTATTATTTCACAGGATGAATATATTAACATAAATATGGAGCTTTATTAAATTAACAATTATTCCAGCAATTTTTGTTCTTGTAAACTTTGTGAATAGCTTGAAGCTGGGAATTATATGGATACGATTACATATAGTTCATCCACGTATATTTACTCCCCCCCAAAAAACAGTGACAGTCCGAAATTCATCCGAAAGCAACTGTAATCCATATATCTTTCGTCGACCCAATATTCTTTGCCAATCGAGCTAAATACGTATGACGTTACCGTTGACTTATTGGCCGCCTTTCTACTTATTGGCCGACTTTTTTTTTTTACTTATTGGTCGTGTTTTCCACTTATTAGCCAACTTTTGTTACTTATGACACGGACAGCTTTCTACTTATATTATTGCGGCCGATAACCTATAGCTAATTAATAAATAACGTTATGCATTTATGGTGCATATTCTGCCACCATATTGTTTTCTGTGACGAAATGCCTGCAAAAAATACCATGCAAACTTAATATTAGTTATTAGGACTACGAGTGGGCTTTCGAAAAATAAAGTGTCTGAAACACACGAGTGGTATATATGGCGGACATTTCAGTATACATTGCGTATAGCGTCAAATAAAAATATGCACATGTAGCTCTCGTCTACATATAAGTAAACTTAAAGAGCTCAACTGGACGACGGAATAGTCTATATTTCGACATTCGGCATTACAATTACTGTACCTATTCGTTATTGTATTCGTAGTTCCGATGTTCACTTTTTCTTACATACTGCTGGACTTTCGTGTTCAATATTTGAGTGGTGGTGCTGAAGTGGCACCGTTTATGGCTGGATCGAGCTGAAACTTGGTATTTTTTTATACTTTCCGTAAGAGAATCCAGCAAACTAACGCAATAGGCTTCGAGAAATTACTCGATCTATAACTTTGAATTTCAATCTGGGCGAATTTCGAACTTTCGCCATAGCGCTGGACATTTTTCGCGTTCAATATTGAGGTAAGGGTGGTGCTGAAGGGAAATGGCACTGTTTATGGCTGGATCGAGCTGCAACTTGATATTTTTATACTTTCCGTAATAGAATCCAGCAAACTAACGCTCAGCGCTCAGCTTCGAGAAGTTACTCGATCTATAGTTTTGAATTTCAATCTGTATTTCAATATGGGCTAATTTCGATCTGGATCGAAGTTCGAAATTCAGACTATAATTTTATTTTTCCTCAAATTCTTTGTTGTGATCTAGTTCGTGCTCCCCTTCTCGAATTTTAGGTCAAAAGTGATTTTCTAGGTCCATCAGTATCTCCGAAAAAGTGAAATATTGAATTTATATCTGAATTTCGAAATTCGATCCATATCGCACGAATTAGAGGCAAACACAAATTAGAGTTTGAATTTCAATCTGAATTTCGAAATTCGAACTTCAATCTAACTTCATGCCAATCTCCACCGAATTTCGAACTTCGATCCAACATCACGAACCCCGAGTGAAGGTGTATAATTATTTCATATACAACGCTCGATATATCTTGATTCGTGTATCTGGGTTACATCGCATGTATCAGAAGCTTTATCGTGTGTCTGTATATAGCTTATCTTGAATTTGATCTCTCAGATATATCGTATAATTCGCGGCGATATGATGGAGGTGTACACAAATCTCAACGGCCATTATAATATAATATAATTTATTCTCTAGAACGAGGGAACATTCAATGAAGTTGAAGTTTCACCACCATGCAGTGAAAAAAATGTTGAGAAAATATTTCTTCTTGCAAAGAGTATACTTCCAACGAGCCATGGAACCGATTCCCTGGCCTAATTTAAATTTCTTTGGACATTCATCGCATTGACCTCAAGTACGAAAGTTACATTGAGTGAGATTATTCCATGCAACGTTTATATTTATTCCTTTATCTGAAACCCAAACAGATGTAACATGCTTGACGCCGGAAAAAAGAATCCACCCTACTCGTTCCGATAATTAAATTATACCACGTCGACAAAATCATATCAGCATCGTAACAGTAGCCTGTCTGTCTGTTAGTGCTGGTTGACACCTCCATTTGATTTTTGGAGCAGGGACAAAGCCACGACAATAAATTAAATTATATTAGTTATTGTCTGTTGTTGTAAGATACGACAAGATAATACAAGATAAGATAAGATAAGATCTAGTGTATTTAAAAGTCGGAGGTAAAACTCTATAGACTATACAAACACAATCTCTGAAGAGCTTTTGATCGACTATAAAATTAATTACATGTATAACCAGTTATCCTGTAGTTTAAAATACCATTTGTTAACAGTTGAATTTAAATTATTATGTAGTTAAAATAGATATTACATATATAGAAAAATAGAAGCACGATTGATAGTGCGTTCATTTTAAAATCGCTAACTACTAAGTACCTGAAAGAGGCAAAACCTCTATATGCAGTATTTGTAGACTTCCGTAAGGCATTTGATACTGTCCACCGAGAGACAATGTTTACTAAATTGAAACATGTTGGTATCAATGGCAATATAATGAAAACTATTGAATCTATGTATGCGTCAAGTGCTTATTCGGTACGAACTAGCCAAGGTTATGGGCCTCAAATGATTTCAAATATTGGCGTTAGACAAGGATATATTATTTCTCCCACAATTTTCAAAATATTTATTGATGACATTAGCGCCGAATTTGATGATTCGTGCAAACCGGTTAAAGTTGGCGAAAAATCTCTAAGTCATATGCTATTTGCAGATGATCTGGTTATGCTATCTGAAACTGCTGAAGGTATGCAAAGATGTTTGAATAAATTGGAGAATTACAGCATAAGGAACAAAGTAGAAGTGAATCTTCAGAAAACTAAATGCCTGATATTCAGGAAACGAGCAACAAAAAAACTAACTGCCTTTAAATTAAGCAACACTCAGTTGGAAACAGTTAAGGAATATACCTATCTTGGTATTAAATTTTGTGCGAATGGAAAATTTTGCAAAGCCCAGATAGATGTTAACAACAAAGGGTTAAAAGCAATGTATAGTTTAATGTCATCCTTGCGCAAACATGAAATTTTCTCAGTAAGCATTTGGTGTAAACTATTTGACAAGCTGATAAAACCTATCGTTTTATATGGTTGCGAAATATGGGCATCGCATATTAATATTAACAAGCTCGAATCTATTCCATGTGAAATTACACATGTTAAATTTTGTAAATCAGTGTTGGGTTTAAATAGAATGGCGTCTAATCACGCGACAAGAGCAGAATTGGGCAGATTTCCGATAGCACATGATGCGATAATGAATGCTGTAAGATATATGCTTAAACTGTCTGAAAGAAAACCGAATATGTTACTTCAGAATTCTGCCCAAATATGCGAGGAATATATAATTCCACCGTTTTTGGCAGAAGCACTTCACATGCCAAAAATAAGCGATTTAGAGAATAACCTATCGCTGGAATATCTCAATAAAGTCCGGGAAGAATTAAAATGCGTTCATATTCTAACGTTCAAAAACGGAATATTCGATGACAACAAGAAAAATGGTATGAATAAATTAAGAACGTATCGTTGTTTCAAAGAACAATATGAAATTGAACCATACTTACTCCAAATTACTAATTTTTATACGAGATCGTGTTTCAGTAAGCTTAGAGTAAGCAATCATAAGTTGCAGGTAGAGGTTGGGCGACACGCTCAGCCAAAAATACCTTACGAGAAACGCATATGTAAAAAATGTGAAGCAAATGAAATTGAAACGGAAGAACACTTTATAATGAGATGTGAAAAACATAACCATTTGCGGAAGAGATTTTTCACTGAAATAGGAGTTCACCAACCAATTTTCGTAAACTTTGATGAAATAGAAAAGTTCATATTCCTCATGAAGGCTGAACACCCGAGTATATGCAATCTGATCTGTAACATGGTTCGGCAGTTTTCCGCAAATAAATGAGAATATAGTGTTGAGTTACAAATACATGTTATATATATATTTTATATGAAATTGTCTTGACTTGTGTTTAAATTATCTGTATTATGACAACTGCCCCGCGTGGGTGTATTATGTCAATAAAAATGTTATGTTAGGTTATGTTATATATATATTGAAAACAGTAAGAATGAATATAATTGTAATGAATTTCATATCGTTATACATGTGTAGGAGATATGAATGCTTTTGAACGACTAGCCAAAAAAATAATATCCTACAACTATAATAATGTAATGTTAAATGTTAAAATGGTTTTAAAATGGCCGGTTTGGATGACCGATGTCTACGGGCTCTGAAATTATTTCAGTGGCTTCCAGAGTCTCCTCTATTCTTCTACAACGTGTTATGGGTGAAATTCAAATCACAAAACCGCTATCGGAAATGTTATTTACATTTTGATAATTAAAATTAAAATAGGGGCTTGCTGGATGTGTCTATTGTCTCTGGGATGCTTTCAGTGGCTCCAATCCAGCTATTGGTGAATTGCTTAGTTTCACTCGATCATAATTCTTGTGAAATACACACTCAACACAAATATACTATGGCCGTTGCGTTTGGCTGTCGTGGTCATAATGTATCAACATCGTCATCATCATAGTCATAATCATCATCATCACCATCAGCAGCATCCTTATCACCGTTTTCGTCATCACCATCATCACAATTAACGTCGTCATCGGCATGTATCAACATTAACATCAACATCATAGTCATTATCATCGTCATTATCATCATTAATATCATCGTCATCATCATCATCATCATCATCATCATCATCATCAACGACGTCGTCAACATCACCGGCATAATCTTAGACTACTGCCCCCCCCCGTGATAACATGTATAATGAACTGCTCTTTTCCGTTCCAGGTGACGGTCGCATCACTCGAGGCGAGTACATATACTTCGTCGACCGAAACACTCCCGGGTTACATGCTCTGGCTCAGGAGCTGTATAATTTATACGACGTGGATGAAGATGACCACCTAGACAAGCATGATTACGACGCGTTCTACGTTATATTGGATGGAGACAGTAAGAGAGTAACAATATATAGAGGATATCCACACCTTTTCAGTGGATATGGGTTATATCTCATGAGTGATGACAAAACATTGAATTTCCACGAGTGGCTTTAGCCACAAGTGGAAATTCAAATGTTTTGTCATCACGAATGAGATTTAACCCATATCCACTGAAAAAGTGTCGAAATTCTGTTTATTATATACTTTAGTTACTTGCCTATGTCCCCCAATGAATGTCAATACATCAGAAATTTCACCAGTGGGATATTACTTATATCTCACTAGTGGGATATCACTTATATCTCACTGCTAAAACCTTATAATTCATGGGCAAGTATATAATAAATAGAGGATATCCACACTTTTTCAGTGGATATGGGTTATATCTCATGAGTGATGACAAAACATTGAATTTCCACGAGTGGCTTTAGCCACGAGTGGAAATTCAAATGTTTTATCATCACGAATGAGATTTAACCCATATCCACTGAAAAAGTGTGGATATTCTGTTTATTATATACTTTAGTTACTTGCCTATGGCACCCAATGAATGTCAATACATCAGAAATTTCAAACTGATATCACTCACTAGTGGGATATCACTTATATCTCACTGCTAAAACCTTATAATTCATCGTCAAGTATATAATAAACATGTATATTAGTAGTATGGGGGGCTCGTTACCTGCAAATCTAAAAATAGAATTTTTGGGTCTAAAATTGTTTGTACTAAAATATTCCCAAAAAAAAATTTCAAAACCCAAAACTTCCAAAATTTCAAAAACTTCCAAAATTTCAAAAACTTTCAAAAATTTCAAAAATTTCAAAAACTTCCAAAATTTCCAGAATTTCCAAAACTTCCAAAATTTCCAAAACTTCCAAAATTTCCAAAATTTCCAAAACTTCAAAAATTTCCAAAATTTCCAAAACTTCAAAAATTTCCAAAACTCCAAAAATTTCCAAAACTTCCAAAATTTCCAAAATTTCAAAAACTTCCAAAATTTCAAAAACTTCCAAAATTTCAATATAATGAAGATGACGAGCAACCAATTTTCGACTGGCCTGAGGCATTACGTTATGGAATGAATAACGACAGCGGATCAGAATGCATACATATAGTACATCACTTGGACATTTTATCAGTTTATCAAGTGATCACTAAATGTGGCAATCGGGTATCCACCGATGCCTGCAATGTATTATTTATAATAATTGGACTCATTGATCTCACGTAAATAATACTCTTAGTTGTTCCAATAAAATAGTTATCAAATTCGATCACCAATAGATTTGACTGTGGAATGTAATGACCTTTAACTTATTTATCGATCTAAAGGGACACTCATTATGAATGAATGTTAACAATACAAGCGCACGAATGAAGAGCGTTGAACATATACGAAATTACTACACGAATGAATTGAAATTTATATTTCACATCTTACCAACAACAGCTACAGACATAATCATAGTATTATACTGTCTTGCATGTACACACGCTATGACATCATTAAAGGCGGACAATCCACTCACGGTGTGACAACAGATACGGACATAGGCATAGTGTTATACAGTCTTCTATGTACCCACGCTATGACACCATTAACGTACATTGGATGTTAGGTCTATGACTCTTGAGTATGCACCAATCAATGAGCAAATGAGCAAAAAAATGAGCAAATGAGCAAAAAAAATGAGCAAATGAGCAATAAAAATGAGCAAATGAGCAATAAAAATGAGCAAATGAGCAAAAAAATGAGCAAATGAGCAAAAAAATTAGCAAATGAGCAAAAAAATTAGCAAATGAGCAAAAAAATTAGCGAATGAGCAAAAAAATTAGCAAATGAGCAATACAAATGAGCAAATGAGCAAGAGGTGAGCAAGTGATCATGTCGATAATAAAAAGCAGCATTTTTATAGATCGAAAAGAAATTTTGTCAGAATATTGTCATCAACTCAATCAAGATCTCAACGAAACGCATTATTGACATCGATAACTATCATGGTGCATTGACATTCATGGCCAGACAAATTTAATTTGTGTGTCTACAATACAACCTACCTATCCAAATGTCAATGCAATTATGAGTGATTTCAATATGAGCACTCTATTATATAGATATGTGTAACCTGGTGACATGATGAAATCGATTGTGATACAAAGCTAAAGTACCGCCCCATAGGGCAGATACATAGCTAAAGTACCGCTCATAGAGCAGAAGCTAAAATACCGCTCTAACGTTGTCTGAATCTACAGCCCCTCATTATTATATCCGTGTTTGGTCAGTTTGACCATTTTCTTCATGATCATGTTATGTATGGGTGATGTTTTCATTCGATGCTGGTATTCTATTAATCGTTCGTAACTTTTGAGAAAGAGGAACAACAACAATAACAACAACAACAACAACCGCCGCCGTAGCGTGACGAGCAAACTGTGATGTTTACACACTTAAAGGCACGTGCGGCCTTGGCGGTGGTTATCCTGTGAAAATATATCCACCCGTCAAAAACCGCCACAAACAGAAAGAACATCAAAATGTAGATAGACTTTGTCCGTATACAAATAAGAAATATCGCATAAACAGTATGTTGTGGTCATATGTTTGACCATTGTTATGTAAACAACAGCATAAAAAGTTACTTTTCTGGTGTTTGTTTATATTATGATGGTAAACAAAAAGAGCGTTCTTTGTTGGTGAATACCTGATATGGAACTAATAAAGAGCGTTTATGCCATTTGTGTGTGATTAGCCAGTAGCATTGTGCTGTCTTCTGTAACACAATCAGGCTCTTGCTTAGGTAAAATATAGTAGGTCTTTGTGATAACATGCTGTTTACGCGATGGTCATGGTATATATGAACGGAACTGTATGCGTTTTAATGTTTTTCTGTTTACGGTGTTTTGAACAAATATGAATATTTTCGACAATTAAGGCCGCACGTGCCTTTAAGATCTGGATAAACAATACATATCGCATCTGCAGCAGTCTACTTCATTGTGAATTAAGTCACTCTGGGTTAGTTGACTACATGCATGCACACACAACACAGCCGAGGGTTATTGTAATTTAATGAAAATGTCACACCGAGGTACGCCAGCTTGATTGCTTTCAAAAAATAGTGCAACTTACCTGTTGGTAATTACTCATACGAATGAAGAGTGTTTAACTGATACGAAAATACTACACGAATGAACTGAGTCTTGACATTTATATTTCACATCTTTCTTAAATGTTCCAACACATACAGACATAGACATAGTGTTATACAGTCTTATATGTACACACGCTACGACACCATTAAAGGTGGACAATACACTCACGATGTGACAACATATACAGACATAGACATAGTGTTATACAGTCTTCTATGTACCAACGCTATGACATAATTAAAGGGGGGTAATACACGCACGGTGTGGAATGTTAAAGTGACACGAGGTAAGGGACGTTATGTAATATTGGTGTGTGAATATTAAAGGAGCACAATGCGCTCTAAAGGGACACACGGCACTCATTTTGAATGATTGTTAAAGAAACACAATACACACGCAGTGGGTGAAAGTTAAAAAGACACAGAACAATATTTAAACTTCAAATTTTAGGGCTCGTAATATACCATTTATGTATCGTTTCTCGCTCTACAATCTCCCCTCCCCACTTATAGATATATAACGAAGACGAGAATAACATGTTGATGAAGTTTATTGAAATTTAATCATTGTCTGAATCTTCGACCGTTAGATTTATTTCTAAGAGTTTCTTGAATTTTCTCATCGCTTCATCTGCAGCCCATTCATTATTATATCCGTGTTTGGTCAGTTTGACCATTGTCTTCATGATCATGTTATGTATGGGTGATGTTTTCAATCGATACTGGTAATCTATTAATCGTCTATAACTTTTGAGAAACAGAGCAAACTCTGTGTCGATGGTAGCCTCTTTTCCCGACATGCTCTCATCTCCCGACATGCTCTCTTCTCCTTTCGCATCATTGGTGACGCGTTTCATCATACTTTTGAATGTGTCCATCTCGTTGACACATCGCGCAGCTTTCTTAAGACCGAATACCGTTCTACTACCGACGACATTATCATCTTCTGAATCTGATATCGTTCCCCGTTCATCTTCATCTGAATCTAGAACCGCTTCGTCAGATTCTAGGTCATCGGTATCTTCTCCGAAGAGAGTTGTTTTTGTCTCGGACATAACTCCGTGTTTAATCTGTTTATGTCTTTGTAGATTGTAGTTCGTCGATAAAATAATTCCGCATAAATGACACCCGTGCATTATCGCGAATTATTGGAAGAACGATCACTCTTATAAGTAGCGATAAAAAGAGAGAATAAGGTGTGGTATACAACCGTCGCGTTAAGAGTACGTTCGTCCCGGGGCTAGGGTATAGATATTTGACCGCCGGTGATTCAATTAATGCCAATTTATCAGTATGGTACTCTATGTATTCATTCATGATTTGGCTAATCGTATGACACTTTTCTTTTCATTTTCTTCTTATTATTAGACAAACCTCCAGCTAACACTCTCTTGTTGGTTTGTTTGGACGCTTTACGTGTGTTTGTCAACTTATTTGCTGCAACTTCGGCCTTAGGCATTTCAATCGCTTGAGCGATGGGCGTCACTACGTTAATATGTGGTTTTAGAACGTCTTCTTCACTATCACTATTTTTAGTTCTGTCAATAAAGTAGCGACCCTCATTATCTGGCCTTAACTTCCCATTAATCATGTCTCTGAATTGTTTTCTCCACGTTTCAATATCTGCTGGAATATACGTCATCGACATGTTTCTTCAAATGTAGGGTACAAGTCACTCTTTTTTCTGCATTTTATTTTAGAAAGTTTATCGCCTCTTATAAAAATCGATTATCTGGATATTTATTAATCGAATCGTCGCTAGTCAGGTACAGATAATAATTAATAATGACTATAATATGACTATAGTTTCTACAAAAAAACAATTCAAAGTTTTTCTTCATGATCATGTTATGTATGGGTGATGTTTTCATTCGATGCTGGTATTCTATTAATCGTTCGTAACTTTTGAGAAAGAGGAACAACAACAACAACAACAACAACAACAACAACATTGTTGTTGTTGCGCCGCCGCCGCCGCCGGCGGCGGTTGTTGTTGTTGTTGCAAAATACAACTAAATATCGAAGATTTCAAAATGTTCAATAAAATACTATACAAACCAATTAAATTGACAACGTAGTTGAAGACGTCAACTGTAACAGAAAATGTCTTCACTAAATTATGAGGTATAGTCTACATAAATCACAAGTTTGTTCAATAAAATGAAGCAATATCGACATAACGTTCAGATTAATATAGGCTACATTCCTCAGAGTGTGCAATAAACATAGAACAACACAGTGTTGTGTGAACATTTTAACGTTATTGCAATCGTTTGTCGTACCGCCATGTAAGACTCTATTCTAGTTTTGACATCGTGTCACAACAAACTCGTGCAATAACATTGGTCAGGCCACATATGTGTCTCGTTCTATATATTTTACACACCTAGCTATACTGGGTATGAACGTTCCAGACCATGCTATTGGGGTGTCCTCATTCGAGTACTTGACCAGGTTATGCTATGGTGGGTGGTTCCTGCTGACTAATATGATTGCACCGGTATTTCTTCTCCAGATATATGGAAGGCGAATTCGCGTGGTACGAACATCAACAATGTGATTACTGAAAAAGAAGGTTTAACAATCTGAGTGTTCAATAGGCTGACGGAAACTCAAAACGTATTATTAAAGGCCCACTAAATTTTCGAATCAACCCCCAGATCACATTATATAAAATGTATGCCATATTATATACACTTGAAAAATGAAGCTCCAAAACACTGTATTGTCAACTTATCCGGTGTGATAAACCGTGAACATGTTGTTTTTGTTAAGGTATCGACGTGTTTTCTATGCTTGTTTCATCTGAAATGCACAGCAAAGCCTATTATTTTCAATGGAAGGGGAATAACTCTGTATTTTATTTTGAATTATGTTGCATTCTGGGAGAGAAACGGGGGAAATGTGTCTATGATTTCAAATATTTTCTATTACTCAACGGGCACCTTCTGAGACGTTCCAATTTTATTGTCATGGATTGTTAGTAAAACCGTATAGCAAGGCACTATCAAATGGGGCCTTTAAATTCAGTATTTGGCAATAAAACATCCTATTAACCCTTCCATTACCGGAGCTGCGCTGATGCAACTTTAAAGACCATCTGCCAGTGCATTCTCTTATATATGCGAGTCTCACATAGGAAGACTCGCAAATATAAGAGAATGCACGGGCTTACAATATCAAGCTATAAATTGAAAGGCCAATGCGTTATCTTATATATGCGAGGCGCCCTATGGGTGCACACGACTCGCATATATAAGACAATGCATGGGCACAGGGTTTTTCCAACATGTCAGGAAGCTCCAGTC
This sequence comes from Siphonodentalium dalli, assembly GCA_032622095.1. NCBI lineage: Eukaryota > Metazoa > Mollusca > Scaphopoda > Gadilida > Siphonodentaliidae > Siphonodentalium > Siphonodentalium dalli. Next base: position 68,634,560 of record CP136069.1, read on the forward strand.
ATGACATGATTAATGGGCCCAGATGGTGGTTTCATGTCTTCACATCGGACATGGTATCTTTAAATTCGAGATGCGAATCGTACAAGCCATATATGCCCTCCACACACACGTAGTACGTAGTTTCAGACGCCAAGACGAGAAGAGTACTGTGCACAAAATCCGGCCATTTATGGGACTTTCTCATTTTATACTCTACATAATATATGCAACAAATGAATGAATTTGAGCCACGGGTTAGTTCAAAATGCAACAACATGGTCAGTATAATGAAAATGATTTATGACTCGGGTCATTTTCATTATAATTATCATGTTGTTCGCATGTTTTTTTACACTAATCTATGCAGGTTCACGTTCCATCATTTGCTGCATATATTATGTACAGAATACAAGGAGATGGTCCCATAAATGGCCGGATTTAATGTATAGCCCCCTTTAAACATTCATTTTATTTTGTTCATTTGCAGAAAATGGGGCAGTTGATGAAACAGAATATGTGACATACTGGGCCCGGGTAAGTGAATACATCACTCGTCTAACCATTATTATTTGAAGCTTGTCTATCTCTTCCCATCAAGTATTATATATATTGCAGGGTATTCAATAATATATATGAACCGATGACATATGTCAAGACACCTCTCTCTCTCAATTAATATCAATTTTCTTTAGAATTTTGTATCATATTCGCGGGGCAGTTTTAGGAGATATTTTTAGAACAGACAATTCCGCGAAAACGTTTGGAGCGTACCAAGAGGGATAACTATCTTGTTAGCAACCTCAACCAAGGCAAATTGAAAATAATCTATATATTTCGTGGCAAATTACGATAGAAATAAACCACTTCATTGTGTCTTTATAGACGAATAATATATCCAATATTTAGTTGTGTCTGTATAACAATTGTTGGTCTAGAAAATGGGATTTATAGAATAGGTTGCTGTAATTTTGACCCGGAAGCGTTATACCATCTTCCAGATATTTCAGACCAATTTTGATAACTGCGGCTAGAAAATAAAACGTCACTGTTTTTTGCCCTAGTTTTAAAATACAATAAACATTAATTAAAATCTGGCTAACGATGTGTTAAGCACCATTGTAAGGCCTCCGAGAAGTAAATAGTTAATGGATGAAGTCAGTTTCAACCAATCAATCAATCAAGTTTATTCTCCAAACTAACAAAACAATAGGAGTATTGAGATACAACATTTAACATAAATACAATTTATAAATAACAATGATACTACAGTGTACATGTTTACAAATGGGGAGAAGAGAAGGCGGGATACATGTATATCATTTCAGTATTGTATGTTGCAAAACAAAATATTTCATTGAACTTCAATGAGTTTTCAATAACTATCTGATTCGTCTCAGTATCTACGGTAGTTGAATCTGCACGGAGCAGTCACTTCATATACTTCCGTTGTTCCGGGTTAGGTGTTCGAGTACAAACATCAATTCGTCCATATTTCTATGTTTCGTTGTCCATGCATTACGAATAAATATCGCTGTTTACCAATTTCCGATGGCATAGTTACAAATCACAGCTTTGTTTCGTTAAATGAGGTAACTGTTTTCGCAAGTTAAGCGCATAACAAATGAGCGGTGACTTTATTGAAGTTGAACACGTGGTGTTGCAAAATGTAATAAAAATGCTCATTTCGGCCAATTTGGCCGGTTACTTCATGTGACTTTTTCATCTGACGTGTGTGTCGGAATAATGATATGGAGGATTTATGTAAATGTTAGCCCAAACTACATTTCCAAGTAACGATGGTTTTGTTGTTTATTTTGAGGAATAATACCGCGTCAGATGAATTCAGCCCAAATATGTTAACAGTTGTCGTGTAAAACATTCGGCAGTAAGTTAGCGTTATTTAGTATTTGTGGATGTCCTTTAACATGGGGAAAATAGACTACTGCGCTTGAACGAGCATGTGAATTGTCGTTTTTAATGTATAGCAACTTTATAATCAATAACAGAGGCATTCTCTGTCAAATAAGGTCGCTCTATTTACGATACCAATTGGGGAACTTTGTAAATTAAATTACGCGTAAACTTAACCTGCTGCAAATAGAAAAGGTGTCGGAATCGGCTAACTCGCCCCATGGGCTAACTCGCCCAATCGGCGCGTGCCAACTCGGAATAAAAGGCCAACTCGGAATAAAAGATGCATACGGGGTGTTATATGGCGTTTGGTCCGTTGTTTCTCAATGAATATTATTGAAATTTGGTGTATATGTCCGGGCTGGGACATGGAATACAACAACGTTTGAATTGTTTTTAAATTTACAAATTTGTTGATTTTATTCATTTTGTTTTCGTTCTGAAACACACTATAAAGTGTATATAATATAATAACGAACACGAGACATACATAATTTATGAACTGTTAACAAAATATATCAAATTCAATACATGACAAAGATGACTCAGTGGAGTTTATAAAGTGAACATAAAAACATTGAGGTAAGAATCTTTTTAAGGAATTCAACTTTATTTAATGATAATAAACACATAAATTAAAATAACAAACATGAGACATACATGATTTATAAACTGTTAACAACAGATATCAAACTCAATACATGACAAAGATGACTCAGTGAAGTTTATAAAGTGAACATAAAAATATTAAGGTAAAAATCTTTTTAAGCATTACTAAACCGTTTAGCACAGTCCACTTCACTCATCCGATCATCACTAAACTTCATATTTATCTTGATATTGATCTATCAGATGAGAGCTATCAAATATTTTTTTAATTTTATAGGAAAAAATGGTCGCCAGCGGCCATATTGCATTTACGTTATATGTTTTCGCGTCATGTCGATATCTAGTATTACTTAGAAATTTTACCTTTCCAGATTCATAATTGCTCCATTGACTGTAACAGATGGAATTATTCCCCTCTTCGGATAGAGTGTCACTGAAACTTTATTTTGTCAGACTGTCTGTATAGTCACTGATTATATATGGCAATAATCTGTAATAAGATGTAGCACTATTTTATTTTATATTTACATGCAGTGCTGTTTTTATACAACAATTCTAATCCCCCCTAGATCATCATGTGATCGACCATACATCGCGCGAGGACCTGGTTGAATTAAGGGGGGTTTTTATGGATAACTTCTGTCCTCAAGCTAGATTATACTTATGACATTTAATGGCATGTTTCTAACATGGAGGGTTAGATATGCGTGAGACACCACCACTCTTCAATTCACACCAAGTTATCAGCTGTCATATTCGGATATTAGAACCCATAGCCATGATATATGGTTTATTTTGTGTATACTAGTAATATTGTTATTTTCAGTACCTTTATATACCAGTACTGTGTATAACAATGCATATACATTAATCCATGTATACATGTATATTGATTCAACGGATTCAGTGGTTTTGTCCATCAGTCTATCAAATTTGCGGGGAAAACATGGCCACAAGCAGTACACCCTGTTAAATTTCGAATTTGAATCAATTGGCGCACCCTGCAGCCAGCTTTTATTGGAGAACTTTTTCTCATGTGGATAGTTTGGGTCACCGCTAGATGTGAGCCATGTTTTGTTCTCAAGCTGTCCTTGTGAAGACATCACTGCCAGCGGTGATCTTGAATTTTACTATTTTTATGGCTAAATAATTTGGTTGATCATACAGACGACACCCCTTGTCCGATCGTCACCAGATTCCACAATGATCTTCTGGATAACCAGGGGGAGAGTAATCTAATTTTCCCGAATTTCGTTAAAAAAACATTACCACAGGCAGCAATTTGGTATCTTACTGTTTGATCCTCTTTTGCGTGACTGAATTGTTTAGCAACTGTACAGTCATATCCCTCATATGATAGTCACCACACTTTATATTGATCTTCGGGCTGACAACTAGATGGGAGCTATCGAATGCTTTGAATTTTTTTGGAAAACATTGTCGCCAGCAGTCATCTTCTATTTTGGTTTTTATATACATGTATATCTCTTCATTCGGATAGCCAGTATTACGTAGGTACTTCAACTTTCCGCATTCCTGTCATCATTTGAAATATAAAAATTTACCTGATACCATGCACCCTTCAATTTGTTTCGTCGTATCTATTTTAATGACCCGTATGGTAATATTGATACAGATATATTTGTCAAACATTTCTTTGTACAATATACAGGTATTTAGTTTGTAACTAAATCTAGAAATATATAATAGTAGCTGGTGGACCCTACTTCGTCCGGGATGTTCCCTTCTGATTTTCGGAGAATTGCGCGATTTAACCTTGAATTGACCATTTTAAAGGTGAACGTCATGTCGGGTCACGATTTGACCCGCCCAAAACACTCCCCGGACAAAAGTCACGACAAAAGTACCCGTCGAAATCCGCCCGGCTTTACCCGATTTGACCTTGAATTGACAATTTTGAATGTCAAGATCAGGTCAGGGTCATAATTTGACCCACCCGAAACACTCCTGGGACAAAAGTAACAGTAGGTATTATATTTCGTTGAAATACTTCGTTTTACCAGATTTGACCTTGAATTGATCTTTTTGAATGTCAAAGTCAGGTCGGGATCAAGATTTGACCCGTCCAAATAGTCCAGAAACATACCTACATCAGCACGTTCGAGAACATGGTCCCACGTGAAATTGGACCCGTCAATATTGCTCCCGGGATCGAAGTAGTCCTACACACAAATTTTTAGTCGGATCGGTCAAGGTCCAGAAACATGCCTATGAGCGAGGTCAAGTTGACACGTTAAATACCAAATCCGAGTCGGATCAGTCGAGCAGTGTTAGAGTCTATAACACATACACACATGCATTCATGCATACACACATACATACAGACAGGTGTTCCAAAATGTATAATCGATAGCTACAACAATTCTATGGTAGATAGTTCACGGCCGACCTGATGCATGCATCTTAGTTTTCTTGTGTTTCATTGTGCGGGGAAAGCGGTGAGCTAGGGCTTCACGGTATCCACCTTCAAAATACCGACTACGATATTAAATGAAATACCGCGGTATGATTAAATACCGTCGATAATAATGTCCGAACATTTTTGCTGGTCAAGGTCCTTTGGAACATGCAGTAGGCAATTCAATATTCGGGTGTGATTGCAGTGTCACGCGGACATGAACATTGGACAACGTGTGATCTTGACAATGCGTGGCGCCCTAATGACGCATGGCATGTGAATCATCTTTCGGTTTTCCGTCGGTCGTTGATTTTAAGCCGAAATTAAACCAAACTGGTTATGACGTGTTTGGTGGTTTTAACTTGTCCATCTCGATAATCAAATGTATATGTCTCTTCCTTCGTTTTCTAAAGAAGACTCATCGGATGAGCGATAATACCTGGATGTTCCGTAGTAACTATATGGCGGCCATTTGTCTTCAAACTGCACTATAGTAATGCACATATTGTGTAATTTCAATATATACTGGAGGTTGTCACATCACCTTTATAAATCCTACAATTATATCACAGCACTGCTAAAAGTTGGTTGGGAATAGATGTAAAAGATATTATTGTTTCTACAAGGCATGCACGATATTAATTTTATACTTTTGGTGCCCACTAATTTGATGTTTTCTTAAATTTCAATTAGTTATAGTAAAATTATCTAAACACAAAACCTGTGTATACTCGGGTCTATTGTGTATATGGGATATCCATCTTCTCGAACTGAGTCTTCAACAAATGTTGTATAAAAGGGTGCAAACATCAGCAAATATTAACACGTTCGATTAAATTATAAGTAGTTTCATATATACTGAGGGACGCGTAGCATAGTAACAAGGTGCATGTATTAAATTTTCCTAAACATGTACGAATATTCTTTAACCCTTTACCAAACAGAAGGGCCCTGTGCCAATGCATTCTCTTATATATGGGAGTCGTCCATAGGTCGCCTCGCATATATAAGAGAATGCATTGGCTTAACACATTAAAATTATAAAATTGTTAAAGAATGTAAGAAAAAATGGTAAAAAGTGTTTAAAAAAGATTTTTTTTAGGCCAATGCATTCTCTTATATATGCGAGGCGACCTATGGTCGACTCGCATATATAAGAGAATGCATTGGCACAGGGCATAACTGTAACTATCACAATGTGGTCAAGGAGCCGGTTCCAATGATATCCATATTTGTATGGTTCTATTGAGACAGACCGAAGATAGTTTAGGCTGTTGAAGCTTTATTTGGCCGGTTTTGGCCAGTTTGTTGGGTAGAGGGTTAAAATAATAGATATTTTGTAGCGTTTTCTGCTAACTGTGTACCGGTATAGCAATAATTAGCACAAAAAAAAAATCGCCTTAATTATTGTAAATGCAAAAACAAGCTTCATAAGCCCTCTATTAAATACTTGTGTATGTTGTTGGCTGTTTTATCTGTGTTTATATCAATGCTTGCTGTTGCTTGGTGTATATATATAGTATGACAGGCAATTATCGGTTATTATTTTTTTGGTTCTATTGCAGACGTACTATCAACTAGAGCACCTACACAACCACAACTGGGCGCCGACGTCTTCGTAAATCAACACAAAGACCACTTATCGATGCAACAAACTGATGACGGGAACATGAACTGGAAACCATCGGTTTTATCATCGTGCGCGGAAATTTGTTTTAACTGATCAACTATATATATATTGGCCGTGCAAATGTGTCTCTTTGTTCTTGGGTAATACACTCGTGTAGTTGTCCACGTCGAATGTTTTGTGGATATAATTTCCAAGCATGCCGTATATAGGTAAAACAGCCATTAGTATATGGACTAAGTTTGTGACGACCCGACCTTCTACTGTGTTCGCCGTCTTGTGAGACCGGCATAATACATCCGCCATTTCGGCAATTGCGTAAATTCCCCAACTAACTTGAAATGAGGATCGCGGTTGCTAAGCGACATTTTTGGGTTGCCGTTCATCTCTTCCGGCAGCTACTGAAACAAACCGAAAACTAAAACAAATAATATAATTGTATCGCGAATATATTATCGTGTTGATAAAATGTATCATGTAGCTTTATGTATTCCTATTAATTGTTGTTTCACGTTTGTAAAATGGACATCACAGGCAATTCAAGTTGCATCATTTGCAGTCACTTGTGAATCAGGGATTCGGTAGTCAATCACGTGGTTAACCATGACTTACGAACAACCCTCGATATCATCATCTACGACAACATCGCAATCGTGTGAACAAACTATCCACGATTCGTCCACTTGCGATTGAATCGTTGTCGTCTGAACGTTCACTAAGTTGGAAATTATTATGCGACGATGCGTACTAAAACGCCGGCCATTATTTTGCCCGGTGACGTAATACTGGCGGATGGATTGTACTGGTCACGCATAACGGCGCACATAGTGGAACGTCGTAGCCCCATAGAGCCACGTAGCATATATAGTCAACCTTGAATACACACAGTTTAGCACACATTCTGCGTTTAACTCGTCATAAAACCTTTGAACATTTGATTCTTACCAGCCATGGTGATATAATCACGATTACTACTCTCACACACTCTATATAATCACTTGAATATATATGCTTCGGTGACACAGTACCAATATTAGGTATGATTTTAGTATCCATATCTGTGCGAGGTTGTTAATGAAACCCAAATACGCACGGAGAGTGGTCAAGGTCAAACGGAAGTGCTGCTTATTAACCCCTAAACTTCCCAGATTCATCCAGAATTACAAAATTGCGCCCCCAATAAACAAACTCACAGCCCGGACCCCCTTAATGTCCTCGTACTTCTAATAACTCCTTACATATGTGTTTTGGAACTACCCTCGACTACACTCACGAAGATACAAGGGCGACACGCCCACAAATGCCTGGCAATTAACCCCCAAAATGCCGCCATCGACTATTATGTTTACCCATAACGACGCTGACAGCCCCGACCATCCCGGTCCAACCCGGACCCCCCATATGGACTATATGAGTTATTTTAAGGCCAATATAAGTGCAGGTGTGTCATGGAAACACACTCATGCAGGGTCGCTATTAGCCCTCAAAATGCCGGCATCGGCGAAAATGTTCGCCGCGAAATGAAGCTAACAACCCGGACCGCCCCTGCTGCGTCCAGGTGTTTAGGGGTTAATAAACGGCACTTCGTTTGACCTTGACTACTCTCCGCGCGTATTTGGGTTTCATTCACACCCTCGCACAGATATGGATACTAAAATCATACCTGGACGCAACAGGGGCGGTCCGGGCTGTTAGCTTCATTTCGCGGCGAACATTTTCGCCGATGCCGGCATTTTGAGGGTTAATATCGACCCTGAATGTGATTCCATGACACCCCTGCATGTACATTGGCCTTAACATCACTCATATAGTCCATATGGGGGGGATCCGGGCTGGACCGGGATGGTCCGGGCCTGTCCGGGCTGTCAGCGTCGTTATGTTAAACATAATAGTCGATGGCGGCATTTTGGGGGTTAATTGCCAGACATTTGTGGGCGACTCGCCCTTGTATCTTCGTGAGTGTAGTCGAGGGTAGTTCCACAACACATATGTAAGGAGTTATTAGAAATACGAGGACATTAAGGGGGTCCGGGCTGTGAGTTTGTTTATTGGGGGCGCAATTTTGTAATTCTGGCTGAATCTGGGAAGTTTAGGGGTTAATAAACGGCACTTCCGTTTGACCTTGACCACTCTCCGCGCGTATTTGGGTTTCATTCACACCCTCGCACAGATATGGATACTAAAATCACACCTGGACGCAGCAGGGGCGGTCCGGGCTGTTAGCTTCATTTCGCGGCGAACATTTTCGCCGATGCCGGCATTTTGAGGGTTAATAGCGACCCTGAGTGTGTTTCCATGACACCCCTGCACTTATATTGGCCTTAAAATCACTCATATAGTCCATATGGGGGGTCCGGGCTGGACCGGGATGGTCCGGGCTGGTCCGGGCTGTCAGCGTCGTTATGGGTAAACATAATAGTCGATGGCGGCATTTTGGGGGTTAATTGCCAGGCATTTGTGGGCGACTCGCCCTTGTATCTTCGTGATTGTAGTCGAGGGTAGTTCCACAACACATATGTAAGGAGTTATTAGAAGTACGAGGATATTAAGGGGGTCCGGGCTGTGAGTTTGTTTATTGGGGACGCAATTTTGTAATTCTGGCTGAATCTGGGAAGTTTAGGGGTTAATAAGCGGCACTTCCGTTTGACCTTGACCACTCTCCGTGCGTATTTGGGTTTCATTAACACCCTCGCACAGATATGGATACTAAAATCACACCTGGACGCAGCAGGGGCGGTCCGGGCTGTTAGCTTCATTTCGCGGCGAACATTTTCGCCGATGCCGGCATTTTGATGGTTAATAGCGACCCTGAGTGGGTTTCCATGACACCCCTGCACTTATATTGCCCTTAAAAATCACTCTTATAGTCCATATGGGGGGTCCGGGCTGGTCCGGGCTGGCCCGGGCTGGTCCGGGCTTGTCCGGGCGGTGTTTAGTCACACCGTCACGTTTTGGTGTCTCTCATTTTTTGTGTGTATGTTTCTCCCCTTTCAGTTGTTTGTTTTTTCCCTCACATCGTTTTTCTAGTTTCAACGTATTTGACTCTATTTACTGTTATGTAATCTCTTTTCCATTTCTGAAGTGAGTGTTTCCATTTTTGCGCTAAATTCTTCTCGAAGTTATCAATGTGCTGATCCACTTTAATTTTGATACAATTAAATTTGTCCATATTTGCTATTACTTTTTCCAACAAATTTTCGATGTGTAACATCCAAATTCTCATATCCACAGAACTCAATTGTTCCCATATTTGTGCTTGTCCTCTCAGTCCTGCCTGCATGCTCCATATTTGGTCATAATTCTTCTTTTGTTTCCCGATTATTCTGCTTGGTGTCATGTTATGTTTCCTGGTCACTGATGCATTTACTCTGACAGTCGCTTTTATTATTTCTACATTTCTCACACGACCGCAATATATTAATTTCTGCATTTATTATGTATTTTGCATTCATTCTCCACGTCTATATGCTTTGACATCTGAACTGGTAGTGCTGAGTACAAAAGTCACAAACAATCCTGTTTCTCATTATCTTGAGTTTTCCATTACACAAATAACAGTTTTCTTTTCCTGTGTTCTGCAAATGTTTTCGTGTCTCTGCGGACATCTTTCACAAACTAATAGGAAATTCGTCGTCGCTTTAGACGTTGCTATGCATCCACCATAGTTTCAGTCGCTAATTGAAATGACCCACGCCAGAAGACATAATATTCCGAGAACTTGACACAAAATACTTTCAAATTTCCAAAGATGTACTTCTCCGTGTGTTTTATCTTCTTGATAATATTTCAATGGTTTTTGTTTATTTTATGGTGTTTTTCACAGAGCAAATTATTTTTCAACCAAGCTGGCTATTGTGACGTCACTTTCATATATGGCCTTGTATGGCACTGTCGGGCTCTGGTGCTTACGTGACGCGACGAGTCCCATCCTCCTCCAAATTAGATTTTTTAACATTTAGTTTACTACTTTTTGGTTATTTCTATTTATACGGACAAAATCCTGATTCAACACTTCATGATTCTTTGTGTCTCAATATTTGATCGGTAGCAATGACCACATTTTTGACATCTTCCAGTATTCATTTGTTCTGTTTATGGTGCCTCTCCTATATTGAAAGAATTAAGAGGGAAACCGTCGGACTGCACACATAAAGTAATAAAACCATTATAATCGGAAACAACCTTCACACATTTACGTTTAAAAATAAGATAACAGCATATTGAAATATAGCTGTGAGCTCACAACTAGTATAATTGTCCTACACGTCTTCTGGCAAAGCATTGACAATAAAACCAAGACTTCATTGGTTATAGTTACATACATATCTAAATTATTCTTTCATATATGGACAGCATTTCAAAAGAGTTTTGTTGCAAGGTTAGGCTTTAGTCACCCAGCATGAATATACTGATTCTGTACCTCATTTTAAATCTACAGCATTTAATAACTGAAACCACTCTTTATACTATAATATATATATATACTTGTATAACTTAATGGGAACATCCATTTAGTAACGAAAATGTTACAGGGGGCTGTATACCAAATCGGGCCATTTGTGGGACCATCTCATATAATACTCAATATAATATATGCAACAAATTAATTAATCTGAGCCATGGAAGATTGCAAAAATACACTCATGTGCTCGACGAACTATGTAAAAAAAACATTCTAGTTATAATGAACATGAATTAATGACTTTAGTGTTTTACATCGCTCATAGAGCACAAAAGTATATTTTGCACTGAGCCATGGCTCAAATTCATTCATGTCTTGCACATTATTCTGTCGAGAATAGGATATGGTCATATAAATGGCCAGATGTATTTAATGTTATAACCCCGTCGACGCCAAGCAAATAATATAGACCCCGTTTGCATGGGAAGACACAATCGTTATCCCTGACAACATCATGGGCTATACTTGGATATTTTATACTTTAATATCTTTGCCACATTGTCAGGGCATCAAAACCCCTTCTGCCCCCGATCTTGCTGTATAAATGTAGTGAACGGATTCTTTTCCAGTTTATGAGGGTGTCACCCCTCTTCTTGAGTCCTGTAAACCAGTTAACAGTGAGGGGTAAATACTGAATGTCAGTTAGCAGAGGGGGGGGCGGTTTAGAAAATATGCCATGAAGAACATGTATTTCTCACTTCAATATACCATCTATTTTCATCACTTTTCTCTAAAGTATAAACTGCTAAATTCCGGTCAGAGAAAAGGTCCTGCATGATGGCTAAATACTTCTTGAATTTTCCCGCAAATTGATGACGGGATGCGGCATAGTTTATCTGAAATGACTGACACGGTCAAACTAGTGCCCGATTAGCAGAACGACATCCGAAAATATGTTAAACGGGCAAATTCTAACCACCAAGTACATTTACCACAATTTGCTCTCATCGTAGTTGAGCACCTTCCTTCGGTTAGATACTAAGTACTATTTAAGATGGGGGTATGAATTCTCAATAAGAATACAGGTGTTTAGTCGATGATATCCAAGCAACATATACATAATCATCTACATGACATCAGGAGTCTAAATGTGTGAATTAAAGTGGGGCCGGTCGAGTAAGGGGTACACGAATGTGGAGAGGAACACCAACATTGATAAACAATATCTTAGCGCCGGTGTTCACCAAATGTATACATATTCTTTTCCATGATACAAGGAATGTGGTTTCAATACGCCAATCTGGTGCCGTTTTGGTGAGAAATGGGGGGAAACTAAATCTGATACAAATTTATTTAGTCGCCAATTTCTACCAATTTTATATATTGTCATCTTCCAAATGAGTTTTATTGTGTGGTTTACAGATGTCAAAAGTGACGAAGCTTGAGTCAGCGATAGGGAGGCGAGTGTCACTAAAACTGATAATAAAAGGACGCTGACCAAATTGTCCCCCGACGAAGGTGGTAGGTTTGAAGGATTTATGGGTTTCAGATCCCCATGCCATAAACTGTAGGAGGAATTGACTATACCAATATGAAACAAAGTGCATATTTACTAAATATGTTGCACATTTTCAACATGTCCAAAAAGGGTCAATAACTCTAAAATGAAAACATAAAACAGTTATAATATTATGTCGAAAAATGGCAATAACTCAAACAAAAATGACTTTGACTGAACTTAAAATCAAAGGTGTGCAGGGTATCATGCTGGTTGACATCTGTGCAAATAGTTTAAACAAAGAATGGAAAATGATGGAAGACAGGCAGACAATAGATACGTACCACGATGTACAATTCTATTAGTCTGGTCGATAAAAGGTTTGACCTAGAAAAAATTTGGACTAAGTTGGTTTGTATACCATTTTGGAGAGGAATATATCCTCTATAACATATCCAAAATCCGCTAAAATCCGCTTTGAGCATTTTTTGTAATTCAAGATGGCGTCCAAGATGGCTGCCATTTTCCTATAAGTCAGCTTGATGCAATTATAGTGAGAACATCTTGTCATATGTATACACATGTATACATTTTTATGAAGCTAAGACATAACGCCATCTTTATGTGCCAAAATTGGAACTCCCCGTCCAAGATGGACGCCAAAATGGCGACCGGAAGTGGAATTTTTACGTTTTTTCACTAATATCTTTAAGATAAGTTTCTGTGGTTTGGAACTGGTTGAGAATTGTGACTTTATTTTGTATATAGCATGTTAACTGACCATTGGAGCAATGAAATATGCTGTTCGTGGGGTCCACACCGCTTCCGATCACTCAACAATTCGATTTTACAAAACGCGGTATAACATTTCACAAAATATCCCCAAGATTCTAATCATATTTCATCAAGAAGTGGGAAGAACTGTGCAATGTAAGTGATCCATTCTATATCTTATTGATATTGGAACTCAGTGGTACCAAAATTGTCACTTTGGCTCAAAATGGCCGCCAAAATATGGAAAATGGTAATTATTATCTCAGCGTGCCATGCAACCGCTTACAAGTTGTGGTGATGCACACAATTGACGATTCTGTCTTAATAGCTTGAGTACTAACATTTCTGACACACCTTGGGTATTTGTTACTATTTTAACCACTGAAATCACAAACCTGATATAAAAATCGGCAAAAAATCGCTGTTCAGGTTTGAGTCATTTTTTGAAAGTAAAATGGAACTATGTTTGGTATCAAAGATGTTTATTGTTTTGATATGTGTTACATGTGTCACACTGAGTTGTTTTAGATAAAATTACTCAAGATGGCTTCCAAAATGGCAACCAAATTTTTTTAACATTATTATATACATATACATATGTGTATATACGTGGTGTATATGTATACATAATCAATTGTGACTCAGATGCTACTTAATCAACTAAATGTTCTATTCCCGGTACCCTACGAGTCATGACATTTTGCCAAAAGCTTCCTTGTTTTTGAACGAAATGGGCAGAAATTTGAAACGGAACTGAGAGGGATCATATTATGTGGCTATTCTGGCCCATTTGCATCAACATTGATCAAGTTAATACATTGTGTATGTCTGTTGACTGCATGGTCATAGGCGAGGTGAGTAGGTATACATGGAGTTATTGTATTCATGAATGATGTGAATAGTTATACAATGTGTGACTATATGGTCATGGGTGGGATGTCCATAGTGAGATGTACAGGTATATAAGGAGTAGCTGTATGGTGATGTGTGAGCTGAACATGTTTACAGTGAGTGGCTGTCTGGTCACTGAAGTGGTGTATGGTCATAACGAGAGCAGCTACACTGTCCTGTATGAGTATATGGAGTGACTGTGTGGTCAGAGGTGGGCTGTACATATGTGCATTGGGTGGCTGTATTATTATGTATTGTTATGGGTGGGTGTATATGTATACATATGGTGGATGTATGGTAATGGATGTGTGTATGTATAAATAGGGTGTGGTTGTATGGTTATGGCAATGTGTATATGTGTACATGGAATGACTGCACGGTCATTGTTGAAGTTTATATGCATACACGGAGTACATTTTGATGGCCATTGGCGGCTAGTGTATATAGAGAATGACCTCATGGTGATGGGTGGAATGTATATATTTATATGTAGGGCCTATTGTATTGTCATTGGTGGTGTGTACAATCATACAGTGAATAGCTGAATGCTCATGGAGAGGGTGTATATGTATACAGCGAGTGGCTGAATTGTCACGATTGAGCTGTATATGCAAGTCTGAAGTGTACGAATGGCCGTGTGTGCGGGGTATTGGTATACCTAGAAGGGCTGTATGACCATTTATGAGGTATATATATACACATGGAGTGACGCTGTGGTCATGGGTGAGGTGTATATGTATATCATGAGTGACTACATGGCCATGGCACCACCAATATGCACATATGTATATATGGTTTGACAGTATGGTAAAATTAATGGTGGGGTGAATTGATATACAAGGAGTGACTATGATCACGAATGTGGTTTATGCGTATACAGCGAGAGGCTGAATTGTCATGGGTCAGGTGTATATGCAAGTCTGGAGTGTATGAATGGCCGTATGCGCGGTGCGAGACATTGATATATCTAGTAGGGCTGTAAGGCCACTTTCGTGAGGTATATATGTATATCTTAAGTGGCTATATGGCCACTGGTGTCGCAAATATGTATATATACAGGGAGTGAAACTGTATGACCACTGGTGAGGCAAATAGGTATACAAGACGTGATGTATTATCATGGATGTAGCGAACAGGTATGGAGTGACTGTATGGTCATCGGTGAGGTGTATATGTATATCTTTAGTGGCTGTATAATATAACATATACATGGAGTGACTGTATGACGTATGGTTAGGCGAATAGGTATACAAGAGGTTACTTTGTGTTCATGTATGTAGTGAATATGTATACAGGTCATGTGAGGTGTAGGCGTATACCTGGGGTGTCTGCATGGTTATTCACGGCTATAGGGCCATGCGTTGGTGTATGGGTAAGCCCAATTGTGGCTGTATGGTAATGGGTGAGGTGTATGTCTATACAGCGAGTGGCACATGGCCATTTACGTGGTGTTCATGTATGTATGGAGTGACTGCATGCTCATGTGTGATTTGTACTGGTGCACCTTTGTGTGACTATCGCTTTCCACAATAACTCAAAGATATGTTAATCGATAGAGGCAATATCAGAGTGTTCTCCACATTTTATATGCAATGTGAAGAAAACGGTTTTCCTGACAATCGTTTATAAGTTAATCAATTTTGATGCTAATGGGCCAAAGTAGCCACATACTATGATACCTTTCAGTTCAGTTTCAACGTTCTGTCCGTTTCCGTAAAATAAATATGGACAGAATCCCAAAAGAGGTGTTCGGCAAAATCCATACTGCATTCCTTAAAATTAATTTGTCGTGCCTCATAAGGTGCTGGGACAACCATAATATAAGATTAAGTTGTCAGTTGATTAAGCGGGATGTTTAATAACCAAGGGAGTCACAATTTGTTACCATTTCGGAACAGCAGAGAATAATGTTCGGAATATAAACTTTTTACCAAATTTGGTTGCCATTTTGCAAGTCATCTTGAGTAATATTGTCTAAAACACCACACTATGCCTTATCTAAGGCATATCAAAATAAAAAAGAACCTTTGATACTAAAGATGGTTTCATTTTACTTGAAAAAAATGGTCCAAACATGATTTTTTTTTTTTTGCCGAGTTTGATGCTATTTGTGATAGAAAAATCACATAATTCTGGTAATTTCAGAATAGTAAATAGTAAAAATTAATCAAGGTGCATAAGAAATGTTGGTATTCAATGTATATAAGACAGAATAGTCATTTGTGTACATCACCACAACTTGTAAGCGGTTGCATGGCACGCTGGGATATTAATTACCATTTTCCATATTTTTGCGGCCATTTTGACAGCCATTTTGAGCCAAAGTTACAATTTTTGTACCATTGAGTTCGAATATCAATAAGATATAGAATGTATCACTTACATTGCACAGTTCTTCCCACTTCTTGGTAAATATGACCAGAATCCCAAAGGGGATCTTTTGTGAAATGTTATACCGCGTTTTGTAAAATCGAACTTTTGAGTGATCGGAAGGGGTGTGGACCCCACGAATAGCATATTTCATTGCTCCAATGGTCAGTTAATATGCTATATACAAAATAAAGTCACAATTCTCAACCAGTTCCAAACCACAGAAACTTATCTTAAAAGTATTAGTGAAAAAACGTAAAAATTCCACTTCCGGTCGCCATTTTGGCGGCTATCTTGGACGGGGAGTTCCAATTTTGGCACATAAATATGGCGTTATGTCATAGATTCACAAAAATGTATACATGTGTATACATATGACAAGCTGACTTATAGGAAAATGGCAGCCATCTTGGACGCCATCTTGAATTACAAAAAATGCTCAAAGCGGATTTTAGCGGATTTTGGATATGTTATAGAGAAGAGCTTCCTCTTCAAAATGGTATCAAAACCAACTTAGTCCGAATTTTTTCTAGGTTGACCCTAAAATTTGAGTTTATCGACCAGACTATACCCGGACATGATATGCTGGTAGCGTGAACCATAACATTTCATGTAACGGCTATCTCGAGGACGAGGTTGATTTGTTTGAACATATTTTATTTGACCCTCATTACATAATACATTTTACAAATTAGAATCTGAAATAAGATATGAGTTAATCAAAAGGGATGGGAGCACAAGTTATTCAACATAGAATATTGCTCCTCTCCCTTGACAATATTGAAACGCAAATTATTAATTGTATATGGAATTATGTAGGACTCAATGTTTGCTTATATTTGGAATGTAGTACCTAAAACGAGGAGGGTCGAGAATGAGGGTGAGGTATAAAGTGAGTAGACAGATATCAAGTATGGGATGTAGGTCCCATGGCGAGCTGAGCCGAGTATTTTGATGGCAATATGGGGAATGTATGAAGATATAGGCTTATTTGGATTTTGAAGATTTTCCGTCAATGATGCAATGAAAGTTTGCTTATTGCGAAACAAGTTATCATTTAAAGTATTGGATAGGTTGCTTTGACCAAAGAGGATATCTTCAACCCTATCAACGAAAATTCCATTTAGCCAAAGGCGTTGGATGAATATTAAGCGACTCTCTTCAAATAACGGGCACTTGAAGAAAAAATGCGATGCGTCTTCAATATAAAACCCACATTGGACGAGGTTGATTGCAGAAGATGATTGGTCACGAATAGGATGTGGTTGGTTGATGAAGGTAATTGTGACACTCCGCTGCGATCAGGTCGGCGTTTTCATTGCGCTGAAAATGTATCAAAGCGTCAAGCTAAACGCATTAAGGTATCCAAGAACCGATTGGTGACGCAATTGACACTGTCTAGGATGGGAGCATGATCGCCCCTGAGCGCCAGAGGTTCGGCGTTCTAACCAGGGCGCAGTACTGTCGCCGTGGCAACGAAAAGCGAGCGACGTGAGCGTCCCGTTGACTTAGCAAGGATGCATACAAGCTACTCATTGTCGCAGCAAGAAATCATCTCTTTCGTCTCTCTCCCGAGCTTATTGCGCTCTTATTGCGCTGCCACACGATGTTGCCACTGCAAATATGGCTCTCGTTGTACGTCCAATCGTGACAAATGGCGTTCTTCCAACGTTTGCAGCAGGCTTACAGTACGATCCCACTTTGAAATGCGATCTGCTCACCCACACCATCGGAGTTTGCATATAATATGCACATTTAAACTGGAATCCGATGTACATGTATTCCGTCACGAATGTGGCACATGTATAACATGGAATACGCAATAAGAATAGTGCACGTGAAGTGGCACCTAAATGAAATCCAATGTATTCCGTATATACATGTGCTACATGTAAACAGACATAAACAACCATGGGAATGGTGCTGTCGGCCTCCATAGGTCATGCCATTCAAAAATAAAAAGGGCATATATTATGCCGATCTATTTAGCAACGCTGTTCCCCGACGAAATTCCGCGTTATCACTATCATACTATAGTGGAAAAGTGAATCGAAACATATGCTCAATTTAAATTATGACTATATATCCGGAACATATATAATTGGAACATGGACAACTAGTCTATTGTGGATTGTTGGGTATATTCCCACAACCTAAAAACTGACTATGACTGGAGCACGCAGGAGGCCCTATTTATACTCTCCGCGCCCACGCAGAGAACGTTTTGTAAACTTATTGAGAAGGTACTAGCAACACAGTGACAGCGACTTGAACGCACAAAGGACCTTTATAGCTTAGAGGAAGCACAGTGAGAGCGCATGGGAGCGTGAGACTTGACAAAGTAGAAACGCAATGGGTCGTAATAAGAGCGCAATAAAACGTGATAAGCGGCATATTTTTCCGCGCTCCTCCTGCGTGTTACTCATATTTTGGTACCTTTTCAGCGCAATGCAAGCGCCGGCCTGATCGCAGCGGAGTGCGACAGGGGTTTTAAGCTTACTGTAGTCGCAGAGGAAACGATTGGTTTCTTACTGCGACCACGAGTAGCTTGTATGCATCCTTGCTACGTCAACGGGACGCTCACGTCTCTGGCTTTTCGCTGCCACGGCGATAGTACTGCGCCCTGGTCAGAACGCCGAACCTCTGCGCTTGGTTTATGCATGCACAAAGCAAGCGCGGCGCTCTGGCGCTCAGGGGCGATGATGGGGACTCTTTCTCGTCCTAGCCAGTGTCAACTGCGTCACCAATCGGTTCTTGTATACCATAATGTGTTTAGCTTGGCGCTTTGATAATTTTTCAGCGCAATGCAATCGCCGGCCTGATCGCAGCGGAGTGTGACAGGGGTTTAAAGCATCATTGGTTATACCATAGGAAATGTTCAGATAATAAGTTCAACAGACGTTTATTTAACTTATCTAAATAAAATCCCTCATAAATAGGGCTCCTTCTGCACTCGTATTTATCTATCGTCTGGTTTTATCACCTTAAGATCCCTCCAAATGAATAATAGACTATTCAGATCTACACTTTTTAACTGACTGGGAGAATCCATTTAGTATAGATATGGTTAAATCACATGACAACAAAGATATTCCCGATGCATAATTATAAGAGCAAATGCACATATGGGAAAAGTGTGGCGACACTCGAATCATGTATTATAAACAAAGTCCCTGACTCTCCTAACTGCTAAAAATCAATAATCAGAATAAAAAAAATAAGTATTTCTAGTTTTTCATGTTCTCCCTGCTTGTGATTTTGTTGTAGCGATGTATACATTTAAGAACACACAGAGACCCATCTCGAATCAAATGGCTTTAGATGGTTTTAGACAATGACACTTGATAGTTCCATATGTACATATTCCAAAGGGAAAGAGTGTTATTACTAGTTGTATTTCCAACACCTATTGGCGCCATCTATACATTATAATTACTGTCAATTTCATACAGATGTTATTTTCATGCACTTTGCTTATTAAGTAATACATGTATTGCAAATGTGTCCAGCAGTGGCCCATGGCGTTTTATTAAAACAACTACACATTTATATATATATACAGGTATATTCTGTGTAATAACAAATATGTTGGTCAGATATCCCGAATTATGTGAGCTCTATCGGAAGTCTTCCTCAACCAACGATGGGTGTCGATGGTGTCGTTCGTAAATGTGGAGCATGGAGGTGTTCCAAAAGGTAGAATGTCTGTAAAAGAAATAAAATGAAGAATGTTGGTGATTACCAAGTATTATTTGTGCATTATAAGTAAAATTGGTATGTTAGTACGACTGGAATCGGACATCCTCCAATTTACTACACAGGTGAACCAGTCAGCGCCTGAACAGAATGGATCCAGTTTGGAAAGTAAAATTTCAATGTAAAATAATGCCCTAAATAATCGACTCCTTAACCACAGCAGAATTATGGGTAACTTTTCAGGATTTAGTCGGAAATATGGCTTGTTGCCATTCATCGGAAAGCTCTCAGTGGGCAGTCTGTATTCTAGTTATTAATTTCTTCACCAGATTCCACTATATTATAGCAATAATGTTCAGACAATCGGATCAGTTACATTCTAATCCGATGTCATAACACCATCATCCTATAGCTTAGGGACTGAGCATGTGTTTAAAGCAGTTATTTCTGATGATCCCTTATTTCCGTGTATTTTAATTCATTTAAGTCGTGCAGTCAAACCTATTATCACCACAGTGCACTTATCTCGTCGTCGCATCACGCCTCGTTGAAGAGGTCAGAACGTTGGATCGAACTCAACGCATGCATGTGCCGCCTCCTATGATCCAGCGATCTAACCTCTTCAACACGACGTGGTACTATGGCCTTAACAATTCACTCTGAATAATATGTATTTACTGTCTTTCCGACCACCAGAAATAAGAATTTTTCACAGAAAACATTAAACTTCACTGTTAAAGTTAATAGACATTAACTAGAAAGAGACATGCTCTCGAGTAGTCCCTTACAGTTTCACATTTAGCAACACCATCCGTGCACATGATACATACAGCTATTATGTTATACATACACGTATATAGCCGTGCATTATATATGCAAGCAAATTTGACTCCCCCATAGCATCTGCTTAGTGTTAAGGTGGCGACAGGAAGAAAGTCTAGCCTGAATAAGTCACCCCTCGAATATAACATATAGTGTAACTGTTAATTCTATTTTCACTTGACGAAAAGTGAGGTTTACATATATGGCGATTTCACGTATTTTCCATGTAATGGATATACGTGACATTTACGACGCTCTTATTCCCAAATACATAAATTCTTTAAACATGGAGTTTGACGCCATGGAGATAACAAAACAATTTGTAATAACTGACATGACCACCGCTGTAACTGACCACAGGGCGTGCAAAATAACTCGTGTCGTCTCTATCGGTGTATTTTATGTATTTGGAGCTGACTACGTCTAACATAGTTTGTTATATTTTGCTGTTGCATTTGTAGTCGATCTGATTGTTTGGTTTTTTCCATGTCTGTCATTTTTTTTTTGGTGTTGATGTTTTTAAATTTGAATCATATGATGTGCATAAATATATACGCCGTGCCAATAATACAGCAGAACATACGATTTACTTACCTGAACCCAATAATTTACAAACTCATCATAACGCACCAAACCATCTCCTGGAAATAAATATTAACATTGTTATTGGTGGACTATGATACACACCACATGCACTATATATTGTGTTAGGTTGTTACCAGGTGGTTTGCATGTGGTTTTTGTATCCCGGTATGTTTATGTCATATAATCTGATCAACTGAATTGTCCAGCAATAAATAAAACTCAATAAGCAAACATAGATGTAACAAAAATTATAAATTACAAATTATTGTATCATTGCGTGTTCGTAACCAGTAGCCAGGTGCATACAGATTAAGTCCAGTCCGCTACTATCATAAGGATCCAATGTATTTCCTTGTTTTGTCGTCCATATTGGACGCCATCTTGTGTTTTCACAGACATGTACCACTTGTGCTCTGGAGTGCTATCACATGTACTGCGGAGTGGTACATCCACATCTTTAGATGCAACGGATATAACACATTATGATACATTTAAGATAATCGTCGTTTTGTGAATCGATAACATAACCGAATATCATATTTTATGACGAAATAACATGTCCAGATCCCGACGTGATTAACCAGGATTACAACTGATACAGAAGTTTATCTACCGTTTCCTACGAAATCCCCTGATATATTTGGCGATAACGAAAAGCATCCGTATCGTTACTGCAGTTGCGATACAAGACGCTCGTGACGTCGTTGACTGGTTCAAAATCATGAATGAACTGACGTCACATCAATCGCGTGAAAAATCAAAACGACATTCCAACGTATATTCTTGCATACTATAAACAAATTGTTCCAAGGTTTTAACATTATTTGATTGCCTACCAGGCTACCACCATGGGTATTATGGTATAACATATCAAAAAGTAACTAATATGTATTTGTTCAGTATTTATTATAAGTGTAAGAGATTTTGTCCATTGAATACAATTTCCGTTAGGCATATTCGCGTGAACTTGCAGGTTGTGAGAATTTAGTAAAGGAGCTAATCGCCTGACACAGATACCTTTGCATGTTGTGAGAATTTACTCAAGAAAGCTAATCGTCGGACACACATTCAATAGTTTTGGCATTTAAGAAACTCCTAAAATGTAATTTGTGCGGTGGATTATGTCACACTAATGGTAGATACATGTATTATATACACAATGTGGTTGTAACGATTCATGTATCGCGACTCGGATAATTTTCGTGGCCATATAGCGACTCGGCGACCAAGGTCGCCTCGTCGCTATATGGCCACGAAAACTAGCCACATAGCCACAACTAGCGATACATGAATCGTTACAAACACATAGTGTATATAACTCATATATATTAACATACAATGGTCTAACTATTGTTACGGGTGAGCGATTAAGTATACCCATGTTAATGTCATTTAGAAATGTATACTTTTGAGATTATTAAATAGAATATGTTGGCAAAGGTAGCAAAACGAATAATATCTGGATAATGTTCATTTGCTTCAGTATTGTGAAGAATACAATGTGCTGATGTGGCTAGATGCACTGGGATGCACAAACCCATAAATTTATTTACGGAGGTTCAACCTTGAGTGAGATTTGGCAGGTTAAGGGTTTGTAAATGTCTGTCTGGATATAATTGGTCACGGATCGTGAGCATTAGCAGTTCGAAATTTCATGCCTGGTACCAAATTAGGCAGAAACGTCAAACCAACAATAAGATAGTATTGCTCTGGTAGCAGGGATGTGGCTAGAGGGTCTCCGCTGGGGGCGGTTTCCACCTTGGGAAATTCCAAATGCACCCCCCCCCCCCCTTGAGTCGGAATCACACCAACACAACTTTTTGCATAATTCCATTTTGCACCCCCCCCCCCCTTGAGTCGGAATCACACCAACACACAAGTTTTTGCATAATTCCATTTGCACCCCCCCCCCATTGTACCTCATGCTCAGGCCTAATTTCCTATATATTCATAAGCCATGCTTCTATGTTCCCAGTATGAGAACATTAAGATATTTTAACCTGAAAATTGCCCCAAAAAAAAACAACTAATGGTCTACTTCCAGACAAATGCACACAGCTACCGACAACAGACCAGGAAACACCGGGCCGACCATGGTTGTTCGGCCCGGTGTGAGAAAATTTTGAAAACTATACAAGAAAATCACAAATCTTAGCATCTAGACTGGCCTCAACTGAAGCTTTCCTAGTGTTGGAAATTTCAAACCTCATGGAAAATTCTTCAACTGATGACCATTTATGTCTACAAGTTTGACCAAATGTAGTAAAATATTGTTTTGCTAAACTAATTAGCAGTTTCGTATTGGCCATGTGGAGGGGCAATGACACACCGGGCCGACCATGGTTCGGCCCGGTGTGCGAAAATTTTTTAATCTGAACAAGAAAATCGGAAAATCCCAACATCTAGACTAGCCTCAAGTCTTCTTAGAGTTGGAAATTTCAAACCCTACACCCCACCACTTAGGTTGGAAAATTTTCAACTGATGACAATTCCAATGACAATGTTGACCAATTGTATGACAATATTGTTTTCTTAAATTAACTAGAAGTTTTTGACTGGCCACGGGGGAGGGACCAGGACACAAGCTTTCCAAGTGTTGGAAATTTCCAACCTATAAGGTTGGAAAATTTCCGACTGATGACCATTTCTGTCAAAAATTTTGACCAAAAATAGGAACATATGCAAATATTGGTCGAAAAACAATAAATTCCCCCCAATAAATTGTTTTTACCTGAAATTAGGAATTTCCAACTATTGAAAATATAGCTCTCTGCTGGGATGAGACACCCCCACCCCCTCTAGCCACATCCCTGTCTGGTAGTTTGATTGTTCAACTGCAATTTATGGTAACGATTGTCGTATTGGATCTGAAATGGTCATCTGTTGGAAAATGTTCAGCCATAGGGAGTGTCATGCTAGGATTTTCCAGCATTTAAAACGCTTAATGTACCAATTAACTGTTGGCAAAATTACACAACCCACGGGGTGTAAATTTCCCAGACTTTCGAATTTGGGACTGGATCAATGGGGCCTGCAGCTGCATAATTTAAGTGTTCCCGCACTGCCCGGGGGACACCCATCAACGGACACTCTCTGGCTACGTTCCCCCTGATTATGTTCATCAAACAACCGATAACATCTACGATGGTTACTCACCGTCCTCGTCCATCATTTTCACGAAACTGGTATAATCGTGCATGTCTAGAATGTCGTCCTCGTCCACGTCATACAGGTCAAAAAGCGCATGCGAGAAGTCATCGAACTCTGGCGTGTATGTGATGATGTATATCGTATATTCCGCTCTCGTTACTGTGTGGCTGCCTGAAAACGTAGGACCATGTCGGAAATAAACAGTGAAGACGATTGCTAAATAAACAAAGCCCAACATTATAAAGATTTTTTTTCTACGCTCCGGGAATGAAAATGGATTGTGAAATTCATTGGACTACTTGTCTATATATAATGCATGTCTTGCAACGAAATATCGCAGAAGCAGCTGTCTTGAATCAAAATGCTGTTGCCAAGCACTTTAGCCTGACAGCTGCATGTCTTTATTAAACCTCCTAAACCAAATCGTATTCGGTTCCGTGAAACATTTGTGTTCCTTTAGATAACATTGTGCAGTTAGCCACCTAATGCGCATAAGATTGTCCACTTATAAATGGACAATCGGTACCTAAAATGGTCGTTAATAAATGGACAATCCGACAATCTTTAAAAACACTTCCAACTCTTCTTCAAATATCTCCGTTATTTCGTCAAAAACACTTCTTCTCATACAAATCACCGTTATTTAGCAAATTAATATTATTTTATGGAGTTATTGCCCTTTCATATTAAATATGAAGCTAACATGCAGGATTAGCAAAACATGTCTTCGTTTAGTGGACAATCCCGAGATCGCGTGCCACGCGTGGTTGGATTGTCCATTTATTAATGACCATTTTAGGTACCGATTGTCTATTTATAAGTGGACAATCCTTGAAGAATTGCCTGAGTTAGCATTAGCCAATTAACAAGTTCTACCATGTTCACGATAACGGAAATCAGAAATACAGAAACCTAACTTTGTTTTACCTTCTTGAATCAGGCCCCTGCCCCCCCCCCCCCCCCTCATCCACATATCACAGCAATATTACAGTAACTGTTGGTATATTAAACTTACCGTCTCTATCGTAAATGAAGAATGTTTGGTTCATTTCTTGTGGCGAGAAATACCCATCGTTGTTAAAATCTGACGACATGAACATGTCCATTGCGGTCTCGTTGTATGGCCGCAGATCACGTCTAGAACGAGATTACGCACTCCGGTATTACATGTAAATCACACGACGCGAACCTGTTCATCGCGGTCTCGATGCATGGCGTCAAATAACGCCTAGAACGAGATCACACACATCGTCATTAAATCAGACGACATCAACATGCTCGTCGTGGTGTCGTTATGTTATGGCATGAAAACTATGTAAAAACTTGGTTTTCCGGTACCAAGAACTTCTGTAAAATAAAACTGTTAGCACTTCATAAGGGAGAGAAAAGAAAATAATATGTTCAAATCATCAAGTATATTAAACTTAAGTCATAACTGTTGTCTTCTCTGGTTAATAATTGTTCATATCCTATACACATTAAAGATGGTAATATGTAAAATTCAAGATTGTTCGTCAGAATCTGAGCAATTAATAAGAGACGATAAAAACAATGTATTTTAATACATTTGAGACATTGAAATATTAATTTATGTTGTGTACCTTTCGCGGCACCAAGGACTGCTAGAATAATTAATAAGTCCAATCACAAAATAGCTTATTGTATTGGCTTGGCTCTATGATATAGTATGCGTTATTTGTATCATAAATGCATCACAATATTGAGTTAAATTGCGATTGCATAATATACCTCCATATATCTTAATGAAGAGTGAAGCAGTCACAGATATTCCAACACAATGAAAACAACAGTTGTTGATATATTGTGCGGTCCATTGAAGAATTGGGCCACATAGTTATGATATATGGTGGACTGCTTTAACATAGTTATGAAACCATGACCCAAAACTCATCTCATTTTTATTGATCAACAGACAAGACAAATATAGGAAATTATTTATGGGTAATTGCCTTTGTAAATGAAAATAAACATTCAATTTCACGAATCAAAAATAATTAAGTCTCCTCTCATGATCTTCAGATATGATATCATGGAAACATGAACTGCAATTTCGACAAACATATATTTTGCAGATGTTATTGTTACCTGCAAGCAGTGAAATTTACTAAAAATGTCATGCCATAAAAGTTAAGTAAATTCAGTTATAATGTCCAACGGTTAATGGTTTTTACCAAATTTCAAGAAGAAATGCCTGACACAGTTTAAGAAAATCCATTTTGAATACCGGGAAATTTTGGCAAAATATGCGTCTGACCCTTAGGTTAAATTATGGTCCCGGCCTGACCATATTTGGTGTAAGTATGACCCTGTTCGACTTTGCTGCTTATATTGATGATTTGATGCCAAATTTTGCTACATTTGTCTGATTGGTATCAAATTGGGAATGTTGGGAAATAAAAGTCAACTTCGGTCTATTGTTTTTAATTTTGATAACCAAAAGATAACTTTGTACTATTAGTAATTGGATTTTTTTCAATCAAGCAAACTATTTTTGTTAACAATAAATACAGTAAAAGTTGAAATCGAAATTTGTGTCAACGTGTGTTGCTAGAATTTAAGTTTCGTGTTTCAAAACACCAACGGTAAGAAAGACACGCATAATGACTTTACCGTGCATATGACATGGAAAGTAGCCTGTTTTTTATATATAAGGTTTCCATCGAATCAATATATTTTGTGGCGTACAACTTATAATCTCCATTTGCACACCATTGTACACCAAACCTAAAGGCTCGGTGTGAAATGTCATAATGATGAGAGCTGTTTTGCAAATGTATGATTTTATTTTCGCCCGATCATATACGCCTGGGTGATATAAGACAACACTCTACACATATTATCATGTAAAGAGTCATTCGTCGCTACAGTTAGAACTTACGCAATCGTCCCACCAAACATACCGAGGACATGTATTGTCGCAGCAAATATCAGAATCTTCATCGTGTCCTGAAATCGGAAATAATATGATCATACGCTAGCGTAATTAACGAACCAAAGCAAAACCACTCACACACGGGTAGCTGTGGCTTTTTTGTTTTATTATAATTTTTTCTTTTTAGCAAAATCAGTTTATAGATATCCCTGGTATTCCCTCCAAATAAAATTCACATACGCCTATATTTCCTGGGTTGATTATCAGTAAAAGTAATTAGAGTAAAATTAGGCCAATCATACTTCCGGGAAGTCTTGATTGACAACTAAACTATATATGGTATAAACTACCAACACCAAAGTGAAAATAGTTATACCTTGTCGAGATGGGAACGGAAAAAATTTAATGAATTCAACCTACATCTTTCTTGACGCCGGGTGAGCGCTGGGGCCGAGATAAGCTATGGAGAAGCGTGTCCATTTTATAGCTGTTCATTTCATTGCTAAAGTGTCACCGTGTCGATTTCAACGAAAATCGATTAACAACGTCATCGCGTAACTTTCCGCATTGCCAGAGTTCGCATGAACCGGCTGCACGAATGTATCTTCTGCTTTGTTCACAGTTATATGTTAACTTTCGATTCCAGAAAATAGCATTTATGGATTATCACACGCATGTAGGTACTATGTAGTCTTATGATAACAATTATTTCCATATTACATATATTTTATTTCGTTTCGCACAGTACCGCACGGTACCAAGTGATGTACATTAAAGGCCCAGTAGAAATGTAAATCGTGGTGACATTCTTATTATATTTCACATCAGGAATTTCGATCACTACTTTTCACTGGCGCAACACTAGAGACCCTGTGCCAATGCATGCTCTGATATATGCAAGTCGACCATAGGTCGCCTCCGATATATATGAAAATGAATTGGACTAACAATTTGTTATCATTGTTGTTACATTCTTTAACAATTTATATATATTATTTTATGTATTTCTTACATTCTATAACAATTTTTATCGTTTGTTCTTATATTCTTTACCAATTTTATAATTTTTTCTTACATATTTAAACAATTTTTATAATTTTTTATAATTATTTCTTACATTCTTTAACAGTATATTTTTTTTCGCATTTTTTCTTACATTTTTTAACAATTATAAAAAAAATTATATAAAATTTATTAGGCATTACATTCTCTTATATATGCGAGGCGAGCTGTGGTCGATTCGCATATATAAGAGAATGCATTGTCACAGGGTTTTGGCAAAAATGCACGAAGCTCCCGTCATTAAAGGGTTAAGTTGGTTTTCCGTTTTTTTCATCTTCAATTTTATAACAGATGGTCTATCACTTCCTATAACAAGTTGTATCTAGTGTTCTAGGTATAAATAATAATTAGGAATCGAAGACCCATGTCTGGAAACGTTTCTATCAATTATTATTGATGTTATTTCGCATTTTCTTGTATAATATACATGTACATACAATCACTTTGGAACAACATACCGCTCCCGTTCGTTCGGCAGCCGTAACTAACTCCATCTAAAATTCTTGAAAATTGTAACGAAAAACTGTCCCACTTTATTATTGCATTACAATAGAAAATATCAATATGCAATCAATATTAATTGATAGAAGCGATTCCATACTGGGGTCTTCGACTGGAAACTATTTAAAACGTGTTTGAACATATTTAATGCCACTCGCTCAATATCCTAATATGTCTATATTGTCGGTTTTCAATAATTCAAATAGTCTGTTATGAGTTTCCACACAGCAGATGCTTGGCCGACTTGAGCGATGTGCAATTGTTGGATTGTACACTGTTTGAATCTCGCGCCAAGTTGTTACCCTTGAGCAAGGTCGCTCGTACTGTGTCTGCTTTGCACCACCCATGCATTACAAGGGTATCTGATAATGAGCAGTGAAAGATCTTGTCAGTATGCTAGCCATATGGTATCCTCGCATACTCCCGGCTGTACTCCCCCCCCCCCTGTCCCCGGGGAGCAGTAGATGGTTACTGAATGTTCAGGCTCATCAGGGTAATAATTGTAAAACTTTGAGCGCTTTGGGCCTCATGGGAAAGGCGCTTTACAAATGCTATACATTATTATTATTATTTTCTCTTGTTGGATTTTCATAATAATACTACCTATAAGCAATTTGTCGCGAAATTTATGTAAGTCTTCACAAACCTTAAGATAACATATTCGTCTCCCAATTTATGTTCTGATCTTGTGATTATTCGTCTTCCACCACGAAGTGTTAAAATGGCAATCTATGGTTGGCTTATAAAAGCAATTTGGAATGCAAAGAATTCTTGAAGATATACAATATATTGTTCTGATGACATTCGCTTCTGAATTTTCCCGTTATCGATATAAGTCGATAAATACATGAGCTACATTACTACGTGCAGTATGTATCACAGAAAGGCGCATTGTAGAATTTGTAGTCATAAATAATACAATTTCGAACACAATGTTCGGGCCCCGAACAAAATCTGTGCCGTATCGTCAGAATTCTTGAATCGGATACGGAATGACAGGAAAAGGTACATCGCGTTATCGCGTGACATGAAGCTACTTAACAATTTCATTGATTGATTGATTGATTTATTGCAGAAATCACATAACAGTGAAACAAGCAAAACATATATACACTACATGTATGTACACAACTTTGGATATCACATTAAATCGTGTAATTTGAGGATGCAAACCACCAGGTGACTGGCTAATATGCATGACATATACCGATTCCTATACGTGTGCTAATTGTGTGAATGTAGAGGATTTGTGATTATATACATATATACTATAATAGCTCAATATGAATAATGCCGCTTTGCGATAAGATGGCGAATCTAAAATCACATCTCACCAACATTAATCAAAAGCAGTATCGCAGCAATTCGGTATCATTTCGTTATCAGCTCTTGTGACGCAATACCATGTTAAGGGGGGTAGGTCAAGCGACCAATTTTGAATAGGTATTTCCATGAAAATCTGGGAGCAAAAGTTACAGAGCTCCACACACTTCTAGTGATGTATTTGAAACAACAGGTATTTGTCTGGCGTGTCCGCTTGGAACCTGTTCCATTATAATGTTGGTGTATTTAGTTTTGAATTTCATATTAATTTTTCAAATGTCGGTCATGCATGTAGAATCATTGTCAATGCGCGATCTGTCAAAGCGAGAATTCTATTCACAAGATTGAGAATCAGTAATCATCGACTGGAAATCGAAAAAGGGAGACACGAACAGCCCCCAAAATCCGCGAGAGAAAGATTGTGTTCTGCGTGTAATTCAAAACAAATTGAGTCAGAATAACATTTCATCTTAGAATGTCAGGCCTACGAAAGTATTCGTGAAACTTTTGTAAAGGACATAATTGCAACTTGCCCTCATTTCTTAGAAATGACAAATTATGAGAAGTACATATTTATTATGCAGAATGAGCAAATGGCAGCCGTTAACGTTATATGCGACATGATCCGGTCTTTCTTCACAATTCGAGACAATATACATATATCTAACAATAGCAAGTATACCTGAGATTTTATGACAATAAATTCACGAGAACGTATATGCATATCGTATATATGTGATTACTCATGTTAAATTATTCTTTATGTTGATATATGTTGTATTTATTATATGTGCAACTGCCCATTGGGTGGATTTTGCATTAAATCTTATCTTATCTTATCTTATCTTGTGATGTAATTCCAGAAAAAAAATATATTTATTGAATTTTTTTTATAATTTACCTAGCGCACATGCCAGTTTAATATTATGACTGTTGAATGATATGTCCTGCTTTGATTCGATTTGCATGGAAATCCCCATTCAAAATTGGTCACTTGACCTCCACCTTGATCATGATCTCACACGATAAAGAAGACAATTGCCATGCAACTGCTCTAACTATTGTTTTGAAGAAAGTCCTTGACGTCATACGTGTGCCCTTATTAAATAAAATAGGCTGGCGCAAAACGTTATGAAACGAATTTTATATGGAGTCTGTTCTAGTTCATTTGCTGCAATATTGTTAAGAGTACAACCTGTCTGTGAATGTACCTAGACGCGCTATCCCTGTTTCTACAACAAGGAAGTAGTAAAATAGGCGCTGTCAAACTCAACTATAACAGTTAAACGGGCATGGCCAGCTGTTTTTAATTTTTCGAACAGAAGTGAAATAAACGCTTTTCATTTCTACCATATCAGGAATAGACTAAAACGTAACACTCTTGTATGATCCATGCGTGTACATGACTGTTGTTTGTTTGGGACCCAAACACAGTGCATGTTCAAAGTTGTATTTGTTATGACTTCAATGCGTCTTTCTGGGACATATCATGCTCGTAGAAAGGTAGTGTATGTGTCGACCTATTTCGATACCGGGAAAAATTCAAAAGCGAATATTATTAGGTGTATTTTGGAGTGCAAACCGCCAAGTAACTATTAATATAACTATAATATGTAGTAAGCTATATATAATAGTTCCATTGAGTGTGTGCCTAGCATGACGTGTGTACATCTAATGGAATCAGGGAGCTATTAAAGTGTTCCAGAGTCGGGGAGCGAGTTCACCGTGGAATGCTAGAGGTAAAGGTAACTGAAGAATGGCCTTCACCTGATACATTTGACACGTTATTAAAGGATGAAATCTTGTTTATTTGATTTGTGCATCATATCAAAATAATTTAAACTGGCGAATTAATGGGGCAATGGATTTTTGTGAGTGGGATAATTTATTTATCTAGCTGCGTTTGTTCTGGTTTTTCCAGGAAAAAATTGGCTGCTGGATAGCCCTGTCGTACAATTGGGGATTTATTTAAAAAAGTTAACACATGGCCTATGATTTTTCTTGCATTGTCGTGATCAGCTGGTGTCAATCTAGCTGTGTAAACATCAATGGAGTGACCTGCGGCTTCAATTCAGTGAATATGGTTGAAACATTAACACTGTCGTCTATGGGAAACCATTTAGTTCAGTGACTCCTAAAGGAATCAGGGAGCTAAATGTGTTCTAGAGTCGGGGAACGAGTACACCGTGGAATGCTAAAGGTGAAGGTAACTGAAGAATGACCTTCACCTGATACATGCGACACGTTATTAAAGGATGACATCGCGTTTATTTGATTTGTACATCATATCTAAATAATTTAAACTGGTGAATGAATGGGGGAATGGACTTTTGTGAGCGGGAAATTTATTTAATTAGCGGCTGTAGTTCTGGATTTGTCCAGATCAAATTTGGCTGTGGGATAGCCCTGTCGTACACTTGGGGGTTTATTTTAAAACGTAAACACATGACCTATGATTTTTCGTCCAGTTTCGTGATTAACTGGTGTCAATCTAGCCGGGTAAACATCACTGATATGGCCTGCAGGCTTCAATTCAGTGAATTTGGCCGAAACGTTAACACTGTCGCCTATGGGAAACCATTTAGTTCCGTGATTCCTATAAGAAAAATTTGAATTTTACGAAATTTCACGTTTCACCTTGATAAGTTGTTAATTTCATATTTTCTTATTTTCAAATGATAATGACCACATTTTGGACAGATTTAAAGAAGAAACGCATGGATTCGCCTGTAGATAG
The DNA here is from genome assembly GCA_032622095.1 of Siphonodentalium dalli. Classification (NCBI taxonomy): domain Eukaryota; kingdom Metazoa; phylum Mollusca; class Scaphopoda; order Gadilida; family Siphonodentaliidae; genus Siphonodentalium; species Siphonodentalium dalli. The sequence continues at coordinate 68,667,809 of CP136069.1, forward strand.
TAAAGAAAGTGATAAACCTGGGAGTTTTGCATGGACATCATGTACATGTACCATTAGGGGGTCAGAGGGTCTAAAGTCCCCCTCCCCACAATTGTGAGGAGTGTTAGCCCCCCCCCCATTGGGAAAAGGTGGCAGATGACCTAATTAAGCTTCCGGCACCCAGTAGCCTTATTGGGGATCGTAGCCCCACCCCAAGTGGGGGGGGGGGGGGTGATGGCATCACCACTAGAGTTACAGTCGTGCAAGACTGTCATGGCAGGTTTGTTAAACAGATAGTATGCCCTGTAATCTGGTCAAATGTCATGCCTGAGGCTTTGTCTGATGTTGTATCATTGTGTTTAGATATTTCAATTGCCTTATGGTTGCTTTATATTGCTATTAAAGTATTTTTAATTAAAATTTTCTGTTAATTTTGGTAAATCTTTATTATAATCTTCATTATAAATTGCCAAATTCTGCACGAAAAGGGTTAAAATTGGACAAGATATCCCTCTCAAAATGTATATTAATATTTCCTCTTCAATTTAGTAATATTATGGTATATAAGGGCATACTTCAGTTATACGAGATGCATCAGCTAATAAAATTGAAAAAAAAAATCTAATTTTTTTGGCTTTATTTTGATGATTGACACAAATTTTCAGGATGCCTCATATTGAAAAATTAAACCACTACTGCCCGATATAATCCATTTTCGGTTTCAGTAAGGTCTATATTTGGATAAAATACTATAAGAAACGCTGTCTTTTACACATATACATATATATAGGAATCAGGGAGCTAAATGTGTTCTAGAGTCGGGGAACGAGTACACCGTGGAATGCTAAAGGTGAAGGTAACTGAAGAATGACCTTCACCTGATACATGCGACACGTTATTAAAGGATGACATCGCGTTTATTTGATTTGTACATCATATCTAAATAATTTAAACTGGTGAATGAATGGGGGAATGGACTTTTGTGAGCGGGAAATTTATTTAACTAGCTGCTGTAGTTCTGGATTTGTCCAGATCAAATTTGGCTGTGGGATAGCCCTGTCGTACACTTGGGGATTTATTTTAAAAAGTAAACCCATGACCTATGATTTTTCGTCCAGTTTCGTGATCAACTGGTGTCAATCTAGCCGGGTAAACATCACTGATATGGCCTGCAGGCTTCAATTCAGTGAATTTGGCCGAAACGTTAACACTGTCGCCTATGGGAAACCATTTAGTTCCGTGATTCCTATAGTCAGAAATGTGAATTCAGATCAACGCCATATTTCAACAAAGGGAGTGAATCGATTGGTGTTTACTCTGTGGTAATACGTACGTTTAAGGAATAAACCAGCTCCGTCTTATCTCCCGGGTGTGTCTGCGTGCGAGTTCGTGACCCATGGCCCTTCGATAATGTTCTTAGAAACTTCTCAGTCGGTCGGCGTTACCGATTACCAAAGGCTACCGGTTGACCTGCAATCAATTATCACAGGCAGGGACGTAGCTAGGGGGTCTCATATGGGAGTGTATTCCTTGGAATTTTCAACTTCACCCCTCTTTTAAGCAGACCGCGAAAATAGAGAAAGATAGACTTAAACAACCGAAAACTCCAGTTAAAACAGATTGTGTATACTGTGCGATCAGGCACGTGTTGAAACTGAATATCATTTTGTTATCGAGTGTAGTGCATACTCTGATCTCAGGACAAAACTATTTCGAGATATTCAAGGAAATAAGGGTGAATTTTCAAAAATAAGCGATAGCGAAAAATTTCAATTGAATATGAGATATAATGATGCAAAGATTATAAATACCGTATGCAACATGATCCGGTTGTTCTTTTTCAGAAGGTGGTCATTGAAAGTTGAGTATGTTATATAGATAAAGCTGATTAGTCAACGGTGGTCGTTGAATGACGATGCATTGCATCAAACAGTTATATTGAACACGATTAATGTTCGTCTGTATTTACATGTTTAACTCACTATGTAACTTGCAACTGCCTTCATATCTGGTGTATTGCAATAAATATTCTATTCTTGTCCTTAAATGTGGTAAATATTGTTGACAAAATCAAAAAGGTAAAGGGGGTACTCTTTACTTCATTAGATGTTTGCACACATGCACTACTAATCAGACTGTTAATTGTATATCAAACTTTAGTTTTGGGTCTATATAAACACCCAAAATCTCTTCCATATGAACTGGTCTGTATAGACGGTTTCTCTGGCACATCGGGCATGGAATAGATGTTTCCGTGTGAGTATGCCCGAAGTGGATAACAATGATCCTGTAGGAATTGAACCTCAATTTCCAGCATAAAGACCATTTACATACAGCATTCATGTCTTGATGAATTTCATCAAATTGCGGATTACCGACAAGTTCTGTGTCGTCAGCAAAACTCTAATAAATTTCTTTCAGTCATTCATGAAGATCATTTGTACACATTCATATCATTTCAGTCTTCGTATTGAAAGAAATCCCGCATAAAGCAGATAACGGAGCACTTTCATGTTGAAAATTCATTGTTCAATTCCCGGTGACGATTCTTCACAATTGTTTTCGAAATTTCGAAAACCTGAAGACAGCAAAAAACATGTATCATGGTGTTAGATCTATCCATCATAGGTGCCATTAATGTACGGTACAGTGTATGTCGAGTCCGCTTCACTTGACTTTGTGTGTCTGCTGTCTGTAAAGAAGAGAGAGACGAACATATACAATTTGCACGTGACCATAGTCGTTTGTAAATGTAACAGTATATATGGAATTTGTTGTTCTTTGGCACCGACGTACCATATTTTGACATGTTTATAGTAATTGAATTCACTACTATTTATTGCACATCCAATGGCTTATTTGTGCGAAATACATCAAAATACAGAAAAATTGAAACGTTCAATAAAAAAATGTGTATTGTTCTTGAGCAATACAAACCTATTACGTCAACAGCGTCACTGGCGACGTCAACTTTAACAGAAAATATCTTCGCTAAATTATGGGGTATAGTCTACATTAAGCACACGTTTGTTCAATTAAATACAACAATATCGACCTAAATGTTAGTATGTTACAAGTTGCAATATTCAAAGTGTGCAATAAACATGGAACAACACAGTTGTGTGAACATGTTAACGTTATTGCACTCGTTTGTCGTGCCGAGAGGTAAAACTCGAACCTCCGGTTCTCGTTTTACCACCGCGTTGTATACAACAAACTCGTGCAATAACGTTAACCAGTTCACAGTTCACACAGTTGTGTCGTTCTATCTATATCATAATCATACATCTACCAATATGCATATCTGTTCTATAGTTTGGTAAACCGGACTGAGATTTACACGGATTTAAGGTATTCCGAAGCAATAGACCTGAAGTATATATGGCGCGTTATAAATATTCCTAGCATCTGCTATGAGTGATATGTTCGAAGTTTACACAACTGGGGCGGATTCGTCCACAATGTTTGAGTTGCCATATTCAATTGGTAATATTAACCAATCACTGACCTTCGACGACGGAAAATAAGGAACACCACGACGATAATTATGACGACAATAGTCAGGGCAACAGGAACGACAACTGTTACAACAGGAAATGCGCCGTCTGCTGCAAAGGATCGAATAAAGACTTTAAAATAAGTACATGTTTCATAGTGTTTGGGAAATGCGCTGAAATCGTTCGGTCCGTTTTCAATTTTTCGTTACTTCGAAGCAGTACTCGATATTTGTGGGGTGATTTGCTTGTGAAAATTACTCATACTTGATTTTTGGAATTTTTTATCTTAACGCATATTGTCACCACATCAAGTGAACCTCAAGTGAGGACAAGAGGTGCTGTCTTACAGTAACGTATACGCCAACGAATGTTTCTTATTACGCTGTTGTTTTACATTAAATATATATAATCGTACATTAGTTGCATAAAATGTAATTACATTTGTTTCTTGTCACATACAGTGTTTTGTCGCAGCATCCAATAGACTACGTTAATGCTACGCTCACATATCTGGTAAAATGCCTGGCAAATTTTAATTATATTCGTCATAAACACCTCCAAAATGTTACAATGAATCTCAAAAAATAAATCCTCAGTCCGCTTGTCCGGAAATTTTACAGATATATTCACTACTACTGATACTACAAATCCAAGTTCAACTTCACGCGAATCTTGAATGAATATCGAATAAATATCGAACATAAACTAAAATTTCAGCACAAAACAAAAATGTAAAATGTTTGAGTTGGAGAGCACGAAGTCTCATTGTGTTAGCCGAAAGTCTAGCTATGGTATTCGATATTCAAAACGCATAACCCTGATCATGTCTGGACTAGTAGATTGGCATGTACATTTCTCAAATGGGAGTGACTATAATTATCAAATGTCAGCTCAATCGGCCTGTTAATACAGCCTGCGCTCTCTATAGCTATGCCGTGTAAATGCAAATTTCCAGCTAAAGTGCGGAATTTCGGAGGATGTTTCAATGGGAGAGCAAGAATTGGACTCATTACACACCCATCAACGCTATAATTACTTTCATGACAATGTTACTTTCATACCGAAGCCGCATGCAGTGAATACAAAGTTGTCTATAAACATTCAGATTATTTACATTAAATGTTAAACATTTTAATTCGTAGTTATTCTAGAATAATTTGTATTTCTTCGAGTAAAACTAGTTGAAACATACATTATTTTAAATTTGCATGTTCTTGAATATTTCATACAGACAATGTTTTTTTTATCAAACAAAAGTATAAAACTTCAGAAAACAGTATTTTTTTCCTTATTATCAGTTTCCCTACCAGCATAATAGCAATTCAGCATGACCTACCAACCTCATATAAAATTAGCCTATCCACTTAACCATGTGTGGTATCATGCACTATACTCACGGATGCTGTTATCGCAAGTCAAGCCCTCCCATCCACTTTGACACCCCTTTAAACATGCCGATGTTTCTCTGTCGCATAGGCTGAGAACGCAGTTAGGGCTGCACACACCACTGTATCACCGTGGTAACCATCGTCACATCCAACAATACAGGTACTGTTGCCTTGGTAACATGGGTTGTCCTCCAGTCCGCTGCCTACACATGCTTGGTTACACATGTTATCACAAATTGCACCGTATCGTCCAGGATCACAACTGGAACAGAAGTCCGGGGAGTCACATGTCGAACAACCACCTCGACACAGTGAACAACGTGTATCATCGCGAAAAAACCCATCTGAAAACGGCGAATAAACATAATCAAGTCATGCATGCCCTAGATTTACCTTTATATCTATATTTAACTATAATATAAGTGAACTACATGTAGCCGACACATTCCGCTCCCTTTATGCAGCGTTATGGGCCGCGATTCGCCCACATTTAGACCTAAATATTCTAAGTTGTATGTTTATTTTTTATTTATTTAATTAAGTGTTTTTCTTAAATCAAAATTTTGAAAAACCAACACCGTTAGTTATGGTTGACATCGGTCCTGCGGGTGTCTGGGAGAAAACTCCGGGCAGACGAACACACAGACATATCCTACTCTTATATATACGAGCAATTGTGTACCCATGAATGTATACTTGTTCGATTATAATATAAAATAAGTTGCAAAACGAATATCAACTGGATACTGTTCATTTGCTTCAGTATTGTTAAGAAGCAACAATTCGTGAATTGGACATAACTTTCAGTTTCAAACTATCTATTTGAAGGATTAAATTCCCTTTATAACCAATGTATGCTATAGTATAACAAAGCATGTTTACCCTCATAATATGAGAGATACGTTCTAATTATGTAAACAAAATTGGTCTAATCAAAAACAATATATTTGTAGGCGGTCATTTGAAAGTTCGACCGGAAATATTTGCAAATAACGCACTGCATGGTCTAGCTAAGGAAATCAACTATAGGGTATATAGTCTGTCGACTATCTGAAATCATGACACTACGCGGACGAAAAATTTAGCCTGTTTTCATTGCATGTTTTAGTTTCTGGTAGCCATTTGCAGAGCTATTTTTTTTTAGCGTTTTAAGGACCAAAACAACAAATATTATTCAACATTTGCAATAATCTGACAAAATTAAGCATTCAATACGGATTCATCTTTACAGACATGTTGTTTTATGGTGATTTTTCCTCCAAAAACATATTTCTGCAAATGGCTACCAAAAACACTGAACTATCTACATAATTAGGAAATAAATGTCACATTGTGATGGTAAACTGGTATTAGTGTAGGACATTAACATACATTGGTTATAAAGGATGTTTTTTCTTTAAATTGATAGCTTGAAATTGATTTATTTTTGTAATTCACGAATAGTGCGCCCCCATAAGTGTGTAATGTGGCAATACACTGGGCTGAGCGATCATATACATGTAATTTCCAGAAACATAGGGACATAATGGATATCGCACTTTCAGATTTACCTATTATATTTGAGTATAACTATATACAATAGGTAAATCCCCCCGCGTGGGTAGAATAGGTCTAGCGCCCCACTGCGAGAGTTACAAATCCCCTAATGTGGCACCCTGTTTGCCGTGTGGTGCATCTCGTGATGTGTAGTGTAGCAGTCATGGAGGTACTATGGCGGCCGTATCACGCGAGCCATCGACCTGCGGGTCCTACATCTCTTCAGGGCGGGTGGTTGAGTTGAACCGGCTCAATCAATCGGCTAGTCACGCCTCTCTCCACAGTGTTTCAGATTCAATTTTTGTTATATGTCGTATTGTTTGTCTGATGTATGAAGTATTCTTTTCTGTTTTTCACGTATGATGATTCTGTTCTCTACTGTTTTTTGTATTCGTCCTGATGATTGTTGAGTGTTGAATCGTGCATTGTTCACGCCTGTCTCCACGTGGAGAGGTACCGGGAGGCTGCTATATGCAGTGGCTAAACGGATCACCTCTTCAGCTATGTACCAGCCTGACCATAATTCGAAGGGTAGTCGACGACGGCTGCTGAGATAGATGTCGATTATTTGCTTTCTGTATGGCAACTAAATACAAAAAACAACGTATTGCTCGTAAGAATGATGAATCACCAAGTTCCAATGATACTGTGATATTCCCTCAGCACTTGGTTCTTGGCTTTGACTCAAATGTGGAAAGATCTTTTATTTTTGTCCTTTATAAAACGCTACAAAGCATTGCTGGACAATTGAAATATGTTAAACCAAACAGGACTGGGCCACTCAGTGGCTCTCTCTTGATTGAATGTTCAAAGAAAGTTCAATATGATGCACTGCTGCAGTTATCATATATTGCACATACACCATGCAGTGTTGGTTACTCACCACAAGACATTGAATAGCAGCGGAGCTGTGTTACGGACCCGCGATATAGCTGATTCTTATGAATAAGAAATATTGACGGAGTTGGCGCAATAGGCAATTACAGAAATCCGTAGATTTACAAAGACTATTGATGGACTTAAAGTTCTTCTGAATAGTTATATCCCTACCTTCAATCGGTGCGATCGTCCAACTACATTGAAGATTTGTATATGAAGATGGATCTAAGCACATTTGTTCCAAACCCATTGCGATGTTGTAAATGTCAGGGGCATGGCCATGAGCATTGTCAATTAAAGAAACCATATGTGCACGATGTTCTATTTCTCGTTATGATCATCAGGATTGTACGAATCAAATTCAAACTGTCAAGGTTCACATGCTTCAATGGTTCGCGCATGTCACATTTGGGACTATTACTTCAAGATACAAAGACGTAAAGCTGAGAAGCATCTGTCATATATAGATGACAAAGTTGGTCCTCGGCCATCCATCCCACATAATCAGCAATCGTGTCTACAAAACGTGTATTGATGCCAGCACTCAGACACAGTCAAACCAAACTCGTCAGTATATCACTGATAACACAAGTGGATGAGACTTATATCATTCCTGTTTCAAATTCTAAAGCGCAGCTTATAGATACAGCTTCTGTCGTTGAGACATTTCCTCCGAAACAATTTATGCAAGTTGATCCTATTGTTCCAAAAGACAAATCGACAGTTGCTTCGAGGCAAAGATCGTCAAGTTTCTAAACAAATTCGTCTCTCAGAAAGAGAGGTACAGCGTTGAGCTTTACAATTTTACCAAATTATTGACGCGAAACTGTTAACTGTCAAAGACAAGGAACAATAGTTGTGGATCGAGGCTGTCGGTTGGGTGAAGGATGACATTCTGTTTCACCCACCCGACCATCAGATTGACGCATTGACAAAGGTTCACGCGCGATTCATCAAATATCATAAATACCTTTATCACTGCAAAATCTGATTTTAAAAGCTACTTTAAACATTTCGATGGTTATGGTTTATTATTTAATTCTATTTAGTATCCATTCTTGTACTATAGTAATGCCATAAGTAATCGACCCCTTAACCACAGCAGAATTATGGGTAACTTTTCAGGATTTAGTCGGAAATATGGCTTGTTGCTATTCATCGGAAAGCTCTCGGGGAGAGCTTTCCGATTAATGGAAACAAGCCATATTTCCATATTTCCGACTAAATCCTGAAAAGTTACCCATAATTCTGCTGTAGTTATGGAGTCGATTAATTAGGGCATTATTGTACTTTTATATGTTCCATATGGCGATGAACTAGAACATTTTAATCATATTTATGTCATAAATTGTTATTAGTACCGCATATCAAGGCACAGTAAAAAATAATGACTTGAAAATTAAATGGGCCTTTAAACGGTGACAAATTATGCAGCTTTAAACGTGATGATCCCAGTAACTGTTTTCGATGCAGTCGATCCAGTTGAAGAGATAAGTCATGGCTGAACTAGGTCGATACCCCATAGCAATTAATGCCATTGGGAATATGTCCAAATATCTAAATAAACGTCGGTTTGCACAACCGGGAAATATAATACATGATTCTTTCACATAATCTCTATTATGTAATCGTCCAACGTGGGACACACATCTTGCGAAAAGCGGTATCAATATATCACAGTCTAATAAAACGATAGGATTCACCGACAAACTTATAATTGAGAGACTAAAATCAGAACATGTAAATCATTTCAAAAAAGATATATTTGATGACGACAAAAAGAATGGTGCTAATAAACTACGCACATATAGAACGTTCAAAGACAAATATGAAATAGAACCATACCTCAAACACGTCCGATCACCTACGGCAAGAGAAATGTTCACCCGACTGCGTGTTAGCAATCATATATTAGCTATAGAAAAAGGCCAACACACACAGCCAGCCAAAGACGTTATTAAAAGACATAATTTGTCTCATGTGTGATGAGAAAAAAGTTGAAACTGAAAAACATTTCATAATGGAATGCAGTGCGTACACTGACTTCAGGAAAGAATTATTTGAGGTTGCTAACACTAATACCATACACTTTACAAACATGAACGATGATGATAAATTCAATTTTTTATAATCAAAAATGAAGACAAAGTAATTATGAATTCCGTGTGCAACATGATCCGGTTATTCTTCCAAAGGAGAACAAATATAAATATGGGGAAATGAAAATTATGGGAATTTTTTATTTAATTAAGAATCGTATGTAGGATATAGTTATAGGCTTTTTACTGTTATATGCACATATATTATGTATTATGTTTAATTTACTTGTACATTATGTTATTTGCAACTTCCTGCACTGGTGTATTGCAATAAACTATCTTATATTATCTTATTCACACTTCAGAGAATGACTCTAGCGAACCATTTAACAGCAAGCCTGTACTATAAGTATGTATGTCTAACATCACTGTCGAAAAGATATGTGTTTTGCGACATCTCGCTAAAGGACACTTTGAATAGAAAGTTATTCCACTTTGTGTAAACATACATAGCTTCAACAAAGCACGTTGACATCAGCGACTGTTTCTTTGAAGATTTAAAAGTAACACAAACTACAGCAGATTTGTAAGCTCTCCCAGCCTCACACCGATGGAAACAAATTATTCTATGTACCATTATATCTACATTATACTAAGCGTCACATTGTACTATTCGTTCTATACATGTCAGAAATGCATTACATTGCTTACACTCACGTAAATTATGTTCTTTAAAGATACACAATTCGAAATAACGCTCCTACATTACTATTTCTTTGGCTTCGGGGGTAAAATATATTTCGATTCGGGGAATTGACCCATACAAAAAGTTCAGAGTTATCAGATATCGATCTTTGAAATGTGTTATTTTTCACCACCTGGAATATTTGGCGGCATAGCAAATATTCGACGAGCCGACCGACATACATTCGGTACCAAATTGCTTTGAACAAATTGTTGATATATATAACGTTTTGGAAAATTGTGTGGCCGCGCCTCCGGGTGCAGCTGCCCCCGTGCTTAACGCCAGTGAGACGGTTTTGGATTAGGCTTATGGATTTAATCCCTGAAGCTGTGTTGGCCGCAGTGCAAAAGTGTCGGGTAGTGGACATTGCTAACTGGAGTCTCCAGTCTAGCAGGGGCTACCTGACCCTTTGCCTGGAGTTCCGGACTGAAGATGCTGGCATCCAGAGATCGCAAGCCCGGGACACCAACTCCAAGACTGCCTCCTGTCATCTGAGTGGGAAGAAGAAGGGGCCTCCAAAAAAGAAGACGCCATCAAGGAGAAAAAGGGACGCCGCCAGACGGGCGAAATGGAAGAAGAAGGGGGGACCGTTGATCTGCCGGTCGCCCCTCCCCGTGTGGTTCAGCCATCCAGCGTCATAGTCGGTAGGTCGGAGTTGTCTGAGAGACGCCCAGACGACCCGACCTGCATGGAGACAGGCGACATCGCACCAGCTAGCAGGGACTCCGTTGATCTGCCGGAGGTCCCTGCTGTCGTCGTCGAGGCAAGCGGAGACAGGGACGTGGACACCACCCCAGATGTTCCTGCCGCCAGCTTTGACGTGGAGTTGGGCTGTCTTCCACCTCGGACACCGGAGTTCCATCTTATCCCGGTGTCCCCCAGCTCCACCACTACCAACAACAACCATGTCGAAGATTATCTAGAAGAACTTGAACAGAAATGGAGAGAAAAAGATGAAGAACGCCTGAGAGAAAAACAAAAGCAACATAGATAATTTGAACAAATACAAAAAGAACAAGAACAAAGAATTGCACATCTCATGCAACAACACCAACAACAACAACTGAAATCTCCACAATCTTCGACAGAAAAGCCTAACTCCAAGAAGAAGAGAAAAAAGAAACACTAATCCAAACAGAAAAATGCTATCTTTTTTTTTTATGTGTGTTTATAATAAAGGCATAAAAATGAGGGAGTTAAGGGGAGTTACCTTTCGGTGCTTTCGACAATCCCGGGCTAGCCCCCCCGAACCACTCACTCTACGTTTTGGAAAAGTTTATACTAGAGCTGACAGTGGTTATCATTATTTTGGGTAATTAATCAATTCTGATAAATAAAGCATCTTTTATGTCCATTCCACTTAATGTAAAATTTTAATTATTGTGTATGTACGTTTTGCTGTGAACAAAATATGTCCTGTTCGTTATAAAATATTCATTGATTTGGCGAAATAAAGACATAATAACAAAGAACTCACCCTTGCAGTGCAAGCATGTCCCACTATTCCTGTCACAAGTTAAGCATCCCATGGGACAAGTTTGTCGGCAATCTGACCCGAACCAGCCATCCTGATATCGTCCAACACACGTTCCTGTAACGTCACACGTATCGTTCTCCGCACAGAGGCGCTTAATGCAATCTTTAGCGCAGTTCCATTCCATACCGTATGTTCCTGGTGTGCAGAAAGAGCAACCCCGTTGTTCTGATCACATGTCTGACAATTCACGTTACAGCGCATAAGACACTGGGATCCGTACCACTCCGGTTGACAGCCATTAATGCATTCCCCAGACGGTGGACAGCCACTTCCATCGGCACAGTGACGAAGTATGCATATATCGTGACAATTCATGCTCAGATTATAAAATCCAGCATTACATTGTCGACACGCTGCACTATTTTGATCACATACTGCACAGTTCCGAGGGCAATTGCGTTAACAGTATATGTCCCGTGCCAACCACGATAGCATCCATTTGTGCACAATCCATCCCACGTATTGCAACTACTCCTAGATGGGCAATTACGGCCGTCACATTTGTTAACGCATCCGCTTGAGAAATTTCCATACCAGCCATCAATACAAACTGAAAGGAGCGAGCGAGATAGATCATTCATTTTCGTGACATGTGTATGCAAATGAAATACTGTGTATGAATATGTGATGATCCCTGTGGGAGACTCTCATATATAAGAGAATGCACTGGCACAGTATTAGTAATGCTGCACCAGCGTGCTTCCGCCATGAAAGGGTTAAGGAGACTGTCTGCTACCTTGAACTCGTGCACACCATTCACTCCCTCTGGTCACTGTGTGAATATTACAATACATTGCCATTTGGGTTTGACAAATACACCTGTTGATATCAGGTCATTAGCTAATATTAGATCAAACTATAATTAAACGATGTATGCATTGCATACTACGATAACTAATGTTTGTTTTTGAAGCACAGAATAGGTAGACGGAAAAGTAACCACACATGATCGTGTGCCCACAATCACGTGCAAAGTGAAGACAACAGGTTAGAGCAACCAACAAATCGTCGAAAACAGAAACAATGGTCCCTGAAAAAATATGCTGGGGGGGGGGGGGGCATTAGCGTTTTAAAGAAGCATAACATTAACTATAAATCGACAAGAACCACAACTCTAGTAACCGCACCCATATTCAATGGGTACCTGTAGTTTCGTGTGGGTAATTCACATACAAAATTTGAAGGAAAAA